>JARGCV010000174.1:7075000-7675000 GCA_034064705.1 Bothrops alternatus | reverse complement strand
ATGACACTTTGTTAACAGAGGGTTTTGCAATTTCAAGCTTGTCTTTCTTTTATTATTAATAATAATTGCATTACTTTTATACTTTGATATATTTTTTTATTATTGTTTTTCCTGCTAACTATTTTGTTATTAATATAATGTATAGATGACAGGCTAACAATTTGTAAACAGATTTAGTAGTTTGGTAGTTTAAAATTCTTTTGGCTTGTTTCGTAAGAGGTGGGAAATTAACATTGTTCTATTATATTAATCAGCAGTCAACTAGGGAGGATATGATGTGATTGGCCCTTTTTTAAGACACTTTTTCTTTTTGATGTCTTGTTTATTGTGTTTTGTCCTTTTTAAAAAATATTTTGGTATTTTATATTTTAACTTTCTTTGAATAAACTAAATATTATACAGGATAAATGCAAGGATGGTCATATGTCTTTTTTCAGTACCATCGTAACTTCAAATGGTTATTAAATGAATGGTCATAAGACAAGGTCTACCTGTAAGTTCTTGCCATGTTCATAGATGAAAGGAATAAGTGAACAAGAATCTAGAACTTGTCATACTGTCAGAACCCATTTATTATTAAAGTGGACTCTTTTCTATTTCTATTTCTTCCATTACTCTGGGTTCTGCCATGAAGGGCAGGGGGGAAGGCGCTGCGGGCTGTCTCTCTCTCTCTCTCTCTCTCTCTCTCTCTCTCTCTCTCTCTCTCTCTCTCTCTCTCTCTCTCTCTCTCTCTCTCTCTCTCTCTCTCTCTCTCTCTCTCTCTCTCTCTCTCCAATGTATCCCTTCTGCTGTTCTGCATATTCACTCTTTGAACTATCTCTCCCTTGATGTTACCTTGGGGAGAAAAAGGAATGTGCCTTGGGCCATCTGGCTTATCTCCCGTCTCGGAAGGGAAGGCACAAAGACCTAACAACCTTGCTGTGAGCCTGGAAAAGACCGATGTTATCAGCTCCTTTCCCACAACGGACTTAACACCTGAGGATTGGCCTGTTCGAACTGACCAGATGAACTTTTGGGGTGGGGTTTGCTTGGGACTTTTTTAACCTATTGATCTGAACGTGAAACCCTCAGATCCTGCTTATTATACCTACTATCAGCTTCTCCTAATAAAAGTTCCTTTTGGAAGAAACTGCTTCCACAAGTGCTGCTTTCTTAGGATGAGGTTTTGAAGTGGGCTCTGACACATACTGTTGTGGAACAGGCTCAGTTGAATTCAGATTGCACAGACGCCATCCAAAACCCCTTCCTCAAAATCATGAGCTTAAACAGTCTTAGTCAAATCAAATGTTTGGAGCATCAACTGTTAGCCCCCCCCCCCAAAAAAAAACCCTAAGAAAGGCATGTGGCAATTCTTTCAAGTAGATTCCTTTATTGTTCCACATCTATAGACAGAATCTTGCTAAACTGAAGCACTTGGCCATCTACACCAAACGCATAATCTGGGAACTATTAAGGAGGAGCTGTCTTCACCCTTTTTCTCTCACACAAACATTTTGAACTGAAATGTCTCTTATTCATCTGTAATGCACCCCCTTCCTTCTGGGAATCCAGACTACATTCCATCACATCAGTCTATCATTGGAGGAAATATAATATGCTTTTTGGAGGGCTGGATTTATATTAGACCACTTTCTGCAGCAGTTAGGATCCTAATCTTACAGCAGGACCAACTTTGAGGCCTATTCAATCTGCCTTCAAAAAAAATTGAAGCCTAGTATCCCAAGCAATGCTAATCTGCCATTATATATGTCCCATAAAGCACCACAAAAGTACTATGATTCTTGGGAATCTCAGGGAAAATAATTAATGTGCACCCTAGAGCAAATGGGTTGTCATAGAGCAGCTATTTTGGTGTCTTGCCACCAAGTTATTCTCCTACTGTAACTCTTCTTTCTCTGAATGCCACCTCATCCTCCTCTCTGCCAGGAAGATGCATCAGAACTGGCAACACACAGCTTTGGATGAAAAATGACAGTCCTGAAAAGAGATAATTGGGGACAAATTGTTATTTTATAGGAGGAGCAGGAAAAAAGATGATTGGGGACTAATTGTTATTTTATAGGAGCAGCACCTTTACAAATGCTGTAAAGATAAATTTCTTGATTTTTGTGGCACCTTTCAGATGCCTTGGATTACAACTCCCACCATCCCCAGCCAATAGATGCTAGATGGCAAGGTAGCTGCTGTGGTCCAATAGTTGGAAAATACCAGGCCAGCTCCAGTACATGTGAAAAAAAAATCATTTTTTGCATGCTCACTGGATCAGTGATGGTTGCTTTTTCTTGCTGTCTAGACATCCTCTCTTTTCACGATTGGTTGAAGGCAAATTCTCAGTTCATTGTTGAGAATATCTTTTCATTCAAAATCTGTCCAAATATATTATATCCGTTCTCTATTCCGTTTTTTTTTAAAAAAATACACTTTCTATTGAATGGCAACTACTGATTCTTTGTCTTTGTATCTTTCCTTCCTTCCTTCCTTCCTTCCTTCCTTCCTTCCTTCCTTCCTTCCTTCCTTCCTTCCTTCCTTCCTTCTTTCTTTCCTTCCTTCCTTCCTTCCTCCCTCCCTCCTCCCTCCCTCCCTCCCTCCCTCCCTCCCTTCCTTCCTTGTTGCTCCAATCCAAAAAAATGTTCAACATTAGCAAAAAGAAATCAAAACAAAAAAAGTTGGAATACTGCATCCAGTTTTGGTCACCACAATGTAAAAAAGATGCTGAGACTCTAAGAAAGAGTACAGAGAAGTAAACAAATTAGAACAATACCAAAAAAATAAACAAATAATCACAACAAGCACAAGATGCATTGCTAATATATCACTCCTTTGACAAATGAACTTCTCTCAACTGTGTATCAAAAAAAATACATCTAAAAATAATAATGTAACCTATCAGGAAGCAGATAGCTAATGCAATGTGTAGACATCTCATTTTCCAAGACCTGCCCCCTCCCCGTGCACACCATTTTGCACATGATATGACTGAGGGCCACACCTACTATTCCAAACAAAGTATTATTGCTTCAAAATGACATTTGTAAATTTGAAATAAGCCATATTTCAAGTTTTTCAGAAGTTATAAAAGGGAAATGGAATTTCTCAGCACAGTAGACATTCACCTCAAGCCACAATGGATAGGATACAAAGATGCCTCCTGATTGCATTATGGATTATGCTTTCTCTAAGTGCCTATGTGAGGACACAAGGTAGGATTTTCATATTTTGTGCATCCATTATTTCTAGATTGTATTCATGCTCCTGAAAATAGCCAGTTGAAATTCAGGATCATTCATAGGTCAATTTTGGATGGGGTAGTGCCTTGGCTAGCATCTGGTTTGGTTTGGAGAGTTTGTTGAGAAAGGAAAGACAGGGACTCATCTCTAAAAGTGTCTCTTACTGAGCCCTGTTGTCACTGCCTTGTTTTGTGTGATGGTTCAGATCTCCAACTGAAAGAATCAAGTTGGAGATCATAGGGAAAATCTCACCCTAAGTTCTTGAAGCAGCTGTCTCCAGACTCCAAGGCCAGGATGCAGTCTGACTCAGCAAATTGTAATTTTGTCTATTTAAGGGGGGGAAGCCACTCAGTGAGAGGATAATTTAAGTAGTCCTCATTGACTTCAACTGGGATCAGCAACTCTATTGCTACTGGTAAGTAGAAGTACAGTATAGTACAGTATACAATAGTGGTAACTGTGAAAGGGATCTCGGAGTCCTAGTGAACAATCACTTAAATATGAGCCAGTAGTGTGCTGCAGATGTCAAAAAGGCCAACACAGTGCTAGGCTGCATTAACTGAGGGATAGAATCAAGATCACATGAAGTGTTAATACCACTATATAACACCTTGGTAAGGCCACACTTGGAATACTGCATCCAGTTTTGATCACCATGATTTTAAAAAGATGTTGAGGCTCTAGAAAGAGTACAGAGGAGAGGAGCTGCATTGATTGTCAATCTGCTTCTGGTCCAATTCAAGGTGCTGGTTGTCACCTTTAAAGTCCTACATAGCTTGGGACTATCTTCTGCCAGTTACATCTACCCAACCTACCAGAGGCAACTAATGCTGCAGTCCCCTCTCCTAAGAAGGTACATTAGTGGGATCAAGAAGAAGAGCCTTCTCTGCAAGATCAAGCCTTAAATTAGCTTTAAGATTTAATCTTAAGGATTAAAATTAATTAAGGATGGTCAGATGTAAAAAAAGATGTTGAGACTCTAGAAAGAGTATAGAGAAGAGCAACAAGTCTTGGGAGAGGGGCGGCATACAAATTTGATAAATAAATAAATAAACAAACAAAGATGATTAGGGGACTGGAGGCTAAAGCATATAAGGAAGGGTTGCTGGAGTTTGGTATGTCTAGTTTAACGAAGAGAAGGACGAGGGGGGACATGATAGCAGTGTTCCAATATCTCAGGGGCTGCCACAAAGAAGAGGGAGTCAAGCTATTTTACAAAGTGCCTGAAGGCAGGACAAGAAGCAACGGGTGGAAACTAATCAAGGAGAGAAGCAACCTAGAACTAAGGAGAAACTTCCTGACAGTTAGAACAATTAACCAGTGGAACAACCTGCCTCCAGAAGCTGTGAATGCTCCAACACTGGAAGTTTTTAAGAAGAGACTGGACAGCCATTTGTCTGAAATGGTATAGGGTTTCCTGCCTGAGCAGGCGGTTGGACTAGATGACCTCCAAGGTCCCTTCCAACTCGATGATGATAGTGGTGGTGGTGGTGGTGGTGGTGGTGATGTTACACAGGCATTAAGCAAGACATCACATGACTGCGACTTGGGATTTTCTTGCTGGCTGTTCCATGAGTTCTGCTTTTCAGACTCCAGCTGCAAAGTATGTAAATGGGGATCACATGATCACAGGGATGCTTCTGCATGGACTGGTTTTAAAGTTACTTTTTCAGCCACGGTATAACTTCAAATAGCCATAATGCAGGGCAGCCATTGAGTTAGGACTATCGGTAAATCTAACAGATCGATAAAAAAACATTCATTACGGGATTTTAAAAATTGAAGGAAAGAACAAAGCTTCCTCTCAAAAAATGAAGAAAAATCTTCTGGTGAGGTCAGTTTTATCTTCCACTGTTTTACTGTCCCTGTCTGGCACTGGAAAGCTCCATATCATTACTCAAATCAGGAGAGAGAGAAAATCTACCAACAGAAGAAAATATTTGTCCCTCAGGGTTGAACTGTGGGTTCATGATGCTCTCTGAGCTTGGTTGTTTTCTTGCAGACGTTTCAATACCCAACTAGGTAACATCATCAGTATTCGAAGGGTTTGCAAACCCTAATCGTTTGTAGCAGTGTTGGTGTTACCTTGTTGGGTAATATTGGGAAATGCCCCACTGCCTTCTAGCACTGATGATGTTACCTGTTTGGAAATGAAATGTCTGCAAGAGAACAATCAAGTTCAGAGAGCACCCCAGACAGCACAGAGAAAAAAAATTTAATTTATACGTACTTTTCCTAACAAATGGAAATGCTGGATGTAAGAAGATTGGTTCAAATTCATCTGGCTATTTGATATAAATTTACCCCGCTTCAATTCTTTATGTCAACCATTGGAAAAGTTTGTTACTGACATCTGTGCTGCTATGAAGTTCAGCCAAAACAAGTCACCCAAATTCACCACCCATAAAATTTATGAGATATGAACGAGAAATGAGTCAATGTGTGCAGATGCCGTTCTCTCCAGTCACTGAATGAAAAAGGAAGATTTTTCATTCTGTTTAGCCCTTAAATCGCAGCCATGCCTAACAATTTAGGGGCTGTGCTCCTCTTAAAAATAAACTTAGGACAGTGATGGTGAACCTTTTAGAGACCAAGTGCCCAAACTGCAACGTAAAACCCACTTATGCATCATCGGGTGCCGGGTGGGTGTGGCCTATTGGGTGGGTGTGGCCCATTGGGTGGGTGTGGCTGCAGTGATAATGGCAGACTGGGTGGGAGTAAAAAGTTCAATCAATTCCAACTTTGCAAGATCTTTTTTTTTCCCGCGAGGTGAAATTGACTGATTGATTAAACCTTTTTTTTTTTTTTTTGCATACGGCGGTGGAGGCCTAAAGTGAAAAGATTTTATAAAACCCAGCTGAAGGCCTAGGACTGGGGCGACAGCGTGCGTGCCCACAGAGAGGGCTCTGAGTGCTGCCTCTGGCACCCGTGCCATAGGTTCGCCACCACTGGCTTAGGATATCATTAATGTAACCCATGAATCAATTATTTCTAGACAAGGGCAGAAGATGCTTCACACTAGTATACTGAGATATGTACAGAACATGCTTCTAAGGGCACGAACGTATGTACACAAATAAAGCATTCTTGAGATTATTTGTACACCTGCAGAAAGATGGCAGATTTCTGGAGCACAGATTACTTTTAGGTGTAATAAGTAGGTGAATTTTCCTGGCTGTATCAAACTCCTCCTGTTCAGCCAAGATACTCCAAGACCAGCTTCCGTTATTTTAATTGCAGGTAGCCTTTGACTTATGGCAACAGTTGAGACCAAACTTTCAGTTGCTAAGGAAGACAGTTATTAAGTAAGCTTTGCCCCATTTTACAACTTTTCTTGGCTATTGTTAAATGAATCACTGCAGTTGTTAAGTTAAGCACACCAGCAGTGTGCTGCAGCTGCCAAAAAAGCCAACACTAGGCTGCATTAACAGAGGGATAGAATCAAAATCACGCGAAGTATTAATGCCACTTTACAATGCCTTGGTAAGGCCACGCTTGGAATACTGCATCCAGTTTTGGTCACCACAATGTAAAAAAGATGTTGAGACTCTAGAAAGAGTTCAGAGAAGAGCAACAAAGATGATTAGGGGACTGGAGGCTAAAACATATGAGGAACAGTTGTTGGAATGTCTAGTTTAATGAAGAGAAGGACAAGGGGGGACATGATAGCCATGTTCCAATATCTCAAGGGCTGCCACAAAGAAGAGGGAGTCAAGCTATTCTCCAAAGCGCCTGAGGGCAGGACAAGAAGCAACAGATGGAAACTAATCAAGGAGAGAAGCAACCTAGAACTAAGGAGAAATTTCCTGTCAGTTGGAACACTGAAGCAGTGGAATAAGATCATGCGAAGTATTAATACCACTTTACAAGGCCTTGGTAAGGCCTCACTTGGAATACTGCATCCAGTTTTGGTCACCACGATGTAAAAAAGATGTTGAGACTCTAGAAAGAGTACAGAGAAGAGCAACAAAGATGATTAGGGGACTGGAGGCTAAAACATATGAGGAACAGTTGCTGGAATGTCTAGTTTAATGAAGAGAAGGACGAGGGGGGACATGATAGCCATGTTCCAATATCTCAAGGGCTGCCACAAAGAAGAGGGAGTCAAGCTATTCTCCAAGCACCAGAAGGCAGGACAAGAAGCAATGGATGGAAACTAATCAGGGAGAGAAGCAACTTAGAACTAAGGAGAAACTTCCTGACAGTTAGAACAATTAACCAGTGGAACAATCTGCCTCCAGAAGCAGTGAATACCCCAACACTAGAACTTTTTAAGAAGAGACTGGAGAGCCATCTGTCTGAAATGGTATAGGGCTTCCTGCCTGAGCAGGGGGTTGGACTAGATGACCTGCAAAGTCCCTTCCAACTTTATTATTATTATTATTGTAATGCAGTTGTTAAGTGAATTTGGCTTTCCCATTGACTTTGCTCGTCAGAAGGTCACAAAAGGGGATTGTGACCCCAGAACACCGCAACTGTCATAACTACAAGCCAGCTGCCAAGTATCAGAAATTCAATCACATATCCCTGGGGATGCTGCAACTGTCATTACTGTGAAAAATGGTCATAAGTCACTTTTTTCAGTGCCGTTGTAACTTCAAGCAATCACTAAACAAATGGTTGTAACACTAGGACTACTTGTATTATATTGATACACATGAGTGATTCCAAACTCTGTAAAGTCTCTTCCAACACTACTTCATCTGAAGCACCAACAGGAAAAAAAGAAGTGTCTGCAGACAGGCTGCGGAAAGGAACAAGGACTCCTTACAGTTCCTTGACCACATTGACATTGACTCATCAAATATAGAGAAGGAGATGGGAAGCTGGGTCACTGTACTTTGCTAACTTTTGGGCCATCATGACCCCAAACTGGCTTTTCAGGAAGAGGGAGGAGAGTACTAAAACTGAGTAACAGATGCCTCATTTATGTCCTCCCATTTCTTCTCCTGACACTGAGAATAGGGCAACGGAGCATCACACACTTTGTGTAGGAGGATTTGTCAGAGACTTAGTGCAGGTCCTGTTGTGCAGAATAACTCAAGAAAAGATCAATGAGAGAGATATTTGGATGTGGGTTTTCTTTTTAACTAATTATGCTCTATTGGAGGCACAGTGGCTCAGTAGCTTGATGATGCTGGAGACAGTCTCTGCTCCTGTGGTTTGAGTCCTAGACAGGGGTGAGCTCCCATCCCTCACCTCAGCTTCTGTCCACCTAACAGTTCAAATATCTGTTTTATGCAAGTAGGTAAACAGGTACCACTTCAGTGGGGAGATGAATTGGTGCTATACTTTCTTTTTATCCCCAAAACCCCCACTACGTCTTACTTTCGGGGTACGGCTTATATTGGAGCCGGCTTTGGCACGCGCGCGCGGAGTCCGCCACAATCCCCTCTCGAATTACACCTCCAATTATACGGAGGTGGCCGCCGCCGCCTAAAATCCGCCCACTCGGCTGTCGGTGAAATCCAGCTGGCCAGGCGCGGCGGGCATTCCCTTTCGCCCTGCCGGGGAGGGGCGCAAAGAGCCTTGTGCTTTTCCTCTTTGGCCCTTGCTCTCTCCTGGAAGGCCTTGCCCCACTCTCCGCCCCCGGTGCTGGCGAAGGAGGGAAACCCCCCGACTCGCTTGCCCCGCCGCTTAGCCGAAAAGGCGCTGCAAGAGCAGAGCGTGGCGGGGCGGGGAGGGGAGGGGAGCGCCGGCCGCCCCTGCCACACAGGCAAAGCTTCGTGGCGCCCGCCGCCCCCGCCTTCGGAGCGGAGGTGGGGCTGGGGGCTTCCCAGCCCTTCTTCCCTTCCAAGAACATCAGTTCTCCCTCTGGTTTTTCCGTTCGGAGCTGCCCGGCAGCGGCGCAAAGCTCTGGATTCTGCTCCCCCCCGCCACGCTCCGCTCTTGCAGCGCCTTTTCGGCTACGCGGCGGGGCAAACTCTTTCCAAACGCTCGCATCCGCATCTCGCCGCTGTCCCCGCGGACCAGTCCGGGCAGCAGAGCGTGCGGGACCGGCGCGGGTCTGGGGTGGCGCGCAGGCATGCTCTGGGCTGGCGGCGGCGGCGGGGAAGGGAGGGGAGGGGAGCGCCGGCCGCTCTTGCAGCGCCTTTTCGGCTAAGCGGCGGGGCAAGCGAGGCAACTCTTTCCAAACGCTCGCATCGGCGCAATGTACCTGTGGCGATTCCCTGGCGGGCCCTGGGCTAACGGGGCTGGCGGTCACGCGAGCTCTTTGCTCCGGCCTTTTCGCGGGGCAGGAAAGCGGGGCGAGCGCACTTTGGCGAGCGGCGCCCCGGAAGAAGGTCGGCCGAGGGAGTCGGGAAGGAGGCGGGGAAGAGACGCCGAGGGGGGCAGCCGGACCTCCCCGCGCAAGCCGAGCCCCGAGCCTCTCCAGCCGCGCGCCGGGCCAGCAGGCTGTGCAGGGAGAGCCGCCGCCGCCGCCGCCGCCCCAGCCGCCGCAGGTGAGGCTGGCTCGCCAAGCTCGGAGGGAAGGAGGCTCCCTCGCTTGCTCCGCACAGCCCCGCCGCCCTCTCGGCCCAGCGCGATGGGAAGCGGCGGGGCGAAGTAGCGGGCGTCGCTGCCGCGGGGGAAGGAGCCGGTGGAGGCGATGGGGCTGGCGTGGCGGGGGGGAGCGGAATCCAGAGCTTTGCGCCGCTCCCCTTCCCTCCCTTCCCCGCCGCCGCCGCCGCCGCTCACTCACTCACCCCGCCGCAGGGATATGAGGGGAGGCGCACCGGGAACCTCTCCTTGGCGCAGGGAGCTTCCTTCTGGCTGGGGCAGCAAGAGACCTTTTTCCAATTGCAAAGTTAAAAGAAAGGGAGGTTGGTCGCCGGAAAAGGGAGCGCGAGCGAAGCGGCGGGTGAGTGAGTGAGCGAGCTGGAGGGGCGGGTTTTCTTCCCGGTCTCTTGCTGCCCCAGCCAGAAGGAAGCTCCCTGCACCAAGGAGAGGTTCCCAGTGCGCCTCCCCTCGTCCCCCTGCGGCGGGGTGAATGAGTGAGCGGCGGCGGCGGGGCGGGGAAGGGAGGGGAGGGGAGCGGCGCAAAGCTCTGGATTCCGCCCCCCCACCACGCCAGCCCCATCGCCTCCACCGGCTCCTTCCCCCGTGGCAGCGACGCCCGCTACTTCGCCCCGCCGCTTCCCATCGCGCTGGGCCGAGAGGGCGGCGGGGCTGTGCGGAGCAAGCAATGGAGCCTCCTTCTCTCCGAGCTTGGCGAGCCAGCCTCGCCCGCGGCGGCTGGGGCGGCGGCGGCGGCGGCGGCTCTCCCTGCACAGCCTGCTGGCCCGGCGCGCGGCTGGAGAGGCTCGGGACTCGGCTTGCGCGGGGAGGTCCGGCTGCCCCCCTCGGCGTCTCTTCCCCAGCCCCGCCGTTTCCACCGGGTGTGCGCGTCCATCTTCCCTCCCCTCTGCCCCCGTGTTTCCCCGAAAGTAAGATATACATTAGCCGACCCCCCCCCGATACGTCTTACAATCGGGGGTGTCTTACTATCGGGGAAACACGGTAGGTGCAGACAGTCAGATTCCTGCTGGATATGAAGCTTCCATTTTGCAGCACCAGTTTGTGAGGTGGTTCTGGGGAGGGAGTGGGGCTAGGATGATGTTGAAGGAAGAGTCTCTTGTCATTCTTTCTGGAGCAAAGCCACCTTGCCCTCCTGTGGCGCACCTTGGGAAACTCATGAGGGTTTCCTACAACAGAGCTAGTACACTGGCAACCAAATTATTATTCTCCAATAACGTGGTCTCCTGGCTAATGTAACAATGCCATATGCTAATAATTATAATTATACACCACAAAGTTGACTAGGTTCCACAATTGTGGAGGAAATTGCAGCTAAAGCAGGGTGGAGTAAAGAGATTGGCTAGCTTGGAATCCCACAGAGACCACCACCCCCCAAAAAATCTCCTGAAACCACTTCTATGCCACATTCAGGAGTAACAGGGACACTGGATGCTTCATCCAGACTCCCCAAACCAACCTCTGTGACACCATCTCTTAAAAATAGTTCCACTGTACCACCAGGAACCTCAGGGCCACTGCATGCCACAACAAAATTCCAAACAACTACCTCTGGGACACCATTTCCTGAAACCAGGTCTATTGCATCTCGAGGAGCCTCAAGGGCAACGGCTGCTACATCTGCTCCCCCAACAGCAACTACTGGGATACCATTTTCTGAAACACCTTCAACAGCAGCTGCAGGAACCTCAGGGCCACTAGATGCTTCATCAACTCTCCCAAGAGCAATTACTGCAACACCATTTTCTAAAATAAATTCAACTGCTCCTCTAGGAACCTCAGAGCCACTGCATGACTCATCAATTTTCCCAACAGCAAACTCTGGGACACATTCAGAAGTAACAGAGGCATTGGATGCTTCATCCAGACTCCCAAAACCAACCTCTGTGACACCATCTCTTGAAAATAGTTCCAGTGTGTCTCCAGGAACCTCAAGGCCACTGCATGCCTCAACAAATCTCTCAAAACCAACCTATATGACACTACCTTTTGAAAATAGTTCCAGTATAACACCAGGAGCTTCAGGGCCACCGGAGGCCTCAACAATTCACCCAACAGCAAACTCTGGTACACCATCTCCTGAAACCACTTCTATGGCACATTCAGGAGTAACAGGGATACTGGATGCTTCATCCAGACTCCCAAAACCAACCTATGTGACACCATCTCTTGAAAATAGTTCCACTGTACCACCAGGAACCTCAGGGCCGCTGCATGCCACAACAAATCTCCCAACAGATACCTCTGGGACATCATTTACTGTTTTCACTTCTAGTACACATTCAGGGGCAACAGGGACCCTGGCTGCTTCATTAGGACTCTCAACAGCACTTACTCGGACTCCATTTGCTGAAATACTTTCAACTGCACCTGCAGGAACCTCAGGGCCACTAGATGCTTAAATTTTTTTAAAAAAATTATTGGTTTTTTAATTTTTACAGAAAAAAATGCTCAAGTCACACCTTGTTGTTAGGGCAAACAAACATCCAAAACCAAAACATTTATACATATTTCAATCAATACATCTAGTATTCCCTCTCTTATTCCCTTAGATAGCATAACTTATTAAAAGTAGTTCAGTCTAGCTTAAATTTAATCAACCTATACCTGTTTTTAAAACTTTTAGAAATTTATACTACCATAGTCAAATTAACTTTAAATGTAAACCTTATCAATTTGGGTATCCCTTCCAAATATATTCTAGTTCCTTGATTTTTTTCATAAATTTCATTTAATTCTTCCACTAATATCCCTTAATTAAAATAAAGTATTAGTCTATCCTATACGTATCTAGTCTATCAATTAATCAATTTCTTTTTACTAACTTCTGGTTCCGGGTCGCGGTGCCTCTAGTCGTACAAGGAGACTCGTCTCCTCGTCGGCTAGCCTCCCTCCGTTGGTAGACCCTTATGCAGGTCTAAAGTCGCCCTGGAGGGTGCGACTTCTATCGAGGAGGCTTTGCTCGGCCGCGGAAGAGGGGCGGCTCCTCCAGCTGTCCGGGCCAGACTCTGAGGGCCAACGGAGAAGAAGATCGGCCAGTAAAATGGCCGATCACCTAGCCGCAAGAAACCGCAAGTCACAGAACAGCTAAGTTTTGAACCCACCATGGTGAATCCAGGTGAGATCTTTCTTTTTTCCCCTCTCTTTTTGCTTTCTATCTTTTTGCCTGTAAGAGCCCTGTTGGAACTATTTCCCTGGCTTGGAAAGGCAGCTTCTACGTGTCTGGGAAGAAAGGCGAACAAAAAGAATAGAATGAAGCCTTAAAAACTACGTTTTCTTTATATAAGTATATTTTGGGGTACCGGAACAAAAAAAATTTTTTTTTCCTAAGAACTTGTTGGTGTGTCTTTTTTTAAATATTTCTTCCTCTATTTTTCCCTGAAAAAAAATAGAAAAAAAGGGATGAGGGAGGAAAAAAGAAAAAAAAATGAAATGAATGACATTTGAAAAAAGATTTTTTAGCTTACTGAGGACATCTACTGGTTAAAAGCTAATATGGCAATTGGAGAGGAGATGATTTCTTTATGAGTAAGTTAATTTGATGAAGTTGAACAATTTTTATAAAATGGAGCTACACTCACATTTAAACTACAAACTTATTTTGGAAAAGATCTATGAGACCAAAGTGGAAATATGTGTTACAATGAAAGAACTTATTACAGAATTAAGAACTAGAATTTCTTCTTCAAACTCCAAAATTGACTTTCAGACTATACCTGATTCTTCTATAAAACAGATTACACAAGGAGAGGACTTAACTGAAAATAAAGAGAACTTGATTTTGCCTTATAAACAATTTACTTATGATGCTGAGAACCAGAAAAAGCAAAGACTGGGACTTCAAATCTTAAAGCAACAGGTTTTCATGGTTAAGAAAATCAGAGGGCCAATGCAAAGATCAAGATGGCTCTTACTGATCCAAATACTACTACAAGCAATAAAAAAAGACTTATCAGCTGGAAGGGAAGCTTTGCTATGGAAACCCACTTGGCATTTGAAAAAACCTAGAATAAGACTAAAAAAAGAGTGAAAATTAAAGTGTTATGTAATGGACTAAAGGCAATCTAGAATTATGGACTGATTTAAGGACTAAGATTACGAGTCAGATGTGCGATTAAGGGAAGATATATAAGACTTACCTATATGAAAATTACTGATGATTTATTTATTTGATGACTAATGAATTGAAATAATCTGAAGCTTGATGCTATGTGGTCAGTTTAAAGAGATTGATTGATGGATTACACAGCTTTAGAATAGATTACTATTTTAATTTAAAAAGGAGATATTTTTTGATAATGGATTAAAGGTAATTTAGAATTATGGATTGATTTTAAGATTAAGATGGTGAATTAGAAGTAAGAGAAAAAGGGGTGATTAATGAAATATATATTAAATGGATTAAGATTATGGTTTTTTTCTTTTCTTTAGGACAATAGGGTTACTTGCAAGAAATTTTTTATGTAATTTTGCGTTAATCTAGTAAGATGATTGGTTTGTTTGATAATATGGATGTTATTAGTTATGATAGATTATCATTTCAACTTAAAAAGGAGATATTTTTAGGTAATGGATTACAGGTAATTCAGAATTATGGATTGATTTTAGGATTAAGATTGTGAGTTAGAAGTAAGAGAAAAAGGGGCGATCATTGAAATATACATTAAATGGATTAAGAATATGTTTTTGTTTTGTTTTTTTTCCTTAGGACAATAGGGTTACTTGCAAGAAATTTATTATGTAAATTTGAGTTAATCAAATAAGAGGATTTGTTTGTTTGATAAGATGGATGTTATTAGTTATGATAATTAATTGGATGTAATTTGAATTCTGTTTAATGGATCGAAAGTACTTAAGGTTTGATTTTCTCTTGTTAGGGCCACTAGATGCTTCATCAGGTCTCCCAACAGCAACCTCTGGGACACCATTTCCTGAAACCACTTCTAGTGCATCTCTTGCAGCCTCAAGGGCAATGGCTGCTTCATCTGATACCCCAACAGCAACCTCTTTGACACCATCTCTTGAAAATACTTCCAGTGTACCACCAGGAACCTCAGAGCCATTACATGCTTCATCAAGTCTCCCCAAAAATACCTCTGGGACACCATTCACGCTATTCACTCCTAGTACACATTCAGAGGCAACAGGGACCCTGGCTGATTCATTAGGACTCTCAACAGCACTTACTGGGACTCCATTTGCTGAAACACTTTCAATTGCACCTGCAGGAACCTCAGGGCCACTAGATGTCTCATCAAGTCTCCCAACAGCAGCCTCTGCGACACCATCTGCTGAAAACACTCTTATGCCACATTCAGGAGTAACACGGACACTGGGTGCTTCATCCAGACTCCCAAAACCAACCTCTGTGACACTATCTCTCAAAAATAGTTCCACTGTACTACCAGAAACCTCGGGGCCACTGCATGCCACAAAAAAACTCTCAACAGATACCTCTGGGACACCATCTACTGTTCTCACTTCTAGTACACATTCAGGTGCAACGGGGACCCTGGCTGCTTCATTAGGGCTCTCAACAGCATTTACTGCGACACCAGCTCCTAAAATAACTTCAACTGCTCCCACAGCAACCTCAGGGCCACTGCATGCCTCAACAAATCTCCCAACAGCAACATCTGGGACACCATTTCCTGAAACCACTTCTAGCGCATCTATAGCAGCCTCAAGGGCAATGGCTGCTTCATCTCACACCCCAACAGCAACCTCTTTGACACGATCTCTTGAAAATAGTTCCAGTGTGCCACCAGTAACATCAGGGCCACCGTATGCCTCAACAATTTTCTCAACAGCAACCTCTGCAACATCATCTCCTGAAACCACTTCTAATGCTACTCTAGCAGTCTCAAGGGCACTGGCTGTTTCATCAACTCTCCCAAGAGCAACTACTGGGACACCATTTCCTAAAATAACTTCAACTGCTCCCACAGGAACCTCAGAGCCACCAGATGCTTCATCAAGTCTCCCAACAGCAACATCTGGAACACCATTTCCTGAAACCACTTCTAGCGCATCTATAGCAGCCTCAAGGGCAATGGCTGCTTCATCTCACACCCCAACAGCAACCTCTTTGACACGATCTCTTGAAAATAGTTCCAGTGTGCCACCAGGAACATCAGGGCCACCGTATGCCTCAACAATTTTCTCAACAGCAACCTCTGCAACATCATCTCCTGAAACCACTTCGAATGCTACTCTAGCAGTCTCAAGGGCACTGGCTGTTTCATCAACTCTCCCAAGAGCAACTACTGGGACACCATTTCCTAAAATAACTTCAACTGCTCCCACAGGAACCTCAGAGCCACCAGATGCTTCATCAAGTCTCCCAACAGCAACATCTGGAACACCATTTCCTGAAACCACTTCTAGCGCATCTCTAGCAGCCTCAAGGGCAATGGCTGCTTCATCTAACACCCCAACAGCAACCTCTTTGACACCATCTCTTGAAAATAGTTCCAGTGTATCACCAGGAACATCACGGCCATCGCATGCCTCAACAACTTTCTCAACAACTACCTCTGCAATACCATCTCCTGAAACCACTTCTAGTGCATCTCTTGCAGCCTCAAGGGCAATAGCTGCTTCATCAACTCTCCCAAGAGCAACTACTGGAACACCATTTCCTAAAATAACTTCAACTGCTCCCACAGTAACCTCAGAGCCACCAGATGCTTCATCAAGTCTCCCAACAGCAACATCTGGAACAGAATTTCCTGAAACCACTTCTAGTGCATCTCTTGCAGCCTCAAGGGCAATGGCTGCTTCATCTCACACCCCAACAGCAACCTCTTTGACACCATCTCTTGAAAATAGTTCCAGTGTACCACCAGGAACATCATGGCCATCGCATGCCTCAACAATTTTCTCAACAACTACCTCTGCAACACCATCTCCTGAAACCACTTCGAATGCAACTCTATCAGTCTCAAGGGCACTGGCTGCTTCATCAACTCTCCCAAGAGCAACTACTGGAACACCATTTCCTAAAATAACTTCAACTGCTCCCACAGGAACCTCAGAGCCACTAGATGCTTCATCAAGTCTCCCAACACCAACATCCGGAACACCATTTCCTGAAACCACTCCTAGTGCATCTCTTGCAGCCTCAAGGGCAATGGCTGCTTCATCTCACACCCCAACAGCAACCTCTTTGACACCATCTCTTGAAAATAGTTCCAGTGTACCACCAAGTACCTCAGGGCCACTGCATGCCTCAACAAATCTCCCAACAGCAACGTCTGGGACACCATTTCCTGAAACAACTTCTAGCGCATCTCTAGCAGCCTCAAGGGCAATGGCTGCTTCATCTAACACCCCAACAGCAACCTCTTTGACACCACCTCTTAAAAATAGTTCCAGTGTACCACCAGGAACATCACGGCCATCGCATGCCTCAACAATTTTCTCAACAACTACCTCTGCAACACCATCTCCTGAAACCACTTCTAGTGCATCTCTTGCAGCCTCAATGGCAATGGCTGCTTCATCAACTCTCCCAAGAGCAACTACTGGAACACCATTTCCTAAAATAACTTCAACTGCTCCCACAGGAACCTCAGATCCACCAGATGCTTCATCAAGTCTCCCAACAGCAACATCTGGAACACCATTTCCTGAAACCACTTCTAGCGCATCTATAGCAGCCTCAAGGGCAATGGCTGCTTCATCTCACACCCCAACAGCAACCTCTTTGACACGATCTCTTGAAAATAGTTCCAGTGTGCCACCAGGAACATCAGGGCCACCGTATGCCTCAACAATTTTCTCAACAGCAACCTCTGCAACATCATCTCCTGAAACCACTTCTAATGCTACTCTAGCAGTCTCAAGGGCACTGGCTGTTTCATCAACTCTCCCAAGAGCAACTACTGGGACACCATTTCCTAAAATAACTTCAACTGCTCCCACAGGAACCTCAGAGCCACCAGATGCTTCATCAAGTCTCCCAACAGCAACATCTGGAACAGAATTTCCTGAAACCACTTCTAGTGCATCTCTTGCAGCCTCAAGGGCAATGGCTGCTTCATCTCACACCCCAACAGCAACCTCTTTGACACCATCTCTTGAAAATAGTTCCAGTGTACCACCAGGAACATCATGGCCATCGCATGCCTCAACAATTTTCTCAACAACTACCTCTGCAACACCATTTCCTGAAACCACTTCGAATGCAACTCTATCAGTCTCAAGGGCACTGGCTGCTTCATCAACTCTCCCAAGAGCAACTACTGGAACACCATTTCCTAAAATAACTTCAACTGCTCCCACAGGAACCTCAGAGCCACTAGATGCTTCATCAAGTCTCCCAACACCAACATCCGGAACACCATTTCCTGAAACCACTTCTAGTGCATCTCTTGCAGCCTCAAGGGCAATGGCTGCTTCATCTCACACCCCAACAGCAACCTCTTTGACACCATCTCTTGAAAATAGTTCCAGTGTACCACCAAGTACCTCAGGGCCACTGCATGCCTCAACAAATCTCCCAACAGCAACGTCTGGGACACCATTTCCTGAAACAACTTCTAGCGCATCTCTAGCAGCCTCAAGGGCAATGGCTGCTTCATCTAACACCCCAACAGCAACCTCTTTGACACCACCTCTTAAAAATAGTTCCAGTGTACCACCAGGAACATCACGGCCATCGCATGCCTCAACAATTTTCTCAACAACTACCTCTGCAACACCATCTCCTGAAACCACTTCTAGTGCATCTCTTGCAGCCTCAAGGGCAATGGCTGCTTCATCAACTCTCCCAAGAGCAACTACTGGAACACCATTTCCTAAAATAACTTCAACTGCTCCCACAGGAACCTCAGATCCACCAGATGCTTCATCAAGTCTCCCAACAGCAACATCTGGAACACCATTTCCTGAAACCACTTCTAGTGCATCTCTTGCAGCCTCAAGGGCAATGGCTGCTTCATCTCACACCCCAACAGCAACCTCTTTGACACCATCTCTTGAAAATAGTTCCAGTGTACCACCAGGAACATCACGGCCATCGCATGCCTCAACAATTTTCTCAACAACTACCTCTGCAACACCATCTCCTGAAACCACTTCGAATGCAACTCTATCAGTCTCAAGGGCACTGGCTGCTTCATCAACTCTCCGAAGAGCAACTACTGGAACACCATTTCCTAAAATAACTTCAACTGCTCCCACAGGAACCTCAGAGCCACTAGATGCTTCATCAAGTCTCCCAACAGCAACATCTGGGGCACCATTTCCTGAAACCACTTCTAGAGCATCTCTAGCAGCCTCAAGGGCAATGGCTGCTTCATCTCACACCCCAACAGCAACCTCTTTGACACCATCTCTTGAAAATAGTTCCAGTGTGCCACCAAGTACCTCAGGGCCACTGCATGCCTCAACAAATCTCCCAACAGCAACGTCTGGGACACCATTTCCTGAAACAACTTCTAGCGCATCTCTAGCAGCCTCAAGGGCAATGGCTGCTTCATCTAACACCCCAACAGCAACCTCTTTGACACCACCTCTTAAAAATAGTTCCAGTGTACCACCAGGAACATCACGGCCATCGCATGCCTCAACAATTTTCTCAACAACTACCTCTGCAACACCATCTCCTGAAACCACTTCTAGTGCATCTCTTGCAGCCTCAAGGGCAATGGCTGCTTCATCAACTCTCCCAAGAGCAACTACTGGAACACCATTTCCTAAAATAACTTCAACTGCTCCCACAGGAACCTCAGATCCACCAGATGCTTCATCAAGTCTCCCAACAGCAACATCTGGAACACCATTTCCTGAAACCACTTCTAGTGCATCTCTTGCAGCCTCAAGGGCAATGGCTGCTTCATCTCACACCCCAACAGCAACCTCTTTGACACCATCTCTTGAAAATAGTTCCAGTGTACCACCAGGAACATCACGGCCATCGCATGCCTCAACAATTTTCTCAACAACTACCTCTGCAACACCATCTCCTGAAACCACTTCGAATGCAACTCTATCAGTCTCAAGGGCACTGGCTGCTTCATCAACTCTCCGAAGAGCAACTACTGGAACACCATTTCCTAAAATAACTTCAACTGCTCCCACAGGAACCTCAGAGCCACCAGATGCTTCATCAAGTCTCCCAACACCAACATCCGGAACACCATTTCCTGAAACCACTTCTAGTGCATCTCTTGCAGCCTCAAGGGCAATGGCTGCTTCATCTCACACCCCAACAGCAACCTCTTTGACACCATCTCTTGAAAATAGTTCCAGTGTGCCACCAGGAACATCAGGGCCACGGTATGCCTCAACAATTTTCTCAACAGCAACCTCTGCAACATCATCTCCTGAAACCACTTCGAATGCAACTCTATCAGTCTCAAGGGCACTGGCTGCTTCATCAACTCTCCCAAGAGCAACTACTGGAACACCATTTCCTAAAATAACTTCAACTGCTCCCACAGGAACCTCAGAGCCACTAGATGCTTCATCAAGTCTCCCAACAGCAACATCTGGGGCACCATTTCCTGAAACCACTTCTAGAGCATCTCTAGCAGCCTCAAGGGCAATGGCTGCTTCATCTCACACCCCAACAGCAACCTCTTTGACACCATCTCTTGAAAATAGTTCCAGTGTGCCACCAGGAACATCAGGGCCATCGTATGCCTCAACAATTTTCTCAACAGCAACCTCTGCAACATCATCTCCTGAAACCACTTCGAATGCAACTCTATCAGTCTCAAGGGCACTGGCTGTTTCATCAACTCTCCCAAGAGCAACTACTGGAACACCATTTCCTAAAATAACTTCAACTGCTCCCACAGGAACCTCAGAGCCACTAGATGCTTCATCAAGTCTCCCAACAGCAACATCTGGGGCACCATTTCCTGAAACCACTTCTAGAGCATCTCTAGCAGCCTCAAGGGCAATGGCTGCTTCATCTCACACCCCAACAGCAACCTCTTTGACACCATCTCTTGAAAATAGTTCCAGTGTGCCACCAGGAACATCAGGGCCACCGTATGCCTCAACAATTTTCTCAACAGCAACCTCTGCAACATCATCTCCTGAAACCACTTCGAATGCAACTCTATCAGTCTCAAGGGCACTGGCTACTTCATCAACTCTCCCAACAGCAACTACTGGAACACCATTTCCTAAAATAACTTCAACTGCTCCCACAGGAACCTCAGAGCCACCAGATGCTTCATCAAGTCTCCCAACAGCAACATCTGGAACACCATTTCCTGAAACCACTTCTAGCGCATCTCTAGCAGCCTCAAGGGCAATGGCTGCTTCATCTCACACCCCAACAGCAACCTCTTTGACACCATCTCTTGAAAATAGTTCCAGTGTACCACCAAGTACCTCAGGGCCACTGCATGCCTCAACAAATCTCCCAACAGCAACGTCTGGGACACCATTTCCTGAAACAACTTCTAGCGCATCTCTAGCAGCCTCAAGGGCAATGGCTGCTTCATCTAACACCCCAACAGCAACCTCTTTGACACCATCTCTTGAAAATAGTTCCAGTGTGCCACCAGGAACATCAGGGCCATCGTATGCCTCAACAATTTTCTCAACAGCAACCTCTGCAACATCATCTCCTGAAACCACTTCGAATGCAACTCTATCAGTCTCAAGGGCACTGGCTGCTTCATCAACTATCCCAAGAGCAACTACTGGAACACCATTTCCTAAAATAACTTCAACTGCTCCCACAGGAACCTCAGAGCCACCAGATGCTTCATCAAGTCTCCCAACAGCAACATCTGGAACACCATTTCCTGAAACCACTTCTAGTGCATCTCTTGCAGCCTCAAGGGCAATGACTGCTTCATCTCACACCCCAACAGCAACCTCTTTGATACCATCTCTTGAAAATAGTTCCAGTGTACCACCAGGAACATCACGGCCATCGCATGCCTCAACAACTTTCTCAACAACTACCTCTGCAACACCATTTCCTGAAACCACTTCTAGTTCATCTCTTGCAGCCTCAAGGGCAATGGCTGCTTCATCTCACACCCCAACAGCAACCTCTTTGACACCATCTCTTGAAAATAGTTCCAGTGTACCACCAAGTACCTCAGGGCCACTGCATGCCTCAACAAATCTCCCAACAGCAACGTCTGGGACACCATTTCCTGAAACAACTTCTAGCGCATCTCTAGCAGCCTCAAGGGCAATGGCTGCTTCATCTCACACCCCAACAGCAACCTCTTTGACACCATCTCTTGAAAATAGTTCCAGTGTACCACCAAGTACCTCAGGGCCACTGCATGCCTCAACAAATCTCCCAACAGCAACGTCTGGGACACCATTTCCTGAAACAACTTCTAGAGCATCTCTAGCAGCCTCAAGGGCAATGGCTGCTTCATCTCACACCCCAACAGCAACCTCTTTGACACCATCTCTTGAAAATAGTTCCAGTGTGCCACCAGGAACATCAGGGCCATCGTATGCCTCAACAATTTTCTCAACAGCAACCTCTGCAACATCATCTCCTGAAACCACTTCGAATGCAACTCTATCAGTCTCAAGGACACTGGCTGCTTCATCAACTCTCCCAAGAGCAACTACTGGAACACCATTTCCTAAAATAACTTCAACTGCTCCCACAGGAACCTCAGAGCCACTAGATGCTTCATCAAGTCTCCCAACAGCAACATCTGGGGCACCATTTCCTGAAACCACTTCTAGAGCATCTCTAGCAGCCTCAAGGGCAATGGCTGCTTCATCTCACACCCCAACAGCAACCTCTTTGACACCATCTCTTGAAAATAGTTCCAGTGTGCCACCAGGAACATCAGGGCCACCGTATGCCTCAACAAATCTCCCAACAGCAACGTCTGGGACACCATTTCCTGAAACAACTTCTAGCGCATCTCTAGCAGCCTCAAGGGCAATGGCTGCTTCATCAACTCTCCCAAGAGCAACTACTGGAACACCATTTCCTAAAATAACTTCAACTGCTCCCACAGGAACCTCAGAGCCACTAGATGCTTCATCAAGTCTCCCAACACCAACATCCGGAACACCATTTCCTGAAACCACTTCTAGTGCATCTCTTGCAGCCTCAAGGGCAATGGCTGCTTCATCTCACACCCCAACAGCAACCTCTTTCACACCATCTCTTGAAAATAGTTCCAGTGTACCACCAAGTACCTCAGGACCACTGCATGCCTCAACAAATCTCCTAACAGCAACGTCTGGGACACCATTTCCTGAAACCACTTCTAGTGCATCTCTAGCAGCCTCAAGCGCAATGGCTGCTTTATCTCACACCCCAACAGCAACCTCTTTGACACCATCTCTTGAAAATAGTTCCAGTGTGCTACCAGGAACATCAGGGCCACCGTATGCCTCAACAATTTTCTCAACAGCAACCTCTGCAACATCATCTCCTGAAACCACTTCTAATGCTACTCTAGCAGTCTCAAGGGCACTGCCTGTTTCATCAACTCTCCCAAGAGCAACTACTGGGACACCATTTCCTAAAATAACTTCAACTGCTCCCACAGGAACCTCAGATCCACCAGATGCTTCATCAAGTCTCCCAACAGCAACATCTGGAACACCATTTCCTGAAACCACTTCTAGTGCATCTCTTGCAGCCTCAAGGGCAATGGCTGCTTCATCTCACACCCCAACAGCAACCTCTTTGACACCATCTCTTGAAAATAGTTCCAGTGTACCACCAGGAACATCACGGCCATCGCATGCCTCAACAATTTTCTCAACAACTACCTCTGCAACACCATCTCCTGAAACCACTTCTAATGCAACTCTATCAGTCTCAAGGGCACTGGCTGCTTCATCAACTCTCCGAAGAGCAACTACTGGAACACCATTTCCTAAAATAACTTCAACTGCTCCCACAGGAACCTCAGAGCCACTAGATGCTTCATCAAGTCTCCCAACAGCAACATCAGGGGCACCATTTCCTGAAACCACTTCTAGAGCATCTCTAGCAGCCTCAAGGGCAATGGCTGCTTCATCTCACACCCCAACAGCAACCTCTTTGATACCATCTCTTGAGAATAGTTCCAGTGTACCACCAGGAACATCACGGCCATCGCATGCCTCAACAATTTTCTCAATAGCTAGCTCTGCAACACCATCTCCTGAAACCACTTCTAATGCAATTCTATCAGTCTCAACGGCACTGGCTGCTTCATCAACTCTCCCAAGAGCAACTACTGGAACAGCATTTCCTAAAATAACTTCAACTGCTCCCACAGGAACCTCAGAGCCACTAGATGCTTCATCAAGTCTCCCAACAGCAACATCTGGGGCACCATTTCCTGAAACCACTTCTAGAGCATCTCTAGCAGCCTCAAGGGCAATGGCTGCTTCATCTCACACCCCAACAGCAACCTCTTTGACACCATCTCTTGAAAATAGTTCCAGTGTACCACCAAGTACCTCAGGGCCACTGCATGCCTCAACAAATCTCCCAACAGCAACGTCTGGGACACCATTTCCTGAAACCACTTCTAGTGCATCTCTAGCAGCCTCAAGGGCAATGGCTGCTTCATCTCACACCCCAACAGCAACCTCTTTGACACCATCTCTTGAAAATAGTTCCAGTGTACCACCAGGAACATCACGGCCATCGCATGCCTCAACAATTTTCTCAACAACTACCTCTGCAACACCATCTCCTGAAACCACTTCTAATGCAACTCTATCAGTCTCAAGGGCACTGGCTGCTTCATCAACTCTCCCAAGAGCAACTACTGGAACACCATTTCCTAAAATAACTTCAACTGCTCCCACAGGAACCTCAGAGCCACTAGATGCTTCATCAAGTCTCCCAACAGCAACATCTGGGGCACCATTTCCTGAAACCACTTCTAGAGCATCTCTAGCAGCCTCAAGGGCAATGGCTGCTTCATCTCACACCCCAACAGCAACCTCTTTGACACCATCTCTTGAAAATAGTTCCAGTGTACCACCAGGTACATCAGGGCCACTGCATGCCACAATAATTTTCTCAACAGCAACCTCTGCAACACCACCTCCTGAAACCACTTCTAATGCAACTCTATCAGTCTCAAGGGCACTGGCTGCTTCATCAACTCTACTAAGAGCAACTACTGGAACAGCATTCCCTAAAATAACTTCAACTGCTCCCACAGGAACCTCAGAGCCACCAGATGCTTCATCAAGTCTCCCAACAGGAACATCTGGAACACCATTTCCTGAAACCACTTCTAGTGCATCTCTAGCAGCCTCAAGGGCAATGGCTGCTTCATCTCACACCCCAACAGCAACCTCTTTGACACCATCTCTTGAAAATAGTTCCAGTGTACCACCAAGTACCTCAGGGCCACTGCATGCCTCAACAAATCTCCCAACAGCAACGTCTGGGACACCATTTCCTCAAACCACTTCTAGTGCATCTCTAGCAGCCTCAAGGGCAATGGCTGCTTCATCTCACACCCCAACAGCAACCTCTTTGACACCATCTCTTGAAAATAGTTCCAGTGTACCACCAGGAACATCACGGCCATCGCATGCCTCAACAATTTTCTCAACAACTACCTCTGCAACACCATCTCCTGAAACCACTTCTAATGCAACTCTATCAGTCTCAAGGGCACTGGCTGCTTCATCAACTCTCCCAAGAGCAACTACTGGAACACCATTTCCTAAAATAACTTCAACTGCTCCCACAGGAACCTCAGAGCCACTAGATGCTTCATCAAGTCTCCCAACACCAACATCCGAAACACCATTTCCTGAAACCACTTCTAGTGCATCTCTTGCAGCCTCAAGGGCAATGGCTGCTTCATCTCACACCCCAACAGCAACCTCTTTGACACCATCTCTTGAAAATAGTTCCAGTGTACCACCAAGTACCTCAGGTCCACTGCATGCCTCAACAAATCTCCCAACAGCAACGTCTGGGACACCATTTCCTGAAACCACGTCTAGTGCATCTCTAGCAGCCTCAAGGGCATTGGCTGCTTCATCTCACACCCCAACAGCAACCTCTTTGACACCATCTCTTGAAAATAGTTCCAGTGTACCACCAGGAACATCACGGCCATCGCATGCCTCAACAATTTTCTCAACAACTACCTCTGCAACACCATCTCCTCAAACCACTTCTAATGCAACTCTATCAGTCTCAAGGGCACTGGCTGCTTCATCAACTCTCCCAAGAGCAACTACTGGAACACCATTTCCTAAAATAACTTCAACTGCTCCCACAGGAACCTCAGAGCCACCAGATGCTTCATCAAGTCTCCCAACACCAACATCCGGAACACCATTTCCTGAAACCACTTCTAGTGCATCTCTTGCAGCCTCAAGGGCAATGGCTGCTTCATCTCACACCCCAACAGCAACCTCTTTGACACCATCTCTTGAAAATAGTTCTAGTGTACCACCAAGTACCTCAGGACCACTGCATGCCTCAACAAATCTCCTAACAGCAACATCTGGGGCACCATTTCCTGAAACCACTTCTAGAGCATCTCTAGCAGCCTCAAGGGCAATGGCTGCTTCATCTCACACCCCAACAGCAACCTCTTTGACACCATCTCTTGAAAATAGTTCCAGTGTACCACCAAGTACCTCAGGGCCACTGCATGCCTCAACAAATCTCCCAACAGCAACGTCTGGGACACCATTTCCTGAAACCACTTCTAGTGCATCTCTAGCAGCCTCAAGGGCAATGGCTGCTTCATCTCACACCCCAACAGCAACCTCTTTGACACCATCTCTTGAAAATAGTTCCAGTGTACCACCAGGAACATCACGGCCATCGCATGCCTCAACAATTTTCTCAACAACTACCTCTGCAACACCATCTCCTGAAACCACTTCTAATGCAACTCTATCAGTCTCAAGGGCACTGGCTGCTTCATCAACTCTCCCAAGAGCAACTACTGGAACAGCATTTCCTAAAATAACTTCAACTGCTCCCACAGGAACCTCAGAGCCACTAGATGCTTCATCAATTCTCCCAACAGCAACATCTGGGGCACCATTTCCTGAAACCACTTCTAGAGCATCTCTAGCAGCCTCAAGGGCAATGGCTGCTTCATCTCACACCCCAACAGCAACCTCTTTGACACCATCTCTTGAAAATAGTTCCAGTGTACCACCAGGTACATCAGGGCCACTGCATGCCACAACAATTTTCTCAACAGCAACCTCTGCAACACCACCTCCTGAAACCACTTCTAATGCAACTCTATCAGTCTCAAGGGCACTGGCTGCTTCATCAACTCTACTAAGAGCAACTACTGGAACAGCATTCCCTAAAATAACTTCAACTGCTCCCACAGGAACCTCAGAGCCACCAGATGCTTCATCAAGTCTCCCAACAGGAACATCTGGAACACCATTTCCTGAAACCACTTCTAGTGCATCTCTAGCAGCCTCAAGGGCAATGGCTGCTTCATCTCACACCCCAACAGCAACCTCTTTGACACCATCTCTTGAAAATAGTTCCAGTGTACCACCAAGTACCTCAGGGCCACTGCATGCCTCAACAAATCTCCCAACAGCAACGTCTGGGACACCATTTCCTCAAACCACTTCTAGTGCATCTCTAGCAGCCTCAAGGGCAATGGCTGCTTCATCTCACACCCCAACAGCAACCTCTTTGACACCATCTCTTGAAAATAGTTCCAGTGTACCACCAGGAACATCACGGCCATCGCATGCCTCAACAATTTTCTCAACAACTACCTCTGCAACACCATCTCCTGAAACCACTTCTAATGCAACTCTATCAGTCTCAAGGGCACTGGCTGCTTCATCAACTCTCCCAAGAGCAACTACTGGAACACCATTTCCTAAAATAACTTCAACTGCTCCCACAGGAACCTCAGAGCCACTAGATGCTTCATCAAGTCTCCCAACACCAACATCCGAAACACCATTTCCTGAAACCACTTCTAGTGCATCTCTTGCAGCCTCAAGGGCAATGGCTGCTTCATCTCACACCCCAACAGCAACCTCTTTGACACCATCTCTTGAAAATAGTTCCAGTGTACCACCAAGTACCTCAGGTCCACTGCATGCCTCAACAAATCTCCCAACAGCAACGTCTGGGACACCATTTCCTGAAACCACGTCTAGTGCATCTCTAGCAGCCTCAAGGGCATTGGCTGCTTCATCTCACACCCCAACAGCAACCTCTTTGACACCATCTCTTGAAAATAGTTCCAGTGTACCACCAGGAACATCACGGCCATCGCATGCCTCAACAATTTTCTCAACAACTACCTCTGCAACACCATCTCCTCAAACCACTTCTAATGCAACTCTATCAGTCTCAAGGGCACTGGCTGCTTCATCAACTCTCCCAAGAGCAACTACTGGAACACCATTTCCTAAAATAACTTCAACTGCTCCCACAGGAACCTCAGAGCCACCAGATGCTTCATCAAGTCTCCCAACACCAACATCCGGAACACCATTTCCTGAAACCACTTCTAGTGCATCTCTTGCAGCCTCAAGGGCAATGGCTGCTTCATCTCACACCCCAACAGCAACCTCTTTGACACCATCTCTTGAAAATAGTTCCAGTGTACCACCAAGTACCTCAGGACCACTGCATGCCTCAACAAATCTCCTAACAGCAACATCTGGGGCACCATTTCCTGAAACCACTTCTAGAGCATCTCTAGCAGCCTCAAGGGCAATGGCTGCTTCATCTCACACCCCAACAGCAACCTCTTTGACACCATCTCTTGAAAATAGTTCCAGTGTACCACCAAGTACCTCAGGGCCACTGCATGCCTCAACAAATCTCCCAACAGCAACGTCTGGGACACCATTTCCTGAAACCACTTCTAGTGCATCTCTAGCAGCCTCAAGGGCAATGGCTGCTTCATCTCACACCCCAACAGCAACCTCTTTGACACCATCTCTTGAAAATAGTTCCAGTGTACCACCAGGAACATCACGGCCATCGCATGCCTCAACAATTTTCTCAACAACTACCTCTGCAACACCATCTCCTGAAACCACTTCTAATGCAACTCTATCAGTCTCAAGGGCACTGGCTGCTTCATCAACTCTCCCAAGAGCAACTACTGGAACAGCATTTCCTAAAATAACTTCAACTGCTCCCACAGGAACCTCAGAGCCACTAGATGCTTCATCAAGTCTCCCAACAGCAACATCTGGGGCACCATTTCCTGAAACCACTTCTAGAGCATCTCTAGCAGCCTCAAGGGCAATGGCTGCTTCATCTCACACCCCAACAGCAACCTCTTTGACACCATCTCTTGAAAATAGTTCCAGTGTACCACCAGGTACATCAGGGCCACTGCATGCCACAACAATTTTCTCAACAGCAACCTCTGCAACACCACCTCCTGAAACCACTTCTAATGCAACTCTATCAGTCTCAAGGGCACTGGCTGCTTCATCAACTCTACTAAGAGCAACTACTGGAACAGCATTCCCTAAAATAACTTCAACTGCTCCCACAGGAACCTCAGAGCCACCAGATGCTTCATCAAGTCTCCCAACAGGAACATCTGGAACACCATTTCCTGAAACCACTTCTAGTGCATCTCTAGCAGCCTCAAGGGCAATGGCTGCTTCATCTCACACCCCAACAGCAACCTCTTTGACACCATCTCTTGAAAATAGTTCCAGTGTACCACCAAGTACCTCAGGGCCACTGCATGCCTCAACAAATCTCCCAACAGCAACGTCTGGGACACCATTTCCTCAAACCACTTCTAGTGCATCTCTAGCAGCCTCAAGGGCAATGGCTGCTTCATCTCACACCCCAACAGCAACCTCTTTGACACCATCTCTTGAAAATAGTTCCAGTGTACCACCAGGAACATCACGGCCATCGCATGCCTCAACAATTTTCTCAACAACTACCTCTGCAACACCATCTCCTGAAACCACTTCTAATGCAACTCTATCAGTCTCAAGGGCACTGGCTGCTTCATCAACTCTCCCAAGAGCAACTACTGGAACACCATTTCCTAAAATAACTTCAACTGCTCCCACAGGAACCTCAGAGCCACTAGATGCTTCATCAAGTCTCCCAACACCAACATCCGAAACACCATTTCCTGAAACCACTTCTAGTGCATCTCTTGCAGCCTCAAGGGCAATGGCTGCTTCATCTCACACCCCAACAGCAACCTCTTTGACACCATCTCTTGAAAATAGTTCCAGTGTACCACCAAGTACCTCAGGTCCACTGCATGCCTCAACAAATCTCCCAACAGCAACGTCTGGGACACCATTTCCTGAAACCACGTCTAGTGCATCTCTAGCAGCCTCAAGGGCATTGGCTGCTTCATCTCACACCCCAACAGCAACCTCTTTGACACCATCTCTTGAAAATAGTTCCAGTGTACCACCAGGAACATCACGGCCATCGCATGCCTCAACAATTTTCTCAACAACTACCTCTGCAACACCATCTCCTCAAACCACTTCTAATGCAACTCTATCAGTCTCAAGGGCACTGGCTGCTTCATCAACTCTCCCAAGAGCAACTACTGGAACACCATTTCCTAAAATAACTTCAACTGCTCCCACAGGAACCTCAGAGCCACCAGATGCTTCATCAAGTCTCCCAACACCAACATCCGGAACACCATTTCCTGAAACCACTTCTAGTGCATCTCTTGCAGCCTCAAGGGCAATGGCTGCTTCATCTCACACCCCAACAGCAACCTCTTTGACACCATCTCTTGAAAATAGTTCCAGTGTACCACCAAGTACCTCAGGACCACTGCATGCCTCAACAAATCTCCTAACAGCAACATCTGGGGCACCATTTCCTGAAACCACTTCTAGAGCATCTCTAGCAGCCTCAAGGGCAATGGCTGCTTCATCTCACACCCCAACAGCAACCTCTTTGACACCATCTCTTGAAAATAGTTCCAGTGTGCCACCAGGAACATCAGGGCCACTGTATGTCTCAACAATTTTCTCAACAGCAACCTCTGCAACACCATCTCCTGAAACCACTTCTAATGCAACTCTATCAGTCTCAAGGGCACTGGCTGCTTCATCAACTCTCCCAAGAGCAACTACTGGAACACCATTTCCTAAAATAACTTCAACTGCTCCCACAGGAACCTCAGAGCCACTAGATGCTTCATCAAGTCTCCCAACAGCAACATCAGGGGCACCATTTCCTGAAACCACTTCTAGAGCATCTCTAGCAGCCTCAAGGGCAATGGCTGCTTCATCTCACACCCCAACAGCAACCTCTTTGACACCATCTCTTGAAAATAGTTCCAGTGTGCCACCAGGAACATCAGGGCCACCGTATGCCTCAACAATTTTCTCAACAGCAACCTCTGCAACATCATCTCCTGAAACCACTTCGAATGCAACTCTATCAGTCTCAAGGGCACTGGCTGCTTCATCAACTCTCCCAAGAGCAACTACTGGAACACCATTTCCTAAAATAACTTCAACTGCTCCCACAGGAACCTCAGAGCCACTAGATGCTTCATCAAGTCTCCCAACACCAACATCCGGAACACCATTTCCTGAAACCACTTCTAGTGCATCTCTTGCAGCCTCAAGGGCAATGACTGCTTCATCTCACACCCCAACAGCAACCTCTTTGACACCATCTCTTGAAAATAGTTCCAGTGTACCACCAAGTACCTCAGGACCACTGCATGCCTCAACAAATCTCCTAACAGCAACATCTGGGGCACCATTTCCTGAAACCACTTCTAGAGCATCTCTAGCAGCCTCAAGGGCAATGGCTGCTTCATCTCACACCCCAACAGCAACCTCTTTGACACCATCTCTTGAAAATAGTTCCAGTGTGCCACCAGGAACATCAGGGCCACTGTATGTCTCAACAATTTTCTCAACAGCAACCTCTGCAACACCATCTCCTGAAACCACTTCTAATGCAACTCTATCAGTCTCAAGGGCACTGGCTGCTTCATCAACTCTCCCAAGAGCAACTACTGGAACACCATTTCCTAAAATAACTTCAACTGCTCCCACAGGAACCTCAGAGCCACTAGATGCTTCATCAAGTCTCCCAACAGCAACATCAGGGGCACCATTTCCTGAAACCACTTCTAGAGCATCTCTAGCAGCCTCAAGGGCAATGGCTGCTTCATCTCACACCCCAACAGCAACCTCTTTGACACCATCTCTTGAAAATAGTTCCAGTGTGCCACCAGGAACATCAGGGCCACCGTATGCCTCAACAATTTTCTCAACAGCAACCTCTGCAACATCATCTCCTGAAACCACTTCGAATGCAACTCTATCAGTCTCAAGGGCACTGGCTGCTTCATCAACTCTCCCAAGAGCAACTACTGGAACACCATTTCCTAAAATAACTTCAACTGCTCCCACAGGAACCTCAGAGCCACTAGATGCTTCATCAAGTCTCCCAACACCAACATCCGGAACACCATTTCCTGAAACCACTTCTAGTGCATCTCTTGCAGCCTCAAGGGCAATGACTGCTTCATCTCACACCCCAACAGCAACCTCTTTGACACCATCTCTTGAAAATAGTTCCAGTGTACCACCAAGTACCTCACGGCCACTGCATGCCTCAACAAATCTCCCAACAGCAACGTCTGGGACACCATTTCCTGAAACCACATCTAGCGCATCTCTAGCAGCCTCAAGGGCAATGGCTGCTTCATCTCACACCCCAACAGCAACCTCTTTGATACCATCTCTTGAAAATAGTTCCAGTGTACCACCAGGAACATCACGGCCATCGCATGCCTCAACAATTTTCTCAATAGCTACCTCTGCAACACCATCTCCTGAAACCACTTCTAATGCAACTCTATCAGTCTCAAGGGCACTGGCTGCTTCATCAACTCTCCCAAGAGCAACTACTGGAACAGCATTTCCTAAAATAACTTCAACTGCTCCCACAGGAACCTCAGAGCCACTAGATGCTTCATCAAGTCTCCCAACAGCAACATCTGGGGCACCATTTCCTGAAACCACTTCTAGAGCATCTCTAGCAGCCTCAAGGGCAATGGCTGCTTCATCTCACACCCCAACAGCAACCTCTTTGACACCATCTCTTGAACATAGTTCCAGTGTACCACCAGGTACATCAGGGCCACTGCATGCCACAACAATTTTCTCAACAGCAACCTCTGCAACACCACCTCCTGAAACCACTTCTAATGCAACTCTATCAGTCTCAAGGGCACTGGCTGCTTCATCAACTCTCCCAAGAGCAACTACTGGAACACCATTTCCTAAAATAACTTCAACTGCTCCCACAGGATCCTCAGAGCCATCAGATGCTTCATCAAGTCTCCCAACAGCAACATCTGGGGCACCATTTCCTGAAACCACTTCTACTGCAACTCTAGCAGTCTCAAGGGCACTGGCTGCTTCATCCAGTTCCCCGAAGACAACTACTGCGACACCATCTCTTGAAAATAGTTCCAGTGTACCACCAAGAACCTCAGGGCCACTGCATGCCTCAACAAATGTTCCAACAGCAACCTCTGGGACACCATTTGCTGAAACCACTTCTAGTGCATCTCTTGCCACCTCAAGGGCAATGGCTGCTTCATCTGGCACCCCAACAGCAATTTCTTTGACACCATCTTTTGAAAATAGTTCCAGTGTACCACCAGGAACCTCAGAGCCACTACATGCCTCATCAAGTCTCCCAAAAAATATTTCTGGGACACCATTTACTGTTTTCACTCCTAGTACATGTTCAGACACATCAGGGACCCTGGCTACTTCATTAGGACTCTCAACAGCACTTACTGGGACTCCATTTGCTGAAACACTTTCAACTGCACCTGCAGGAACCTCAGGGCCACTAGATGCCTCATCAAGTCTCCCAACAGCAACATCTGGAACACCATTTCCTGAAACCACTTCTAGCGCATCTATAGCAGCCTCAAGGGCAATGGCTGCTTCATCTCACACCCCAACAGCAACCTCTTTGACACGATCTCTTGAAAATAGTTCCAGTGTGCCACCAGGAACATCAGGGCCACCGTATGCCTCAACAATTTTCTCAACAGCAACCTCTGCAACATCATCTCCTGAAACCACTTCTAATGCTACTCTATCAGTCTCAAGGGCACTGGCTGTTTCATCAACTCTCCCAAGAGCAACTACTGGGACACCATTTCCTAAAATAACTTCAACTGCTCCCACAGGAACCTCAGAGCCACCAGATGCTTCATCAAGTCTCCCAACAGCAACATCTGGAACACCATTTCCTGAAACCACTTCTAGCGCATCTCTAGCAGCCTCAAGGGCAATGGCTGCTTCATCTAACACCCCAACAGCAACCTCTTTGACACCATCTCTTGAAAATAGTTCCAGTGTACCACCAAGTACCTCAGGGCCACTGCATGCCTCAACAAATCTCCCAACAGCAACGTCTGGGACACCATTTCCTGAAACAACTTCTAGCGCATCTCTAGCAGCCTCAAGGGCAATGGCTGCTTCATCTAACACCCCAACAGCAACCTCTTTGACACCACCTCTTAAAAATAGTTCCAGTGTACCACCAGGAACATCACGGCCATCGCATGCCTCAACAATTTTCTCAACAACTACCTCTGCAACACCATCTCCTGAAACCACTTCTAATGCAACTCTTGCAGTCTCAAGGGCACTGGCTGCTTCATCAACTCTCCCAAGAGGAACTACTGGAACACCATTTCCTAAAATAACTTCAACTGCACCCACAGGAACCGCAGAGCCACTACATGCCTCATCAAGTCTCCCAACAGCAACATCTGAGATACCATTTCCTGAAACCACTTCTAGGGCATCTCTAGCAGCCTCAAGGACAATGGCTGCTTCATCCAGTTCCCCAAAGACAACTACTGGGACACCATCTCTTGAAAATAGTTCCAGTGTACCACCAGGAACATCACGGCCACTGCATGCCTCAACAAATCTCCCAACAGCAACCTCTGCAACACCATTTCCTGAAACCACTTCTATGCCACATTCAGGAGTAAGAGAGACATTGGGTGCTTCATCCAGACTCCCAAAACCAACCTCTGCTACACCATCTCTTGAAAATAGTTCCACTGTACCACCAGGAACCTCAGGGCCACTGCATGCCACAACAAATCTCCCAACAGATACCTCTGGGACACCATTTACTGTTTTCACTTCTAGTATACATTCAAGGGCAACAGGGACCCTGGCTGCTTCATTAGGACTCTCAACAGCACTTAGTGGGACTCCATTTGCTGAAGCACTTTCAACTGCACCTGCAGGAACCTCAGGGCTACTAGATACTTCATTATGTCTCTCAACAGCAACCTCTGGGACATCATCTCCTGAAACTGCTTCAAGTGCACTTTCAGGAGCCACAGGGCCACTGGATTCTTCATCAAGTATCTCAACAGCAACCACTAGGATACCATTTCCTGAAACCACTTCTAGTGCAACTCTAGCAGTCTCAAGGGCACTGGCTGCTTCATTAGGACTCTCAACAGCACTTACTGGGACTCCATTTGCTGAAGCACTTTCAACTGTACCTGCAGGAACCTCATGGCCACTAGATACTTCATCAAGTCTCCCAACAGCAACCTCTGGGACACCATCTCCTGAAACCACTTCTATTTCACATTCAGGAGTAACAGGGACACTGGATGCTTTATCCAGACTCCCAATACCAACCTCTGTGACACTATCTCCTGAAAAGAGTTCCAGTGTTCCTCCAGAAACTTCACGATCACTGCATGCCTCATCAGGTCTCCTAATGATAACCTCTGCAACACCATCTCCTGAAACCCGTTCTAGTGCACCTCCAGGTACCTCAGGGGCACATGGTCATGTGATCAAAATTTTGGTCTTTGGCAACTGGAAATTTTGATCCCAGTCATGGTCATATGTCAAGGATTATCTCTATTTTATGTTCTGGAATCTCTACATGGCATTATTTTTAAATTGTTCCTAGTGGGCTCTTTCCTAGTCTCATGGAGTCATCCAAGTATTCCTGTACCAAAAGAATTATAATGAGGACAGGTTTTTCATCTTCTCAGCAATGGTCAGATGAACCTACATCACATTCTAAACCAAGGGTAGGCAACCTTGGCTCTTTTATGACTCGTGGACTTCAAGTCCCAGAATTCTTGAGGCAGCATGGCTCAGCTTGGAAACCTCTCCCTTTCCCCTCAGCATGGCTCACTCAGGAATTCTGGGAGTTGAAGTCCACCAGTCATAAAAGAGCCAAGGTTGCCTACCCGTGTTCTAAACCATTAGCATCATGTTCATAACATGCTGTGCATGAACTGAAGAATACACAAAATATTTTTTTATCTTTCTTGATTTGTAGCTTGCATTTATCATTTTCTTCATTTTCCACTCTGTATAACCCTCAGCTTTCCTAGATGATTGTCATTGTTGTGACAAAAAGCAAAAAAAAAGAAGAAAAGAATTAAAGGTAACAATAACTGCACAGAATTAAAAAAGAAAACCAAAAATAAAAAATCAAAAGAGCATTTTTGAATTATATATGTGCGTTGTTGAGGAGAGACAAACTAAAGATTCTCAACACTCATGTGCAATATTTTTGTCCAGAATAAAATTTGTACAAATGAAGGTGATCGCTTATAAAACTAATTAATATAAGTAATAACATAGTGACAGATTTTATTACATTTGCTCTTTGTAGAATTTTCATTTTTTTTAATCCAAGGAAATTTCTTATACATTTAATAATATTAATCTAATGAAGGGTGTACTTTAATTCTCCATGATTAAAGAATTTAATAACAATAAAAAATATATCAATGACTCAGGCTGGCCAAAATATATCAATTAGGAGTCAGAGGCAGAAAATCAACTTTAGGATTTATGGCAGTATAGAAGATTGTTGAATGATTGCCTCAGTTTGATCAACAGTTTTCAGCCCAAAGCCCCAATCAGTTGGGCAATACCACCAGTGAAGATAATATTAATAATAATAATAATAATAATAATAATAATAATAATAATAATAATAATAATAATAATAATAATAATAAAGTTGGAAGGGACTTTGGAGGTCATCTAGTCCAACCCCCTGCTCAGGCAGGAATCCCTATACCGTTTTGGACAAATGGCTGACCAGTCTCTTCTTAAAAACCTCCAGTGTTGGAGCATTCACCGCTTCTGGAGGCAGGTTGTTCCACTGGTTAATTGTTCTAACTGTCAGGAAGTTTCTCCTTGGTTCTAGGTTGCTTCTCTCTTTGGTTAGTTTCCATCTGTTGCTTGTTGTCCTGCCTTCAGGCACTTTGGAAAATAGTGTACTTATTTATTTACCTGTTACAAACAAAATTAGAAAAACTGCAATTTCTATAGCAGGAGTCCTCAATCTTGGCAACTTTAAGCTGGCTGAGGAATTCTGGGAGTTGAAGTCCACAAGTCTTAAAATTGCCAAGTTTGGAGACCCCCGTTCTATAGTATAAAAGTCAGTCACACTGGCTGAGGAATTCTGGGAGTTGAAGTCCACAAATCTTGCCAAGGTTGGATTCCCCTGGGTTAAAGGTACATAAGCTAAAAATCAGAAGACACAAGTACTGCCCTAGTCACAAAACTACTGTGTAGGTGACTTTGGGCTAGTCTCCATCTCTCAAGTCCTAGGAAAAAGAAGCCAAGGGCAAACCATTTCTGATAATTGCTTGGACTTGTCCAGACAGGTGCCCAAAGTCAACACTGGCTCAAAGGCACCCAAACATAGCCACACATAAAATAAAAACCCTAATATCATGGGTCAATTATTTTTATTTGATAATTTCCAAATGCCATCTGAAATACACAATTAAACAGAATACTATGCAACAAAGAAGAATTACAATGAGATTCATCAAAACTGAATCACTAACTCTCGCCCCATCCAAGTTATTTAAGACTATCAAAGGATTTATAACCCTGCTCAATTCAGATGGTAATCAGATATGTTTTTATTTGGATTTCTAAGGAAAATAAGCACACTGCCTGCACTGCACTCAGGCTAATTATATGATGTTCTTAAAAAAAAAACAAGAGGTGGAATATCCATATTATGTCTAATGTTCAGCACAGAAATACTTCAGGAATGAGACTGAACAAAATGGGAGTGGGCACCTTTGTGTGATGACCCTATCTTTTAAGAAAGATTTTGCATCTGATTGGAAGAGCCATTCACTGCTTCTCCCAAATCCTGCTTTTGCTGATCATTATAGGAGGAAATTGTTGTCCAACATATATGAAGAGGAAATAGTTGAGCAAAGGTAGCCAAGGACTCTTATAACCTTTAGGACCTGAGCTAATGATAGAACTGCATAGATCCTCTCCAAAATGTCTGTGTTCATTCTTTCCTTTTTCTTCAACCCTGCAGGAGACGGAATCCCACAATGGACTTTTATCATTCTCCTTTCCATCACGGTCACAGGGTCTTTCCTGCTCCTATCGTGTCTTGGCTGCTTGGTAAGAATGGGAAAAGTTTATTTATTTATTTATTTATTTATTTATTTATTTATTTATTTGTTTGTTTGTTTGTTTGTTTGTTTGTTTGTTTGTTTCGATTTCTATGCCGCCCTATTCCAAAAACTCAGGGCGGCTTACAACATAAATACTAATATATAGAAATCTGACATTAAATACATTATAAAACCCCTAGATTAAAACCAATCATCCAAAAACAAACATGCAAACAAACATACACTGGCTGGGGCAAGATATTAACTGCCCCAGGCCTGTCGGCAAAGATGTGTCTTCAATAGTTTGCGGAAGGCGGAGAGGGTGGGGGCAATACGGATCTCTGGGGGGAGTTGATTCCAGAGGGCCGGGGCCACAACAGAGAAGGCTCTTCCCCTAGGCCCCGCCAGGCAACACTGTCTGGCTGACGGGACCTGGAGAAGGCCGACTCTGTGGGCCCTAACCGGTCGCTGGGTTTCATGCGGCAGCAGACGGTCCCGTAAGTAACCTGGTCCGATGCCATGTAGGGCTTTATAGGTCATAACCAACACTTTGAATTGCGTTCGGAGACCAATTGGCAGCCAATGCAGCTCGCGGAGTGATGTTGAAATGTGGGCATTTCTGGATAGGCCCAATACTGCTCGCGCGGCTGCATTCTGCATTACCTGAAGTCTCCGAACGTTTTTCAAAGGTAGCCCCATGTAGAGAAATATATTCTGAACAGTCTTCTCACTGATCCAATGACGATGCATCTGCTTTGCATCCAGAAACTCCCTAGGTCAGTCTCTGACTCTCCGGGAAGACTCCTGACCTTCTGGAGAATAGCTAGTAGTTATTGTGACCACTGAGATGACTCTGTATAAGACACCTTCTTATATTCCAAAACATCAAAGGATTAGGCCAGCTCTTATCTAAGAACTTGGATAGCTCTTAGTATAGTACAGGGGTCTTCAAACCTGGCCCTTTTATGACTTGTGGACTTCAAATCCCAGAATTTCTCAGCCAGGCATTCTGGGAGTTGAGGAATTCTGGGAGTTGAAATCCACAAGGCATTCTGGCTGAGGAATTCTGGAAGTTGAAATCCACAAGTCATAAAAGGGCCAAGTTTGAAGATCCCTGGTATAGTCGGTAATAATAAAATCAACCATATCATTCAGTACAAAACAAATGGATTTTAGGCAAGAGATGTCAGTGAATCTCTATGATTACATATATATATATATGATTATAGATGTTGGCATCATTAGTTACATGATTACAGTGGTAACTTGTAGCAACTGAAATAAAATTAACATCAATCTAGAAAGTCCTTTATTTTGATTCAACATGATTTATCCTTAATCTTCTGCAGTGGTTGCCACGAGAATGATCGCCATTCTGCTCTCCATTTGGCCTCACTCTTTTTTTTCCCAATCTCCTACAGATTGCCTACTGTGTGAAATGTCATGTGTCTTTTCTTATAAATGATGAGGTAAAAAGAAGCCACAGTATGCTCTAAGGTTTCCTGAATGACAGCTGATGAAGAAACGGTAGCCAACAGTTCCATCAGAGATGCTTGAAAACAGTGGCCATTATATGCTATAAAACAATAGTCAACAGACTCTTCAGATCTCCCTCAATTGCAACTGGAGAAAAAAATGTTAAGATTTTTATTTAATAGCTGGAACAGTAAAAGGGATAATGGCCAGAACACACAGTGGTGGTTAATTGGTTGTAAAGTGGAGAGTGAAGCAATCTATATTGTGATTGTTTGCTGGGTGTAAAGAGGGACTTTTCTTTTTTCCACCTTTTTCTTCTGTGTGTGCTTTGTATGCCATTCTGAGATTTACCTGACAATTTACCTCATGATGTAGTGATGTGCCTATCTTGTCTGCTGTAAATGTAGATGTTAAATATATTTATTTATATAAAACTACAAGTTTGTGTCAGCGTCTCTCACTTCATTTGGACACCTACTGCGCAATTCCCCAACAAAAAAGAACATCCAAAATTATTACAATGATAGCAGTCAAGCATTCTTGTTATAGGATATTTTTTTTGTTGATATGGAAAGTGGGTGGAATATATTTTTGACTGAAAAATTTACATGAACTAGAGAGAGACTGAGTTTACCCATCCCTCAGAACAAACCCTACTGAATCCAGGAAATGAATCTTTTTGAACTGTTGTTGGAAAAAAGAATTTATGTCTTGTTTTATGAAATAAATAGAGCTCTATTCTGTGGTGTTAATACATGCCTCTAATTATGTCTACTATTTCACTGAAACCATAATGACAGTGATTGCATGTGTTTAATTTCTCACATGCAGGTGTTATTTAACTTTCTTTACTTTCTATGTAAAGAAAGTAAAGAATGTATACTGAAAGTGCTTTGTATTTATTGTCCTAGCATTATTATCATCCCCATTTTAGCTGAGAAAGGGTGTCGATCTACGACCACAATTGAGTCCAAAATTTATGTTGCTAAGTGAGACAGTTGTTAAGTGAGTTTTGCCCCATTTTATGACTTTTCTTGCCACAATTATTAAGTGAATCACTGCAGTTAACTTATTAACATGGTTGTTAAGTGAATCTGGTTTCTCCATTTATTTTGCTTGTCAGAAGCTCGCAAAAAGTGATCACATGACCTTGGGCCACTTGGCTTTGAGAAGAATAACTGGAGGGCTCCCCAGAGTAATGGCATTTATAGATGGTCCAAAAGGTGTAGAAGAAATAATAGAAAATAAGACACTCTGATATGTTGTTAAGGAACTGGACTAGAAACCAGGAGATTATTGGATTCTAGTTTTTCCTTAAACATAAAAACTATCTGGGTTCCTTTCTCTCAGCCCAAACCACTTTAAGTTGTGTTGTGGGGAAAATAAGAAGCAGAAGAATGGAATGGAATGGAATGGAATGGAATAGATACTTTATTTAACCAAGTGTGATTAGACATACAAGGAAGTTGTTTCATTATGAATCTGTTTTGAGATATATAGAGAATAGGCAGAATAATAAACCTTGAATCATTTGGTTGAGTTGGGCATCTGTAGAAACTGAATGAATGAATAAATGTAAAATAAACCCAAAATAAAGGTCAAAGAACTGAAATGTCAATAACCTTCTGGGGTATAAATCTGGCATGGATCCAAAAAGTTTCAATAATGGAGTTAGGTACATACATACAGTACATAGCCATCATGCTATTCCCTGTTTATATGCCTTTCTCTGTCTCTTTGTCTCTTACAAATATACACATTTGCAATCACACAGCTCCACCTGATATGTCACATCAACATGATTAAAAAGGAAAAGTTTAGAAAGCTGATATTTCTTGTCTTTAGGGAAAGATGAGAGGAAATATACTATAATTAATTACTATTATTGCATGTCATCTATCCAATATTTTAAAAAACTTCATATGATCTATCAAAATAACTACACAAAATGCAGACTTAGTCACAATTAATTCCAGTTAGATTGAAGCAAATGCCAACAACATACATAGAGCATTCCAGTCACATGAGGAAATATTCAAGATCTGAAGACTATTCAACATCAGCCTTCTCAAAGAGATATTTTAAGAAAAATTTGTAAGTGCAATATTTATTTAAGTGCTATTTCATCTCATAATAGCACCATTATTTCAACTGAAGTTCGAATTTCTTACCCCTCAAATCAATCTAAATTATGTGAATTGAATACAATAAGAGGAAGACTCTTTATTATCCAATCAACATCATCATTGTCAGTTTTGAAAGTACTTTTCAGCCATTTCAATTTTGGACCACATGTCCAATCTTTTTTGCTACCTGCCATTCCATCCAGTGAAAAATTAACTGAGATTCCCACCCAGATTTCATTGTGTTTCTAGTCACTCTGGTGGAATAATTAGGCAAGCCTGTACAATTTTATACTGCAGCAGAAAGAATTTCTTGCGTGGTTGAAAATCAGGTCATGAGTAAACAAACTTTGGACAGAAATAATTTATTGAGGAAGTAATAGAAACCAAGATAGATGTCACTTTTTTACCTCAATGAACTTTGTATCACTTCTGAAAGTTCTTTTCCTAAAACCTTCCCCCAAATCCTTATTTCTGATTTAGGCATTGCCCATTTCTGGACCAAAGAAACTCTTGAATGCATGTATATACTATACGTATTACTTATTGAACCCAAAGGCTCTTGTATTAAGAAATAATATGAATAATAATCCAATGTTATATATTTATTGATAAAATAGGAATGTCATGGTTCTGATAGATGAGACCAATTAAAGCAGAACTCCGAGGTTTGAGTTTTCCTCTAAGAACATGTTTATTGGTTACAAAGTATTGGCATGATCAAAAGTGAAACTAAGACTAAAGTTCCCTCCAAAAAGTAACAGTATTACAACGTTAAACTTCCCACCCATTAGCCTATGCCAGAGGTAGGCATCCTTGGCTCTTTTATGACTCATGGACTTCAACTCCCAGAATTCATGAACCAGCATGGCTGGCTCAGGAATTCTGGGAGTTGAAGTCCATAAGTCATAAAAGAGCCAAAGTTGCCTACCCCTGGCCTATGCAATCAACTATGTTTCCCAATAAAATAGTTTGGCGGGCTTTCTAACATTAGGTTCAACCCCCCCCCCAGCCAAGGGAACAGAAATGACCTTGGTTCCCACAATTGTTTAGGCTAGCATAAAACTTCCCATTCCTTCCCCCTCCCCTAGTCTTGTGGCAACCGAAAACGAGCAAGATGGCTTCAGCCAGGTCTGTTGCAGAGTTGACAGGGTGTTATGATCATGCCCGAGTCTGGATGGACAGAGGCTCAACTCTTAGTGGTACCATACAAATGATGCTCTGCCTTTTGCTCTATGCACACATATAGTTATAGGTAAGAAAAGTAAGAAAGAATAAGGAAAATAATAGAAGCTTTGGATGACACAAAAATATTACACATGGAACACAAAATACATATCACATTGATTAAGGATTTGGGACAATCGCAGTGTCTAACTATTGGAAAACCTGAAAGCCCAGTTAAGGACAGATCATCATGGAGAAAATCTATCTACATGGTTGTCAGGAATCAACCTGAATATGATGACATGTAATCAATCAATTGCAAGGACTGCATTCACACATGACTAATACACTAAGCTACATAAAGGGCACCACGGGCTTCCCAGTATCCCAGGAAACACATGCTAGCTAAATGTTGAGATTATCTCCATCATCAGCTCCCTTCAAAAGATAAATTAGTATAGGACATTAACCTTTACAAGACATCCACTCTGTAAGATCTCCTACTCTGAATTAACGGTGTTGGGTACATAGGCATAAATGTGGACTTGTAGGAATCTTTATGGAAGACACTGGGAAAACATTCTGTCAATTCTTGTTCCTAATGTCTTAAAGCAAAAAACAATGAGTGTAAATTACAATACAGTAAAATTCAGCAATCATCAAAAAGAATATATCCTTTGATCGGAGCATATAGACAAAGAGATCATACTAGGTGTGTTCCCCTCTTTTTCTCTCCATTGTAGGAGAAGACCCATGTTAATCTATCATGGTCAAAAAAAAATCAGAAACAGCTGATAGCTTCCAGCTAACAAATTTGATTAAAAGGCATACATTTGGGGAACAGGGAAACTGATGAAGAAGAAACATTTTCCTTGCTTAAGTAGTAAAACAGGACAAGCAGATTGAGCATCAAAAGAGAATTTTCAAGAAGAGTCAGAAGCTCAATTGAGAAAAATCAGGATAAGCTTGCTACAGAACAGAAGGAAAATACCATACCGTAGTATGTGTAGCACATACTTCCCCTTAGAAACCTGGCTTGCTTCCTTGGCGGCACCCAACTGTGTGAGTCATTAATCTTGCCGACTTTTAATTAGGCTTACTTCCTGAGTGACCTCTCTTTTCTAAAATTGTGAACTTCTAACCCTTACAGGTATCTTCACCATTCTAGTCCACATAAATTTTGTTAGGATGTAGCTAGGAGCATTGAGCAAAATTATGTATGTGTGACATTGCAGGAGGTGGGCATGATGTCAAGTCAAAGCCTCATCTCTTTTGTACATGGGTGTCCTCCATCTTGAAGATTTGATATCCCTGTAGATATTTATTTATTTATTTATTAAATGTATATGTTGCCCATCTCACCATCAAGCATATTGGTTCTTTCTTAGCCATTTTTATTAATGGCTGGTTCTAGTATACTTTGTCATTACCGTCAACCACAAAAGCTTTTAAAATGAATGTTGCCAAAATCCAAAGACACCTTGGCTTGGAAGTACAAGCTGAATCTATTCTGAATTCACTACAAATAATTATAATTTTTTTTAAAAAAAATTACAAAAGCAGGCACAGTGAAATGAAGCCTCACGTTAAACATCCATATAGTGTAGTCAGTTGTTACTTCTTTAATCCAGTATTTTTACGTTTACTTACTGTACACTGAGAGCTTCTGCACTGGAAATAAATTCCATGTGTGTCTAATCACACTTGGCCAAATAAAGTGTTCTATAAAGTGGGAAGCCTGTTCATTTTGTTTTATCTGAAGCCAAAAGAATAATAATTTGGGATATCCCTGAGTTGGTCCAAATTTCTTCTAATATTCACATTTACTTCAGGTAATATTCACATTTACTTCAGGTAAAGCTCATAGCTAAGAAAGTGAGGACAAATAAAGGGAAATATTTCTTCACCCAGAGGGTCGTTGATTTATGGAATTCACTTCCAGAAGGGGTCGTGACAGCTGTCAGCCTTGATAGCTTCAAGGCAGGGTTAGACAGATTCATGGATGCCAAGTGTATCGGTGGTTATTAAAACGGATGTCCATGTGCCGCCTCTATGTTGGTTGAGGCAGGCAGGATTCCCTTGAGTACCATTTGTTGGGGGTCAAGGGAAAGGGAGGGTTTTGCCTTCTCTTTCTGCTCAAGATCCCCATGTACAATTGGTGGGCCACTGTGTGACACAGAATGCTGGACTCGATGGCCTTTGGCCTGATTCAGCATGGCTCTTCTTATGTTCTTATGTTCTTATGTTCTTAATTGTGCCACATATATAGTATTTCCCTTATGTAGCAGATGTATGTATGATATTTTTATGAATTACCCCTGTATAAGACACATATACAAGTGCACACATTTTAAACCAAATATAATGTATATGTATATATATTGTATATATATAATTTTATTTTTTGAATCAAATTTATTTATTTATTTATTTATTTATTTATTATTTGGACTTATATGCCGCTCCTCTCCGAAGACTACATGTATATACATGTATATTCATGCACATTCAGAATGCTGAATTGGGCTACATTTGAAAGTTTAACTACAATATAATCTGTATAAATTTCTCCTCCTTTTGGCCATAGAATTTTTTCCTTCTATTTATAATGCACTATTCAGAGCCTCCTAAACATTCTGGAGATAGTTTCAAAACTTTCATATTCCTCAATCATCTAGGGAAAAAAGCAGCCAGATTCCTGGTTCAAAAGAAAATTAATAGAAAAAATGTTTTTAGTTTTCCCTAATTAATTGAAAGAGAAATTGACATGTAAAGTGAAAGGAATACAATTGCTGAAATCTCTATAAGCCTATTCCTTATCCCTTCAATAAATCGTATTAAAGAAAAATCTGTGGGCTTGTTAATATGCAGTCTAAACAAGAATCTGTGTTTATATTTAAAACTATCTCAGTAATGCAAGCAGAAGTCTGATCAATGCAGATAACTTGCTGGAGAAGAGATGGTTGAGATTGTCCACATTGAGTACTGATCAAGTATTCCTATTTGCCAATTTTCTTCTTTAACTGTGCTATAATGTGTCTTACTGTCAAAGGGCTTACAATAAGTAAGAAAGTTAGGCAAAAGTCATTTTATATGGGCAAGTTTTTAGAAAAAAAAGACAACAGAATACCGTAATAGGCTTCAATATTTCTAGACATTATAAGTTACGAGACATGTATGCTTGGGATTATAACAGTTGGTTAGAAATGGTTTAACAACAAACTGCCATAAATTAAGGTAGAAAACTACAGGCACATAAGGAACGAGGTAAGCATTTTAACAAAAAGTTTTTTGCAGAGGACTGAGAAATAACATATTTGTCATGCTAAAAATGTATTTACCAAGATATTCCTGCAACTTAGGTTAGCAACATAGAACCAGAATTACTTTATTTCTGCAATATGGATACCCAAAACTTATTAAAAAATAGTATTTTATTTTGCATTGTATTTTATTTTTATCCCACTCAACACTTTTGGAGAAGTATCTAGGTTTCAATGAAGTAAAATAAATTTTAAAAAATATATATGAAAGACCTGTCTGCTAATTAGCTTTGGGAGTTCAGTCTGGTTTTGCTTGATGCTCTTATTCGTTTCAGAACTTAATAAATATTGCCTCACTTGGAATATGCTTTATCTTTATTATGGAATTCATTATTCATTATTATGGAATTCATTATTCATTATTACAGCCAAGAATCCGAAACTTCTGCGTGGAAAGTATTTGACCGTGTGGAAAACAGTCTAAAATTACGCCAAAAGTTTGTAGCATGAATAGGATCACAATTCCATGGACATTTAATTTCCACCTGGAGTCTAAAGGAATCCAGAGGTAAAGCAGATTATTTGAGGTATACACAGGGGGACATAGGATCTGTGCTCTTTTGGTAATAAAAAAAAAAGGTGCCGGAACTCACACATGTCATACAACCCGCCTTGCCTACCCTACAAGGTTCCATCCAAAAAAGGTGCCGGAACTCCATTCTGGGCGTTCTATGACAGAAAAAGCTCTGCATAGGATCATCCATAGGAAGGCAAGTTGGCAAGAATTACTACAGGATCGAAACCTTCTCATATGTGTGTGAAAAATGTGACACACCCAAAACTGTTTTTTTAAAATTCACCCCTGGATACTGTTGGGTGCACAAATACATGTGAATGTGAAACAGAAATAATGAGCTCATGTGGAAATGATACTGGTAATGAAACTAAGAACAAAATAGATTTGCCTAGAGTTCAATCTTGCTAAGTTATTCACTTCTCTCTTCTGATGGCTCCTTCACCCTGGTATGTAGCTTGTATTGGTTGAGGCCTCTGAGATTATTTCCCATGAGCTTATATCTGTTATGCATGTGTTTATGTTAGTTATGTCTGAAGATTTTCTTAGCTTTAGGAAGCTAAGCCACTAATCTGTCCTTTTTGTCAAGAGGAATGTTTCTGCATCTTCGTCATGAAAGAGTGAAGTGGAGATTAATCACATGCGCTCTTTGAAGCACTCATACCCAGCCCTGCCCTTGTTCTGTGGTCCATTAACTTGAATAAACTGTGACACACCTTCCTGATCCAAAAAGGCCTAGTTGCCCTCACCCACTATTATAGATATGACTGTTTAATAATTATGCCTGCAGGTTCCATATCAAGATTTCTCATTTGGTAACTAGCTATAAAAAGTAGGAAGAGTCCTTCCAGGAACTATCACTCTTGACTAGACTTGGTATAGCCACAATGGACAGCTGGGCACCAAGACTTCTCTTATGGATTATATTGCCCTTGTGCTTTCACTTGACAGGTAAGGAGTTTTTGCCTTCCCTTCTTCAAGTCACGTAGAGAGCAGGTCCTTTGCTTATCATTCCTATGGATAAAGAGTTAAAGTTCCATGGGGAGAAATGGAGATCAAGGGTGGAGACTGCAAAAACTTTCCCCTCCTTCCTCCCTCCTCTCAATGGAAGTTTGATCTCAGAGATAATATCAGTTGGAGGGTAGGAGATTCAGGATCATCATCTCAAGAAAGGAAAAAACAAGGGGGAAGTTCTAACTTATTCCATTTGGTGAAAGATAATATGCTCAATGGGGGCACAATGGCTCAGCGGTTAAAGACACTGAGCTTATCAGCTGGAAAACTGACAGACCAGATTCAAGACCCAGCGCAGCACAGCAGGGTGAGCTCCCATTTCTTGCCTGAGCTCCTGTTCGAAAGCATTCAAATGCAAGTAGATAAATTGGTACCACTTCGGTGGGAAGGTAGCAGCGTTCCTTGCATCTCAGCATATAATCATGCCAGCCACGACCATGGAAATATCTTTGGATGACATAGCTCACTTGGCTAAGAAACAGAGATGAGCACGTACCCCCTAAAATTGGACACAATGGACAGGGAAAGCCTTTACCTTTACTGTACTTTTATAAATGTAGTTTGAGGGAGAAGAGAATTTTGACGAAGTTCAGATGGCTGGCATGTGAGGTGATTTTTCTCTGAGTTGTATGAATAAATGCAAATTGAATGGAATTCCCAAATACCAGAAGAAAAATAGAAGGCTATTTGTGAGAACATGGCAAGAAAACAGAAGGCTATTTTTGCAGTTAAGAGAAAAAAAAAACCTTGTCAAGGTCATGATTTAACAGCTAACCAGCTGATGTAATATAAGACGTAAGATGTAATGATGGGAATGACTCAGCAGGGTCTGTGTCTCTTTAAGAGCAAGCCGGGTCTGTGTCTCTTTAAGAGCTTTGTATAAAAGGGAAGGCTCTGCTGCTGTGTTCTCTCTCTTCCGTGTCCTGCTGTAACTGCTGTGTGTTGGAACCTGCTGTATTAACACATGTATGTATATTGTTCCTGATGTATGATAGATAGTGTAAGATAAACCACCATTTAATATAGATCACTGTTTACTGTGTTTACTCCTGGGTTATCTCAGCACAAGACTGTGCATGCTCTAACAAACCTAAAAAATTACAAAGCAGGTATTGGTACATTCCAATTCAGATATTCATAACTGAACTGAGTCCTGATCCTTATGACTGAATGTACCAGCCTATAGCAGTCTTCTAATATCTGAGGGGCTGTCACAGAGAAGAGGGAGTTGACCTATTCTCCAAAGCACCTGAAGGCAGGACAAGAAGCAACAGATGGAAGCTTATCAAGGAGAGATCCAACCTACAACTAAGGAGAAAGTTAATAACAGTGAGAACAATTAATCAGTGGATTGGATTGCCTTCAGAAGCTGTGGGTATCTCATTACTGGAGGTTTTTAAGAAGAATTTGGATAGCTATTTGTCTGGATGGTATAGAATCTCCTGCTTGAGCAGAAGGTTGGACTAAAAGACCTCCATGGTCCCTTTCAACTCTGTTATTCTCTCTTCTATTCCCACCATCTTCCCAAACTTACCTGAAAGATGATTATTGTAAGTAGATGTAGTTGAATGCAATTTCATGTTTCTACAATTTGGAGATTCAAACGTGTAGAAGACCTCTTCTTGGCTATGACTGGTATTTTATTTAGTCCATCTTCCTTCCATTCATCTTTTAGATTGGCCTGTTGGACATGGGAAATTTGGAAGTAGAAAATGACTAGGCAGCATCTCAACTATTTTAGTCCAAAAATCCTCTTGTATCACTCTCAGATTCAGCTATGCAACTTTCCCATCGTGATCCACTCTAGATATTTTGATTCTATCGAACTCAGAATTTGTTTAATTGGATATGTGAGGAACTAGAGTCCAAAGCCTTCTAGTAAATGCCAGGAGGGGAAGAATGATGACTTGTAGTCTAATGTATATGGGGAAATTTTGATTTGGACTGTCCAGGGACTGTTCTGAGGCTAAAATCATAATTCAAAAGTCTGTACTAGAATAATTGTGTGCTTGGCATAATTTGAATGTCAAAACACTATTTATATTGGGGCTGCTAAGTTCAATCTGGGAAAAACTAAGGCCATTTCACAGAGAGAGAGAGAGAGAGAGAGAGAGAGAGAGAGAGAGAGAGAGAGAGAGAGAGAGAGAGAGAGAGAGAGAGAGAGAGAGAGAGAGAGAGAGAGAGAGAGAGAGAGAGAGAGAGAGAGAGAGAGAGAGAGAGATGGAGATGGTATATTTACATAGCTTCATTTTTTGAGAATCAAATTTGAAGCCTGACTGAACCCTTCTGGCCATATTTTATCCCGTAGGATACACTGTTCATTGACGTTCGGATCAATGTAATTTAAACTATGGTTGTATTATTTGATCATTGATTTATGTCAATTCATTATATTCAATTCATTATCTTTATCCTCCAAACAACATCCTACTGGAGTTGGGTGACCAATAAAGGGAGGAGGTAGAAGAAGAGGAGGCAATACTGAAAAATATGAACTCTATTGCAATGGGCTGGGTGTGGACTGAAACTTGAATCATAATCCACTACATGCAGCAATATAGGACCCCCGGTAGTGCAGTGATTAAGGCGCCCTATTGCAGGCAAACTCTGCCCCACCATCTGGAGTTCAATCCTGACTGGCTCAAGGTTGACTCAGTCTTCCATGCTTCTTAGATTGTTTGGGGGCAATATGTAAATAATGCTTACATTATAAACTTCCCAGAGAATTCTATAAAGTGCTGTGGGACAGTATATATCCCTAGATGCTATTGTTATTGCTATAACCATTAGATTATCAAAAGTAGTATTAATTGATAAGTTAAATCATTTTAGATTGATTTTTTTAAAACCCCAGATTAAACAGCAGATGTATCAATATGGAATATATTCCTAAATACACCTATTTTTTTAAAAAAAAAACTATACAGGTAGTCCTGGACTTACAACAGTTCATTTAGTGACTGTTACCACAGCATTGAAAAATGTGACTTATGGCCATTTTTCACAATTACGACTTTTGCAGCATCCCCATGATCATGTGATCAAAATTCAGACGCTTGGCAACTAACTCGTATTTATGACGGTTGCCGTGTCCTGGGGTCATGTGATTACTTTTTGTGACCTTCTAACAAGCAAAGTCAATGGGGAAGCCAGATTCACTTAACAGCCATGTTACTAACCTATCAACTGCAGTGATTTAGTTAATAACTGTGGCAAGAAAGGTCGTATAATGGGGCAAAATTCACTTAAAAATGTCTCAGTTAACAACAGAAATGTTGGGCTCAATTGTGGTCATAAGTTGACGACCGTCTGTTCAGGCTATCTCATCTTAGCAGAGGTAGGCCTCTTTCTCCCTCACGTAGCCAGGGATTCCTCTTCTAAGATGAGGCCTACTATGATGGCATATGCCTGCATCATCTAAACAATAGTACTGCTTATTTCTAAATGTTTTTATTTTCTCCATATTCAGGCTCATCTCTTGCCACTCCAACAAGAAGTCCTAAAACAACTTTATCAAGCAGGACCTTGAGCAAATCTTTTAGTTCCCCCACCGGCTCACTATTACCCCTCAACCCAAGCTCCAGCGGTCCAACAGCTACTCACCTTAACTCTATCAAAACAAACATTCCAACCTCAGGAATTTCCTCTGGCGTATCTGTCAATCCTGGTTCAATCAGCCCAATTTCCTCCCATCCCAGCATCACTGGCTCAGTATTGTCCACTCATCCTGGTTTGACCAATTCACTGCCCTTGAATCCAGGTTCCACCAGCTTCCAAACAAGCATTCCTACTTCAGGAATTTCCTCTGGTATCTCTTCCAACTCTGTCAACCCTGGTTCAATCAGCCCAATTTCCTCCCATCCCAGCATCACTGGCTCAGCATTTTCCACACATCCCGGCTTGACCAATTCAATACCCTTGAACCCAGGTTCCACCAACTTCCAAACAAGCATTCCTACATCAGGAATTCCCTCTGGCGTATCTGTCAACCCTGGTTCAGTCAGCCCAATTTCCTCCCATCCCAGCGTCACCAGCTCAGCATTTTCCACACATCCCGGCTTGACCAATTCAATACCCTTGAACTCAGGTTCCACCAACTTCCAAACAAGCATTCCTACATCAGGAATTCCCTCTGGCGTATCTGTCAACCCTGGTTCAGTCAGCCCAATTTCATCCCATCCCAGCGTCACCGGCTCAGCATTTTCCACACATCCCGGCTTGACCAATTCAATACCCTTGAACCCAGGTTCCACCAACTTCCAAACAAGCATTCCTACATCAGGAATTTCCTCTGGCGTATCTATCAACCCTGGTTCAATCAGCCCAATTTCCTCCCATCCCAGCATCACTGGCTCAGCATTTTCCACACATCCCGGCTTGACCAATTCAATACCCTTGAACTCAGGTTCCACCAACTTCCAAACAAGCATTCCTACATCAGGAATTCCCTCTGGCGTATCTATCAACCCTGGTTCAATCAGCCCAATTTCCTCCCATCCCAGCGTCACCGGCTCAGCATTTTCCACACATCCCGGCTTGACCAATTCAATATCCTTGAACCCAGGTTCCACCAACTTCCAAACAAGCATTCCTACATCAGGAATTCCCTCTGGCGTATCTGTCAACCCTGGTTCAGTCAGCCCAATTTCATCCCATCCCAGCGTCACCGGCTCAGCATTTTCCACACATTCCGGCTTGACCAATTCAATACCCTTGAACCCAGGTTCCACCAACTTCCAAACAAGCATTCCTACATCAGGAATTTCCTCTGGCGTATCTATCAACCCTGGTTCAATCAGCCCAATTTCCTCCCATCCCAGCGTCACCGGCTCAGCATTTTCCACACATCCCGGCTTGACCAATTCAGTACCCTTGCACCACGGGTCCACCAATTTCCAAACAAGCATCTCGACCTCAGGAATTCCCTCTGGTGTATCTGTCAACCCTGGTTCCATCAGCCCAATTTCCTCCCATCCCAGCGTCACCGGTTCAGTATTGTCCACCCATCCTGGCTGGACCAATTCAGTACCCTTGAACCCAGGTTCCACCAACTACCAAACAAACATCCCAACATCAGGAATTTTTCCCGGTGTATCTTCCAACTCTGGTTCCACTAACCCAGGTTCATCTTCTTCCGCTATTGGCATTCCTACAAACAATTCTTCAGTGAGTGCTTTCTCCACTGTTCCCCCGTTATCTGGCTACCCTTCCCAAGGTTCATCTGGCTCAAGCAGCACCGTATCTCCTTTGCCCGTGCCTAATTCCAGCATTACAACCTCAGGTTCAGGATCCACAGGACCCACATCTAACAGCACAGGTAGGTTTATTTTTTTATACCACCACATTTGAACTTTCCAAACAAGAATGCCTTCAGATGTGATGCCGTATTCTTTAAGTAGCAGTATTGCCCATAAAAGTACACTGCTCCTTAGACTACTCGTATAAAAATTTACTTTTTGTCCACATACTGGAAGGGGTGAGGAGAAGAAGCCCAAATTAAAGTTTTCCTAACAATTGGAGTTTTAGCTTCCTTTGAATAAAGAGGGCCCTACAACGTCTTTGATTTGATTCCATTGTTAAATTTCCTTTACCGAAAATTTAGATTTCCCCTCCCCCACCCCTGATATTTGGCTGGAATTTGCTTCCAGTGATTTAAATCAAGTATTCTGTAACTACAACTACAAAAAACGGCCTTGACCTTCTGTACAACAAACTTCCATATCTTTTAAGACAGCTATCACATCCTCTGCCAGTCTATCAGTGATAAACTTTCTCACCAGAGTGGGGTCCTTGGTGCTCTCTGAACTTGGTTGTTTTCTCACAGACATTTCATTACCAAACTAGGTAACATCATCAGTGCACTGATGATGTTACTGAGTTCGGTAATGAAATGTTCATTACCACAGTTCAAGCCTGAGCTACAAATATTGTCTTCTATTGACTCCCACCAATTTCAATCTGTCTTTGGTGGGCTTTGTTTCTAGTCCTCTGATCATCCTCATTGCCCTTCCTTGAATCTGCTCATCTGAATCCTATATAAAAAAAATGGTGCTTCAGACTGTACATAGTATTTGCCTTACCAATGCATAATAAGGTACAAATATTACTCCCTTGATCTGGCAAAACCAATCTACCCTGATCACTAAGGTGAAATTGGCAGTGTAGAAGAAATGTGATGAATAAAAATAAAGACACTTTTTGTATTTTTAATTAAAGTTTACAAAACTCATAAAAACTAACAGAAACTAATAAAGAGCAGAAGCAATGAAGAAAAATAGAAGATGAAAGCAAAGATGGAGAAAAAAATTTAAAAGTAGTAAATATCTTTTGCAGCAAATATAAGTGCAATTACAAAATTATCTTATTCTATGATTACACAAAAAAAATTCACTTTTTTTCTAATCCATTTTATTTCCTATTTCATGTAAAAGGCCTATAAAGATTTCCATCATTTTGCCAACAATCTGACAAATATATTTTTGTTGATGTAGCTTGGAATTACTTTGCCTTTTCTGTAGCCATTCACACAGCTGACTCAGGTTCAGTTGCTTTTATTCCAAGAACTCCAGATATATATCCCCAATACAGATAGGAAGAAAATACTTGCTATGTATCTCCTTATCCTAACATCTTCATAATGTTATTTACTAAATTCAGAAACCTTTTCTCTTCCTCATAGTTTCCCTCCAACCTGGAGATAAAGCTGATCTCACCTATTGGATTATTATTCTGATTTGTGTAGTGTGCGTTGGAGCTGTTCTTTTAATGCTTTGCCTCAGTTTCTTGGTAAGAAATGGGGGACTTGGGGAAATTTCTGTTCAAGAGTTGGAAAAGGGGCACAACTGGATATGAAGGAGGCTTTTGTGGTTACTGGAAGTTCCCCAGATGTACTTTGCAGCTGGGGAAATAACCTGTTTTCCATGATTTTGTCATGTGGCACAGCCTCTGGAATCAACTTTGAGTGGACCAGTGAGACTTTTTAAAGTTCTGATTTTAATGGAAGGCATAAGAAGTATTTGAGTTAAGAAAGGAAAAAACTTGATGAGTAGCCACAACACTTATGTCTGTTAGAAATGAAATGAAGCTATCATCATCGTCATCACCATCACCATCAATATTATCATCTTTTCTAAAGAATGGTCAGCAATTGTCCAAATACTGCAGTGGCAATTGACTAGACTGGACTAGACTAGACTAGACTAGACTAGACTAGACTAGACTAGACTGGACTAGACTGGACTGGACTGGACTGGAATAGAATAGAATAGAATAGAATAGAATAGAATAGAATAGAATAGAATAGAATAGAATAGAATAGAATAGAATAGAATAGAATAGAATAGAATAGAATAGATTTATTGGCCAAGTGTGATTAGAAACACATGGAATCTGTCTCTGATGCATAAGCTCTCAGTGTACATGCAAAAAACAAAGTAATAATAATCATAATAACAAAGTAACAATAATCATAATAATGATACCAATAAGAGAAAGTAGTGGAACAGATAAAAAGGATAATAGTAATATAGTCATATATTAAATATAGGTAAATATACTTAGACATAAGATAGTGCTGTGGGAATTAGGTATTCAGTAGAGTGATGGCATGAGGGGAAAAAAAACTGTCTCTGTGTCTAGTTGTTTTGGCACGCAATGCCCTGTTGCAACATCCCAAGGGGAAGAGTTTATGATTACAAACAGTTTATGATTACAAGCAAAGCTCTTTTGGAAACTGAAAGTTGTGGTGTTGAATGATTCCATTTTTTCCCAGCTCTTTTGACAATTCTACTGGTAGCTTGGGTGCAGCATAGCAGAAAGGTCTCTTAATTCCTTGCAAGGACATAGAAAGGGCAGACTGAACGTAAACCTGGAGCTTGGGAGCAGCACAGAAGAAAGTTCACAAACTATAACTCACCTGTGACAAGGTTCTTCAAACCTACCTGTATCTGTGATCTCCCCAGGATCAATTTATCCTGCTTTTCCACCAGGAGGATCACTATATGAGAAACTAAAACATAGGTCAGGGGTAGGCAACCTTGGCTCTTTTATGACTCGTGGACTTCAACTCCCAGAATTCCTGAGCCAGCTGGCTCAGGAATTCTGGGAGTTGAAGTCCACGAGTCATAAAAGAGCCAAGGTTGCCTACCCCCGGTATAGTCTCTGGGGCTTCCCTGATATGCGTTCAGAGGGCACTGTTCTACAATTTGTCGCACTGCCTGCTTTGGAGCATCACAGCTCCATTCTGAATAGCAGAGCTTTCCCCATTTATGGAGCAGACTAGCGCACCTGCCATGTTGAGTTCTAATCCTATTGAGGATTGACCAGGTCTTACAGGTAGATTGAATCCTTTTGATTCAGCTGAAAAGCAGGGAATATTGTGACACTCTGGAGGAGCAGTAGAAGACCATTCTTCTAAAATGGCCCAACAGCTTCTTATTCTATATCAGGGATCTTCAAACATGGTCCTTTTATGCCTTGTGGACTTCATCTCCCAGGATTCCTCAGCCAGGCATGCTGGCTGAGGAATTCTGGGAGTTGACATTCACAAGTCATAAAAGGCCAAGTTTGAAGACCCCTGTTCTATATTGATCTCTACTGGGATTATTCTTCTTCTCTGGTTGATGTCCACGAGTCATAAAAGAGCCAAGGTTGCCTACCCCTGACATAGGTGTTTGAGAGAAACCAGCCGTATTTGCAGAAGAGTTGTGACTGATACAGTATGTGAATTGTATATATTTTCGTTTCTGTTTTACCTTCAGCCTCATCCACATCTTGTTTCCTTGTGTCTCTCCTACAGCTTTGTTATTGCTTACAACAAAGGAACATCAGTCCTGCCAGCTTTCCTATGTACCAGACCCACAACATTCCCCAAATCTATCAGAGCTCCTCCCGATGAAGGAAACAATCTTTTTGGTCTTAGTTTTACACCAAGTTACAACAATAAGCTTCTTGGAACTGCTCCCGGTCTTCTTGAGAACTTGCTCTTCTTCAGGATGGAACGGCTGTAGCCTTCCTCTTGTTTGGGCGACAACCATGAAATAGTGAAGATAGTTATGGATTCATATATTCTAATTTATATATTCTGCTGTGGTACCTTCTGTTGTTTCTGAGCAATAAAGACAATTAGGACCATGCACTGTGAGATAAGCATAAACTCAATCAGATTGTGTAGATAGGAAGACACTGAGAACTTGGGAAATTGTGGTTCAAATCCTTGCTTAGCCACTGAGTGTAATGGTTCGTCCTGAACCAATTAAATATCAAGCAGCCCTTCAAAGTACTCCAGGCCAGGAAGCCAAAGTGATGAATGCTAATAACAATTTTAGTATAAAGTTGCAGTAACAGAATCTTGCAAATCTGAACGCGATTCTCCCTTCCCTTCAATCCATCAGAATGGAAGGGAACCTGGAGGTCTTCTAGTCCAGGGGTCCCCAATAGCCCCCCATCTGTGGACCGGCACCGGGCTGTGGCATGCCAGAAACCAGGCCGCATAACCAAACAAAGTCCTATCCACGGGATGTAGGCAGCACACAAAACCATGCACGCTGTGGTCCGCGGAAAAACCACTCTCCATAGAACGGGTCCCTGGTGCCCAAAAGGTTGGGGGTCTCTGTTCTAGTCCAACCCCCTGCTCAAATAGGAGACCCTATACAATTTGAGACAAATGGCTGTCCAGTCTCTTTTTTTAAAACCTCCAGTGATGGTGCATCCACAACTTCTAAAGGCAAGCTGTTCCACTGATTAATTGTCCTTCTTTCTATAATCCTATGCTACATTTATTTGATACCCTTTATGGACTTTTTGGATAAAAATTAACAAATAAACCTGTGATTTACAGCTTTGAGGATTAGGCAGATTAACAAAGCGATCAATGAAAAGTTCAGTTTTTAAAAAAAAAAATTCAAAAAGTCCATAATGGTTTCCATTCACCAAACAAATGTAGATAAATGTGTTAATCTTTTGCTTAAGCAAAGAAGTTAATAAATCTATTTCAGCAAAATCTATGGTTGATTCCCCTGCAGATATCCCTGCTAATGTTCTTATAATCTCCTGGGAAATTATCCACTGCTATGTGAGATGAATAAGAATTGCCTTTGAAAATGATCCAGGAACTTTAGTCTAAAATAATTAGCCAGACTGCTTCTCTGTGTCATAGTTAGGAAGCAGATGAAGGTAAAAATATAAGCGTTATCTATCCTTTTTAAAGTAGTTAAAATTACTTGTTTTAACCCTGAAAACTAAAACATTTGCTATTGTAATATAAATATCATCTCTTCCCGTATCTAGGGGTCCACAATTATTCCTTACAGATTAGGCAAGGAAGGGCCTTTTTATGGCTAAAGAAAGAATAAATAATAATTATGCTTGTAGAATATTTTCTTCATCAATATTTGCCTGTGATCTATAGACCTTTTCCAGGCACATAAAGACCATTATAAAAAATGTATGCTTTCGTTTCAAAGTGCGTTTATATCTTTGGTCTATTATTTAATTTTGTGGTCGATGCTACGGCTTGTACTGTTCTGTTTTGCTTTTCAGCAGTTCCAGATGGTTTTATTTCAGTGTTCTCAGCTGATTTTGCCATTGTTTACCATTTTATACTTGATGTTCTTACTGGACATCCCAGAGAAATAAGAGGCTAATAGTGCAATTGTATATATGTCTACTCATAATAAATAAAAAAATGTATTTTGGGAATATATTCCTTTGTAAATAGGTAAAATTTTAAGTAATTTGTAGAAAAGCTATGTGTAAGCTCTGGCCCAATGCACTTCTTTAAATGAGCAAAATTGAGCAACACAGGTCCTCAACTTACAACCATACTCAGAAATGGAATCCCAATCATTGTGTGAAGTGGTCATTAAGTGAAACACTCACATGACTTCTTTGTTCAACAACTACAGTCCCAGCATGGTTGCAGTCATTAAATGATCTCCCAGGTGGTTAAGCAGAAGGAACGAAAAAACTGACTACCAAGGTCAGCACAAGGAACTGCTCCGTCAGGCTACAGGCTTGGATCTTCGGAATATGAGCTCCATTTCTCCACCCTGCTGGGGAGGTTTGGCTCCCCTCCATGTGTGGAAGGGAACTGGTCTGGTAGGTGGATCTCAGATTTTCAGGATGTGCTCTATTTCTCGCTCCTCCCCTCTGTGTTGTTCTCTTTTCTTGGGTTCTGACACCAGGGGTCTCCACATAAATGTGCTTTGGCCCGGAAGCATACTCACTGCAAGTTAATTTGGCATGCTCCCTGATGTGAATAAACCTCCTTTCTTCCTCATATAGGTGACCGTAGTCTTGGGATTCTTCTGATCAAGGTATAGAGTGGAATCTTCTTGACCAGAACGCAATATTTTTATCTCTCTCCCCTTTGTCAACTATACAGGGGAGAGTAATAAGTATTAATATTAGTCCTCATTGTGTGCAATTAGCGCCCTTGAGTATTATGCAACTTAAAAGATTTCCTTGCCCTGGTGTTCCACAAATGCATAAAGTGATGATAGATAGTGAGCCTGAAGGGAAGAAAGACACTCCAGATGTAGCAGGTGATTTTCCAGGACGATAGCTAGATGTTGAAACCCTGGGATTTAAGATGCCTTTATAAGGTAGATACTTTCTTGAGTCAAACTCAGCTCCTGGTGACAACAACATCAGGTCCTTGCAGTTTTCTCTGGCTACAGTTTGAAAGTGGTTTCCCACTGCTTTCCTTTGCAGTGCTTTTTCACTTTCTACTCCAGTTTGCTATTCTCAGATTTCCTAATAGTTTCTCATTGAAATGCCAGCTTGAGCTTTCTTAATTTTTGAGATCAGCCACAATTGGCTGCCAAGCCACCTGCCTGGAAGAGAGTTAAAAGGTTGAGTATTTGATGGTTACAAAAGAACTTTTTCTGACCCAAAAAAATATCTTATTGTAATGGAGCTACCAAGCCAAGAGATGTTGATTTATAACTATGAAACTCAGGTTGGATTAATATAACATGCAGATTATACATTACAACAGAATGAGACAGTTTATGATTCATCACACGGCAGGAACCTGGATATTGTCTTTGCAAGTTGTATGAACCAAACAATCATGTTACGATTTTTTTTTCTGTGTTCATGGCATATTATGCAAACCCAGTAATGATTTTTCTTTATTCATTAAACAAATATATATAGCTGCCCAACCTACATATATACAGTAGATGACTCCAGGCAGCTTACATTAAAAACCCACAACATTAAAAACTCCTAAATACCCCTCCACCTTCATACCCCCCCACCCACATGGTACCAGCAACACAATCAAATCAATCACTTGATTGGCTCCGTCATGGTTCCCAGAGTCCCACACCTTCAGGGTCTTTCAGAAAAGCAACAGGGTGTGTGCCAATTTTGTACTTCAGTGTAGGGGATGATGTTCCATAAAGAAGTGGCCACCACTGGGAAGACTCGTTTTTGTGGGCCCATCAGATGTACATCCCTAAAAGATCAGATCTGCAACATACCCTACCTTCCCATCCTGGCGGGCTGGGTGGATGGAATAGGGGAGAAGTGGTCCTTCAAATAGCCTGGATGATTATCTCTAACCCAGGTTTCGCATTTAAGAGGTGTAAGCCCATATGGCTTACTTTGGCCAAGAAAAGAAGAGGAAAGTTCTGCCCACGAATTCAAGAGACCAATCCTCAAAAAAAATCCCATGAAATCTTGACAACAGTTAATGTGATCCCTGAAAGGACAGGGGCTTAGATGGGAACAAGCATCTACATGAACAATTTCCCATCTTCATAGGAGAGCTGAGGTGAGGAGGCTGCATCAGCCTTCCCCAGTTTTGACATTCCAAAAGATTGTATGAACTTCAGCTACCATAATTCTCAGCAATTACCATGCCAGAGAGTTCTGGGTGTTGGAGCATTGTCTATACAGGTCACCCAAATAAGACAAGACTAGATCAACCGTGTGGGAAGTCAGCCCCCCCCCCCAGAGAAAGACATATTCTTGGAAATATTTAAAAGGCAGAATATATTTCCCCAAAGGATTTTAAAGGCAGAAACCAACCCCCCCCAAAGTCTCTCTGTCCCAAACAGAAACCAAGTTTGCAAAATGCAGATGATAATCTTGTCAGAAAGACTGGAGTCAGGAAACTGGGATTAGGAAGAAAGATCCTAGAATCAACACCAAAAATCTAAGAGTCATCAGCCACAGCCCCAGGGAAGCAGGATATGACCTTTGGGACATAATAGGATTAACCCACCACCATCAGAATACCAGAAAGGCACACCCAGACTCAGGTCAGAATACATGACACAGGAAATACAAAGCCTCAAACAGGAACAGGAAACAACTCCAAACAAAAGGCTCCAGAGGGTATAAAAACCCACTCCCTAGATGTGCTCATTCCCTTTTTTTTTTTCCTTCCAGAGCCATCTTCCTGTCTGGCTCTCCTCTTCAATAAACTACAACCTTCTTTCTAAAGCAGTCACCATGTTGTTTATTCCCAGCTTGGACTGAACCATGATGAAGACTTTTCCTTCAACAACCGGAAGGAGCAAAAGAACAAGACGAAGGGAGAAGCTGAGTGACAGAAAGTCAGAGTTTTCTTATGCTTCTGCACAAACCTCTGCAAGAACAACAGTCTGGAGTATAAAACATGACTGGCAAAAAAAAGAAAAACTAAAAGGAAACTGTTAGTGGGACAGGATTCCTTGTTGCTCCTGACTTTTTACTTAATTGCTATGTTTACCTGATATTTAGATTCCCTCTCTCCTGCCCTTGGTAATTTATCATTCAGCTGAGAAAGTTGCCTTAGTTTTGCTAAGAGAAATACAATCCTCCTTCAGGCAGAGCTACTCTTAAATTCTGTGTCCTGCCTCTTTTGGATAATGACAGGTCTCTTTAATCTCCTTTTCTCTCTTGCTCTAGGTCAATTTTCCCCAGGGTAGATCTCCTTCTGTTCTCTGGATTTTTACTTCCCAAACGTCTCAGTAAATGGATATTGACTAGAAAACAAATCCACTCAGCTGGAGGACATCCAGATCAGGAAAGGCTTGTAGAGTAGATTGGGCCTAGCCTAGGGCTGGCAAGATAGGTCTCCCATTACTGTAACTCTTGATTTTCCAGTTAGGAACTTCTTCCTGTTATATCTCTTTCTTCTTTTTTCATCAAGAAGGCAGGTTTATGTTTGGCAGGTGCACAAAATTTACATCATCTTTAAAGAATTGGGAGGCTTAAAAAGGGGGCATTCTTCCCTTAGCACAGAGTGAAGAGGGGATTAAGCTGTACCTGCTCAGGTTGAAAAGGTGAGTGACTATGACCCACCCATGAAAATGAAGGGATGGGAGAAGGAAGTCCAGAAGAATTTGGGTGATACTCAGATTTTCTTTTCTTTGTTTTAATATAATTTTTGTTGAAAAAATGTATTTAGAAAGTTACAAAAAAAAACCCAAAAGAATATGGAAGATGTAAAAAAGATATTAAAAGGAAGAAAAGAAGGAAGAAAAAAGGAAGGAAGGAGAGAGAGAGAGAGAGAGAGAGAGAGAGAGAGAGAGAGAGAGAGAGAGAGAGAGAGAGAGAGAGAGAGAGAGAGAGAGAGAGAGAGAGAGAGAGAGAGAGAGAGAGAACGAACAGTGGAAGGGATGGGCTACTTCGAATCTTCTTTGCAGCATTTACAAACATAGTTAATACTGTTTCCACTCTTTCAAACTACAAAACATAATTTATACAGCCCCTGGATTCAACAACTCCAGTTCATTTTTATCCAATTACAGCCAAATGCCCATAAGGCTTTCTTGTCTTTTATAAAGGTAGTTATTGTTCCTTCCCTAATTAAACAAGTCTGTTTAGCCATTTCCGCAAGTCCTGCCATCCTCACAATTTTCTATGTGAGACAGAAATGACACAAGTGACTAAAGGCATTCTTCCCTCCCCTTCAGCCTCTCCTAGTCGGTACCAAAAAACACATTCCACTTTCCGTGTGCTTCAGAGGGAGCCAGAAAAACATGCCTCATTTCCACTCAACCATTGCATACCGTGGTCACATCACAGATCTCTCCGTGCAGAGATATCCTCTTCTAGAAGGGAAATGATGCAATGTGTTCTTGACATTTAAAAAAAGGAAGAAAAAACTGGCATCTATCGTGGAGGGGCCACACCTGAGGAGAGGCAAGTGGCTGAAAGTATGTGGGCCGAGCCCTCATGAGCAGGCACCAGTAAGCCCAGGCACTGCTCCCTCAGTTGGAGAGAATTTGTAACCAGATAGATACAGCAACACCTCTAGAGCTGCAAAATGAAATTTCTATGGATTTTGGAGTCAGGCATCCATTGCTTAATCTTCCTGCTGCTTTCAGTCTTCTTACTAGCAGGTAGGCCATTTAACCTCGAGCCTCTTGTAGTGGGCAGCCATGAGTTTAATCTGCAGAAAATCAAGGGGAGAAGGCACCCAAGTGGTTCTCCCTCCTTTAACTTTTTCTGTAATAAAGTCATAATTTAGGAGTACCATGCCTGAGCTGCTAAGAGCTGGATGACCTTCAAATGATCATTAAAGCTGGGGGAGTTTTCTATATGTATTTGCTGCCATCTACTGGCCATGTGGGTTTTTGCAGAGCAGATACGACTATCAAGTCTAAAAAATCCAAATGCGCCTATTGAGAGGAATTAAGGAGGAACATCAGCTGGCTGGCAAGAACATGTCAGAATATATAGGCTCTGCTCTCCATGTTTCCTAGACCTTATATATTCCTATATACTCTCCTGTCACCCCAACTGATGTCAACCTTGTAATAATTAAGCAGAGATAAAGGTTCCTTCCACTCATCAGAAAAGACTTACATGAATGATTTTTATACCTGGAGAGCACTGTCAGCTAGATGTTTAGACCAGATTTGACATTTCTGTCCACCAGTTGAGTCATTCCCAAAGACTTGGGATAGACAGATGTTGTATATAATAATATAATGTAATGTAATAATGTAATGTAATGTAATATAATAATATAGTATAGTATAGTATAGTATAGTATAGTATAGTATAGTATAGTATAGTATAGTATAGTATAGTATAGTATAGTATAGTATAGTATAGTATAATAAATATAATATAATATAATATAATATAATAAATATAATATAATATAATATAATAAATATAATATAATATAATAAATATAATATAATATAATAAATATAATATAATATAATAAATATAATATAATATAATATAATATAATATAAAAATATCACTGCAGGATGTAAACTGTTTAAAGTAAACCTTGCTATTGTTGTTGTTGGTTGCACAGTCAACTAAATGTTTAGACTGGATTTCACATTTTTATCCACCTATTGAGTCTTTCCCAGGGAGCTGGGATAGGCAATTGTTGTTGTTTCATGGTGTTAAATGTGTTGCAGGATGTAAGCTGTTCCAAGTCAAGCTGCCTGTTGCAATTGATTGATGGTGTTCACATGGTGCTCCAGATATTTTGGGATTGCACCCTAGACACCTATTACTGTTGGTATTATCTTTGCTTTCTTTCGCCACAGTCATTCTATTTTTTGTTTGCGGGATCTTTGTGTTTTGTGCTTTTCTTTTCTTTTGTGGCCTTGAGTCATTTTTGATTCCTGGCGACTGCTTGGACCAGTCCCTGTAGTTTTCTTGGCAAGATTTTCAGAAGTGCCTCCTTCCTAGAGCTGAGAGATTGGTTGGCCTAAGGCAGGGGTAGGCAACCTTGGCTCTTTTATGACTCGTGGACTTCAACTCCCAGAATTCCTGAGCCAGCCATGGCCTAAGGTCACCCAGCTGGAATTAAGCCTCAGACCAGTGTAGAGTTCATGCTCTCCAAGCCTGATGTCTTAACCACCATACCAAACTGATTAATAAAAGGACAGAATAACAGAGTTAGTAGGGACCTTGGAATTCGTCTTCCAATCCCCTGTTCAACCAGGAGACCCTATACCATTTCAGACAAACAGTTGTCCAGTATCTTCTTAAAACATCCAGTGATGGAGCACCCTTAACCTCTGAAGGCAAGCCTCCACTGGTTAATTGTTCTCACTAACAGAAAATTTCTCCTTATTGGGCTTGTTTATATCACGGTGCAAGTTGTCTGTGGCCTACGATGCATGCTGCAGAGAGACTGATTTACAATTCTGGAGATAGTTATCTGGTAGTAAATCCAAGTGAATTCAGCCATATTCATTTCCAAATAAACAAGACCAGGACTAAGATAAAGCATAATTTCTGCCGATCCATATTTAACCACGCCATGGTTCAGATAAGAATCCTTAGAATTTATTTTAAAATTTGAGCACATTTCATTTACACATTTGTTAGTTGGTTTGCCCTAAACATTTTCTTCGTATAGAAAAACCTGTCAGTTAGTTAAGGGATTGGCTCAAAGTCACCTGATCGTGTATGGATGTTTATCTGGACTTAAGCCTCATTTAGCAGAATGGAATGTACTCCCAAACTACTCCCTATAGAATTCCAGCTTTTAAATGCTTTTCAGAGGTGGCCTTGCCAAAAAAAAAAAGAAAGAAAGAAACAAAACAGCCTAAAAAGAGGTAGAAAGTTATCAGAGAAGTACATAAAATGTGCTTATGGCAAAATACAAGGCTACATACACCTGCATAATAAGGAAGAAGACCCATTGGTTTGTGCTGCTCAGCTGTCCAGAGGATGACCTGCTCAGATAAATTCAAGGCTTCCTATTGTTTTATCCCCTCTCTCATCCCAATTCAAATCCTAAATCAGCCCAGTCTCTCTATGCACCTGATAAAAGGAGCATACCAGTAGAACAGAGAATAACAGGACTGGAAGGGAACTCAGAGACCTTGTAGTCCAATCATCTACTTCAAGGATTAGAACCCAACATGGTAGGTGCACTAGTCTCCTCCATAAATGGGGGAAGCTCTGCTATTCAGAATGGAGCTGTGATGCTCCAAAGCAGACAGTGTGACATATTGTAGAACAATGCCCTCTGAGCGCATATCAGGAAAGCCCCAGAGACTATACCAGGGGTAGGCAACCTTGGCTCTTTTATGACTCGTGGACTTCAACTCCCAGAATTCTTGAATTCAAGAGCCAAGGTTGCTTACCCCTGGACTGTACCAAGGTCCCCAACCCCTGCCGGGTTGCAGCCCATTCAGAACCAGGCCACAAAAGTGGTGGGCAAGTGCACATGCGCATGCATGAAACTGCATTTGTGAAAGCGTTGCGCGCATATGTGCAAAACCATCCCCTCTCCCCTTCCATTGCTGCTACTGCATCCATCAGTCCACTGACCCAGAAAAGTAGGACACCGCTGCTGTACACGACTCCGTCGTGTATTGACTATATAAATAGTCTACCTTTGAACCCGTAAACAGAGTAAATAGTTACATATTTGCTCAATGAGAATGTAATTTTCATGTGCTTTGTAACGTTTTTGCCATATGCTAAATATATAAGTAATCCATGGAAAAATAGGATTAATCCTATTTGATTGCTCTTGGTACTAAGGATACTTTTTTCTCTTCTCATTACCAGCTAGAGGTACTAATGCATCTGCCAGTACGGTGTTGCCCTTCAGGGTCAGCACCTTAATACTCCCAAGGAACCTGTCTACGGCAACAGCAAAGAGCCATTTGGCCAAAACACCTGCTAGCATCACAGGCATCTCCAGTGGAACAAGAGAGGAATCAGCAACAGGAACCATCAAGACTGCTGTTCCTGGAACATCCGACATCACCAGAACATCTCCTGGGAACCATAGCAGAATAACTGCTGCTCCGTCAAGTAGGTTCCTGATAGCTGTGTGAGGTTGGCCCCAACCTTCCTATCTCTCTGTAAGGGCCATAAGACATGGCTGCACCAGTCGGCTGGGGGCCCCGGGGGGGAAAACAGCAAAATGGAGGTGGTTGATTGAGTAATAACAGATCCCACCTCCGCCCTCACTCAACCCCTGCCCTCTTGCATGTATCCTTGGTTTTAATGTCTGATTTTAACTTTTTATGTTTTAACTATATGTGTTAAAGCCACCCAGAGTTACCCTGATGGCAAACCTTTTAGAGACCGAGTGCCCAAACTGCAACCCAAAACCCACTTATGTATTGTCGGGTGCTGGGTGAGCCTGGCCCATTGGGTGGGTGTGGCCCATTGGGTAGGCGTGGCTTTGGTGCTAACGGCAGACTGGGTGGGACTAAAAAGTTCAGTCAATCAATTCCAACTTTGTGAGATCTTTTTTCCCCTGAGAGAAGTTGAAATTGATTGATTGAACCTTTTTTTTTTTTTGCACACGGTGGAGGCCTAAAGCAAAAAGGTTTTATAAAACCCAGCTGAAGGCCTAGGACTGGGGTGATGGCATGCGTGCCCACAGAGAGGGCTCTCCGTGCCACCTGTGGCACGCGTGCCATAGGTTCGCCACCATGGCCCTATGGTAAGATGGGGGGCCAATAAATTTTATAAATAAATAAATATAAATAAATAGCTGGTCTAGAGCCTCAAACTGGGGACACAGAAGAGTAGCTGTGTTCACATCACACGCTGAGCTTGGTTATGATTAATCTTGGCTAGTTGCTTCTCTCTTTTGCATCATAAGGCAGTCTGCAAACTGTTAGGTGCATATAACTAAGAGCATGTGTTGGGTTCAAAGCAAAGAAGAGCTTATTATTTATTTATTTGTTTGTTTGGGCTTGTATGCCGCTCCTCTCCGGAGACTCGGAGCGGCTAACAACATATATATAAACAACAAATTACAATAAAAATCCCAAACAAGAAATATCTAAAAATACAATAAAACACCCACTCAATTCAACAGTCAACCACAACCATCCCCAGGCCTGCCGGCAAAGATAAGTTTTAAGATTTTTTCGGAAGGCCGGGAGAGTCGGAGAAACGCGGACTTCAGGAGGCAGTTGGTTCCAGAGGGCGGGCGCCACAACAGAGAAAGCCCTCCCCCTAGGGCCCGCCAGACGACATTGTTTCTCTGACGGGACCAGCGGGAGGCTGACCCTGTGTGCTCTCACCAGTCGTAGGGAAGTATGTGGCAGAAGGCGGTCCCGTATTGTTGCTACTTCTAATACAAGTCCGAAATAGTATAGGGTTTCCTGGCTGAGCAGGGGGGTGGAGTAGAAGGCTTCCAAGGTCCCCTCCAACTCTTATTAACATTATTATCATTATTATTGTCGCTAATGCTCAAAGCTACATTGACACTAGATAAGGGTCAATAGAATTCATGGGGGCCTGGACTTGAGTCTTTTGTGACAATGCAATGACTGGTGTCACATTTAACCCTGTATTCCAGCTCAGCATCTTCTTTTCCTACACAAACCCAGATAGTTGGTTAGTTTATTGCAGTATTTCTCAACCTTGCAGCATCCCATGGTCACATGACTGCGTTTTATGACGGTTTCACCAAAACTTGACATTTATTTCTGGGTTTTGGCAAAACCATATCCACTGGTTTTCTTTAAAAAAAGGTTGTAAAAATGGGTCACATGACCGATCTGTTTTACAATCGTCATAAGTTATGATAGGCAGGTTCTGTTGAAGTCCTTACTTGAGGACTAACTGTATGTACAAATTCAAAAGCATGTACAAAAATAACATTGCAGAAATGGTGTGCGTGGGCTAAAACTTTATACAGGTCATGTTTTGTTCTTACAGTTTCATTGCTGACAACTAACAGCACTCATTCATTAGGCTCAAGTGGTCCCAGCACAACTGCAGTCAGTACAGCAGGAGCCAACATCACTATACCAGGTATGATAGAACTAAAAAAAAAATTGGTTCACATTGATTTACATTGATCAGCCCAGTTCAATGCAATCTTCATGTTCATTTTCTGCTAAAAGGGACAACACAAGACCCAGGAAGGCGACCACTGACGTTCTGGGCGATCATTCTCATCTGCTTCACCGTGTCTGGAGTCTTCATTGGAGGATATCTTGGGTGCTGTTTCCTCTGGAAAGTAAGTCAGGACACCCACCTTTCCTCAGATCAATGGGAGGTTCCTCATGGCTTGATCAGAGCCAGTGTTAAAATCTATGAGACATAGAACAGAGTGTAGCCTGATAGTAATACTAGTTGTCTTTGGTTAATGATGGTAATTGGGGCCAGTCATTAGGCACATCACATGATCACCATTTGTGACTTCCTGATGTTTTCCCCATGGATTTTGCTTGTAAGAAGCTTAGCAGGGAATCTCACAAATAATGATCACGTGACCATGGGATGAGGTGAACATCATGATCTATGATGGAGATGGGTCATCAAAAAATGTGATAGATAGGTAGGTAGGTAGGTAGCTAGCTAGGTAGACGGACAGGCACGCAGGCAGATAGACAGATAGACAGACAGACAGACAGACAAGCACCCAAATCACAGTTATTGTTGTGACTGTCATAGCATCCCTGCAGTCATGAGTATCAACACCACCATAATTTTGATCAGTCCCTGAATGAGTGGTTGTTAATAAAGGACAGTCTATCTCACCCTTTGTATTCCTTGCCTCTAATATTAAAGGTTGAGGAACCTGACCAGGTAATATTGCCCCAGACCGCCTGACCTGCTTTCTCTGCAGCAGATGACAAAAAGCAATATGGTTTAAACAAGCCACAAAACTATTAAGTGAAGCAGGCAACACGCTTTCAAAAAGTGAAAGATTAGAAGCAACTAACTCCTATTATTACAATTTCCCACTTCTCCAGTGGTAATTATTAGTTCTGCTAGCAGAGCTAATAACCAACCAGAGTTACTGAGTTATCAGATTGCATATAAAAATGAATTATAGTCATTATTTTTTTATTATTTAATAGGAGTAGAAAGCCAGGCCTTCTCAATGTCTTCAGCTTAGGCTTTGGAACTCCCAACTGCTAGAAGTCAGGTTAATCTTTTCTCTAATGGGTTTCCAGTGGCAGGTAAATAGATAAAGTTGCGATGGCTTTCTTTTCAACAATATTTTGCCTTATAGTATACAAGCAGGGCTTTTTTTGTCATAGAATGCCCAAAACAGAGTTCCAGCACCTTTTTTGGATGGAACCTTGTAAGGTAGGCAAGGCGGGTTGTATGACATGTGTGAGTTCCGCCACCTTTTTTTTTTTTTACAAAAAAAGCACTGTATACAAGTATAGGCCTTACAGTAGAAAGGTGAGGTTATACTATTTAATTGTGAGCCTCACACATGTTGCTAAACTATGACTCCCAGAATTCTTCATTTACAAGGAAGCTGAGTTCTGCAACATCTGGAGATTTCAAACTTCTGAGCTACTTATGCCTTTACAGGAAAGACCTGCCCTTGTTGGGTTGGTTCTTTGATTTGCAATCTAGTGTTTTTTTTCTGCTTTGTTCTGGTCCTGAAATTTCACTATATATTTTGCTTTGTTTCAGAAGAATATTTTCTAGGTCAAGTCTCAGTCGTTCCCTGGAATCTTGTTCCCCATTTTAAACACAGGAACAAAAGGATTGAAAAAATGAAGGAAACTCTTTCTGGGTCATCACGTTTGTTGAAGGACAACCAGGACAATTGGTGGATCTTCAACGCAGATGTTTTCATGATTAAATGTTAGCCCCTGGAATAAATAAAATTCTTAACTCTGTATTTCTTTCACGTTGCCAAGGTTTGATATAATACCCAGAGTATAAAATAACACGGAATAGCAGTATTATCACAGAACCATATTTTATCTATATTGGAGAGGGCGAGGGGATAGCATTTCCACCACCACAGCTAAAATAAATGGGTCCTTTTATACCAAACATGTAATTTACATTTTTTTGCATTGTAATTACAAGTAGTCCCCGACTTCTGACAACAACTGAGCCCAACATTTCTGTTTTTAAGTGAGACATTTGTTAAGTGAGTTTTGCCCCATTTTACGACCTTTCTTGCCACAGTTGTTAACTGAATCACTGCAGTTGATAAGTTAGTAATATGGTTAAGTGTATCTGGATTCCCCCATTGACTTTGCTTGTCAGAAGATCACAAAATAATAATAATAATAATAATAATAATAATAATAATAATAATAATAATAATAATAATGATGATGATGATGATGATGATGATGATGATGATGATGATGATAAAGTTGGAAGGGACCTTGGAGGTCATCTAGTCCAACCCCCTGCTCAGGCAGGGAACCCTATACCATTTCGGACAAATGGCTGTACAGTCTCTTCTTAAAAACTTCCAGTGTTGGCGCATTCACTGCTTCTGGAGGCAGGTTGTTCCACTGGTTAATTGTTCTAACTGTCAGGAAGTTTCTCCTTAGTTCTAGGTTGCTTCTCTCCTTGACTAGTTTCCATCCGTTGCTTCTTGTCCTGCCTTCTGATGCTTTGGAGAATAGCTTGACTCCCTCTTCTTTGTGGCAGCCCCTGATATATTGGAAGACTGCTATCATGTCCCCCCTCATCCTTCTCTTTGTTAAAGATGATCACGTGACTCCGGGAGACAGCGATGGTCATAAATGTGAACCAGTTCTCAAGTATCCAAATTTTGATCATGTGATCATGGGGATGCTGCAAAGGTCGTAACTATGAAAAACTGTCGTAAGTCACATTTTTCAGTGTTGTTGTAACTTTGAACGGTCACTAAACAAATGGTTGTAGTCAACGTCTACTTGTTCGCAGAGAACAATTAGATATTGAGTAATTTATACATGTATACAAATGTTATGCTTTGCTACCATGTAAAGCAGGGGTTCTCAACCTTGGCAACTTTAAGACTTGTGGACTTCAACTCCCAGAATTCCTCAGCCAGCTTTGCTGGCTGAGGAATTCTGGGAGTTGAAGTCCACAAGTCTTAAAGATGCCAAGGTTGAGAACCCCTGATAAAGCATCTGATTTCTCCAACTTAACCTAAAGAAAAGCATCCCCTTAATACCTTATATCAATGATGGTGAACCTTTTAGAGATCAAGTGCCCAAACTGCAACCCAAAACCCACTTACGTATCGTAGGGTGCCGGATGGGCGTGGCCCATTGGGTAGGTGTGGTCAATTGGGTGGGTGTGGCCAATTGGGTGGGCATGGCCCATTGGGTGGGCGTGGCTGCGGTGGTAACGGCAGACTGGGTGGGACTAAAAAGTTCAATCAATCAATTCCAACTTTGCAAGTTCTTTTTTTTTTTACAGCGAGAAGTTGAAATTGATTGATTGATTGAACCTCTCCTTTTTGCACCTGGTGGCAGAGGCCTAAAGTGAAAAGCTTTTATAAAACCCAGATGAAGGCCTAGAACTGGGGCAACAGCGTGTGTGCCCACAGAGAGGGCTCTGTGTGCCACCTGTGGCACGCGTGCCATAGGTTCGCCACCACGGCCTTATATTATATATGCCATCACCTATAAATAAAGAAATCTTTTTGAACCCTCAGTGTTTATATTGTAAGCTGGACACGTTTCTTTTTTTTACATGGTTTTATGTATATTTTGGATTTTTCCCCCCTTGTTTTTAATTGTAAGCTGCCCAGAGCTGTTTAGAATTGGACAGCCTCCAAATTTAATAAAATAAAAAACTAAAATAAATTCTGGTACATAAGTCTCCCCCTACAATGTTTCTTGATAATACATTCTATAGTTCAACTTTTGGCTCCCGTCTACAAATTCAAGAATATATATTTTAAAACTCAGCAATTCCCCCACCCCAAATTAACAGAGGGATAGAATCAAGATCACATGAAGTGTTAATACCACTTTACAAGGCCTTGGTAAGGCCACACTTGGAATACTGCATCCAGTTTTGGTCACCACAATGTAAAAAAGAAGTTGAGACTCTAGAAAGAATGCAGAGAAGAGCAACAAAGATGATTAGGGGACTGGAGGCTAAAACAGATAAGGAACGACTACTGGAATTGGGTATGTCTAGTTTAATGAAGAGAAGGATGAGGGGGGACATGAAAGCAGTGTTCCAGTATCTCAGGGGCTGCCACAAAGAAGAGGGAGTCAAGCTATTTTCCAAAGCGCCTGAAGGCAGGACAAGAAGCAAGAGATGGAAACTGATCAAGGAGAGAAGCAACCTAGAACTAAGGAGAAACTTCCTGACAGTTAGAACAATTAACCAGTGGAACAACCTGCCTCCAGAAGCGGTGAATGCTTCAACATGGGAAGTTTTTAAGAAGAGACTGGACAGCCATTTGTCTGAAATAGTATAGGGTTTCCTGCCTGAGTAGGGGGTTGGACTAGATGACCTCCAAGGTCCCTTCCAACTGTATTATTATTATTATTATTATTATTATTATTATTATTATTATTATTATTAAATCCACTTAGATTCAAGAATATAAATATGATTTTTCTTTCAACTTGGTCTAAAATATATTCTCTTCCTCATTCCAAGTAGGCACTATTCGTGCCTGAAATGCTTTTACCCAGTCTGAAGTAATCAGTGCTCAGTCATTGCAGGCTGCAAATATGGCTGACCGCCTTCACAGCGTTTATTCTTTATATACAGTTTTCCAAGCAGCAAAAGTTTAACATGGCAATAGCATAGCAATAGCATTTCATTGGTTAAACTCCTTACCAATCCTTAAGAATATAGAAGCCAGAGGCCCAAAACAGGGAGCAGTTTGTTGCAACTTCCTGTTGGTGTAAGCTAGCTGATATCAGGCAGGTGAGGTCATTGTACCAGCCTGGGGTACTTTCCCACATTGCCATGGTGATGTGAAGGGATGAGATAATGTAGAGAGAAGAGGCACACAGGACCTCTACCTGGCCCCTATCTCTACACCAGTCCTTCAACATAAGCACATTGTTTTAATGTGCAAACCCTTCTCTATCAACATTAGCAATGAAAACTCAAATGCACTTTTGCAACGTGGCATTAGACTGGACCCCGTGAAGTCTTAATCAACGTCACCTGGGGTCAGCCTGCTTTTCCAATAAGTCCTTATCAGAGAATTTCAGCTTCAAGCCCTCTTTCTTCACTCAGAGAAAAGTAGGCAGATATCCCATATTATCTCAGTTGAACAGCCCTCTCACATACCAGAGATAATATTCTCAACCTTATGTCAGTGATAATATTCCCTTAAATCAGCGTTTCTCAATCTTGGCAGTTGGAAGATGTATGGACCAACGCCCAGAATTCCCCAGCCAGCCTTGCTCTTGTGACTTTATCAAGTTTTGGATGAAAGTCTAAGGCAGGGTTCTCAACCTTGGCAACTTTAAGACGTGTGGACTTCAACTCCCAGAATTCCTCAGCCAGCAAAGCTGGGAGTTGAAGTCCACACGTCTTAAAGTTGCCAAGGTTGAGAACCCCTGGTCTAAGGCAAACAATGTAGGCTGTTCAGTGGGTGGGGAAGAAGAAAACTACATTGGATTTATACTTACTTAATGCTTAAAGTTGTTGCATCCAATATGCTTACTGTCCAGTCATATCTTTAATAGTTCCTCCCATCTGTCACGTTAGTATTACATGATCATAATGTTGGGGCCCTCAAAATTTTTGTGGCCCTCAGGCCCCCCGATTGGGCACCTATTTGGATTGTCAGGCTCTTTTGTATGCAAATCATTTCCCCCTGATATCTACCTTCTCATAGTAAGTAGGCAAATCAGTTTCAACTATTCCTGGGGATCATCAGACATGAAATAGCTATCTCTATCTATAATCTATCAATCATCTATCTATCATCTATCAATTATCTATCATCTATCTATCTATCATCATATTTAGAAACTGTCCATCTCTCTCACAGAGGAACCATGCTGATACACTATCAGTTTCCATTGGTTTCTCCCATCAGTTTCCATTGGTTTCTCCCATCCATTTAAGGCAGTGTTTCTCAGTGTTGGCCACTTGAAGATGTATGGACTTCAAGCCACTTTCTAGCCTTCTGCCTTAACCAACATAGCAAAGTGGCTCTCATCACACTCCCAGTGTCATATTTATGTGTTTGATTGTCATATTTATAGCATAATGTTCTCATGAGAAAGCTAGCCTGCAAGAACTGACAGCATGAAACAAAACACCCATCATTCATAGACAACCTTCATTGGCATGTTATGTAGTACGCTGCTCCCAACTCAGTTTCATCATTGGAAGAGGCAACTTGTACCTCAGCTGAGATCAGTCCATCTCCACCCAATGCTCACAAAAGAGTATGATAGCTATGAGAAGTCCCAGTGTTTTTAAGAAGTTTCAGACATACATGGCTTGTGAGCCTGCATGAACCAGAGATCACTTTTTCCCTTTCAAATCCAAAACAAATCCAGAGCTCATGTTTATTCTGATGCATTTCTCCAATCAGCACAAAGTAAGTGGCATTGTTACTTCCTGTAGCTTGCCAGATAATTCTCCACCTATACATACCACCACTGTACAGCAGATGTGAAGTTTGTTTTGCCTTCAGAAAGACATTGTTAATCAGACCATGTTCAAATGTGATTTACTGGATGTTTTGCTATGTAGAAATAGTTTGGGGCTTATAATGTATTTGTAAGGACCCACCCCACTTTGCATCTTAAGAAGACAGAACTCTTGTAATATTTCTTCCAACAGGCATCCTTTATTAAGAGAAAATGGTTGCAGGCATTCTAGACAGGACCTGGGGCCCCTATGGTTCAAGGTTTTAAGGGGTCCCCAGCAGCCCCACCCCACCCCATCATCTTTCCAGCGACAATCCCAGGCATTACATTTCCACCCCTTTTTCCTCACTGCCAGTGGAAGGGAGACTTCAGAGAGGAGTAGATGAAAGCTGATGGCCCCATTGTTATGATTTAGTCCTTTTGGTGGTATCCACATTCAATCCCTTTGAAGTTGTACCAAAGGAAGTGAGGGCCATAAAACCCCTTTGTTCACCCCACTTCCCCTTTATCGTATGACAGAATCCAGAGAGGGCAGAAATGGGGTTTTCCATAGTCGATAACTAGAGAGTAAATATAATTGGATTCTGACAGTATTACTATTCCTTAATCTGCTACTGGCATAATTCCTCTCTACCACCTTATCTTTGGCAACCAGGATCCTGAATTATAAAACCCACCTTGAAAACTGTCTAGTTTATAATTATTTTTTATGACATGAAACCTAGACCAAAAAGAATAATTTTTGTCCATGATGTGCCTTTATAAGGGCATACTGAAATTTCACAACCGTTATATATGTTGAAGTTAAATAATAATAAGTTATTAAACTTGAATGCAACAACAATCAAATAAAAAATACAATAAAACATAAAAGAGGGCAAGTGTGACAGATCAGGTGAGCAGACCATACAGATTTTTGTTCTACATATTTTATTGGAAATTCCTTTACAAATTAAATGTCAGAACTGACGTTATATGAAAATCGAAGATATCTTCAAGAGAACAGCTTTGGTTGACACCAGAAATAAAGAGAAATAAATATTGGGAAGTAGACAGAGAAAAAGCATAATCATATAAATAGCCTAAAATGCCTCCTTTCAATTCAAAACATAAGAAAGGCGTTTATTCACTGAATGGGCAGATAAGATTTGCTTAGCAGAACATCATCATCATAGTTGTGAGACTGATTCTCATAATCCATCCATTTCTTTCAACTCTTCCCTTTTTCTATTCCTGCTGACACACAACCTCCAAGAGCCTTTCAAGACATAGTAACAGCAAGTAGGGGTGAGTCTAAATTTGGAATATTCTTTTTTTTTTAAGTTCAGATGGACTTTGTAAGTGTACACCCTTGGGGAAAAAATAAGATACAGTTTCATATTTCCTACAAGGAGATCATGATGGAAGATATTAATCCTTCCCAGAACGATCTTCAGGAAGTTTTCCTAAATCATCCTGCTCAGGCAGTGGTGGCCAAGGTGCCACTGGCAGCAGGGATAATGGTGGGTAAGGATCATCAGGAAGTGGAGGATTTAGTGACCCAGGAATTTGTCCCAGGTTGAGAGGCCCCAAGGGCTTTGGTGGTTGTGGAAATTTGGACTTTGTACGATGTAGTGATACAGGAGGACCTTCTGGCCAAGGTTTTCCAGGCACTAGAGGGCCCAAGGGCTGAGGGCCTTCTGGTTTTGGTGGTCCTTCTGGCCATGGTTTCTCTGGAACTAGAAGCAATGGACTGTCAGGTTTTGGGACAGGATGAACGCCGGGTGCTCCAGAAGGACCAGGCCTTGAGGGATCTGAAGACATGATGAGCTACCACAGAAAGAAGAAGGCCTGGAGAGTCCAAAAAGAAAGAAATTTTGTAAATTTTGTAAAAGTTGACAGTATCCATCTGTTGAGAGAACCTGATCTATAGCGATCAACTTTCTGAATAAGTGACCATCGGAAAGCAATAGCAAGATCTATCATCTCTATTGACACATAATGGCAAATATTCAACAAGATTTGAGAACTGATACAGTTCTGTCCATGAGAAAGCCAATAGAACTGCGAAATTTCAGTTAAAGATAATCATGGATTTCCAAACAGAAATAGTCTTTTGTATGGAAAATCTCTGACATGAAAAAATGAAATTTTGAAAGCTGAGACTATGATAGATTTCAACACTGGGGGAATTTTCATTTTGGGTTTTAAAATGTGACCTTTCCCCCTTTCTTTATACTAATTTATGCCAAGAAGCATTTACCAAAGATGGACCAGTAGATCTTTTGTACGTAACAGAAACTCTAAAGAGACAACCCAGGTGCTCCTATATTATTTAAAAAAATAGGAAATTCCATTTGTAATTTGAAAAAGTTTGCTGAAGAGAATTCAGTTGTGATTTTTACTACCTCTAACAATCTGTCTTGGCTACTGTAGAATTTGTGGTTTGTGGAGTCCAGTTCATCAATTAGCTACAAATTAACCTGACAATAACATAGTCCACCGATGCCCATATTTTACCTCAGCATATTAAAATGAGACTCAATGCTTTAACAATACACATTCTGGAAACTGTGTCTTTGAACGTGAAGAAGACAAAGAGTGTCTTTCAAAAGCATGCCAAAAGAAAATAAATGCTATAAATAATCTGCTTGTTACAAAACATAGGGTATTACTGTGGGTACTACCTGGCATGTGAGGTTGATTCAGTTCAGGCTTGAGGTCACAGAAGATGGAATATTCTGCCTGATTCTACAACAAAGATCAAGGATCCCAGAGTGGTGGGATGAAAGTCTCTTGAGAGATTCCTGGTCAGAAATGACATGGTCAAAGCTCTGGAAGGCAAGATAGATTGGACCAGAGAAGAAGATTGCCCTCACCTCCCTGCCATGATCATTGCTGAGACATCCAAGAGAATACTGAACTGGATTATATGCCTAGTCAGCAGCTTCTTGTGTTGCATGAACTTCGCTGTCTTCTTCAGACACTGACTAAGCAGCAAACTGATCCTCCTGTAGATACATTACATTTATTCTAAACCACCTGCTGTCTATGTTGCAGGATCCAATCTGGGTCGGTCACCGGACCAGAGATTTTGTCTTCCGAGCTTTCGGATTCATGCTGAAGTCCATCCTCAGGGAGCTTTGCTCTAGCAGATACATATACACATTACATACAGTGTGTGTGTGTGTGTGTGTGTGTGTGTGTGTGTGTGTGTGTGTGATCTTCACAGCCCTATTGACTTGTCCTTCCACAACAGTGCCAGTTTCTCATGTGGCCCCTTGGTAAAATTAATTGCCCACCCCTGGTCTATAGCAACATATTAAGCACCTTATTCAGTAGGACTTAACTTGCTTCTGATTCTCCGAGCGCAATTCAAGGTGTTGGTTATTACCTATAAAGCCCTTTATGGCATTGGACCAGGATACTTACGGGACCGTCTTCTGCCACATACTTCCCTTCGACCGGTGAGAGCGCACAGAGTCGGCCTCCTCCGGGTCCCGTCAGCGAAACAATGCCGTCTGGCGGGTCCTAGGGGGAGAGCCTTCTCTGTTGTGGCGCCCACCCTCTGGAACCAACTACCTCCTGAAGTGCGCATTTCTCCAACTCTCCCGGCCTTCCGAAAGAATTTAAAAACCTACCTCTGCCGGCAGGCCTGGGGATGATTGTGATTGTGTGTGAATGATGAATGTGTTTGGGGGGTCTTTTTAAATGCTTTGTAGATGTGGTTTTAGATTTTTTTTTTTAATGCTGAGATGTTTTGTTTATGTTGTTAGCCGCTCCAAGTCCTTTGGAGAGGAGCGGCATAAAAATCTAATTAAAATAAATAAATAAAATAAATAAGCGTCTTAAAATGGTTTTGCATGGCCATGTTTATGCATAAAGCTCTTATTAGTCTCAGTTCATATGTAACTCTGGCCAAAGAGGATGTTAAATAATCATAACCATATTAAGATTTTTTTAATTGTATCCCACTTTTTATATATATATATAACCCAAGGGAGCAAACATACTCCTGCTTCTATTTTCCCCACAATAACCCTATCAGATGTGACAACTATAAAAATTTGTTCTCCAAAGGTGATATAATTAACCATTTGACTTCTCCGCAATGCAATAGATGCCTTGTGGCGAAAAATGAAGGATTCTTCCTTCTACAGTTCCTCTGCAGCTCCCATCCTTACTCTTCAGCATACTTTATACTGGTGATTTGTGTGAGAAATATGAATTCATTGGCACTGTAATGGTATTTGGAGAGAACTTGGGAGATGGGTCTAGAAAAGCTAGGGAGCCATCAGACAAGAAATAGCATAGCCCACAGCTGGATAGTGGGTGGGGCAAGAGGCTCAGAAAGGACCCTCCCTAGTTTCTTGGCCTGTAAAGGAGGTGGTGGGAGAATTGTATTTTCAGACTTGCAAGTTTCTGTTAATGTAGCTTTGCAAGAAAGTAGAATTAGTTTATCTGGTTGCGTGTACTCTCTGGTCTACCTAGTAAGGCTGACAGGCATGACTCTTCAGCATCTCATGATTGCTGACCTAAAGTGGGATGTAGATAGACATATATTCTGTTCTCCCTCTTTGTCTATTATCTCCCTGACCTTTGAGAGATTGCTAATCTTAGATCACTTTCTCCCAGCCGCCTTCCCAGATACTCATACCTGGAACACAAGCTCTCTGACTCTCTTCCTGGTGGAAAGTCCTTAGCTGGGTGCTAGGCTTTGCCTTTCCCCAAAACATACTTCCTTAAATTTTATATTTATATACTTACTTGTATCCCACCTTTATTATTTTTACAAATAATTCAGGGTGGTGAACATATCCAACCCACCTTCCCTATTCTCCTATTTTCCCCACAAAAACAACTCTATGAGGTAAGCTGGGCTGAGAGAGAGTGACTGGTCCAAGATCACCTAGCTGGTTTTCATGATTAAGGCGGGACTTGAACTCACGGTCCCCTGCTTTCTAGCCTGGTGCCTTAACCACTAGACTAAACTGGCTCTAAAATAGATAGATAGATAGATAGATAGATAGATAGATAGATAGATAGATAGATAGATAGATAGATAGATAGATAGATAGATAGATAGATAGATAGATAGATAGATCCTTTCTGTTATAAACTTGCTTCACTAATCATTGCTCAGGTCAGATGCCTACTCTCAGGAGTATTTACGTTTACCCATAAAATGCTTCTGTCTCCAACAATTTGTTCTCTTAAAAAGAAACCAAGTCAAATTTCACAGAGTCCCTCAGTCAAGCTAATTAGTTGACGTTGTTGTCATTTAGATGCGTATCCTGCCTTTCGCTTAAGAGCAAAAAGTAGCTTGGATAAGGGTATCCCTTCATTTTATCCCACAACGATAACTCCGTAAGGGAGTGCAGGAGAAAGTCACCCAAATGAATATCCGTGGCTGAGGGGACACTTAATCATGGGTGTCGCTGTGTTGATTCAACACTGTTACCACTAGACCATAATGGCACTTTCATCAGTCAATTGCTTCACAACCGACAAAACTAAATCCTTCCTTATTAAATACCGCAATTAACTTGGAGAATTCACTGCCAACAGACATAATTGAATGCCACACACTTGGATGGCATGTTTAAAGAAGTAATGAGCCTGACACTTTTTGAATAGTTATGAGCCATTAAGGCTGAAAGAAGGCAACAATATCAAGCCGTATCTGAATGTCTGCCAAAGAAAACTGACTGGTTGTGTCCTTGTAATCATCAGCAGAGCTCATCTGGAAAGAGGTTTTACTATTAAAGCTAAAAGGAGACAGTCAAATGCTACTACGTGGCTGAGTGACTTTGGCCCAGTCCCTCCCTCTTAGCCCTAATCCAAGTTAAAAAAAATATCTATTAACCCACACTACATCAGTATGGGTAGTCCTTGACGTACAACCCCAATTGAGCCCAAAATTTCTGTTGCTAAGTGAGACAGTTGTTAAGTGAGTTTTGTCCCATTTTACGACTTTTCTGGCAAGAGTTGTTAAGTGAATTACTATAGCTATTAAATTAGTAATACAGTTGTTAAGTCAATCTGGCTTCCCCACTGACTTTGCTTATCAAAAGTTTGCAAAAGGTGAGCGCATGACCTCAGGACACTGCACCTGTCATAAATTTGAACCAGTTGCCCAGCATCCGAAATAAGAAAGAACTCTTAACGTAATAAAGACTGTGCCCCAAATTTTCCACTGAAAAGGGTGACAGTGACATAGTAGAGTTGTCACCTTCTTTCTAAAGCACCGGTTCTCAACCTTTTCCGGGGCTCAACCCCGGCCCGCATCGCGCATACGTGCTGTGATGGGGGCGCATCGCGCATGCGTGGTGCAATGGGGTGCATCACACATGCGTGGTGCGACGGGGCGCTTCGTGCATGCGTGGCGCGATGGGGCGCATCGCGCATGTGCGGCGGGACGCATCGCGCATGCGTGGCACGATGGGGCGCATCGCGCATGCGCGGCACGACGGCCCGCATTGCAATAGGGGAAAAAATGGCCGACCAAAAAAAAATGGCGGACTGCGGTGCTTGGCAACCCCCGTGAAATGGTCGTTCGACCCCAAATGGGGTCGTGACCCACAGGTTGAGAACCGCTGTTCTAAAGCCAGGAGGATATACCATGAAGTCTTGTTGTTCAAATGATGAATTGACTCAGCCAAAGAAATTGGGGAGGGGAGAGACACAGCATGGCTGGCTGGACCTCTGAAGAAGGCTGGCTGGATCTCTGCCTGCTATCCTGTACTTTGTGAGTCTTGATTCCTGACCATTTACGCCAGAGTTCTCCCAATTTTGCTATGATTCAACCTTGCACACCCTTCCTTGATACATCTTCTATTTGACATATATTTCACCCTCACCCTGACTTCAACACAGTCATCTGGGCAGCCATTTCCACTTTAGGGAGACATCTAATTAAGCATCTTCTGGTTTCTTAACAAAAGATCATCAGAGAAGCAGCAGTTCTAAGAATAGCAAAGTTTCAAACAGGAGCTGCTAACTTCACTAGAAGTTTTTAAGAAGAGAGTGGATAGCCATTTGTCTGAAATGGTACAGGGCAGTGATGGCGAACCTTTTAGAGACTGAGTGCCCAAACTGCAACCTAAACCCCACTTATTTATCTCCGTGTGCCAGGTGGGCATGGCCCACTGGGTGGGCGTGGCCATGGTGGTCATGGCAGATTGGGCGGGTGTGGCCAAGGTGGGCGTGGTCACCCCAATGTTGTCGTGGGGAGGGACACCTGTGGGGGGGTGGGCAGGGTTGGGGAAGATCAGGGGGTTTCTGGCAGGACCTTGCCGGGGGTTGACTTTTGTGCAGGTAGTACATTGCAAAGCAACCCTTGCTGCAATGCCCGCCAAACCATCCACAAAATACTCTCTTCCTATGGCTTCTGCTAAGTTTGTTTTCCCCATGTGGGTAGCCTCATGGGATGCCTGAATCAGAGCCCAAGCAGAAGATTGTGGAACAAAAACTCGCTTGTCGGGTAAGATGTACCACCCATCCTGCAGAGTTGCCTTGAGATCCACTACTGCCTTTGTACATTCTTGCTGGGAATAAGAGGGTCTAATCTCTGGAGGCAAGACCCCCATATCCATAGCAACATGTATACTTAAATCTGGAGTTGGCCCTCCCCTTTTGGCAGCACATCTTGCTTCCCAATCTGCTCTTCGATTGCCTTGTGCCACTCTGTCAATTCCCTTTTGATGTCCCTTACAATGCATAACTGAGACTTGAGCTGGTTTGTGAACAGCATCTAGCAGGCGCTGTATCAGATGTCCATGTTGTACATATTTCCCTGAAGAATCCCTAAATCCTCTTTCTTTATATACAGCACCATGAGCATGTAGTGTTAAGAAAGCATATCTACTATCAGTCCAAACGTTCAAGGTTTCTCCATATCTACTATCAGTCCAAATGTTCAAGGTTTCTCCAAGGCCCTAAGGAGTGCCCACAACTCTGCCACCTGAGCACTGTACCCACGTCCAAGTGGACCACTCTCAACCACCGTATCCTCATCTACTATAGCATATCCTGCAACTCTTTGTCCCTCATGTATATAGCTAGATCTGTCTGTGTACCAATTGAGATCTGCCTTAGGGAGAGGAATGTCAGATAGGTCTGGTCGACTTGAATAGACACTTTCCAACACTTGTAAACAATCATGTTCTGTTTCAATATCTATTGGCAGTAAGGTAGCTGGATTCAATCGATTGGAAACCACCAATCTCACTTGTGGGTTTTCTATCATCATTGCTTGGTATTTGAAAAGCCTTTGGCTACTAATCCACAGATGCCCTTTATTATCCAAGATAGATTGTACTGCGTGAGGGGTATGAACATTTATGGGACATGAGAAGGTTAATTTATTACAATCCTGCAAAAGGACTGCTATAGCAGCAAGAACCTTCAAGCAGTGTGGCCACCCCTGTGCCACCCCATCCAATTGCTTAGATAAATATGCCACAGGTCTTTGCCATTGTCCCAACTGTTGAGTCAATACCCCTAAAGCAGTATTTCTCTTGGTATCCACATACAAATTAAAGGGTTTTTCCAAGTTGGGTAACGCCAGGGCAGAAACAGAAACAAGGGCTTGTTTGACTTCCCTAAATGCATTCTTTTGTTCCCCCGTCCAGATAAAAGGCTCATTATCACCCCCCTTAGTAGCTGAATACAGAGGAGCTGCTAACAATGCATAATTTGGTATCCAAATTCGGCAGAAACCAGACAACCCTAAAAAAATCCCCTCAGCTGCCTTCTATTTACAGGTTCTGCAATCTCTAACACTGCTTGTTTTCTTTCCCATCCCAAAGCTCTGTGTCCCCGCTCTATGTCATATCCCAGGTATCTCACCTTCTGTTGCACCAACTGTGCCTTCCGCTCAGACACCCTATATCCACAATTCAAAAGCAAATGCAAGAGAGCTTCTGTATTATCCCAACATGCGTCTTCTGTCCTCCCTGTTATTAAAACATCATCTACATACTGCAGAATAATATCTCCCTCCTGTCGAGACACAAAATACTGCAAATCCTTTCCCAAGGCACTCCCAAAAAGAGTGGGCGAATTCTTAAAGCCCTGGGGCAGCCTTGTCCAGGTATATTGTGACTTCTGCCCTGTTTTGGGATTTTCCCATTCCAAAGCAAATAGTGGCTGACTAACCTTATGCACAGGTATTGTAAAAAATGCATCCTTCAAATCCACAACTGAAAACCACTTTGCCGTGGGTGGAATCAAGCTCAACAATGTGTACGGATTGGGCACTCCTGGATGGATAGTTACTGTTACAGAATTAATAATCCTTAAATCCTGCACTGGCCTATAAGTCCCATCCTGCTTCTTTACAGGCAATATGGGAGTATTCCAAGGGGACTGTATGGGTACCAAAATCCCTGCTTTCAAATACTTATGGATACTTTCATGAACAGCTGCTATAGCTTCATTAGAACAGGATCTTTGGCGAATGTGCACAGGGGTTGCTAAAGGCTTGACTTCCACAATTACAGGTGGATGATGAGCTGCAAACCAAGGAGGATTGTCTTCAGCCCACAACCCAGGCACATTAAACTCTTTCCACTTTTCCTCTAGGGGGTTGTCCAAATTAGATCTAGAAACCATTAACCTCCACATGGCCTCCGGGTGATGTTTTATCTGAATCCTTTGCTCACCCTCATCAAAAGAAATGGTTGCACCAAGCTTGTTAAGCAAATCCCTACCTAGGAGGGGTATTGGACATTCAGGGATGTACAAGAACTCATGTTGGATTTCCGATCCCCTAAACTCACAAGTTACAGGCTTAAGGACTTGGCGTCCCAACACATGTCCAGACTCTCCCTGAATGTGTATTCTATGGGGTTCTGGCTGAGCAATTTGACTATTTACAACTGATCTCCCTGCTCCGGTATCCACCCAAAAAGTTGTTTGTTGGCCCCCTATATTCATGGTAACCAATGGCTCAGGGGGAGCCGCCTCCAAGCCTGGTCCCCGTCAATCTGTCCATCCAGTACCAGCCAATCCAATCCCCTCTGTCTCTCTTCCCATACCTCCTCTATCCATAACCCCTCGGTCCATACCTCCTCTATATCCCCCAAACCCTCGTCCCCTAAAGGGCACTCTGGTCATCACTCCTCTCCCTAATCCACCTCTTCCGAGTCCTCCACGTCCTCTCCAACCTTTTCCTCTCACCATCCCTCTTGGACATACTCTTTGCCAATGACCTTCCTCACCACAATTAGCGCACTGGTTGGGTCCCAACAATGCACCTCCCTGCAATGCCACAGCCAACAGTTCTGCCTTCTTCTGCATCCTCGCCTTTTTCCTTCTTCTCTACCTTATCTCTATTCACATACACTTTCCTTGCCACTTCCAATAACTCAGCAGTACTCTTTTCTACAGCTCCATCCAGCTTCTGCAACTTTTTCCTAATATCATCATAACTTTGTGTGATGAACCTCTCATTCAACATCCTCACGTTGTTCGGATCCCTAGGATCTATCTGAGCGTACATCTCATATGCTTCAATCAACCTTTGCAAATAACTCTCAGAGCTTTCATCTGCTTCCTGTATCACCAAACAAGGTTTAGACATGTTTACCGGAGGCTTTCCAGCCTTACGGAGAGCTTCCACCACCAAGCCTTGATACTCCTTTAACTTGGCTAACTGAGCAGGATCCTTAACGTTCCATCCAGGATCTTTCTCTGGGGCTCTAGCTTCTAACTCAGGCTGTATATTTAGTGCTGCCAGAAATCTGTCTTTCACACATTTCATAACAGCAGCCTTCCACTTCTCCTTTTCTTCTGGGGTTAACAAAGTATTCAACATCTGCTGCACATCTTGCCACGTGGGATTGTGTGTGTGCATAATAGTCTGAAATAAATCTGCCATTTCTGAAGGTTTTGTAGAAAGAGGACCAAAATGCTGCTTCCAATTCAACAAATCAGTGGTGGTAAACGGAACATATTGAAACATTGACTGAGTCTGGATTACCCCTTGCTGGTCCATTATTGCCTGGTCTACCTGTCTCAAAGGTGCTATAAAATTTCGCTTGGCTGCCTCAGCCCTTGCTGCTGCAGACCTCATCACCACTCCAGCAGATCCAATTTACCCCCGCACTTTCTCCTTCAGTTTCCTCATTTTCTCCTGCCGAGAGCGCTTCCCCTCGTTCTCCCTCCTCCTTCAAAGTTGCCATCCCCCCTTTCTGTCTTGGCCTCACCTCCGGCTGCCTGTCCCTAAATTGCATTCCCTCAGGCACAGCAGCTACTGCTGGTATCGGAGGCAAAGGGGGAGGGGATGAGCAAGGCACATAGGGGGGAGGTCTAAAAAGTACTTCTTTGGCTGTCACTTTGATCTCTTTTTTCAGATCATATAGTGCAGTCTCTGACATTCTCCCTTCCTTAGGTCTTCTAGGTTTAACTTGGGGAGAAGTTACAGCTTGTTGCTTTTTATCTTTTTGTTTTACTACACATAAACGAACTATTTCAGCTTGACACTGCAATAAATCATCAGCCCTGCGCAGCCACTGCATCCCCCCACTGATCTATATACTGGAACTGATTAGGATAATCAGCCTCATTAGCTGCGATTAGAGACGTAAGATCATCAATCACCCGCATGTTAAAAGTTCCTTCAGGGGGGGCATCCAACATCCATAAAAGGCAAACGAAGCTCACACAAAAACCTTAATCTATCTTTTGTTACCTTGGAATAGGGCACTCTATAGTGGATATGGTTGAAATACTCATCGAATCCTTTCATCATGCATTCCAACGGTGTGCTGGGAATGCTACTACGCCCTCCCATCCTAACAATACTGCTGACCTACGGTGCCGGCTGTTCCAATGGTCACCAATAGGGAATGCAGTGGCTTAACCACCCACACAACCTAACACGGACTTCCTTAGGAACGACATCCCGAGTCCAGGGGAGTGATCAGGTCCCCTCCTCTATCTTCAAGTGAGATAGGTACTTTCCACTTTTACCATATACTCGCCTGTGGCGTCTTGTCCTGGCCAGGAGATGGTTCAGACCTCCGTTCCTTCTCCCAAGGGTTCTTGGACTGGCTGTCTGCACCGTCGGCTCTGCTGATAAGCCACAGCTGTCTCCCGGAGGAAGACTCCCCGCGGCGCCTGGAGAATGTTCAGTAGAGGCTTCCCAGCAGTGCCGAGGGGGTCAAGCCGTCCTCAGCGAAACATCGCCTCACTCCAATGTCCCATCTGGGGTGCCAGAAACTGTTGTGGAATAATGAGACAGGAGCCAGCTCTTCTGGAGAAGGAAAGGTTTATTGCGCAGGTTCAGCAAGCAAAGGGTCTGAACCCCAAAGGGTGGTCTTCACAACACTTTTATAGTCGATAATACGTATACATTTCCTGATCACACACAATGACCACATAATGTTCTATTCATGGTTACATTCTATACTTCCCCAAATGTGTGCATGTGAACAGCTACCAGACATCAGTCATTGATCATGCTGGTAGACAAAACAGGATGTACCCACCATGAATTCCTGATACAGCAAAGCTATAAATCCTGACCCAGCAGAGCTAAATATGAAAGCTGAATTAGACTTATCTCGTGAGACAGGAAACCTCCTTCCAGGCCCAGGCATCCCAACCCAGCCTTTTTCACCATATTTCCTTTTCAGTTATAAACAGTTAGTTTAACTTGTTAGTTTGTTACTTTCCCACTTTAACTTCGTTTTGCTATATACAATACAGGTAGTCCTTGACTTACAACAGTTCATTTAATGACTCTTTGAAGTTATAGCAGCACTGAAAAAAGTGACTTACAATCGTTTTTCACACTTATGACTGTTGCAGCATCATGTGATTTACATTCAGATGCTTGGCAACTAGGTCGTATTTATGATGGTTGCAGTGTCCCAGGGTCACGTGATCACCTTTTGCGACCTTCTGACAAGCAAAGTCAATGGAAAAGCCAGATGCACTTAACAACCGTGCCACTAACTTAACAACTGCAATGTTTCACTTAACAAACGTAGCAAGAAAAGTCATAAAATCAGCTAAAACTCACTTAACAAATGTCTTACTTTGGGCTCAGTTGTGGTCATAAGTTGAGGACTGCCAGTACATAGAATAGACCGGTGTTTCTCAACCTTGGGCAGTTGAAGATGTGTGGACTTCAGCTCCCAGAATTCCTAGCCAGCATAACTGACTGAAAATTCTGGGAGTTGAAGTCCACACGTCTTAAAAACTTTTTCAGGAAACAATGGAGTTGGTGATTCAGGTTCTCCCCTCACTGACAGACCATCCATCTTGAGTGTTGGCTTTTGGTGGCACTGAAAGATCATACTGCTGGAGAAGTGTGTCAGGTCACCTTCTGCTTTTCTACATTCCCCAGGTCTGAATCCTCCCAGGAATCATCAGAAAGCCTTTGCCTCATTCATAGCATAATTCTTCTGAAATAAGTAGAACTCTTCCGGTGGCTAACTAGTTAACCAGCTGGTTCCAGTTCCAAAAAAGCTGCAGCTGAAGGACCTGCCAATACAGCCTCTGGTACCTGTTGCACCTGAATTGGATGATTCAGGAATATCTGGGAAAGTTGCCTGACGGGAAGGGACAGGATGTGATTCAAGATGTGGGAGATTCCCTATTGCAGGGGTGTCAAATTCACCATGTCACGTGACGTGTCGCAATGTATCGCGACTTTTTTTGCCAATGCCGGCAATGGGTGGGCGCGGTTTCATTATGATGCATCCGGCCCGCGGGCCGGCAGTTTGACACCCCTGCCCTATTGCCCTAACAATGCTTTAGCTATTAAGAGAGTGATTGGAACTGGTCTGTAGCACTGTAGTTCGTCTCAAGAGTCAGTTTGGTTTAGGAGTTAAGGCTCCTGGCTAGAAAGCAAGAGACCATGAGTTCAAATCCCACCTTGGCCATAAAAGCCAGCTGGGTGAGCTTGGGCCACTCAGTGTTCCAATATCTCAGGGGCTGCCACAAAGAAGAGGGAGTCAAGCTATTCTCCAAAGCACCTGAAGGCAGGACAAGAAGCAACAGATAGAAACTAACCAAAGAGAGAAGCAACCTAGAACTAAGAAGAACCTTCCTGACAGTTAGAACAATTAACCAGTGGAACAACCTGCCTCCAGAAGCTGTGAATGCTCCAACACTGGAAGTCTTTAAGAAGAGACTGGACAGCCATTTGTCCGAAATGGTATAGGGTTTCCTGCCTGAGTAGGGGGTTGGACTAGATGACCTCCAAGGTCCCTTCCAACTTTATTATTATTGTTGTTGTTATTGTTATTGTCATTGTCATGTTGTTGTTGTTGTTGTTGTAGTAGTAGTAGTAGTAGTATTCACTCACTCACTCACAGCCCAATCTACCTCACAGGGTTGTTGTTGTTGTAGGGAAAATAGGAGAATGAAGGCATGTGGGATATATTCACCACCTTGAGTTATTTGTAAAAATAATAAAGGCAGGAGATAAAGAAATAAATAAAGCCAGTAGCTGTTATGTCTGGCCTCTCTCAACTCATTAAAATCCACGTAAATATGTCTTTAAGAGATTTATTAAACACATTTCAAAAGGATTCATTTCAAAGCAAGCTGCTGACATTTTGCTGGCAGAAACATCCAAGACTCATTATTTACATTTAGATTACAACAAACTCCTTCCAAACTTTCCAATTACTCACTCTGTCTTTATCACATTGTCCGAGACCTCATTATCCTTCGCTAGGTTGTCAAAACATCAGACTTTCAAAGCATTGCAAAAGTTTCCAAACCTCTCATTGATAAACGTTGCTCGTAACAAGGGCGTAGTCTACTTCCCCCCTCTAATATAGTGTCCGATACGTCACTTCCCCCCATTACTTCCTTTTTCCAGTTAACTGACACCTTCGCTTATCAAACCTTCGGAACCTCGGATCAATCCATTTATCGTCTTGCTCTAAATCTGACTCATCATTTGGAGAGTCTGATTCAGAATGCATACAAAACTCCTCATTATCTGATTCGGCTGCCGGGGGGGGAAATACCCAGAGGGGCCTGCTTGTGCTTCCTCCCCCTCTGATATGTCATCATCCAGTCGTGAGACACCCACAACAGTAGCTAGGTAGATGTAGGAACTGGATCAATAATAATGAAAGTTATTGTTGGTCTTAGACTGTCTCTCATTAATTAATACAGAACATCACATAAGGAATCTTCCGAAAGATACGTTGGACAAAGATTAAACATCTTCCAATGATATGATCTTCTGGAAACAAATCTGTCTACTGTTTGTCCTGTGCAGGTATGGGTAGTCCTCAATTACGACCACAACTGAGCCTAAAATTTCTGTTGTTAAGTGAGATATTTGTTAAATGAGTTTTGTCCCATTTTACCATCTTTCTTGCCACAGTTGTTTAGTGAATCACTGTGGTTGCTAAGTTAGTAACACAGTTGTAAGGTAAATCTGGTTTCCCCATTAGATACGTGCAGGCAAAACAATTGTGGCAAACAGCACCAAAAAGGTGTTTGAAGCCACCTGCAGCCTGCAGGTTGTCCATTCCTTGACCTACAATGATTCTCCTGCCGGAAGGATGAATAAATCAGTGGCAATTAGACATAAATGCTCTCCTAGTTACTCATCGTGTGTATCTATTGCCATCTCCTGGAGAAGTTACTGCAATTCCACCCATTTATTTATTTTATATGTATTTATTCATATATCAGAGACTGCTCATCTCACTCACTCATAGATGAAACTCTGAAAAAAAGTCTCAAAGGCTGTGTTAAAAAAAAGAAAACGGTCTTAAATCAGCCACAACAACAGAGGAAATATTTCATTCTGGCTTCCGAAGTGCACAATCACAATGTGCCAGTCAAACTTGGGATGGATAAAAATAGAGTAATAGTAGTTATGATAATAAGAATAACAACAACCTTAAGTTGCTTCCCAGAGCTTGCCAAAAGACTTTATTACTTTACTGATTCTTTGAGAGAGAGAAAAATTAAGAACAAAATCTGTACTGCTGGTGGCCCTATCAGGATTCCACTTAGATCCTGTAAAACAATAACATCAACAACGGTTTTATGTGTGTGCAGGGAAATTTCATTTCTCTCTCCATTTATACTGGGGAAGAAAACAGTGGGGCCGGTAAGTTCAACTCTCTAAATTGGGCGAGTTAGGAGTTTATCTCTATGCCAATGTGTGTCTTGTCTGAAATGGTATAGGTCTCTTGCTTGAGCAGGGGGTTGGACTAGAAAACCTCCAAGGCCCCTTCCAACTCTAATATTCTGAAGGCGGTATCTGCTTATACGTGAGAGTTGACAAAGGGAAGACTTTGAGTCAATGTGGATCCCTGAACTGGTGATTGTCTGAACTGGTCCCTGCAGTTTTCTCAGCACAATTGGCCTCCTCCTTCTTAGAACTGAGAGAGAAAGACTCTCCCAATGTCACCCAGCTGGCTTTGTACCTCAGGCAGGATTAAAACTCACTGTCTCCTGGTTTCTAGCTTGGTCAAGTGCAGGGGTAGGCAACCTTGGCTCTTTTATGACTTGTGGACTTCAACTCCCAGAATTCCTTAATCAGGATACCAAATTGGACCCGGTAAAGTTACTTAGCATAGCCCCAAATAACCTGGAGTTGTTCTGGATTAAAACTACCAGCCTCTAGCTCCAACGGTAAATTATGACGTTTGGACAACACCTTATTTCTCGTTCCCTTTTTAATACATTGTGTGAATACAACCAGAATGTGATATATGTGTAATAAAAAAATGTGAGAATGTTCTGTGTATCTTTATGTTTGTTTGTTTTTTATTTGTTTCCCACCTTTATTATTTTTATAAATAACTCAAGCTGGTGAACATATCCAACACACCGTCCTCCTTCTGTTTTCCTCACAACCACCACCCTATGAAGCGGGTTGGGTTGAGAGAGAGTGATTGGCCCAAAGTCACCTAGCTGGCTTTCATGGCTAAGGTGGGACTTGAATTCATGATCCTTGCTTTCTAGCCTGATGCCTTAACCACTAGATCAGGGGTAGGCAACCTTGGCTCTTTTATGACCAAGGCTGCCTACCCCTGCACTAGATCAAATTGGCTCTCTTAGTATTTCCTTGACCTCCTGGGAGAAAAGCAGGATATTATGCTACCGTACAAATGGATTAATGAAAGTGGTGCCCTGTAGACCCAAGACATACAAATCTCAAGGGTTAAAAAGGGAATGATAAGCATGTTGTTGCAGGTAAATTTTTCATCTTCCCGTAATATGATATGCTTTTGTTCCCTGAGGAATGAACTTTGAGATGTGATCAGCTTCCAAGAAGTGTTTACTGTAGTCAGACAAAAATTCCCAAACAGAAATGGGTATCAGATGAAGAATCTGGTGATTATTTTAGACGCCTTTGTAGCCTACTAAACTTACACTTCCTTTTTTATAACCCTTGAATGTTCTTACCAGTTTCTTTTACCATACCTATTCACTCCCTCTCTCTAAGCCCTGCTGCATACATGTCTTCTCTTTCTTTGACCTAACAGTGGGTGTTGAGTCTTGCATTGACCTATCCGCCTCTCATGAATTCCTTCCTCTTGGAATTTCTTCTGCAGAAGGTAGAAAATGCTGTCTGAATTTCATATCTTAACCCAGTGTTTCTCAACCTTAGCAATTTTAAAATGTGTGGACTTCAACTCCCACAATTCCCCAGCCACCAAAAGAGGTTTGGCAGATCTACTCTAATAGCATTTCAATATATGTAAAATGGGCCACCTGCTCCGGGTGCCTTACTTTAGAGCTGAGATCAAGCCATATATTTTCTTTTTGCCTCATTTTTCAAGCCAGGCCATCTCTCACCACTAACTGGCTGGGCTGTTGGATTCCCTCCCTTCCCCACCCCGTAAGAGCACATTTTCCTTAGTTTTCAAACATGACCTATCTTTGTAATTGCCAAGCACCCAGATGAAATATTTGTTTTTTCTAAGATGGCCTATTTCATATCCTGGCCTTTATTCTGCTCCTGAAGAGGTTTTCCTGTTTAGTCAACCATTTTTTTTCTGAAACAACTGTTTACCCAATTCTCTCATTTCTAGTTTTCACAGTGGCTTTTTGGAAAGCTTTGTTTCAACTGTTGGATGTTGAAAACTGACAGAACTCCACCTGACTTCTGTCCAGTTGGTTAGAGAAATGGTGAAGATAAAAGCCACCTTGGAACAACAGCTTTACTGCCGTGTAAATTACTAATAGGACATTTAGCCTATTTTTTTTTAAAAAAAACTATAATTGAGTTAATATTCAACAAGGAAGAAGAAAATAGGCAGGGAGGAGATATAAGAGCTGAAGGTGATGAGGCAGAACCTTAATGTAAACATTAAGCAGATATTCTTTCCCATAGAATAACCCACAGTTTCTTTAGCAAGGAAAGAGGGAGGGGAGCTCAGACTAGACCAGGGGTAGGCAACCTTGGCTCTTTTATGACTCGTGGACTTCAACTCCCAGAATTCCTGAGCCAGCCATGCTGAGGGGAAAGGGAGAGGTTTCCAAGCTGAGCCATGCTGGCTCAGGAATTCTGGGAGTTGAAGTCCACAAGTCATAAAAGAGCCAAGGTTACCTACCCCTGGACTAGACTCTCTATGTAAACACAAGAAGGCCACATCTGACACCCCTGAATGTATTTGTGCCTTGTCTGGTCTTCCCAGGCAACAGCTGCCACTTTGGGAAGATTTGAACTCTACACCTATGGGTCTGGTTGTTTGGGCCTGACAATTACTAGAGGAAGGAGATTATACTTGGTGATAGAGTAGACAGCATAAATTTTGACTTTTCATAAATCAGTTTCATTTAATTGTAGCTGGCTGGCTTTAAGCCAACTTCATGTCTTGTGTTGTGTTCTCCTTTCCACTCTAACCCATTAGATTCTCCTCAAATTTGGGATCCATTAAATATATTAAATTACAACTCCCATTTAACTTGCTAATCTATCAGTGCTGCCTTGGGAGGTGTAATATATTTGGTTGATAAAGGACTGAGAACTTACTTAAAAATTTCTCATCCTAACTATCCAACAAAACAGTGACAAAAAAACACAAAAAATATATGGCTGAAATAGAAGCAATTTGGGTACTCTAGGATGGATTTTGGCATGATGGCACAGTGGTTAAAATGCAGTATTGCAATCTGACTCTGCTCACTGCCAGGAGTTTGATCCTGACCAGCTCAAGGTTGACTCAGCCTTCCATCCTTCCGAGGTCAGTAAAATGAGGACCCAGATTGTTGGGGGCAAATATGCTGACTCTGTAAACCGCTTAGAGAGTGCTGCAAAGCACTATGAAGCAGCATATGAGTCTAAGTGCTATTGCTATTGCTATTTTTGTGTGGATTTACACAAATAACTAGGGGTTAAATTCAGTTTTGATATCACCCCACCCCCACCCCCCCCAAAAAACACAGTCCTAAACTCCAACTTCAGAATTTGTAAAAATTTTGCACCAAATTCCAAATTATGGATCTTGAGGCTCTGATGAAACACAGAACCGATCCTGTGCATCCATAATTTGCCTCCCCAACATGTTATGAAAGAAAGGTAGGGAAAGTGCTTTGGAGCTGGAACTCTACCAAAAGAAGTTATAGTTTCCCATACCTGAAATATAGAGTTACTTTATTTTCATAACAGTACTCATCAAAGGGGCATTTCCAACCTTAGTAGAAAGAAAATTCAAAAGGATTGCTATGTATACAAGATCATATTTCCTTCCCTTCCCCCTAAAAAAAGTAATTATCGAAGCATATATTCAGTGGTGGGATTCAGCCAGTTCGCGCCACTTCAGCAGAACCAGTAGCTAATTTTTTGTTGCCCAGGCCCAGAATGGACTTCTGGAAGCAGCATCCATGAACCGGTTGTTCACATATTTGAATCCCACCACTGCATACATTGTGCTTTGTTCAGATCCCTTTAAAAGTAAAAGCAAAAGATCAAGGATGGTGTTTCTTCCACCACCCGACAATCTTCCTTAACGGGGTCTTTATTTTTTTTCAATCTCCAAGAAAAAACAAGAAAAGGTAAGCTTAGATATTCCTGATCAAGATTATACTTCTGATCAATCAAATCTCTCTTCAGAGTCTGAGACATCCGAGAGAGAACGCTCACTCGTTTGAGGTGGGGTAGGGAGAGTTGGAATAATAGAAGTGATGGGTTCCTCCAGTGAAGAGGGGAAGGGAAGGCTCTCTGCTTCATTTGGTTGAGCAGAAGGGATGGCAGGGGCCATCTGCAGAGACAGCTCTAACGAAGTAGGGAGAGCAGATCTTCTTGTTGGTGGTGTGATGCTCTTCCTTGGTGAACTGGTGACTGAAGCAGGTTCCTCCCTTGGGGGATCCAGTAGCTCCTTTAGAGAAGGAAACCAAGAGAAAAAATCCTCTGGTGAAGGAGGCTCAGATGTTGGGGAGCCAGAGAAAGCCTTTATTAAAGGCTCAAAAATCTTGGGCAAGTCAGAAAAGGAAAAGTCATCCTCATCAAGGTTGGTCTCTGATTCACCAGCCCCATAATCTTCTTCAACGGTTCTTTTAACAAGGAGATTTAATAGGGTCAGAGACTTTTCCTTCTCATCTGCAATCATCTTCAGATTTTCTTCTTCAGCAATTCTGGGATTTGAGGTGTTTAGAGATCCCCACACAGTAATTCCTTGCTCCTTATTGTCTCCCTCTGTTCTGTTATCTTGTGGGGAGTCCAGGTCTTCCAGGTTGGGTATAATAGCTCCAATATTACCCCAGGAGTCATCACCTTCAGTCAAGTCCATCTCGTTGGAATCGACTTCCAACTCGTTGGATTTGAGGTTGTATTTCTCTGCTTCTGATCCATTGGCCACGGTTGGGGTTACAGCAAAAGCTTCCCCGAGAGGCACTTGAATGCTCATGGATATCACACCTGGGAAAAATTACAAAGGAGAAATATTGTAAAGTGATAGATCTATAAACCAAGCAACAAACATTTCAATAGCACTTGCCTATTATGAGTCATTAAAACTCCTGTTCATATTGGTAGAAAAGTACTCTGATCCAACAGCAGTTGAATAGAAAATACCTTCATTTGTGTAATCTCCTGTCAAATGGAAGCTTTGTATTGCTCTTTTCTTAATTTGGGTAATTGTTAACATAAATTATCCAGAAATTTTTTTTAAAAAGAATTGCAAAGCACCCTAATTTCATTGTTTGACACATCAATGCTCATAATGCAGGCTCTTAAATGAAAATGTAATCCCTTTTCTTGGTATAACTATTTGTCTACAGTTTTTGTTTTGTTTTCTTTCTACAAACTTTTCTATAGATTATTGATACAGAAAACATGAAAGCAGCCAACACTTCACATGATGCTTGTTTGGTCAGCGGGGGGGGGGACCCGCAAATTCACTTCATTAAATTGGTCTCAGAATACTTTCACATCCCTACAGGTAGTCTTCAACTTAGGACTGTAATGGAGCATATGCATTATGGTCGTAAGTCATGATGCTCGTAAAGCATGTCACCCACATGACCAACCCAGTTCTATGATCTTGTTGGCATCAAATTGAGTCGGTCATGTGAATGCCACAGTCATTAAGCAACGCGACTGTTTGTTATGGATTGGTTTTGCCAAAAGCTGGAAATAAATGACAGTTTTTGGTAAAAATGTAATAAAACATGGTCAAATGACCATGGGATGCTGCAAACAGTCATAAATGCAGGGTGGTTTACGAGCACCTGATCTGCCGTCATGTTACCACAGGGGAAGGGGAAACTGTCGGAACTTCAAAATTTGTAAGTAAGGAGAGGTCCATTGTAACTTCAAACTGTTGCTAAGCAGCCAGTCGTAAATTGAGGACTACCTGTAATCAGGTCCAATGATAGGACTTTCCCCCCACAAGTCTTCATGATATGAAGCAGGATTAATTCTGCTGATCTTCACGTAAATAACAGCAAAGTCCCAGGAGACTTATTCCAAGGTACGTTGCTTCTCCAGTTAAGCAGGTATGTTTCCCTCTCACTACCTCTACGGTGCAGTTATTGTTGATGCTCTAGGCAGCAACCCACACACCTCCAGCTACTCTAACTGGTTGCTTAGGATAGCAAAGAATATAAGCCTACTTTGTATTTCCAGCCAGTGTTTCTCAACCTCAGCAACTTTTAAGGACTTCAATTCCCAGAATTCCACATCTCTGAAAGTTCCTGAGATTGAGAAACATTGGACTAACCTAATGCCTTTTTCTATCAGATAGATTATTGCTCTTCTCATTTAACAACTAGGAAACACAGGCTGGGGTAGAGAAAGGATCAAGATCTTCACAATTCTTAAGAAGTCCCCAGTGAGCAAGGACGGGATTTGGCCTGTTCTAAGTTTAATGCAAACTTCATCAATCCTTTGAAATGATTCTTAGCTGCTCTATAGCAGTGTTTCCCAACCTTGGCAACTTTTTTTTATAACAAATTTTATTAGTTTTCCAATTTAACATCCACGTATTTAGAAAGCAACATGGTGACCGGGTAATCAATAGTTCAGTAACAGCATTTTTAGTACATGTCTCAGGTTACATTGTCAAAAATTCCTTCTCTATTTCCCGTTAACATTTGATATAACATAGTAATATCAAAGTAATAACAAAGTAATACTAGTTAAACTAGCAAGTATTACTCGTAAGTTTCTAACCATAGCAAGCTCAATTAAAACATTTGTCAATCTATTTTTTGCTTATACATATCCATATCCTGTTTTTAAATTTTACCTAATTCTTAATTTCTAATTACAGTATTCCAATTTTAACCTTTAACATCCATAATATTCAAATTTCTGGTAACCCAAATTTCCTTTATTTTACTACATAAAAGTTACGATATCTAAAATACACATATTACTTACTTAGATATATTCTTATTTTATTTCATAAGCTTGAAGAAATGTGAATTCCCCAGCCAGCCATGCAGCAGCTTTTTCTATGTCCACATCACCTGGCTAGGCAAGTTATACTTGCTCAAAATCTGCTCGTTGTGTGAATTTATTAAAGGCTGCTTGGAGCACTTCTTTTCACCAAGAAAGGGAGATTTCATTGAAGCAAGTGATTAAAGGAGTGGGAGTGTTGAGTGACTCAGGCTGAGCATTCCATGGCAAAGCCAAGGTTTTACCGGTTCAATTTCTGCCCGCCACAACGTTGTAAAATGCACAGAACCCTCAGCAGAAAAATTAAGACAGATTTTATTTTGCGTGTCTGCTTAAAATTATAAAGTAGGACACAAACCAACGCAAAGCGGAAACCACGGGGTGTAATTAGCAGGATATGTACAAACAAATAATATATGAACTGACGATGTAGGCAGTGGAATATATTACAGGTTCTCCTTGTTTAGCAACCACAATTGGCACTGGCAATGCAATCATTAAGCCAAGCTGTTATTAAGTGAAACCATAACTTATGATTTTACTTCAGCTTTCCTTTCCATCACATACCTATAAAGGTCATAAAATCTGTGGATTGGTTATAACTGCAAACGGTTGCTAAAGGAGGCAGTTGCTAAATGAGGACTACCTGGACTTTCTTTGGCATTTGTATGCTGTGATTACAAATGTGTTATCTAGCAACCTTTCCCAAAATTAGTTAGAGTCTTGCTGTAGTAACAAGAATGACATAAAGTAAGAACAGAACCAGGAAAATAAATATTTATCTACATTCATGCTGAGCGGGGATGATGGGATGTGTAGTCAAGCCCATCTCAAAAGCCCTAGGTTTGGGAAGGCTGGTTAAAGAAGAATAAAGAAGACAAAGCAGTTTATTGTTCTCTTAACCATAAATTAAATGGGCTTTGGAGAACTTCCCCCCCTCCCAGTTTATCAAAGGAGATTACCTAAAGTTATCACAATGAGAAATAAGTCTTGCCAACAATTTTGTTGAACCCCAACAGTTAAGAAATTAGGGAGGGGGATTCTACCTTTGCCATTAATCTCTAACACAAACATCAACAGTGTTTAGTTTATTTTGTATTTCATTTTGAATCACATTTAGGAATTCCACAGATGGTCTTGATAAGAAAAAGAAAGCTTTGTGCAGTTTAAGTATGGCAATAATGGAGGTTAATTCTGAAAGCAAAGCTGCTGGGTGGGGTATAGTGTAAAACTGAAGTCAAGTAGCTTCGACTCACAGCCTTGACCCTTGAGAGACATAAGAATGTTTAAAATCTTGCTTTGTCAGGCTTCAAAAGGGTTCGGATTGTGTCTCCCAGATTCTAAATTCTCAAGTAACATTCTCTGTAAATATTTTTTTCTAGTAAGTATCACTTATAAAAAAACTATTGGGTCCCACCTTGAAACCAATTAATTTCTTTGTCTCTTTTAGCCCTTCTTTACTGGGGAAACTCAGCACCCAGGAATTCCTATTGGCACTGCTGACAGAAATTAGGGCCCCGGTGGAACAAGAGTCCATCAATCAAAGTATAAGTGAAGGATTGTATGTTTGTTTTTAATGGGCCAACCTTAAGAGATTAAAATCCAAAGCATCTAGATCAGTGTTTCTCAACCTTGATAACTCTCAGATTTCTGGGAATTCAAGTCCATGCAATCTTAAAATTGTCAGGGTTGAGAAACAGTGATCTAGATGAAAGAGAATAAAAAATCTGCTTCTAAGCCATTTCAAGCCTGAAAATCTAATATTCAATATACCATGTTTTGTTTCTGCTTCTATTATTATTATTATTATTATTATTATTATTATTATTATTATTGGCTACATATAAAAATTGCTGAAAGTTAAGTTTATAGCTACAGGTAGTTTTAGTGAACTCTTAAAAAAATCTGATCCAAAGGGAAGGAAAATAGAAGCTTTTTCTACATTATCTTTAGGAATTTTTTTTTCTTTTACAATTATTCAACATTCCATGAGTAGATTAATGGCTTTGCCCTTTGCATCTTCACTCAGACGTAATTCCCATTTCCATTCTTGCTAAATCTTATAAACTCCTAAATTTAAAGCACATCAGATAAAGTTGAACCCAGCCAGAAAACTTTTTTTTAAAAAAAAATAGAGGTAGAATACTTTCTCACTAGGCACTTATGTTCAGAGCAGCATGGGATATTTAGAAACACAAATTACATTATTCAAATTGGACAGGTTGCAGAAAGCATAGTTGAAGAGTTGGGTTTTTTGGTCCAAGGCCTAATTTTTCCCTGCAACATCAACCCTGCGAAGTAAGCTGGGCTGAGAGAAAGAGTGTAGCCCCAAATTGCCCAATGAGCTTCTGTGATTCAGGTAGGACTGGAACCTTGAGGGCAAATAAAGTCAAAACTCAGCTGGAGGAGAAAATAGCTGTATCTGATGCCTGCTAAGATTGCAGGCTAGTGGTTCAGATAAGCAGTGGAGAGATCCAGCATCTAGACCCCCATAATAGCTGCATAAAAAAAATCCTTGGATGTTATGTCTCCCTCTCTCAGCCAAAGAGCAGAGTGGTGGAGTGGGGAATCCAGCCTGACTGACAAAGCTGTGGTGGGGGAAAAAAATAAGGGCAGACTATGCACACCACTTAGAACTCCTGCGAAAGATGGGCTAAGAATAATAACTCCAGAGTAGCTTAGGGTACCTACGGTTATTGGGTTTTTTTTTAATTAAAATAAATAAAGGATTGGCATTCTTCAAAGACTCAGCTTCTATTTAGAAGGATGCCCCAGGTGTTCTTAGAGAATGGAAATGGTTGCTGGCAGTGAAGCCCAATAAGATGTTTGGAGGTGAGGCTGTCTACTAGAAGACTAAACATAAGCCAAGATGACAGACAGCATTCCGGAGGGATATAGGAAGTGGTGGGGAGAAAGACACCTCACCATTTTGGCTCCTGATAAATGGAGAGAATGTGGTTGGCTATATCACCACAGCGGATGTTTTTCCAAAAGAGCAGGCCATAATATGTTCTCAAAAAGGCTTGGGGGGGAGGGGGGCTCTATGGGTATGAACCTATCTCAACTAAAAGAAATTGGCCAGATAGTTGCTTAGAGTGCTAATAGTTACCATATTTTGAGGGAAGAAAAAATTAAAATACAAATATTTTTTTCTGAAGTTGCTTATTGCATGGTCAGCACCAGTTACTATTAGTTATTTTATCACTATTCCTGGTTTTGAAACTGAGATGGAGTAAAAAACTGAAGGCATGTTCACACTACCATCTTAGTGTGTAAAATCTTGACAATCCAGCATAACCAGATTATAAATACTCCTCGCTTCTGCAGACATAAGCGAAGGACGTTAGCTGCTCTTAATTAGACTTAGAAGAAAATTTGGCAATTCCAACAAAAATGCAAGTAAATAAGATTGAAAAATAGAATCCTAATTTCTTGCCCCAAATTACACGGTGCAACAGTTTTACAGAATCAGAACAGATCTGGGTGTGTTCAGTTGTTTCAATAGAACTCTGTGCACGTACCTTGAGTTTCATAAAAAAAGATGAGAAATTCATCAAATAATAAATAATGACCACCTTGTCAACAAGAAAGGGACAAAAATGAAAGATCTCCTGATATTCTTTTTCAAGACAGATACTTTGTAGATGTCCAATGACTCCATACGTTCTCATCTGGAATCTGCTGTTGTATTCCTGTCTTTCCAAAATTCCAGATCAACGTAGAAGCATAGAAGCTCTGGTTCCAGTAGGGTTAGAATGTTTTAGGGGGATTGAGTAAATTTTTAAGATTTGTAAGTGTTGGGTTTTAAATGGGGATTTTACGGCCAAATTATTTAATTCACTTTTAATTATTTTAAATTATGTATATTTATATGTTTTTAAATTTTAGGCTGTACACCGCCCCGAGTCCTTTGGGAGAGGGGCGGTATATAAATTTGATTATAAATAAATTAAAAAATTAAAAAACTTTGGGAAAAATGTCATCAATAATTTCTGTAAAATAGCTTTGCACATAAAAAAGGAGTTTATAACGAGGATTGACAATTTGTTGGTTGCTAGATGTTTTAGAGTTCACACAACATCTTGCCATTTATCTTGATTGTTAAGACTAATTAGAGTTGGTCCATCACATCACTAATGCCAGCTTTTAAAATAATAATGGTTCTAGCTTTGTGGCAGGGTTCAGTGAAGGGGGTTCACTTTCTTGCCATTATTATCACAACCTATTTGCTTTTCCTTTCTTTCTGGGCCACACGTACATTACTTCACAAAGAAGAGCACAGGAAAATTTCAGATAACATGCCTGGTTTACCCCAAGAGAACCTGGTTTGTCCAAGATCATCCAGGAAACCGAATGTCATGATGCAGATTTTAATTTACCATATGCAAACTAGACACTGATCATTCCACAACACTCACAAATGCACATTGGAAAAGCTCTCAACGGACTAAGAAGAGCTATTGAAATTACATTACAAAGACTTGATCCAAGCCAAACTTCATTCTAACTCCAAACTTTATCAGCCTATAATGTGTGCTCATATCTCTCCTATTTAAAATTTTTGAATCATTTTTTCAGCTATGAAGCTCATAAAATAGCCTTTGAGCAATGAGTCTCTCTTAGCCTACCTACCCTACAAAGTCCTTACATTCTGTAATATTTCCCTAACATTTGTATAAATGTTCTGGTCCTTGAAAGCATTCGCCAGCTGTCAAATGAAAATTAAACACAAATCAATTTAAGCCCAGCTGCTCCACATTTACTAAATAATTGGCTGATGCAATTCTATAAAATGCTAAACCTTAGGTCATGTGACACTTAAAATAAGAAAATAAATAAAATACTGAAGTGACCACTGTCAGAAAACGAAGAATTCTTTTTCTCAGTGGATCTCTTCTTAGGTTTCACAAGGTCTAGGGATACCTTCTGGGCTTGCTATAAACATAGTCCTAATTCTCCCAACAAATGTTGATGCTTTCCTAAAAATCTGAAGGACCCTAGTAACACCTTCTCAGGCTGAACATGAGTTTTTGTGAACTACATATGACTCCATCAAATGCATGGAGAGGTTACACTGATTGATGTAGGATCTAAAACCATTCATGCCTCTGATAAAAACAATTCACAAAAGCTTATGTCTTTTAATAAAATTCATTTGTCTGAAAAGATACTACCAGAGTCCTCCTGATTTCTGGCTACCATGGTCAAAACAGGACTTTTCTTGGTTCTGCAGTACTTCCATTTTTCTTTCTTTCTTGATGCTCTGTTGCTGCTCTGACTTCACTCATCATTTACTTACCTGTGAAAAGTAAAGTCATGGCCAAGACAAAGACAAGGCTTCCACCAAAGGACATCCTGCCCAAGCTGAAACTGATCTTCATCCTTCTGGTTTGGGCCACTGCAATACCTTGCTGCTTTATGAATCTCCAGTCAGACTCATATATGAAACCAATTGTTCCAGGTACTCTTAAGGAGACAGCTTATATCTTTCCTGTTGGGAAATGGGGCTGGATTTCCCAGATTTTAGGGTGTGGTATATTGCTATCCCTTGCATGGGAGTGCCACTCTTTACTGTTTCAACAGAACAGGTGCAACTTTTAAGAAACCTCCTACTGGGAATTTGGCAAGGCAAGTCTGGAATGATGAAAGGACTGTGACCCTTTCTTTCTCAGCAAGAAGGCATGGAATCACAAAACAGTGACAATCGCTGTGCTAAATTTACCACAACCACCACACCTCTTCCTCACCTTTTCTCCAATTCTAAGCTATACATCCTGCTTCCCAAAAGCTATGGATTGGTGCTAAAACTCCTTTTGTATTGGAGGTTTTCTGACATTTTAAATTGCAGAGCTGTGAAATAATGCAACTTGTTAAGTATCCTAGCTGTTGGGAAACTGAAACCTAGGCTGGAAGGAGGGGGCCAAGTAAAGGCCTAGCTTAGAGTCCTTGCGCAGCCACAAGAGGCATAAGCTTAATCTCTCCCAAGATCCATGAAGCCTTATCTGGTCATTTCCAGGGGAAGGCAACCTGTCTGAGGAGATTCTTGTAACCTAGCTAAAGAACAATAAAGTTGCTTACTTTAGCTATCTACGAGTACCTCTAATTGCTTGAGCCTGACACTAGCTACTCTTTAGTAATAAGCAGGTATACCATGGTGGGAAGATTGGCAATTCTTATTCTATTGTTTTGAGTCTTGCTTTGAACTCCAGGGCCCCAAAGCTTTAATGAAAAATAACAAGAAAATTATTCTTAAAGAGTAAAGAATGTCTATAAATCATGATGTATATTGATTTTAACGGGTTTTGTGTCATTTTTATGTCTAAACTAAAAGAGACATAGTGTAAGAATGGCTGTCTACAGAAAGAACAAGAAAGGGTAAATGGCAACATATGGGTATAGGGCCATCTGCGTGATTCAAAAAATTCAAATTGGCAAGCATGACATCTGATTGAAGCTTTACCCCTTTTTTATATCCACTGTGTCTGCAAAGTATGTCAGAAAGGGATGGGGTTTCAATCATGCTGCTGTAAGTGCTATCTGGACTCCCTCAGCACCAAAGATGCTCCCGCTGTTCAGAAGCACAAAATAGCTAACTACATTGTAGCCATGTTGTTGTGGGTATACTGATCAGGTCATTGACTGATAGTTCAGGGTGCTGTATGAATCTAAAATATTGAATTAACTTAGTAAGCTACAGCCAGTGAATTCAGTTGGTAGCATCCAAGTAATTAAACATTACTTTGTTTATAATGATTATTTCTAATAATATAATCAACATTATATTATATGTTTATATGTACATTGAGAGCATTATGCACCAGACACAAATTCCTTTTGTGTCCAATCACACTTGGCCAATAAAGAATATTCTATTCTATTCTATTCTATTCTATTCTATTCTATTCTATTCTATTCTATTCTATTCTATTCTATTCTATTCTATTCTATTCTACTCTACTCTACTCTACTCTACTCTACTCTATTCTACTCTACTCTACTCTACTCTACTCTACTCTACTCTATTCTATTCTATTCTATTCTACTCTATTCTATTATTCTATTCTATTCTACTCTATTCTATTATTCTATTCTATTCTATTCTCAAAGCTACTCTACTCTACTCTACTCTACTTTACTCTATTCTACATTTGAAAATCAAATTGCAAAACATTTGTCCACAGATTGAGAAACAATCAGGTTCAGCAAGGGAGAGACTTGTAGGGATATAATAGTCAGGTATGTGATGGAAACTGGTTCTATTCAATAACTAAGGAGGGTATCTAAGGGGATGTGGAGGCAGGACTGATAACAGCACTTCCCAGACCAGCTTTCCAGCAGCATAACTGAAATATGCAGAATGGAAGAGGATGATGCAGAATGTACACCACATGCTAATCAGCTATTCATCTTTCCGCATTGTTAGATCAAAGAGGACTCATTGTTCTTATTAACAGATATAGGAGGTGACTCTGGGCAGCATTCAGCAAAAAAAAAAAAGAAACATATCAAACACAATCATGTTAAAAATAAAAACTCCCACCCACTACAGAAGATGTTAATCCATTTCATTTTTTTCTCCTTGAAGTTTTATAAATTCTCACATATACAGATAAAAGCATCTAGAATAGATGTAAAGAAAATATTATATAATAATCCGAAATGATATCACAGTGTTCCTTGCAGGCTTTGCAGCTTCCCTATAAGTTGTATATTTCTATTTTTTTTAATCCCTTAAACAATTTTACATTGCAAGTCGCATGTGAAAGGTATCGTTTATTCAGATATTTGGAAATCTATGACCTGAGTAGTGAACAACCAAACCATACAATTTCAGCAATAAAACTAATAATGAGAGCCAGTGTGGTCTAGTGGTTAAGGTGCTGGCCTAGGAACTAGGAGACTGTGAGTTCTAGTTTCAACTTAGGCATGAAAAACCAGCTGGTGACCTTGGACTACTCATTGTCTCTCAGCCCAACTCACCTCAAAGGATGGTTTTGGGGGGGGGGAAATAGGAGAAGGAAGGAGCTTCACCATCTTAACTTATTTATAAAGATAATAAAGGAAGGATCAAAAAGTCTAAATAAATAAAATTAAAATAAAAGGCAGGATAAAAATCAAATTTATTGTAATTTCTATCATGTTGTAAGCCGCCCTGAGTTCTCCGGAATAGGGCGGCATAGAAATTAAATAAATAATAATAATAATGCCAAATCCACTCTAAAATATCTGGCTGACTATGTGATCAACCATAATAATGATAAACTAGAGCCAATTCAGTCTTAGTGGTTGGCACCAAGCTAGAAAGCAGGAGACTGTGAGTTCTAGTCTTGCCTTAGCCATGAAAGCCAGCTGAATGACTTTGGGCCAGTCATTCACTCTCAGCCCATCCTACCTCACAAGGTTGTTGTTCTTGTGGGGAAAATAAGAGGAGGAAGATGTGTTAGATATGTTTACCACCTTGAGTTGTTTGTAGCAATAAAGACAGGATAGATAGAAATAAATAAATAATTTTTTAAAAATCCCAGAAAGTGAAAGGATGAGTCTTCATAATAACCACTCAGATGCCTATGAGAAATCCATAGGGATGAGAATAGATCAATAAAACTACATTACATATTCAAGTTCTCCAAAAATAAAAGTATTCAGTAAAATATTGCATAGACTGTTTAAATTAATTGCTAACAGCATGAAAGGCTTGACATTTTGTAAACCTGAAAACTGAAATAAAGGCCTTTCTTTGGGGATATTATGTCCCCAACCAAATATTTTTCAGTGGGGAAAGTTTTTTTTCTCCTTGTATTCATACAAAGCATGCAAACCACCAGGTTAAATGCTTGCTTTCAACATGCCTTCTCCCTGGGAATTCTGCACTGCCGTTTTAACAGCCATCTCATTTCCGGAATTCTTCATATTAATTTATTAATTTAATTATTTTCCCATTAATTGCCGTTCCCATGTTTCTTTGAGAGACATTATGTATTAATGAAATGACAAGATAAAGCTAACGTAGTAGTATGCTAATGGTGTGAGTTGGCCAATCTAACGTATTATGTATGAACAGAGTTACCATTGCCAGCAAAAGGTCACTTGTAAGAGCATGGGATAGTGGGGAAAAATGCACTGATGGCACAGTCCCCATACAGTTTATTGAAATTAGGCCATACATGTGTTCAGCAGTTTAGCTTTTTCTTCAGAATTAAATTAGAGCAGGAAGTGACTCAAGGATTGTGTGGAAAACGAATGGGCAGGTTTGCCTGGATACAGGGAAAGTAGAACAGAGCCAAGGAATATGGAGTATAGTTTGGAAATGAAAGGATGATCTACTTTTCTGGTGTCTGCAGACTGCTATTGCATGTTGATTGCAATACATTCAACTATGTCACTGAAGGCAGTAGCATTATATCATTTTTGGATTAACCAGTATTCACAGCTTGTTGTGTAAGAATCTTCTGACCTAAGAAATCTAAACAAGGAGAAAAAAGTAAAATATTAAAGTGAGTGGGGGGGTGTCACTGTTTTAAAGCAGGGCTGAGAAATCTCAAGAACTTTGCATTTTCTACCAGTGACCAAGGAACAGCCTCCAAACAAAATATAAATTTAACTCACAAGCATTCGTTCTACTTTTCTCCAAACAAACCTTGGTCTAGGTCTAGGATATATTAATTCTCAGATTCTTGTTGTATCATATAATATTTGTGTTGGAATATTCATGAGCAGGAAGAGTCATGTGGCAACTCAGTCAGCCAATGTGAAGAAAGTGCTACTGAGTCTGTGCAAAAGGGTATTGAGTTAGAAGCTTAATTTTCAGTCTCAGGTTTGTCTCTGTATCTCTCTGTAAGAAGTCTTCATTGAGCTATGTTGCTGTAAAGAAGAATGTATGGTATTGTAAATATTTTGATATAAATATAAAGAAGTTATTTTGAATCAGCTAAATGCAGTCAACTGTGAGAGCTTCTGATTTATTTTTTCACCAACAGAGAAATTAAAATTCTCTAACAATTTGCTAGAATTTGCTTTTTCATCCAACAACATAGCATTGTGTGTGTGTGTGTGTGTGTGTGTGTGTGTGTGTGTGTGTAGGTCTTTGGTTCCTCGGGTTTTCTCTCACGTAGAATTTGAAGTGTCTTGGCGACGTTTCGACGAAGTCTCATTCGTCATCTTCAGGCTGGTGCTTTCGGCTTCTGCTTCTTACAGTTGCTTCACAAAGCAGAGCCTCTTCACTTCCAAGACCTAAAAGAAGTAACCATGATCATGGTCTGCTTTGCAGTCCCCGTCAGCATCCACAGGACCTCAAGTTGAATAGAAGTCTCTTTGCTGGAGAAATTAAGAGGAGGCCTATGATATGACAGTCTTCTATTGGTGTTCTCAGGGCTCAGCAGGTTCCTTGCCCCACAAGGAACACCAATTCTACGTGGGAGAAAACCCGAGGAACCAAAGACCTACATACAAACACCCGCGAAAACCCATTCATACAAATACCCAACCAGTGTGCTTCAAACATCACAAGTACGGTATTCCTTATACATTTATTCATAAACACATTATACAACCAAGGGGCAATCTCATACCTTTGTCTTACTCTCTTGCTCCAATTTTGAACCATTTGCAAAATATTCCATTTCATGGAATCGTACAATATACGTTTTGGAAATGTCCTTGGAGATTATCTAGTCAAATCTACTGTCTAGTCAGGAATCTACTATAGGTAGTCCTCAATTTCTGTTGCTAAGCAAGACAGTTGTGAAGTGAATTTTGTCCCATTTTATGATCTTTCTTGCCACAGTGTTAAATGAATAACTGCAATTGTTAAATTCATAACATAGTTGGTAAGTGAATATGGCTTCGCCATTGACTTTGCTTGTCAGAAGAGGGCAAAAAGTGATCCAAGGACCCCAGGACCCTCCTAGCCTTCCTTAAGAGCCTGAAAACATGGCTCTACCGCTTGGCCTTGGGACCAAAAGGAGGTGGCTGTGAGACTGATGGCAGATTCTACCTTCCCCGCCCCCTTGCTCTCTGTTCTCCCCCTATCCGATCTTTTTGGTTATCATATTGATGTATTATTCCTGATGTGTTATTTTGTCATCCTTTATTTTATCGTTTATTATTTTACTTCTGTTTACAATCCTTTCATTTTTCTTCCTTTTTTTATTGTGCGCTGCCTAGCCCCATGGCAAGATAGGAGGCAAATAAATTTAAAAAACAAACAAACCATCAATACAGTACATGCCAATTACTAGGCGTCTGAATTTTGATCATGTGACCACATGGAGACTGCATAGGTCGTAAGTATGAAAAACAGTTTATAACATCATTTTTAGTGCCATTGTAACTTTGATTGGTCATTAAACAAATGATTGTAAGTCGAGGACAACCTGTACTATAGCATCCCTGGCCACCCAGGGCTTCTAAAGAACTACCTTAAACATAAAAAGAGATATGAACAAGCAGTCATGCCTTATAGTAAGTTATTTATCCAATGCCTTTTTGTTGTACTGTACATTTATTGCATGTATATTCATGTAAATTGCTTTGCATGACTTGGATTTATCTTAAAATCTGCATATAAATACATTAAACATTGCCTAATGGTTTATATCGACTTTTGTGCAGTGTAGGAATAATTATCACTGTGAAATGCTACAAGGTATTATTTAGTAGGTCATTATAAGATTGAAATTGGAAATAAAATTCAAGAAACCCAACTCCCACATTGTTTATTTTACCTCATTTTCCTTTTCAAAAGGAGAGCTGTTTCAAGTGTATCAGAGATTATTAGATAAATCACATGTTTTACTCAGTTGCATAATATGCTGTGTCTAAACTTATTTAATAATATAATATGTGGTACAACTCATACATAATCTTTTTATTTGCTATATTATTTCCAGGGTTTCTCTCCTTCATTGACTGATACATCTACAATCAAATGCCCTGATTGTAGGGCTGATAAACAGAAGGTGCATAGCAGATTTAATCAAAGCTTATACAAACACATTTCCTGCTTATCCATTTTGTCTTGCGCATCTTCAGAAGATATATTATAATGGAGAGATGTTTCATCACAATGGTATTCTACTAAGCAGAATGTTCTCTTATCAAGCATTCTCCATTCTCCAGAGATCACTGTAGTGTTTCTTGGCAATGGTAGTGGAGGGCCAGCAAAATAGGTCTCGGAAGAGAAGACAATATTTCTACATAAATATTTTATCCATTCTTGGATATCCTGAGTCACAATGATTTCAAATTATCTGCCTGGAAATACCTATCTTCAACAAAGGTTTGAATTTACTACTTGAATTCATTTTTCTATTTCTTTGTTACTTGTTTTATAGGTAACACATTTTGTATCAAATTACTTCCCATATCCCAGGGGGAACAGCACCTGGCCAGAATATCTGCCATTGACAGCCCCCCCCCATCATGGTTTATGGAGCAGTTACAGTATATAATCAAAGGCCTACCTGAAACAACAAGCTAGGAAAATAGGATAGAGGGGGGAAAAAGAAAAGAAATGGCAGATTGGACAAAAAATGACAGAAAACAAACAATATGTGTTTTGGGATCAAAAAGAATAGAAAGCAAATGAAGAGATAGAATAAATTAAAAAATTATACCCAAGTATTAAGGAGGACAGAGAAGATCAAATCAAGTATCTTTATTATGGTCATGGTGTAGGGCAGGGGTGTCAAACTCACAACATCACAGTTTGACATCCCTGGTGTAGGGACATGATGCTTCACAATACAAGGATGAAACTTATCATTGATTATTCATCAACTGAAATTGCAAATTTAAATTTGCATACTGTAAAAGCAGTCATTTATAGAGTACTGTAATGTTTAGAATAGGGTTTTGTAAGCTGAAGCTCATGTAGAAATTGTTTCTTTCTTTAATAAATACATAATAGCACAACAATATACTGGATGAACCATAACTTGAGAACCAGTGAGCTGTTGGTCTGACTAACTGTCATCTGACTAACTGTCATCTGCCCTTCAGAACAATCTTGGTCTACCTAGATCTAAGGCTAGTTTATTAGGATAAACACTGCAGCTGAAAATGTAAGAGCTTTTCTAGACATTTGAAAAAAATAAGAGTTTTTGTTCTTCAATAGTTTAAGGGTAATTAATAAAGAAGCTTGTCTTTTTGGGAGTCAGATGTCCAGAGTAATTGTCCTAAAAGAAGTTCTGGCTCCTACTACCCACCTTAGAAATGGACCTAACTTTTTAAAAATAATATAAACATAATTAGCACTTTAGTTTTGTTTGGTTTTGGTATTATGTCATTGCCAAGATCTCTCTGGTGGCAAACCCACCAACACAAACAAAAAAAAGCAACCCACCAGTGTTAGGAAAACTGTTTTTATTTAGAGTTGCTGCTTTGATATAGTTAAAAAATATTTTTTTAGCAAATAATCCTCAGAGCAGCCTAATTCAAGATGCTAATTGCCTTGCAACTTCATTTAATAAACTAAGTCCCCCCCTCCTATAATCAGCGTTCCCCCTCCCCCAAGGACTTGTGAAATGTTGTATGTTGTATGAGTGAGTATAGTTTTTATACTTTCATAGTTTTATATTGTACCATTTTTTAAGTGACCTATGTATTTTGTACTTATATTTCTGTTGTGAGCCGCCCTGAGTCTGGGGAGAAGGACGGCATATAAGTCGAAATAAATGAAATGAAATGAAATGAAATGAAATCTGAATTTCACAACAAAACATTTTTTGTGGAGTGAAAAATTCCATAAATACCCAAGTCATTTAAGGTAGCATTTTTCTTGGCCAAATAGGGTAGCATGAACGTTTGACTCAAAGTGTGGTCTTAAGGAGGGACCAGAAGACCCTCTCGGGAGTCAGCGAGATCAAAATTTTCCAGTCCGTCCTAAAGAACAATACGACACTAAAATCCTAAAATCCTATCAAATCATCATGAGAAGCGATAGTGGCAGCAAATGAGTCGATGTTAAGCTGCGATATGGAAAATATCAGTTAAAACGTAACCCCTACAGAAGCTCTTTTGGAGTCTTCCATCATTTTTAAAAGTGAGAAAGGGTTCTGGGGGTGGGGGGAGCGTTAAGAAATATTGGGTAAAAAGAAGTGACATAAAAGTTGAAGAGGAAGCAGTTAATAAATGAGGACGAATCGGGAATCTGTTGGGAAGATCTGTTTTCTCCTCCAACTTTTCCTCTTTGCCTCCATCTCTTGGTTGTCAGGGTTCTATCAGCCCTCATTTTTTGAATATATTGCACATTTGAGGAAAAAAACATGGGAAACGTTGCTTCTGGTGCATTCGGATACCTGAGAGCGAACGAATATGGATTTAAGCCCGAATGAAAAAAAAAACAGCGTTTTATTATTACTTCCAAGGAAACAAACAAAAACATTGCGGAGTTCAAAAGCAAGCAGATTTTAATTTCTAAATTAACAATGACTGAATTGGATTCTTCTTTCCGCCAGCATCAATTGCCCGGAGGGGAATAGCTCAGAAATTATTTTGTTTTTAAAATAAAACGTGTACGCTACACTCTGCAAATCACTCCCCGAAATAAACGAACCCGCAATCTGCAAACTGGGAACAAGAGAGGGAGAAGTGGACTACACCACTTCGCCCTTCAAAGGGGAAAAATTCACATTATTTTAGTGTTTGCCTATGCTATGCTGGTTTCCTATAAACAAGAGAATTGCGGAGGAGACCAAGAGATGGAGTTGAAGTCTTTTCTTTATCATGCTTGCTTTCTAGTTCCTTTTATTTTTAAATTCTTGAACATTCAAAATAGGTTGCCTTCCCTAAGGCGGAATGGTTCGGTCTTCCCGCGACCCCAGCATCCAACCATTAAAGCCGTTTGGCCGGGAGATAGGCGGGGCTTGCTTTGAAGGGAATCTCCGACAGATTTTTCGCTGTGCTCGCTTCTCGCCAAACCCTTCATTTCCCGTCAATTCACGCTTTGCCCCACCTCCCTTCTGTCCTCGCGCCCTTTCATTGGCTCCCGTTGCGGCCGTTGATAAGACCCCGCTTTCAAAACTCTCTTGCGGTTTGGCCCGTCAATCACGTTCCGAACATAAAAGCAAGAAGGGAAGTAATTGGGGTTTGGGGGTTTCTCTCACCCTAATTCTTCGTTGCGCCTTTCCTCGCCGAAGGAGAACGGTGTTTCTTTTAAAGAAGCAAGGATAATTTCCAGAAAGAAGGCATTGTTTTCTTCCCAGTAGATGTAATTGAAATCAGGGGTGGCTTTCATGCATTCATTACACTTAATATTTTAGTTAAAACTTGGCATCTGTTGCATTTTACTGCTTTCTGCCCTGCTTGGAGTTGGCTTCACTTTTGCTTTGTTGCTCTACAAAGTGTCCTGACTGAATTCAGGATTTGGCATATTACTCAATTTTTATGGTTTTGCACACTGGCTTGATTTGGGAACATAAAGCATTTTATAATGCTGCAGCATGAAGAAGTGTTAATGTAGACCGGGTCTCAAACCTTCCAGGAATAGAAAATAAGAGTCAACAAAGAGAGCTGAATATGCAGAGAGTGTTTCCCATATCCATGAATATTTCCAGGTGGATGATCCAGGTAGGCTTGCATTAGCAATGTGGAACTAAGTATATGTAATCTCAGCCTTGTAACTGGGACAGGGAAAATCCACACTTGCTTGAGGAACAGTGCAATACAGAACACCTACATAATAGCATACAGTATACAATTCACAGTTAGACATACAATAGAAAAAACATTATAAGGTCAGATTGCAATTTACAATATACTGTTGCAAACTTGGTGAGGCAAATTGATTTATCAAAAGCAGATTTTTCATAAAAATGGGAATGTGCAGCAGAGTTTCATGAATATTCACTCAATAATCCCATTGGAATCAGTAGGATATATTCATGAATATGAATGGAATTACAGATGGGGCTTCCAAAATTCATTGAATATCTGGATATCCTAGAGTAACTTTTACTGTGAAATGTATATGAATGAAGTAGGGTTTTAAGAAGAGATTAGACAGCCGGAATGGTGTAGGATCTCCTGGTTGCGCACCTTTGAAAAAGCAACTTTGAGCTTCAGCAGGGAATTGGAGAAGATTTCCAAAGTCCCTTCCAACTTTGAATTCCATTCTGTATAGTGGTGCCCTCTTGAAGATACTAGGATTATAGGAAGGAGGAGGAAAGGAATTAGAATAACAGAATAACAGAGTTGGAAGGAATCTTGGAGGTCTTCTAGTCTAACCAAGCAGAAGACCCTATACCATTTCAATCCAATCTTTTCTTTAAAACCTGCAGTGATGGAGCACTCACACCTTCTGAAGGCAAGCCATTTCACTGATTAATTGTTCTAACTTGTTAGGAAATTTCTCCTTAGTTCTAGGTTGGTTCTCTCCTTGATTAATTTCCATCCGTTGCTTCTTATTCTGCCTTCAGATGCTTTGGAGAATAGGTTGACCCCCCCTTCTTTGTGGCAACCCCTTAGATTCTGGAACACTGATATCATGTTGCCTCTAGTCCAGTGATGGCGAACCTTTTAGAGACCGAGTGCCCAAACTGCAACCCAAAACTCATTTACTAATTGCCGGGTGCCAGGTGGGCATGGCCCGTTGGGTGGGCGTGGCTGTGGTGGTCATGGCAGATTGGGTGGGTGTAGCCAAGGTGGGTGTGGTCACCTCAGTGTTGCTCGTGGGGAGGGATACCTGTGGGGGCCAGGCAGGTTGGGGGAGATCCAGGGGGTCTCTGGCAGGTGGGACGGTGGGCAGGAGGCTTGTCCTGTGGGGTGAGGTGAGGCAGGGCGGGGGTGCCATTGTCACAGGGCAAGGCGAGGCAGGGGCCGTGGCAGCTGCTGTCTGACGACATCAGTATCCAATGGGGGCTTACAGTGTCCGTCAGCAGCCATAGCTTGCCGGCCCCTCGACTGGCACACTCTGGAGCTCTGCAGTCCGCCGCCAGCAGTTCAGAGAAGCCACCTCTGAGCTGGACGGACAGCCAACAGCTGAGGAGGCGATGCAGTGGGTTGTGCCTGGGAAAAGGAGAGCATGCGAGGCCAGGAGGGATGGGATGGGGGGGGAAATCAGCCGTGCTGGGATGCATCCAGCCACATGGGACCTCGGCGAGTTAGCGGGCGGCTGGTTGAAGAGGGATGGTTGCCATCTCCGGGGCATGGCGTGCATGCCCACAGAAAGGGCTCTGAGTGCCCCCTCTGGCACGCCTGCCATAGGTTTGCCACCACTGCCCTAGTCCTTCTTTTCATTAAACTAGATATATCCAAATTCCTGCAACTGTTTTTCATATGTTTTAGCCTCCAATCCCCTAATCATCTTGGTTGCTCTTCTGAATATCCACACATGTTACACATCTAGGTTTTATATCCACACATCCATGCATCTATGTTTTCTTACAATATATGATTTTTAAAGGAGTTTTGTATTTAATTGAAAGAAGTGCTTTGTTTTATAATATCTCTTAAAACTACATTCTGATGCTTGTTTTAGTGTGATGCCAAAGGTCCCAGTGCTCTCGCCAAACTGTCCTGTAAGCCTAGGCTATTTTACTGAACCTGAATCTCTGGAAGGGCAGTTACTGAGATATGCTGCTGAGGGCAAGAGCAATAAGGCCAAGATATTATTAAAGAGAGGTAAATCATGTTTGTTGTGTGAGTTACATTGCATCAATAGCTGCTTTTTTGTAAGAGTTAGAACTCTAGCTGGGCATCATTCATGTGATGAAAATAGAGGATATAACCTGTAAAGTTTGTTTTATTTTCTATTCTATATTTCTAATATGGGACAGGAGATTTAGTTACACTTCAGCCATCTCATTTTGATGCATATACAGATAGTCCTCAGTTTACGACCACAATTGAGCCCAAAATTTCTGTTGCTAAGCAAAACATTTATGATCTTCCTTGCCACAGTGTTCAATTAATAATATGGTTGTTAAGTGAATCTGGTTTCTCCATTGACTTTGCTTGTCAAAAAGTTGCAAAAGGTGGCCACATGTTCCCAGGACACTGAAACCGTCATAAATATGGGGTCAGTTGCCAAGTGCCTGAATTTTGATCACGTAACCGTGGGTATGTTACAATGGTCGTAAGTGTGAAAAACCATCATAAGTCACATTTTTCAATGCTGTAACTTCGAACAATCATGAAATTAACTGTTGTAAATCAAGGATTATACTGTAATGTTACAGTGTTATTGCTGTTGTTAACAGTATTAATTTATTGGCTGCCCAATTCCAGTGGATATGCTTTCAGAAAAAACTTTTGCTGTTATTCAGTGTGCATGCTTCCTTCCTTAGGTGTGGAAGTTGACAGTCACAATGCAGCTGGACAGACTGGTTTGTATATTGGTGCCCTACTGGGACATGCTTCTGTAGTTCAGCTGTTTCTACACTTCGGTGCTAATCCTAATCAGTGAGTGATACAGAATTCCTAGAGAAATTAGTTCAATATTACCGGTACAGTTAATCCCCGAGTTATGAACGTTCACTTAATGCTCGTTCAAAGTTACGTGATGAGCGCCCCTACTGCTTACGAGCAAGTCCCGAAGTTACGAATATTGCAGTACCATGGCAGTCGTTCGCCCTTAAGAGCAACCGCAGTGGCACTGCAACATTCACCCTGGTTATTCCCTTCCCCGCCCCGGGTCTCCCTAGGCACCAGGCCTTCAATACTCACCCTACGAAAATCAAGATCCTTCACTTTCTTGGCTGCTCTAGGCCCTTGGTGTGTTCGCTTAACGAGCTGTGTCCGTTTTAACAAGCAACGGAGTAATCTCGTTCGAGGTACTATTATTAATTATTAATTAATTTTTATGCCGCTCCTCTCCAAGGACTCGGAGCGGCTAACAACATAAACAAAAACAACATCTCAGCGTTTCAAAAATCTAAAACTAAATCTAAAAAGCATTTAAAAAGACCCCCAAACATTCATCATTCACACACAATCACAGTCATCCCCAGGCCTGCCGGCATAGATAAGTTTTTAGATTCTTCCGGAAGGCCGGGAGAGTGGGGGAAACGCGGACTTCAGGGGGCAGTTGGTTCCAGAGGGTGGGCGCCACAACAGAGAAGGCCCTCCCCCTAGGACCCGCCAGACAGCATTGTTTCGCTGACGGGACCCGGAGGAGGCCGACCCTGTGCGCTCTCACCGGTCGAAGGGAAGTATGTGGCAGAAGACGGTCCCGTAAGTATCCTGGTCCAATGCCATAAAGGGCTTTATAGGTAATAACCAACACTTTGAATTGCGCTCGGAGACCGATAGGCAACCAATGCAGCATGCGGAGAGTTGACGAAATGTGGGCACAACGTGGAAGGCCCACAATTGCTCACGCAGCTGCATTTTGCACTAATTGTAGTCTCCGAACACTCTTCAAGGGTAGCCCCATGTAGAGAGCATTGCAGTAGTCGATCCTCTACGAGTTTTCAAGTGACAAGTGGAATGGGCAGGCTCCATTGCACTCGTCACTCAAGTACTACCTGTAGTTATTCTTTTGCAGCCTTTCTGACTATGCAATTCTTCTAGAATAGAAATATATTGTAACATCCCAATGCATACATTGTTTCAGATATCTACAGATGTTCATTTCTTTAGGACCAATTCATATACATTTCTCAGCTTTGCAGCTACAGTCCACAGATAATGGTGACTAGAAGTGGCCTAGCTTTGCTGTGGAGATATCCTCTTTCTCCTTCCAACTAACATACTAACAAGTCTGTTGGAGGTGTCCACCCAACAGCACTTTCCCGTTCCTATAGTGTTTTAAGGGGGATGAGACTGAAGACTTGTCCCTTCTGTCCCAAAGACAGGATAACATCTGTAATTACATTGTAGAATGGTATATTTGCCATTCAGCATGAAAAGCAACATCTTAATGGAGGTTTTCGAACAATGACTGAATAGCTGTCAATTGATGAGCTAACCTTGTATCAATTACCGGGTTAGCTTACAAAGCAACTGTATAATTCAAACAAGAAAACTAGCAGAAGAACATATTATTTATATATTAAGGCTTTCAAGTCAGTTTTGACTCTTGGACAGGTCCCTGCAATTTTCTTGACAGTGTGGTTTGCCACTATCTACTTCTTAGGGCTGAAAATGACTGGCCCAGTTGGCCTTGAACCTAAGGCAGAACTGGTCGCCTGGTTTCTAGCCTGGTGTCTTAACCATTATGCTAAACTGGCTCCCAAACTGAGCATCTGCCAGTTGAAAATTAGATTGCATGAGTCTAGTGATTTAGACACGCAATCCCAGGAAAAGCAGCATTTGTCTTCTTCACAATAGATGCTACTTATGTGTTCTCATTAACAACTCAAACTTATTTATTCTTCAGATCCAGATCACTGCCCAGCCCTAAGATGCTGCCCAGTATCACTGCCCAGTACACAAGATACCTTAGCTTAAGAAGCCACTAAGCCCAAGCTACTGTCATACCAACTCCTATTCAATCAACCGTGACAAACTTGGTAAAATAGCCCATTCGCCACAAATGAAATCCATTTGAACTTACCGGTAGTTGTTTCCTGTGGTTGATACTGTATCTTAACACCTCTCCATTCTCTTTCTATTCTATGAATCCCAGTCGTTGTTATGATGGTAGCACACCAGTCCATGCAGCTGCGTTTTCTGGTCACCCAAGACTTCTCAACAGTGTCCTGCAAGTGGGAGGAGATTTAAGATTCCATGATCAAAAGGGTCGGACTCCTAAGGACTGGGCCCAGCAAGCTGGAGGTGAACAAAATGCAAAGGTACAAAGTTCATAAGATTGATATGGATATAATTCTATGAAATGCATTAGCCTGCTGGAAGAATAAAATATACTTAATAGTAACTGATCAGGAGTAATGGAGAGCTCTTTCTGTGTTTGAAAATTCACCGTTTTTACAAAATTGTGAAGGGAGATAGTTACAGAAAGACTTTGACTTACAACCTCAGTTGGGACCAGAATTTCTATTTCTAGCAATGGGGTTGCACCTGATTTTATGACATTTTTGCCATGGTTGCTAAGCGAGTCATTGGAGTTGTTAAGTGAATCATGCATTTGTTAAGCAAATCCTTCCCCCGTTGATTTTGCTTGTCAAAAATTGGCTGGGAAGGTTGCAAAATAGCAACCACAAGACCCTGAGGTGTTGAAACTGTCATAAACATATGCTGGTTACCAAACCCAATTTCAATTACATGACCTTGTGGATTCTTTGACAGTTATAAGTTTGGACAGGTTATAAGTCACTTCTTTCAGTGCATTGTAACTTTGAAAAGTTACTAAACAGATGGGTGTAAGTCAAGGATAACCTGTTAATATTCTGGTGGCCATTTTAGCTTCTATGCTGTATGCAGAGGCACGAACAATGCTCTTCCCCTAACAATCCACTTACTTAGCCAGCATGCATGTAGTTTATGATACCAGGCTATTGATTATATGCAAGGATTTTGCCGAATGAAGTCCACTGTCTTTCTATTGCTTCTAGGTTATGGACATCATGCAACAGTACTATGCTCAGATGGCAGCACAAGTGCAGCACGGCGATCAGTCACTGTACTCAAAAAATCTAGGAACATCTTCACGCAGTTTGCGTTCCTCTTTCACCTCATTTTTATCTACCTCCTTCTGGTAACTTTATTCTTGGCTGGTTTTATCCCCAAACCTCGTTAAAGTAGATTATATAAGAAAAATCATAGTTTGACTGAACTGACCAAATATATAATCCTCTTGTGTAATATGTCCCAGTGAGTGTATATTTTTAATCTACACTTATGAAAGAAAGAAGAACAGCATGTCAGAATAGCGTGTGTTGGAAATTACCATCCCATAAATAAGCTGTAAAAACGGAAGTTCCAAAAACTTCATGTTGTTCCAAAGAAAAGCAAAAAAGCCCCCAGAACATTATTCAATGTCATTTCTTCTCACTCGGTGAAGTCACAATAAAGGGTTATATCCTGGTGAGACTTATATAGTTATTATTTAATTTTAGCGCTTGTAAAGATATAATTTCTTTCTGGTGCAAACAATTTGAACGAGGGCTTAGGGCAGTGCAGACCTAAAAACTGACTTGAAGAGATATTTCAGACCTCACTCGAGCAAAGCACTTCTGAATTGTTCATGAAAGCAGCCATACTTTTTTTCAAAACCCAAGAAAATAGATTGCACCTTATAGATTTTTTTTCCTGTCAGCAAGAGAAACAGTCCATCTCCTTTTCATATATTGAAAGCTCAAAAGAATGTGTCTCAAAAAAAATCCTTCCTCCCCTCTTGTAGGTATCTGGACCGTCCCCAGATGTTTGCAAATGTGAAGAAGCCATTTGTTGGATATGGACATGTAAGGAAATTATCTTGAATAGTGTAGTTCAGTGCAGTGGGAAGAGCATGTACTAATCTATAAAGTGGAATGCTAAGGTGCATGTTTGTTCATTTATTTTTTCAGCTCTATCCAAGTAGATACGAGCAGCCAAGGATGGCTGCCTTCCTATCCATTGCTGATGATAACGAACTGATCAGAGGACAAAGAGAAGCAGATTGGAGTTATCAGAATGGACCATTTACACTCATGAGGAAGTAAAGCTACATTTTGAGTTGCTATGTACTAGTCCCTTCTGGCTTGTTCCTTTCCATATTTTTAGAGATAATGAAATATATCCTTAATTAACTTGGAAGACCCAGTTCGAAAAGTGGTAGTTAACACATAGTAAAAGTCTTCTCCTGAATGAAAATGTGGCGACATGTCATATATTTCCATGATTCATCTTTAATATTTCCCATCTCATTCAAGTTCAGAACATTGTTGCCAAGCTTTGACTTACACTGACCTTCCAAGGAGAGAGTAAAAATACATATGCATCTAAATACACAGGAAAACAGAACCAATATGCAGCCACTTTACGTAAATAGAGATGCGTAGCTTGGTAGTCAGGCAGAAGCGATGGCTTGCAAATAATGTCAGCTGATGAGTTATGATTCTAACTCTTCATTTCACAATTTTGTGGAGAAAAGAATTAGGACTCTAACTCCAATTCCTCCACTATGATCTCTATTTCTAGCTTGCTATGGAATGGACAGTTGGTCACTGTGAGAAGCATCAAGCCAGAGGCACATCCCAACTGCAGTAAAGCACGTCGCACCTTGGACTTGCTCCTAGCTGAACAAGAATACTGCAGGTAATTCCAGCTTGCGGGCATCTGGAATACGATGGATCGAAGAAGGATATACTGATGTGATTTATTTATTCAGGCTTTCCTGGTTACAATCAAGAGATGTGATCTGTGCGGGCACTCAGAGTAGATGTGGTATTTAACATGACTCTTGTGTTACCTGTAGCCAACTTCGCCATCCCTATCTACTGCTCCTCTTAGCTGTGAGACCATCTGTGGATCTCCAAACAATCCAGCTTGTCTTTGAAAGAGTGGAAATGTGCTCCCTCTACTATGCTTTGCACTGTGAGGTAAGTGGCACAGTCAGGAAAGTGGGCTGCTCTTCTCACTACCCAGAGCTATACACTTCCCTTCTTACTTTCACTGCAGAATCCTAGCTCCCCGGCATCCTCCGCTACAGTGCATCTACTCCTCCAAGTCTCTGAAGCACTTTTGTTTCTGCATTCTCGAGGCTATATCCATCGGGCTGTGACCTCCCACGCCATACAGCTGGTGAGACCTGGCCTTGCCAAGCTCAGTAACCTTGAGTACATGCAACAGAGGTTAGTCGAAGCCAGTGCCGTTGTAGCAGTTCGGATAGGGTTTTGCCGGAATCTTGACAGCATGGATTCTGTTTCAGGAGAGAGAAACTCTGTTTAACGTGGCCTATCCTACCACCTCCGCCTCTCTACAACTGGCTACCCTTGGAAGTCATCAGAGACCGACCAGCCTCTGTGAAGTCTGACTTCTACAGTTTCTGCACAGTAATTCAGGAAATCTTCACAGGTCAGTTTCTGGCATAGGTAGAAAATCACAGGTCGAATGTTCGTGCAGAGCAAATTTGCTGCAAAAAAAAATAATAATGTGAACATGCTACCCAATATGCAATCTGTTAAAAATGCTTTCTTTTCTGGAAAGATCATATCGATTTTAGCCTTATTTAGCCTCATAATCAGTCTTGTAATTCAACCAGTCACAAGACCAACCGACCACCCAGGACCTATATAAACGAACAAGACATTTCACCCCAACCCTCCACTGAAGATGTTACCTAGTTTGGCAGCAAAATGTCCGGGAGCTAAACAGCAAGCTTGGAGAACAGACCCCTGCCAAAACCTATAACCCGAGATACAAATATTCTCAACAATTTCTAATTTTAGCCTTAATTATCTTTAAAATATGACTAGTGAAGTCAGATTTAAATTAGACATGCCATATTCTGTAGGGCCACGCTTGGATGTTTACATCCAGTTTAATATTGTACAAACAAGCTCTAAAATAATTGGAAATAGGCCTAAGGAGTAGAATTTAGATGCTCTTTGATCTTTTTTGCCCTTACTGCCTTCCTGTGGAGAAATTTTTATCTGGTTCAATTTTTTGAGGATAGGGCACTTCAATCTATTTCTCAGATGTAGTTTTGACTATTGGATTATTTATTAATGATCCAAATAACAAGATCTTTGTAATAATTAGAATCTGTATGCTTTTAAATTTATTCAGAAAAAAATGCATTATCTACTATCCATAAAAGCAAATAAATCCACACGAGCTTGGGAAAAGATGCTGCTATAAGTACTGCAGTAAAATTACGCTGCTTTAATAATTTATTAAAGGTGTTTCAAATTATTTTTAGGTACAAACATAGTAATAACAGCTAGGAGTATGCTGTCGTGACCAAAACTATTAGGGTAGATTCAATAGTCTTCCTAAGCCAGCGGTTCTCAACCTTTTTCAGGCCGCGACCTCGACCTGCGCCGCGCATGGGAGGGGTGGAAAGTTCCGGACCACTCGCCTTCGCTGCAGACAACTTGCAGCACCGTTTGCAGGCTGGGACTTTTGGCGGGCTCAGCAGGGCAGAGACAGCCTGGACAATTCCTATTGGCTTTTGAAAGCCAATAGAATTAGACTCTATTCAAGAGAGTCTATTCTATTGGCTTTCAAAAGCCAATAGAATAAGGGAGTAGCACAGCTAAGGAAAAGGGGGAAAAATGGCATAGCACAGCTAAGAAAAAGGGGGGGAATGGCGGACTGTGTTCACCAAAATGGCGGACTGCGTTCACAACCCGTGAAATGGTTGTTCGACCCCAAATGGGGTCGCGACCCACAGGTTGAGAACCGCTGTCCTAAGCTATCGTTTATGATTTTATATATTAAACAATGCCTATTTTCAGGGGAAATTCCATGGGATGGATTGGATGGCCTTGATGTGAAAGAAAAAATGGAGGGAGGACAGTCTCTCTTAACTGATGCCCGTGTCCCTGAGCCATTTTATGAGGTGGTCAAAAGTGGTACAGCTTTGAAAGAACGTGACCGGACAGGCACTTTTCCTGACTTACGCTACTTACTGCGAGCAGCCCAACAGGTAAGGAGTTCAACTGCTTACATTTTGAGTTATTCCTAATCCTATTATCTGCAGAACCGATGGAAATATGGAGCTTTCCTCACTATATAGAAGATTACTAGACCAGAAAAAAGGAAAGGAAGAATAACACTGTCAAAGACATTAGCCTATGCATTGAGAAGGTCCGAAGGTCCAGTTGAGACACATCCATTCATGAGTTTCAACCTTAAAGTTTTTAACAATGCCTAACTAAACCATATTTACCTTCCTGAATTCTAGTTCTAGTTCTTCCTATACTCTCTGCATTTGCACACAGACACTGGAATCTTTGAGTCACCTAATTTATCTTATTCCTTCTTGAATTAATGTAGTCATCGTTAGGCTGCTTCATGATCTCGCACACCCATCCAAGCCCCATTCTCAATTCTTGTCATTGCATTGTTTTTACGCTCACTTTGCCCTCTTCCGCAATATTTAAGCCCTTGTGATGAGGTCTACAAAAGGTCTTTGAAACCTGTTCTTTCCACATCTTCTGAGATGTAGCTTAAGTCTTGCTAGGAGCTTCTCACCTCAGAAATGTGTCCTATTATCAAAGGATTCCAACTGGTCCTTTTGGTACCATCTACAGTATGTAGCCAGTTTTTCATTTCCTGAAGTCTCTTTTTTCTGGGCCACATCTTTCAATAGGAAAGAATGAAGTCACTATATATGCCTCACTTGGCTTTTTGCCCATGCTCCATACTTTTTTGCTGTATCTTCAAGGTTGTTGGGTCTAGCCATTTAATGAAAAGTATCAGCTTGCTGTCAGGTGAGACTGATTGGGGCCCATAGTAGAGGAGATCTACACACATTGGCCCAAAAAAGCCAGCAAGAGCCTCGTGAGTTTATCCATTACTGGTGACATAACCTTCTTTGACAGTTGCTATAGTGTTGGATTATTAGAGTTGGTGCCAAGATCTGAATTCCCCTCCCCCTGAGCACATAATATTCCAGCATATTCCCCTCCTCTAATTTGCAGTCATAAATCACGTTCTCCAATTAGTTTGAAGGGCAAAGTTTCCCTTCCTTTCTGTAGCCTGCAGGTTTCTTATCTTAACTAATCCCCACACACATTCTTTCTCCTCCCCTCCCAGCATCATCTAATTTAACTCTAAAAATACCACACAGCTTATACAGAGAGTGGCTACCTCTTCATATTTTGTCAAAGTAAGAACATCCAATGTTAGCAGCGTTGACAGTTGGATTATAAGATCTCCAAGGTCCCTTCCATCTCCATTATTCTGTTCAGTTCTGGTGGAGAAATGTAGCAAATTTTACCTTCACTATGACTTTCAGATGCTGTCAGTGTAAGGGGGTGGGACACAAATACTGGTAGAGCCAAGGCCCCTTTCCTCATATACACTGCTTAAGCTTCTTTTTAGAAAAGAATAAGAGACTGTTGCATCTCTTTTTAATTTCTCTTGATCAGGAATAAAAATCATAAGCAGTATTACTTTTACAGGGTGCTGTGGGAGATTTTCCTTTGCTTTCATCAACGGCATCTTGTCCAAAAAAGCTTTGCATGTGGGCAGGACAAACGGTGTCCACTCAAGACTCTGTCCCCATCATTCCTGAAGGTCAGTTTCATGCCTGATAGTAGTATTATGGGATGCAAAAGGGTGTTAGCTTCATGGATTCCAATGTAGATCTAGAGCAGCGGTTCTCAACCTTTTCTGGGGCTCGACCTTGGCCCGCGTCGCACATGCACGGTGCGACGGGGCGCATCGCGCATGCATGGCGCGACGGGGCGCATCGCGCATGCACGGGGCGCATCATGCATGGCGTGACGGGGCGCATCGCGCATGCGCGGTGCGATGGCCCGCATCGCAATAGGGAAAAAAAATAGCCGACCCCCCCAAAAAAAATGGCCGACCAAAATTTAAAAAAATGGCGGGCCCGCACCGCGCATGCGCGGCGCGACGGGGAGCATCGCAATAGGGGAAAAAATGGCCGACCAAAAAAAATATGGCGGACTGCGGTGCTTGGCGACCCCCGTGAAATGGTCGTTCGACCCCAAATGGGGTCGCGACTCACAGGTTGAGAACCGCTGATCTAGAGGCCAAACCTAAGTAAATGTTGGGTTTGAGAATGCATGTTAGAATCTATACTCAGATGTGAATTTTAAGTTAAGTCACTAAGTGAGTTCACCCATAGTCTTATTTTAGCCACAAATTGTTGAATCGCTTATGAAACAGACCGGAATCTGTATTAAAGGTGAGCAAAGCAGCCATTGCTTCTTTGGCCCAGAGGCAACCTTCCTGTATATGTTTGCTGAAGTTGCCTGCACATATAAAAGAGAAAGAGAGGATGACATGATGCTACTTTTGTTATTCTGATGAAAACAACAGGATCCCATGGACACCCCATGGTTTGGCCTGTTCTTGATTTGTTCTCACTCTGTTTTGCTACTCTAGTTTTGCAACCATGTAGAAAAATGGATAGTCTTAGTAAATAACCCTTCAGAATAATTTAAGGAGGCAGACTCTGCACCCTTTTGCAAACCATGCTAAGGCTAACTGGACTCGAGGCAACAACAAACTACACTTTTTAGAATCTGATTTATAAAACAGCTTTGGGGAGAAGTAAACTCCAAATGAACAGCTATGTAGGTTACAAAAAAAAATCATCTCATATAATGTCAGATAAGATAAATAAAACTATTTCTATGCTAACAACTATTTGTGTAATAGTGCAATAATTTTAATTGGAACAATAATATGAATTGGAAAAAAGAATGCTAGGGAATTGCCGAGCGGCTGTCCAAATGAAATCAGAGACACCGACACAAACTTGTAGTTTTATATAAATAAATATATGTTACATTTATATTTACAGCAGACAAGATAGTCAGGAACACAGGAACATCATGAAGTAAATCAAACAGTATACAGAGCACACAGAAGAAAAAGGTGGGGAGGGAAGGGAAATCCCCCCTTTACACTCACAGCAACCAATCATAGCATAGATTGCCTCATGCATGAGCTAGTTCTCTCCAACCAATCAACTACAACTGTGTGTTCTCGCCTATTGTACACTTTGCTGTTCCAGCTACTAAATTCAATATCCTAACAAAGAAAATGGGAAATCATAGGTAGGAAGAAGAATGGGGAAATAGAACTACTAATAGTCTAAATTGGAGCTAATGTATAATCTTGTTCAATAGTAGTAACTGAGACGGACCTCGGAGTCCTAGTGGACAATCATTTAAATATGAGCCAGCAGTGTGCTGCAGCTGCCAAAAAAGCCAACACAGTTCTGGGCTGCATTAACAGAGGGATAGAATCAAGATCACCACTTTACAATGCCTTGGTAAGGCCACACTTGGAATACTGCATCCAGTTTTGGTCACCACGATGTAAAAAAGATGTTGAGACTCTAGAAAGAGTACAGAGAAGAGCAACCAAGATGATTAGGGGACTGGAGGCTAAAGCATATGAGGAACGGCTGCTGGAATTGGGTATGTCTAGTTTAATGAAGAGAAGGATGAGGGGGGACATGATAGCAGTCTTCCAATATCTCAGGGGCTGCCACAAAGAAGAGGGAGTCAAGCTATTCTCCAAAGTGCCTGAAGAAAGGACAAGAAGCAACGGATGGAAACTAATCAAGGAGAGAAGCAACCTAGAACTAAAGAGAAACTTCCTGACAGTTAGAACAATTAACCAGTGGAACAACCTGCCTCCAGAAGCGGTGAATGCTCCAACACTGGAAGTTTTTAAGAAGAAAGTGGACAGCCATTTGTCCGAAATGGTATAGGGTTTCCTGCCTGAGCAGGGAGTTGGACTAGATGACCTTCAAGGTCCCTTCCAGCTTTACTACTACTACTACTACTACTACTACTATTGTTATTATTATTGTAAAGTAATAGTAAATAACATGGAGTAGCAAAATAAATACAAGGATCTAAAAGAACCCATAGACTTTCCATACTTGGTTTTACCTCTGTTGTTCTCTCCAGAAGCACCATACTTTGAGGTGGAGTCCAGCAACAGAAGTGTAGGACAAAGCACATTTAGTGCTCATCCAGGGAGCCAGACAGTGAGACAGGTACAGGTAGGAGGTTGGGTTCAAGTGGCTTTAAACAAACTTTCCCCTTTTTCCTCCTGGGGAGGGATGTATCCCAGCACAACATAATCCCTGTTACATGTAAGAGCATGTTGCCTGTTTGTGGAGAAACCTCCTTTTAAAGTAATTTGAATTTTGCTGCAATAGCAATTAGAGTCAAATTTCTATTCTCAGTTAAATGTCTTCAGCAAGATACAAAAAAGGAGGAGAGGAATAATGTTCTTCCCCTCATGTTTCTAGCTACTGACGCTGAGGCACTGGGCCTCAGATATTGGTGTAGAAGTACAAAATGTCTTCTGTAGAAAGGAACTGGTCAAGGATGCCCCTCTTTAGGAAACGGGTGGAAGGGGCAATTCAGATCAAGTTACATTCCACCCATTGAAGAGCACCCATTTTCATAGTGTTCTGCCTTTTTATATATATAGAAATATAACGATCAGCAGACCGGTGTCCCTAACAAATCTGTAGAACAGCAAAATCCAATGTCGAACTGTGACAGCACCTGGGAACACGGGAAGAGTGATGAGGAGAAGGCTGAGTCTGATAACACGGTCACGTCAACAGACCTGGTATGGCTTGGTCAGGCTTGAAGCCTTTTTAAGTCTTGATCTTAAAAAGTTGCATTCCCCAAATACAAATTGTAGGAGGAAATGTTTTAGAGTTTTCCATTGATTAATGAGAACTCATTCAATGAATCAAATAAGTTACTTGATTAAGTCCAGGGCCCTTTGGGTATTTTCAGTAACAATGCTCTCCCTGTTAGCACGGTTGTGGGAACTGTAGTCCAGAACATTGGTGTGTGTGTGTGTCTCTGTGTGTGTGTTTGTGTGTGTACCAGATAGTACAAGACAAGCAAGCTTTTCACTATGAAGGCTGTGCTGTATGCAATGAACAAGCACATTCACACTTTGATTCACAATGTCATATACGCAGTGCGTTGATCGTGAATTTCTTTTTATTTGACTGTAAAGCATACCAATCAATAAATGTAATAATTAAAAGTTGTGGCTCTGCTAGGATTTACATACTGCTCCACATCAAAATCTCCAACAGTTTTAAGAAACCTTTCAGCACTTCTCAAGTAAACCATTTCTTTTAATCCAAAGTTTTCCCCTCTTTTAGCCTTCATTCCCTTTTCAACATGCACAGTGTAAATGTATCTGTCTTCTTTCCTAGTTCTGGATTGTGGTGCCCTTCACACATACACAAACACAGACACATACAAGAATTTTTTCAACCCTGATCTGCATTTTTGGATGATTTTCCACAAATCAAATTCTGTACAAGTCCTCAACTTACAACCACAGCTGGGACCAGAATTTCCCATCGCTAAGCCAGGTGGTTGTTAAGTGAGTTGTGGCCAATTTTATGACCTTTTTTTTGCAATGGTTTTTAAGTGAATTTCATGATCATTAAACAAAAATCTGACTTTCCTAGTTGAAAACTGGCTGGGAAGGTCACAAATTGACAGATTGAGGCTCAACCCTGACAAGACAGAGTGGCTGTGGGTGATGCCTCCCAAGGACATTTCAATCTGTCCTCCCATTACCCTGGGGGGTAAATTTATAAACCCCTCGGAGAAGGTGCGCAACTTGGGAGTCCTCCTCGATCCGCGGCTGACATTGGAACATCATTTGTCGGCTGTGGCAAGGGGGGCATTTGCCCAGGTTCGCCTGGTTCACCAGTTGCGCCCTTATTTGGATCGGGAGTCTCTACTCACAGTCACACATGCCCTTGTCACCTCGAGGATCGACTACTGCAACGCTCTCTACATGGGGCTACGCTTGAAGAGTGTTCGGAGACTACAATTAGTGCAAAATGCAGCTGCGCAAGCAATTGTGGGCCTTCCACGTTGTGCCCACATTTCGTCAACCCTCTGCATGCTGCATTGGTTGCCTATCGGTCTCTGAGTGCAATTCAAAGTGTTGGTCATTACCTATAAAGCCCTTCATGGCATTGGACCAGGATACCTACGGGACCGTCTTCTGCCACATACTTCCCTTCGACCGGTGAGAGCGCACAGGGTCGGCCTCCTCCGGGTCCAGTCAGCGAAACAATGTCGTCTGGCGGGTCCTAGGGGGAGGGCCTTCTCTGTTGTGGCGCCCACCCTCTGGAACCAACTGCCCCCTGAAGTCCGCGTTTCTCCCACCCTCCCAGCCTTCCGAAAGAATCTTAAAACCTATCTTTGCCGGCAGGCCTGGGGATGATTGTTGTGTGAATGATGAATGTGTTTTTGTTTTTAATGCTTTTTTAAATTTGGACTTAGATTGAATATTGTTTATATATGTTGTAAGCCGCTCCGAGTCTTCGGAGAGGAGCGGCATATAAGTCCAAATAAAATAAATAAAATAAAAATAAATGACAATCTCATGACCCTGGAATGCTGCAACCATCAGAAGGACGTGCTGGTTGCCAAGTGCCCAAATTTTTATCACCTGATTGTGGGGTTACTGTGACAGTCATAAATATAAGGACCAGCCGTGAGTCACTTTTCAGTGCAGCTATAACTTTGAATGGTTGTTAAGTGGAAGTTAATCCTGGTCTCTTTTTCTATGTTACCCCACCTGGACTCTTCTCACAGTTTTTGTTTTGTTTTGTTGTTTCTTCTTCTTCTTCTTCTTCTTCTTCTTCTTCTTCTTCTTCTTCTTCTTCTTCTTCTTCTTCTTCTTCTTCTTCTTCTTCTTCTTCTTCTTCTTCTTCTCCTCCTCCTCCTCCTCCTCCTCCTCCTCCTTCTTCTTCTCCTTCTTCTTCTCCTTCTTCCTCCTCCTTCTCCTCCTCCTCCTTCTCCTCCTCCTTCTCCTTCTCCTTCTCCTTCTCCTTCTCCTTCTCCTTCTCCTTCTCCTTCTCCTTCTCCTTCTCCTTCTCCTTCTCCTTCTCCTTCTCCTTCTCCTTCTCCTTCTCCTTCTCCTTCTCCTTCTCCTTCTTCTTCTTCTTCTTCTTCTTCTTCTTCTTCTTCTTCTTCTTCTTCTTCTTCTTCTTTCTTCAGGGAAATAGTGTTGCCAGCCAGGAGGAAAATTTTGTGAACAGCCTACAGGATTCAGCCTGTCTATTGGCAAAGGCCCAAGCATCCTTAGAAAATCTTGAGAAACGTTTTGCATCTGGCATCCATATGTTGGAGTCATTTGTCACCCATCAAAGGGCACCAGGTCAGACGGGTCATAGTGAGAGATCCGTATCTAAGCGGGTGGTGGTGGGTAAGTGCTAATACTGGAAACTGTTAATGTATTTAACAATGACTGAAAGTGTGCTTTCTTGTGTACATTAAAAGTAAGAGCTTTGACCCTTTCCAGTTACTGTAGATATTTTATTCCTTATAATCTATGTGCCAGCATTACACAACCTCCCTGGATATTGTTCAGCACTGAATGCAAATTACTGAACAGATGTTGTATGAATCTTTTCTTTAGCAACCAGTTTTTTCAGACTTTTTTCAAATGTTTTTGCCAATTTCCAACTTCCACAGGACAAATTTACTACATGCGTCTTTTATGTTTTCAGATCCTGAGAAGTAAGCCTATTTCAATCTGCTAGTCCAAAGGGAGAAAATTGCTATATTTGACCAGTGCTACTAATACAAACACAATTGCAGTTGACTGCATGGTGAAACGAGGGTTATCTTGGGGGGGGGGGATCTAGAAAAAGAGTTCACAGCATTTTATATCATTCCAAATCCATTTGTGCTTTACTGTTGTTTTTCCTTCTAAGTATAGAGTCCAAAGACTCTTGGTGGGTACGTCACACAATTAGAAAGCATAAAACACACATTGTAAAAATATTAGATTATAAATGTTAAATAAGAAATAAAAACAACATTCATATTTTAAAAATCAGTTTGGAAGAGTTCCTTCTTAATCGGCTTCTGGAATGCAATTGAGATCATGGCAAAGTTTCAACTCTCATTGCAGAGACTAATCCTTAAAATGAGAGCCATGATAAAGAAATATTGCTTCCTGGTCTCAACCCAGTTATTAACTTCATGGAAGCAGGGGATTACAGTTCCTTTGGGATCTATGTAGTAGATTTATCCATACTATTTGGAGAAGGTGGTATTTTAGCTACCGGTAATAGCTAGACTGTACTACAGTTTAGTACTGTACGTGTAATGTAGGAATCCCTCCAAATATAACTTGCTAATAAAAAAACATGTGTCACAAAAAGGATATATTTTTAGAAAATCACAGAAACCGTGGAAGATTTGCTGTGTAAGTGGAAATTTTTGAAAAGGAATCTCAGAAGGTAACAGGTAGATATCAGTAGTGGGGAAATTGATCCTGACTCATAATTTTAGGGAAAGGCTATTCTTGTAGTACTAGAGCTTCCTGCACACAGAGTTATCAAAATACATTTCCTGCCATTATATTCCAAACTTCAGATGGGTTTAGAATAGCAGTGAAATTTTATCGTCCTCCATAGCGAGTAAAGCAGGCTTATTTCCAAATTCCAAAATCTTGGCCTCCAGGAAAAGAGACAGTCAGAAAACTTGGATTATAAAGCAGAATAAGGCTGAACAAGTTAATATCTATAAATACTTTGAAAGGATTTTTGATGCCAAAGTGTCTCCAGAAAGCACAACATGATTATGCCACTTAGGCAGCATTGCAATCTTTTGCCATCATTCTTTTCTGGAGATTAAGCGAAGATTACCTGCAGATAATTCTCGACTGAATAACTGGTTGCTTAGCAACCATTCAAAGTTACAGTGGACCCCAAACAGGTATTTGCGCACAGAATTCGAAAATTCAACTATCACTTCCCCCAGCACCATTTTAGTCTCTCGGCAATTGGCCCACAATTGTGGCCATTTGCAGCGTCCTGTGATCACATGACCATGATTTATAACTTTTTTTGCTGGAAGCCAGCTTTTACTTCCAAAAAAACCCACCATTATACACAATCTTTAACAACCATGGTGATTCACTCAATGGCTGCTTCAAAAAATGTTGTAAAATCTGGTTGGTCATAAAGTGACTTGCTTAACAACTGGTATGACTTCTGGGCTCAATTACGGTCATAAGTTGAGGACTGCCTGTAACTAACATCCTTTAGATTGCTATTAACCTGCATCTGTCTCCACTCAGAGAAGTGCAAAAATAGCATCCAGAACCACTCCCTGCAAAACCTTATTGATTTATCAGCTCAAGCCAGAAGAGAGCAACAGGTACTTTTAAATAAAGTAAAACAAAACAGAAAATGCTTTTACTATATTGTTTGGTGGTACTAACCTCCTACAGTCTTGTCTGCAGCAAAATCCTGTCTTACCAGAGATATATCCGAGGTTGGATAGCCACACAGAAAGGCCTTTTTGTAACACAGAAAGGTAAGTAGCAGATGTCACAGTCACATTTTCCTATCTTGTAAAAAGGATTGGCTGCTGGCTTTCAGATTATATTATTCCAGGCTTGGGGACAGGTCTGGGTATGTTCCACTCTCTAAATCTGAAGGTTAAGTTACCCAGTCTTAGGACATCTCTGACAGGAATTCCGTGTAGATGCCCAAAGAAATACTGTTATCCCCAAACATATAAGGACAGGTTGCAGGAATTGAGTATGTCTGGTTTAATGAAGAGAAGAACGAGGGGGGACATGATAGTAGTGTTCCAATATCTCAGGGGCTGCCACAAAGAAGAGGGAGTCAAGCTATTCTCCAAAGCACCTGAAGGCAGGACAAGAAGGAACGGGTGGAAACTAACCAAAGAGAGAAGCAACCTAGAACTAAGGAGAAACTTCCTGACAGTTAGAACAATTAGCCAATGGAACAACCTGCCTCCAGAAGCGGTGAATGCTCCAACACTGGAAGTTTTTAAGAAGAGACTGGACAGCCATTTGTCCGAAATGGTATAGGTTTCCTGCCTGAGCAGGGGTTACTAGATGACCTCCAAGGTCCCTTCCAACTTTATTATTATTATTAATATTAATATTATTATTATATTCTGACAAAGAACAAGGAAAAAATAAAATGTATGTATAGAAGGAAGTGGGATTATATAGGGACTGAATTTAAATAGGAGGCAGAGAGCTGTTTTTGTTGTCTGCATAGGCATGTTGAATTCTGCTTGAAATTGTGAGGAATTTAATGAGATGTTATTATTGTAAATCTCTTAAGCTCAGTCTGTAATTATGTCAGTTGGCACTACATTATAAGAACATTGTCTTCTGTTTGAAGACACTGAATCTTTGACTGTTACTGTAATCCCTGAAACTTCTTGCCACACAGGAATTGTTAATAAATGTTAACCTTTTGAGGTAAGCAAGAAAGCCCAGAAGGGGTTCTATGAATGCTCTTTATTAGGTAGAACAGAATCTTAAAAGCCCATCGCAATTTCTCCCTGCTCCATCTTTTATCAAACAAAATAAAGATAGAGTTATTTTGACTTTCTTTTGCACCCCTTCCTCTTTTTCAGGAAAAAGAAATCTGCTCTCAGAATCTGGATTTTTTTTAATTTCTCATTTTCTGCATCTTTAGCATCAGTAAAAATTCCAAATAGTACCTAACTCTGCAGGACCACCTCCTTCTCATTTGATTAGTTAGCAACTACGCTTTGAAGACTAAATATATCCCTAAATTTTATTCTGCCTTACATTTCCCTAGTTTTGAAATCATACTTCTTGACATTATATTTAAAATGGGTTTATTCGTGTTTCCTCAGATTTGACCTCCTTCAGGAAATTATCCAGGAGTTGAAAGGAACAAGTGACTCCTTCACGGTGAACCACAGTAGGTAGAAAATGGGAATCTTATTTTGGGGGGAAATAGAGATGAAGAACAAAAGCATGGATATAGTAGTCAATATTCAGTCTTTATTTGTAGACAGATGGAAGAATTCCTTGTTTATTTATACAAATATACAGAAAAGTTCTTTTTGTGTCATGAATTGCAATCGGGCCTTCTTTGATCTTTGCTGTTTTTAAATAGATGCAATGTCACTGATTCTGACAATTATCTGTCTGCCTGTTAGTTTGTTTCTTAAATTTATATACCACCCATCTCTGTCCCTCCCCACATTGTGTCAGATACCAGCTATTTGCCTACATTTTTAAAGAACTGATTTACATTTATATCATTAGGCTTTCTTACTTTTTTAACAACACACATGGTAAAGGATTATAAATTATACCATGGGGGAAAGTTAGGAAGCTTACCTGACCAGCCTCATGCAAAGGTAGTTTTTGCTTCCAAAACTGAATTCCCTAGATTCACTCTTGAAAGGAGTAGAAGAATAAGGAAATATTTCCTGAGCATTTTTGGTCACTTTCTGCATGCTTGCTAGAGATTAAATGATTCCGTATATACATGTAACAATTAGCAAAGCAAATTTTATAACAATAACAAAGAGGGGCTCTATTTATAAGGAATACATTATAGAGATAAGCAAAGTCTAGTCCCTACTTCACTACATCTTACTGTGAGGAGATCAAAGAGCATCTCCATAAAGGTATGTCTTGGAAGGAAGCAAAAGGAAGTGACTTTCCATTAGCAAATTGTGTGGAGCAGGCAGAAAGGTGGACTAAGATTTTATATGCCTAATGGATTGGATCTCCAACAGGATGAAAGCAGCTGGGAGGTTACACATCAGTGGGAGAGATTTTTAACAAGATTGGAACTTCCTTACAACATGAGGAAATGTGTTGAACTTAAAAACATGAAAATGCAGCAATCAGGCCACATTATGAAAGGATTGGGAAGTGGCTACTATATTTCTCCTTTCTTGTAACTTGCACAGAAAGTTCACATTAAGCTAATTTGCATGTGTTCACATAGTTTACATAACAAAATTTAGTTTGCCAAAAAAGCCAAAAACACTGCCACCGAAGATCTTCCCCCTTCTGCTGGCAATCCCTGCTGCAGTCTCCAAAATTATGTTGGTGTTGCCGACTTGCTGTCTTCATTTTTATTCTGCTCCATAAGACAATTTTTATCAACCTTCACAGCTTGAAGATGGGTGAACTTCAACCCCCCCCAAACAGCTGGAATTCTGGGAAATGAAATCCACACATCTTCAATTTGCCACGGTTGAGAACACTGCCATAAGAACTCAAATTTTATTTTAAGCAAACACCCCATTTGGACTTCTTAAGAAATAAAAGTTTTTCAGCATCTAAAACTGACAATATTGTCATCTTTGTGCAGAATCAGAAAATGCATAATCCTAATACAGCGATGTATGAAAATTTGTCCCTATGTGTGGAGATAAATATAGCTTCTTAGCAGAATCAGTGTTTTGCATATAGGAAATCCCAGATTTAACTACTACCGGTAGGTATTTCCAATTAAAGGAACAGGTAGCAAATAAAGGAGAAAGCACTTCCCTGAGGACTAGAGGCATTAGCAGAGTAGACAATACCAGATTGAATTGATATTCAACCTGGTTGAGTATAGAGCAATTGCAAGCTGGGTTTTTTTTTATTGTGCAATAGCAACAAAGCATTGCTTTAATGTATTTTTATCATTTCCACAGATCAGCAAGCATGAAGCAGAAAAAAAAATATTGCCTCTGATCTAAAGAAGGGAGATCTGATCCCCACCACTGGACAAGAGATGGTGACTAGTTAGGTTGATCAGTAATGACCCCCCTCTAGTTCTCTGTTGAAGATAGGACTGAGATAAAAGCATTTTATTTCTTCAACAGCATAGCCATCGGTATGCATCCTGAGAATTCAGAGTCTCCAGAGCAGGGGTTCTCAACCTTGGCAACTTTAAGACTTGTGGACTTCAACTCCCAGAATTCCTCAGCCAGCAAAGCTGGCTGAGGAATTCTGGGAGTTGAAGTCCACAAGTCTTAAAGTTGCCAAGGTTGAGAACCCCTGCTCCAGAGCCTCATATCCTAGAGTAGCACTGAACATGATGGCTCTTCAAGAGAACAATCTAGTTTTTTAAGAATGAACTAATGCCAGTTAGAGTATTTGAGGAGATCTAGGAGAGCTACAGATCAAATAAAGCTTCTAGTGAATTGATAAGCATAGATCACAATCAAAGCTTTTTGTAGTCATTTTTACTGCATAGACTTTGTTCATCTCATGTTCTTTTATGCTTTGAATTCAAACCTGTCCCGTCATGCAGCCTTATACAAATACCTCATTTTGTCATTCTCTAGTGTATCACATTTTATGAAAGTAGAGAATTGCACAGAGAGGGGGGGTGTAATCCTTTTCTCCTTATCGTGGTTCTGATGAAATATTTGTCTCTTTTCTTAACAAAATCACTTGTTTTTAGCTTAGGTAAAGAATTGCTATGATCTCATCCTAAGCAAGGTAGCTAAATTTCCCTTCTTGCTGGGATCTCAATTCTGTTTTGAAAAAAAAAGGAAAGGAAACACATATATGTTGAAAAATGAACTGTGTTCTCTGTCCCTTTCAAACCATTAATATCAAATTTAGTTTGATCTTAGTCTATTAGTGCTACCGCTATTTACTTTAAAAATTTTGTGTATTCGAAGAATCTTAAGAAATAATATTAAGATATTTTGCTGCCTTTCTCTCTCTTATGAATTCAAAGTTGTTTAAAATGGGGGTTTTGCAGGTTAGGTTCTGATGAGATTGAGGCAGTTTTTTTACCTTTTAAAATATACAGTAATAGTATCTTGTACCCCTCCAAACTTACTCTCTATCAGTGTTACAAAATAGGTTAGCTTAAGAGAAGTGACAAAGTCAAATTGATTCTTTTTTAAATAATACTAAAGCTCACCTATTTGTATTGTTTAAAAAGAGAATCAATTTGACTTTGTCATTTCTCTTAATTTCTTTATAAATAAATGGAAAAATGTTTTATGGTTCACTTGTTTTTTGTAAATCTTTCCCATTTACCTGATGGTGTTGCAAATAGTGCAATAATTTTTTCAGTATTTTTAACTATTTTTTGTTATGGACAAGATTCACTCATAATGGTAAACCATAACATACTTTGGTGTGGGGGGTGTAAATTCTAGTCCATTGTGCCTTATTATAAAACGTATGTTTGAAAAAATAAAACATAGTGTGATATAGACAAAAAATTACTGAGTTATATTTTGTTTCCTGTTTTAAGACCTCAACACTTTTGCTGCTTTTAAATTGTATATGCAGAAACTCAGATTTTGAACTGCTGGCATCTCCATTTCAAAAAAGATTGGGCAGAAAAAGACATCCCTCAAGGGCCACAAGATAGAACAGGACTGACTAATGTTTCAAGCTTATGCTTCAAAACAGAAACCGTATTTTGTTATAATTAAAGAACAATCTATTGGGATTTTGGTCCTTTGCCAAACTTGGTTTTCTTTCTGCAAACATTTTATTACCACTCTAGGTAAAATGGTCAGGGTTTTGATATAAAGGAATGGAGTTTGCTGCTTTTTAAAATATGGCAGCTTGTCCTACCTGTTTTGATCAGGTATAACTTGTTCTAATTAGTGAATAAACTGAAATAATGCAGCATGAGACTTCACAGAGACCACATGATGGCACTATAAGTAAACAAAGAATAAAAAAAAACCCAAAGATGCTGAGACTCTAGAAAGAAGGCAGAGAAGAGCAACAAAGATGATTAGGGGGTCTGGAGGCTAAAACATAATGATCAGGAACTGGTTATGTCTAGTCTAATGAAGAGAAGAACTAGGGGTGATATGATAGTAGTCTTCCAATATTGGAGGGGCTGCCACAAAGAAGAGGGAAACAACCTATTCTCCAAAGCACTTGAAGGCAGGACAAGAAGTAATGGGTGGAAACTTATCAAGGAGAAATCCAGAACTAAGGAGAAATTTCTGACAGTGAGAACAATAAACTAATGGAACAGCTTGCCTCCAGAAGTTGAGGAGACTGGACAGCCATTTGCCCGGAATGGTATAGGGCAGGGGTAGGCAACCTTGGCTCTTTTATGACTTGTGGACTTCAACTCCCAGAATTCTTGAGGCAGCATGGCTCAGCTTGGAAACCCCTCCCTTCCCCCTCAGCATGGCTGGCTCAGGAATTCTGGGAGTTGAAGTCCACGAGTCATAAAAGAGCCAAGGTTGCCTACCCCTGGTATAGGGTCTCCTGTGTGAGCAGAAGGTTGAACTAAAAGACCTCCACCGTCCCTTTCAACTCTGCTATTCTATTTATATTACCGTATTCTAATTTGATTTTCAATTACTGCAACCTTAATATTTCAGTAGCATCACAGAGTCTTAAATTGTATCTTTTACTTCACTATATTGTACCCTTTACTTCACTATATGAGGTTTATGAAGGCAGCTATGCTACACAGGACAACATGGAAATATAGAGGTACAAAAGCACATTTAAATGCATGAAAATAGTAATCCTATCTTTGTGCCAGTAGATGTGCTAACAAAATAGCCAATATGGATTGAAGATTTAGATGAGGAAGTGAGCAATAAAAAAGAGAAACATTACAATTTAGAGCAGATTTTTCCTACCTTGAGCAAAAGGAAGGAAATCAATCTGGGAAAGACTTAGCACTGATTATTCACTTGGTCAGTGACCCCAATATGATCCAACTTAGCTGCTTCTGATTTACTCATCACTAAAGATAACATAAGAAGAGCCATGCTGAATCAGGCCAAAGCCCATCGAGTCCAGCATTCTGTGTCACACAGTGGCCCACCAATTGTACATGGGGATCTTGAGCAGAAAGAGAAGGCAAAACCCTCCCTTTCCCTTGACCCCCAACAAATGGTACTCAAGGGAATCCTGCCTGCCTCAACCAACATAGAGGCAGCACATGGACATCCGTTTTAATAACCACCGATACACTTGGCATCCATGAATCTGTCTAAACCTGCCTTGAAGCTGTCAAGGCTGACAGCTGTCACGACCCCTTCTGGAAGTGAATTCCATAAATCAACGACCCTCTGGGTGAAGAAATATTTCCCTTTATTTGTCCTCACTTTCTTAGCTATGAGCTTTAGGGAGTGCCCCCTTGTCCTAGTATTGTGTGATAGAGAAAATAATTTTTCTCTGTCCACCTTTTCTATCCCATGCATGATTTTATACACTTCGATCAAGTCACTCCTTAAACGCCGTCTTTCAAAGCAAATGGCTCAACTATATAGCATCACTGGGGAAACTTCTGTGTAGTTTCTCAGGGTACCGTCAATAGACCGTATAAACTACAGTATATTAATTAATGTATTACCTGACAGTAGGGTGATATCTCTCTGACCCCACATCAATCAACCCTTAAACCATCCTTACATGTTATACTACTATACATTTCAGAAAGTGAAATTTAGTAAGAAAAAAAAGCCACCCCCCAAAGAAGGTACAACATGGCTTGATCTCACAATCCGTATTTTGTTTGTGTGAGGAACTTACTCAGATACTACTATTTCTCTATCTTAAGCATTAACTTTGGGATCCAAAATCTCAGGCACCATTTATCATTTTGTTACATAATGAATCCATATTAGAACAAGAAGTAATGGAATGAAACTAATCATGGGGAGAAGCCACCTGTCAGTGAGAACAATCAGTGGAACAGCTTGCCTTCAGAAGTTGTAGGTGCTCCATCACTGGAGGTTTTTACGAAAAGATTGGGCAGCTATTTGTCTGAAATGGCATATGGTCTCCTGCTTGAAGACCTCCAAGATCCCTTTCTATTCTGTTATGATCTCTGCAGGCATAGTGTGACTTCAGATTCCTCCTGCTTGAAAGAGAATTATTGGTTTGGCAAGACAACTTGTGAATAAAGATAATTGGTTTGTTGATTGTAAACTAAGTATGAGTCAGCAGACTGCATCAACAGAAGTATCATTTTCAATTCACGGAAAGTATTTGCTCTATCTCATGTTAGGCCAGGGGTTCTCAACCTTGGCAACTTTAAGACTTGTGGACTTCAACTCCCAGAATTCCTCAGCCAGCTTTGCTGGCTGAGGAATTCTGGGAGTTGAAGTCCACAAGTCTTAAAGTTGCCAAGGTTGAGAACCCCTGTGTTAGGCAGATGTTCACCTCTGGGCATTACACTTTAAGGATTCAAGTGCTCTGGAAGAGGATCCACAGCACTGAAGATACTTAGAGATTAAAAACTCAGGGTACTTCCCCACAAGTCTGGTGCTGTCCCTACATGAGGGCCACACACTAGTGAAATCATTGTATAGTCCTGGGGCAGGTGAATCAATTTACTTCCTTTGTGGTTGTGACATGGATCAGATGACAAAATGAAAATGTTGTGACCTGAAACACGAGATCACCAGAAGGGAAGAGAAGAAGATGAATGCCAGCAGAGTGAATGGATAACAACAGAGTGCAGTGTTGGAGCACCAGAAGAACATCTCTTTCCTTCTGTCCTAGCCATTATTTTTTTTACAGAGGCACAACTGAGAGCATTTTAACAAACTGCATGACTGGTTTGGTGGCAGCAGTGCCTCAGATAGAAAGTCCATACAGAGATTGATAAGGACAGCCAATAAGATCATAGGAAACTCACTTCCTGGTATCCAGGACACTGCTTATAAGTGCTATGTGCTTAGAGCTCAAAGCATTGTTAGAGACCCCACACACCCACTTTACAGTCTGTTTCTGTTGCTCCCCTCTGAGAGGAGATTTTGAAATATTTCTAGCAGGACTACCTGATTCTGTAACAGCTTTGTTCCCTATGTCATCCGTCTGGTAAACTCGCAAGATTCGTGTATCTTGCCATGCATATGTATACATAATCCAAACTAGACAGTGTTGTCTCTCTGTGCCATATAATATATGTGTATATATATGCATAATTCTTTATTTATTTATGTCATATTTATGTATATTGGAGGTGGTGACCCTTTGAGAGCTGTATGCAATGAAATTTCATTTTAATGCATGCCGATTAGTGTATATTCAAAGGGACAGTAAAGTTATTATTCTATTCTATTCTATTCTATTCTATTCTATTCTATTCTATTCTATTCTATTCTATTCTATTCTATTCTATTCTATTCTATTCTATTCTATTCTAGAATGTCTGGATGGAAAGAAATCGTCCGAGAGAAGGTCTAGATACTGTATGTGTTTGCTAGGAATCAACACCAACTTGACAATCAGATTTTCAAGATTGATGTCAGAGCCGCTATGAACACCAGACCAAGAAAGTAACTGCAAACTACTTTATTATATTGACTATAATCTTGCAAGTCTGATTGTGCTTTACTGCCTCTGCCCCCCCCCCACACACACACACAATACTCCTGTGAAATTCAGGAGATATCTGAGTCATTTCCCCCTGCCATCAGATTGTTTGGGGATTGAGTCATGCTTTTTGCCTTGTTTTTCCTAGATTCTGTGAACTGATCCAGCTTATTTCTGTCAAGGCTTTCTTCTTTACTCTCTATACAAGTGGTCAGGTAGGATGCTCCATCACTGGAGATTTTTAAAAAGAGATTGGACAACCATTTGTCTGAAATATTATAGGATCCCTTGTTTGAGCAGGGGGTTGGACTCACTGACTAGAAGGCTCCCAAGCTCCCTTCCAACCCTTCTATTATTCTGAATGTGTGCGTCATTGGAAGACCCTAAAGACCAGTTTGGGGACAGATCATCCTGCAGAAGATCTACCTAAGTCACTAAGAGCCAGTGCCAAGTTGATGCCAAATAATCAGTTCAAAAAATGGCACAGGAGTGAAGAGAGCAGCTTCTAATTCAGCCTCAGCCACAAAACTCCCTGAAGGAATATCCTTCCTTACAAGTTTGTGGTTGCAGGAATGAATGAAATGTGAGATCAGGAAGGAAGGAAGGAAGGATACCAAAAGAGCCATTTCCTTATTGGTGATTTGTAGCATTATTCAAAAGTCCTGATTGCAATGACAGATAGTAATAAAATGTCATGGTTCTGACAGATGAAACTCTTCAAAGAATTTCGAGGCATTGTTTACTTTAAAGAATTTTTATTCAAGTTGCATGGCATCTGAATTCCCCTCCCCTGAGCACATAGCATCAAAGCACAATTCCCTCCTCCAATTAACAGTCATAAATCACATTCCCGAATTAGCTTGAATTGCAGGCTTTCCCTCCTGTTCTCTAACGGCCAATTCTTAACATTTCTTATTTCAAGCTCTGAATTCACACACTAGTAGTACAATATTGTTATGTCTAACTAATTCCCACCACATTCCACCTCCTCCCACATCATTATCTAATTCTAAAAGTAAAGCGTTAAGAAAGAAAAAGGCTGCATCTTCATATGTTGTCAAAGGAAGAACATCCAATGTTAGCAGCGTTGACATAAAGTTTATTTCACCATCATCATGGCTGGCTAAATCGTGAGTGAAGAAAACACAAAGGATTTAACATCATTTCACAAACATGGACAACACATGCCAAATGTTTACTCTCCCCGACATTCTTTACCTTTCTCTGTTTAAATTATTTTTTCTGAGCATGTTTCAGAATGAAATTCTGGGATAAATCCACTTGCATTTTTGTTTTCTAAGAATGGCTTTGGGGTCCAAATAATTAAACCCAGCTTGTGAAATGGGAACTTGGCAGTATGCAAAACCATTAACAGAAGAAGGGAATCTGGTGGTCAGGATTTTGCTTTGCAGCATGTTGACTTCCTGTGTAATGTTTTAATTAAAGAAATCAATTTGTGAAAATCTATATCCAAGTCTAGTTGATGCCAAGGAAGATATCTATGGCACATCAATACTTATAGGAACGATAATGCGTTCCCCTTTTATAGGGACTGAATCATGGACACATACACACGTTGACTCATTCAAAGAATTCATCCAGGAGTAATGAGTGTCTTGCCTGCATCAGAAACCAGCAATTATGAGCTGAATTATTGGCTGTTATTACTTCCACCCTCTGCAAACTGACAGTACTGATACTATGCTATGCATTTTCTACTAAGCACTAAGATTAGAAGTACTCTAAGGTGACATTCCTTAACTATCAGAGTTAAATCTGTTGGCAGCACTGATCTCTTAATCTCTTAATTAATGCAGTAAAACACTTTTTAACAGCTGATTTTACAATAAGGGATGGGACAGAAATTATACAATATGGTTCCCAAGCTTGGAGAATTCCAATTTGATTGAGCAATTATATATTCCTTAGTTGCTACCTGGAAATCGTTTGGATAGGTAGTCACCCCAGATCTTTATGGCTCAATCCTTGGGGGAAACTACTTGTTTGATGGAGATCTACATAACCCAGCATTTAATGAATTGCAATTCTTAAAATGGCTGTTGGAGGACATCAGTCTGAGGAAGACTGTGATAGTCAAAATATATGTTTAGGTAGCCCAGGTTCTGTTGTCTTCTTCTCTTATTTGTAGAACTTCATTCACTTATGGAACATTTCCTCCAAAGAAGATGACCATATTCAAAGGATGGTCAGCTCTCCCACAATTTCTGGTAGACCAACAAGCACTTAGTGGAATGCAGGGATGTAATGCGGTATCCTGAACAGAATCTTCTGCTACCATTGCACCATCAGTATCCTGAATACTTTTATGTTTTAATTGTTTCTATGTTTGGAGGTTTTACCACCACCACCCATTTCAATGCCTGTTGGAGTTGGGCATTATACCAAATTAGATAAATAAAATAAGATAGCATTTATTTTCAGAAAACAGGTAGCTTCTAGCATGACTGCAGGGAAAAACCTACAAATATGACAATGATCTGCAAACTATGTAAATATTGATGGGAAGGAAAGCTCCCAGGAAGACATGGAGAATTTTGAATATTAAGAATAATGAAAATTGAGACACAAAATGGCCTAGAGAAGAAACTCAAATGATGGGAAATTTGTCAATTTAGTATAATTTACACAGAATGAAAAATATAAACAATATTCTTGATTCTCTTTGATTTACTTCCTACCTTTCTTCCCAATGTGCTTTCTCATCTTGATATCTCAAACTCATACATTTACACCAAAGAATCCCCTCAGAGACGTAGGATTCCCAATATGCATCGAATTCCTTTTTGTCATGGAGGAAAAATGGAACACAACAGCGAGACAGAAAGTTCACCATGTACTCTACAAATAATTGTTGGATTCCAAATTATGGGGAAGGTAGAACATTGCTACAGAAGAAAAAAATGTTTTTATAGAGAATTGAATTCTTGGTGCAAATGATGCGATTGGTTATCAGTCTGAGGAACTTGATGTTCAATTTTGATTTTGCCAGTTCCTAGAAAAGCCAGTCCTTTTCCAGGCATTTGGTCAGCACCGTGATAAAATGTGTTTTTCCAGTTAAGCAATTTCAAACAGGTTGCAGTGGATACCTTTTATTATCAGTTTAATGATGCTGGCATTTAAAATCACCTAGGACTAAAAAGCAGAGACATCACCCTGCCAACAAAAGTATGTATAGTCAAGGCCATGGTTTTCCCAGTTGCAATGCATGGCTGTGAAAGTTGGACCATAAGAAAGGCTGAGCGCCAAAGAATGGAGGCCTTTGAACTATGGTGCTGGAGAAGACTCCTGTGAGTCCCCTGGACTGCAAGGTGATCAAACCGGTCAGTCCTAGAGGAGATCAACGCTGACTGCTCTTTAGAAGGCCAGATCCTGAAGTTGAAACTCAAATACTTTGGCCACCTAATGAGAAGGAAGGACTCACTGAAGAAGAGCCTAATGCTGGGAAAGATTGAGGGCAAGAGAAGAAGGGGACAACAGAGAATGAGGTGGCTGGATGGAGTCACTGAAGCAGTAGGCATGAGCTTAAATGGACTCCAGAAGATGGTAGAGGACAGGAAGTCCTAGAGAAACATTGTCCATGGGGTCGCGATGGGTCGGACACAACTTTGCAACTAACAACAAGGACTCTAAGAGTTGTCCGCCTATCTTTGTGTTGCCAAGGTTGAAAAATACTGAACAAGACTATAAAAGATGAAACAGAAAAGGCTCCAGTAGACCTTCTCTCTCTGGATTGAGGACTCCATGCTCTTGAGCTAAACATTTGGCTAACACTGAGTTGCAAAGCCAGGCGAGTCAATGAGGGAATGAATATTTGACTGAAAGTGAAGGCAAAGAACATTCTATTTCATTAAACCTTTGGAAGCTGTGGAATGTTCTGTGTTCCTAACTGAACGATTGTAGCTGCTCTTCTAACTCAGAAAAGGATTCCCTGTGAGAAAGTCCTTGAGAGACAGGAAGAGAAGCCGCAGAGACATGGCAGCTTAGCCCATAGAAGGAAAGAGCCAAATATATCAGAAGGGACCCTATCTAGTTTCTTGGTCTGTAAAGGTGAGGGGAAAGAGATGTACTTTCTGAATTGTAAGATTCTGTTACTGTAACTTTACAATACATATTTGGGGCTTCTTATCCGGACTGCCTCAAAGGGCTGACATCCATCTTGCAAATCGGAAAGTACACCTCTCCTTCTTCACTTTATAGTCCAATAAAATAGGGAGGGTTCCCCTCCTTTTTCACACCTCCATTCCTTCTGTGGGCTAACTTGTCTCTTATCTGACCGTTGCCTAGTCTGCAGCTCCTCCTGTAGGACTGGTATGGCTGTCCTGGAAGAATCATGTGATTTTCATTATCAAGGAACTCATGTCACACCAGCAGCTGTTTTGCATACTTAATTTCCAGTCTTATCAGTTAGGGACAGAAGGGCGAGGGCTGTAATATTTTAATAATGAACCTACCTTCTGAGAGAGCTATCCTCTATGAGAGATGCGAATATTTCTTGTTGACTATTGTTTACTAATCATGTGCCTTTGTTTTCCAAAAAGTGTGTGACAGCTGTGCTAATTTGTGTATTGGGGGTTCTCAGGTTGCAATTTAGTCCCGAGAGCACACCTCTTTGTGTGGTCTCAGGACTAAATAAACAGGTTGCAATTTCCCATCTTGTGTGATAATTGGCTACTTTGTACTAAAGAAAAAGAAATCCGGCATATGGTTAAATCAACCCAAGGTTTGGCCAACATTGCTCCTCCTCCCATGCCCCAGGGACATTCTCACAGAACATTACATCCACTGAGTGGTGTGTATATGTTATCCCTTCATAAAATCACCATCTTCTCCAGCTGAGTGGTGCAAAAATTAGATCCTTCTAGACACCAGATTACTGTCACTCGTGAACAGTTGATAAAAGCCAGTTTGAGAAATCTGAGTGGGTGCTGGAAGAAGCGAGAGAAGGGAAGATGCTTAGCTATAAAGGGGCTTATAAAACCATATTGTTGTTAGTTGCGAAGTTGTGTCCGACCCATCGCGACCCCATGGACAATATTCCTCCAGGCCTTCCTGTCCTCTACCATCTTCTGGAGTTCATTTAAGCTCACGCCTACTGCTTCAGTGACTCCATCCAGCCACCTCATTCTCTGTCGTCCCCTTCTTCTATTGCCCTCAATCTTTCCCAGCATTAGGCTCTTCTCCAGTGAGTCCTTCCTTCTCATTAGGTGGCCAAAGTACTTGAGTTTCAACTTCAGGATCTGGCCTTCTAAAGAGCAGTCAGGGTTGATCTCCTCTAGGACTGACCTGCAGAATTGTGTAACAGGTTACTTCCCCTCTGATTGGTTCCTGTGCCAATTATCCTAAGCCCAGTCATTTTGCACTAGAAATTTGCCTTCTTTCTTTTGAACATACCTGATCTAGCTGAGGTTAATTGAAATCCCCCCTTTTTATTTATAAATGAAGAAATAAAATGGTGTTACAGCATGGATTATTTTAATACAAATATTGGACCATCAAGAATACAAAAGTCTTGGCTTCCAGTGGCATAACAATATCATAAAACAGGAAAGGGCAGGAATATTGACAGTGGTAGGAGGTGGCAGAGATTATTTTCCATTGTATCCCACTACTAAATGAGATGGAGAATCATCTGGCCAATGCACCATAAGTGACAATAAGCCTGCTGTAATCACAAAGCAGAGGGGAGGAAGGCAATTTTTTATAGCCATTGCATACAGCTCTGCTTCTGACATGTTAGCTAGGATAGCCATCCAAGTTTCTCCTAACCTAGACTTCTCCAATCTACTGCTCTTCACATGTGGAATCCAGTGGCAACATTGGTCTCGATACATCTGTAAGGCGTTAGGTTCTTGGTGCTCTCTGAGCTTGGTTGTTTTCTTGCAGATGTTTCATTACCCAAGCTAAGTAACTTCATCAGCACTGTACTGATGATGTTACCTAATTTGGGTAATGAAACATCTGCAAGAAAACAACCAAGCTCAGAGAGCGCCCAAGGATCCCTAATTTCAACCTTGAATTACAAATATTCTCCTTTATTGGCATTAGGTTCTACATTTAGAATTAGTATAAGAGCTGACCAAGAGGGGACAGAGATGGAGCTGCATGTAATATTTCAAAACTATTCCCAACACTGAAAGATGTGAGAGAAAGCAGGGAAGAATCACTGCTTGAAAATGTTATGTCACATGGATGTTCTACAGCTAGTTTCACAAATTTCCTGGCCTGTTTGGTGAAGCCTAGACACCAATGATCTATGTGCCTTCTCTTCCTTCCTCCTCCTCTGCCTCCTGATTGACAGAGCCAGAAAGGCTGGTTTTCACACGGTTGGCAAGATTTTTTTCAACTGGCTCCAAAAGATGCAAGAGGCATCCTCGTCTCAGTTCTGGATATCTTCCCTACATCCAGGGGACCTCATAAAGTATTTCTGAAATTTGACTGTCAGCCACCTACACACTCTTGCTTACGACTTTTTGCTAACTGTGTCTGTTGGCCTGTGATTCCTATCAGGCAGGTTGGCTGTGGGACATCCTGGCTGGGAGCTGTAGGCTAATACATTTGAAGGGGAAATCCTGCTGTAGAGCATGTTTATGAAGTGACGGACGTGCAATTATCCCACCTGAGCAACATGATGGGGCAACGGTGCAAAATGTTGGCAGTGCCACTTGATCATCACCAGCCAAGATGGCTGAGGCTTTCTCAAAGTAGATTGTTAAATCTGCATCATCATAATTGTAGAGCTAGTAGATACCGCTGGCAAAAAAAAGTATGCTGCCTAGAAGTTACTCCACACAGCTAACATTGCATTGCCATGGCTGTCTTCTAGAGAGTTCTCATGTTGTAAGAGTCCTACATATTTTAATTGACACTCTTAGTGCCAGAGAAAACTTTCTAGTGTATAATAGTCCATTAATCATAGTAATAAATTTGGAAAAGCCTTTAATTTGTAGGTTCAGGTCCCCTCTGCTTTGCTTGCATTCAATTGTGACAGGTATTTATCTCCCTAATACAGCGGTTCTCAACCTTTTCCGGGGCTCGACCCCGGCCCGCATCGCGCAAAAAAAAAATTGGCGGGCCTGCACCGCGCATGCTCGGCGCGACGAGGCGCATCGTGCATGCGCGGCGCGACGGCCCACATCGCAATAGGGGAAAAAATGGCTGACCAAAAAAAATGGCCGACCCAAAAAAAATGGCAGGCCCGCACCGCGCAGGCTCGGCGCAATGGGGCGCATCGCGCATGCGCGGTGCGACAGCACGCATCGCGATAGGAAAAAAAATGGCTGACCAAAAAAAATGGCGGGCCCACACCGCACATGCACAGTGCGACGGGGCGCATCTCGCATGCGCGGCGCGACGGCCCGCATCGCGATAGGGAAAAAAATGGCCGACCAAAAAAAATGGCCAACCCAAAAAAATAATAATAATGGCGGACTGCGCTGCTTGGCGACCCCCGTGAAATGGTTGTTCGACCCCAAATGGGGTCGCGACCCACAGGTTGAGAACCGCTGCCCTAATATAAAGTTCTTGCCCAAATATGGAAAGAAAACCAAGGCCGATTCAACCTGTCTCTGGGACACAGGGTCAAGTCCAACCTGCCTTCCTTAACATTTTGGAATACAAGGGTTTATCGGAGGCTGATTGTCTCTCTCCTGCTGTCCCATTGGCTGCAAAGCCTCAGGTATGGGGCCATAACTGCCATCATATGTCCCCCTTGGGCCAGATGCAATGGATTCCCCATCGTAGAGTGGTTCTGAAGCATGAGAACCTGCAGCAGCACCACCATATGAAACTCCATATGGTACATTGGGCCTAGATTTAGGGGGTGCCTTTGATGCTGGGACATAGATTCCTCCCCATTCCTTAGGGGATGGGATGTAGGGGATACCAGGTTCCTTCCATACTGGCCGTGGACGGCCATCAGGAGTGTTCTCTCTGATGGTAAAGCCAGAAGGTGGCCTTTCAGGAGTGCCACCTTCATGTTGTCCAGCACCCCAAGGATCATATGGTCTTGGTTTGCCATCCTGAGCAGGATCTCCTCCAAAGGCAGGTTCCATTGGCCGGCCAGACTGCCAAGGTCTACTTGGCGTGCCAAACTGAAAGGGGTTGTCTTCTTGGGAATGGGGTGCAAAAGAACCTCCTTCATAATTTCCAGGTGCGGAAGGCCTGCCACCCACTATCCGGGGGTTTCCCCCTTCAACACTGTTGCCTCCCAGTCCAGGTGGTGAGACATCTGGTTTGAGGATCCCACTTGGGAAAGAACATCTCTCCACCCCTGGAGGCAGTGGCTGAAGGTCTTCCCCAAGGAATGTGTCAATACATCTGGAGGCTATGCCTAGAAAGAGACACAAAAAAAGACAAAGTTGCCACTGAGTTCTTAGCTGAGGTTCACCATGGTATTCCCAACTCCAGCAGGTGCCACAAGAAGGCTCAGAAGACCTTTATTAATATTATTAATATTAATATTGGCTACAGTAAGAACCTTTCAAGCCTAACTGTGCTATCTCCCACCCACCTACTCAGCCTTATTATATGAATTAGGAAGATGATTGCCTGAGTTGCTTGTCCGTACAGTACTTTCTTCTGGTTTCGGACTTAAATTTTTCCCCTTGTTGCTTTGATAATGAATCTGGCCTATCTCTGCCAAGGTCATCTTCCTTATTCTCTACATCTTCTCCATGTTTACTCACAAGAATTGGGAGGCAGGATGAGCTGAGAGAACATGACTGATCCAAGTCCCACAGGGTGTTTCTAGAACTTAGATCTTCTAGTCCTAGTTAAGAGGTTTCCAAACTTCTGAGGGTCACATTGGACATTTTGCAAACATTTGAGGGCTAAGGAAAAAACAATCCAAGGGAAAACAATGTAGGGAGCACAGCACATGAGAGGAGCTGGTGGGCTAAGATGGAATCTTCCAGAAGGCTGGATTTAGCCCTCAGGCTGTAGTTTGGAATCCAATCCTTTCACCACAGCACCATATGGGCTCTCATTGACACTAGATATAATGCATCTCTCATAAACAGTGCCATCAAGACACCCCCATATTTTTGTTTGTTTGCTGCTGATTGAAACCTAGAGATTGGCAAAAGTCCACCTGTCCTTTTGCCAAAAGAAGGGTGTGGAACAGCTGCAGCAAGGGCTCCCATCATCCAGTGTCACAACTGCTAATAAGCGAGATAGCTCAATCTGCCTTCCCGCCTCAGGCATGTCCCCAAAGTTCCACTGATTACATTTCTCCTTATCAAGCTCCTGAAAATGTTTGGAACAGGACCCAGGAATGCCAACTCCCTACGTCATCTGCAAAAGTCGAAGCAAAAGTAGGGTTCCACCTAGAATCTGCAACCTGAAGGAACAGTGCAAACAAGAGGCAGCTGTGGTGGGTTGTGTCTATGGAGGGAGAGGTGGTGTGATAGACTAAAATGGAGCAGTAATTTCCTAAGGAGGTGGGAGCACATTCCAAAAGGGAGGGTGAGACAAGAAGCAGAGCTGGATTGGAGACAGATGGAGAAATTCAGAACAGCCATTCCCTAGAAACTTGCAAGATATAATCTTAGGTTTAGAGTAGTATAGCGTTTAGTATAGAGTAGTGTAGCTATAATATAGCTTCTGGCAAGATTCTGTCTATATTAACAGAATAACAGAGTTGGAAGGGACCCTGGAGGTCTTCTAGTCCAACCCCCTGCTCAGGCAGGAAACCCTATACCATTTCAGACAAATAGTTGTCCAATCTCCTCTTAAAAACTCCCAGTGTTGGAGCATTCACAGCTTCCGGAGGCAAGTTGTTCCGCTAGTTAATTTTTCTAGCAGTCAGGAAGTTTCTCCTTAGTTCTAGGCTGCTTCTCTCCTTGATTAGTTTCCATCCATTGCTTCTCTTCCTGCCTTCAGGTGCTTTGGAGAATAGCTTGACTACCTCTTCTTTGTGGCAACCTCATAGATATTGGAAGATTGCTATCATGACACTCTTTGTTCTTCATTAAACTAGACATACCCAATTCCAGCAACTTTATATGTTTTAGCCTCGTCCCCTAATCATCTTTGTTGCTCTTCTCTGCACTCCTTCTAGAGTCTCAACATCTTTTTTACATTGTGACGACCAAAACTGGATGCAGTATTACAAGTGTAGTTCTTACCAAGGCATTATAGAGTGGTATTAACACTTCACTCATATTTAAGTGATTGTCCACTAGGACTCCAAGATCCCACTCACAGTTACTATTGTTGAGCCTATACTATACCTGTGCATTTGGTTTTTCTTGCCTAAATCTCTAGAACCTTACTTTCTTCATCATTGAATTTCATTTTGTTAGATAACATCCAGTATTCAAGTCTGTCCAGATCCTTCTGTATCTTAAGCCTGTCTTCTGGAGTGTTGGCTATTCCTGCCAGCTTGGTGTCATCTGCAAATTTGATGAGTTCCCCATCTATCCCCTCATCCAAATCATTGATGAATGTGTTGAAGAGAACTGGGCTTAAAATAGATCCTTGGGGCATCCTACTGCATACTTCCCTCATTCATTCATTAATTCATTCATATCCCATCTTCATTGTTTTTACAAATAACTCAAGGTGGTGAACCTACCCAACACAGCTTCCTTCTATTTTCCACACAACAATAACCCTGTGAAGTGAATTGAGCTGAAAGAGAGTGAATGGCCCAAAGCCACCCAGCTAACTTTCATGGTTAAGATGGAACAAACTCAGGATCTCCCACTTTCTATCCTACTGCCTTAACTGTATGGTGTGAACAATAAAGAACATTGGCTGGATTGTACTATGTCGTTCTTGGGCTGTGCCTGACAATAGATGGCTTCTCTTGCAATTTACGACTTGATACAGCTCTCAGGTTTCTAGGTCTCTCCACCCATTCCCATTCTCTGTTCTAGGACATAAACTAATTATTATTTGTTATGAGGCTATGACATATTCTGAACTAATCAGTAAACAACTGGTAAAATGGTATGAACCTTGGTATAAATAATGTGTATATGTCATATGATCCAAGTTTTGATCCTTTGGCTTCATTTCACAGCTTACTGTTCAATTAACCTACTTCATTCTTAAAGGCTATTCTTTGCAATAAATCTGTCCCATCCAAATGTTTGAATGAATTTTCAATCAATTGTCTTCTGCTGAATTAATCATGTTTGTATTCCGACCCTTCTTTTCTGAATGAGAAATCTTTAGAAATTCTTCGGGCCATCGTGTGCGTGCCACGCATGCGCGGATCGGCCCGTCGCGGTCCGCCATTTTGTTTTTTTTAATTATTATTATTATTATTATTATTTTTCATCGCACGCGCGCCGCGCATGCGCAATTCGGGCCGTCGTGCGCATGCCACGCATGTGCGGATCGGTCCATTGCGGTCTGCCATTTTGTTTTTGTTTTTTTGATTTTTTATTTTATTTTTTTTTCGTCGCACACGCGTGCAATGGGCTAATCCACACATGCGCGGCGCGCGCGCGACGAAAAAAAATAAAAAAAACAAAAAAACAAAATGGCGGACCGCGGGTCGGGGTCGCGGCGTGCATGGGCGGCGCAAGTGGGGTCTCAACCTGAAAAAGGTTGAGAACCACTGGTTTAGTGCAATATATGTCATATAAGTTATTAGTGTTAGAACTTAAGAAGTTGCTATGTACAAAATTGACCCATTGCTCTAGTCCAGTGATGGCGAACCTTTTAGAGATCGAGTGCCCAAAAACTGCCCTGTCCCCGCTCCGCCTCCCGCCCTGCCTGTTCCGACCCCACCCAACCCCTGCCCCACCCGCCCAGCCACGCACCACCTCGTTGGCCCGCCGCAGATCGCTCAGGCAGCCCTGCAGTGCCATGGCAGCCACGCCCTCCACCCTCACCCCGCATCATCTGCACGATATGGGGCACAAGGCTGGAGTCTTGTCCCTGTTGCCCGGCTATGTCCTTGGCTGCGCTGTTCTGTGTGGGCTGCATCTGGGAGTGAGTCTCCTCCAGGGAGGTGCTGGTGAGGAGGGGGCTGCAAGAGGAGGTGGGGCTGGGGTAACAGCGCACGTGCCCACAGAGAGGGCTCCGAGTGCCGCCTCTGGCATGCATGCCATAGGTTCGCCACCACTGCTCTAGTCCTACACAATATTTTCATGCAATTCTCTAGAATTTCAGCCAGAGTTTTTCCAGCTGGTTGCTACCTGGTCATACTGGGATTTCAACTTAGTACTCTCTAAGGCCAAAACATTGCTACAATGAGCTTTCAAAGTGACTTAATAATGCAGTACTAACTTCTGGTTAAAGAGGGTTAGGAAGCAATTTATATATATTTTTTTTCCCAATCATATCCAATTCTCTATTTTTTTTCCAGTAGCATATACTTCTACTATCTAATAGCATGGCCATCATTGAATGTAACACAACATACCTTTGGTTTCTGTTAATTCTATTTTACAGATGGGAAAAATACAATTTGAAAAAAAAGCACCATTGATGCAATGCAGATTCACGTTTTGAATCCATTTTAGTCTGGGCATCTTTCACCTGAAGTTGATGGAACCATCCGGATTTCTCAGGATCTACTACTTCCTGCCTCCTTTCTTAGGCCAGAAAGGAGGCACAAAACAGAGCTTATGCATTATTTGCAAAGAATTGTAATATGTAGCTGAGATGTCACTTAAACTTTCAATCCTAAAGAGCAAATTCAGAATTATGGGGTGACCACGCAGTTCTTACAAAGTGTTGCCACATCTGTCCATTAGTGGTCATCTAAATCAGTGGTTCTTAACCTTTTTGAACGAATCGCCCCCTTGAACCAATGAGGAAGTTGTCATTGCCCCCCCCTACCCCAACATAACCTCTCAATCACAACATAGGAAATAATTCTTCAATTTATGCAAGCACTTTTTTTGTTTTCTTTAAAATTGTCATCAGGACATATCGATGCAAATAATTTATTTCCAGTCTTTTTCCCATATCTCCCATATTCTGGCCAATGGCGCGCCACTGTATGGGTAGAGGCTGCTGTGCAACGCGTATGAAGATAAGCAATGCGTCTTCACATATGTATGGCGTTCTGTACTGAAGCTAGCTGGAGGAACATTTGAAAACACAATTCAATTCAATCTGATGTTTTTGTACGACAGATATACAGCGATTCACTGTACGAAAAGTCTCAAAAGTGTCCCCAAAACTTCTCGCTCCATCGCCCCCATATCACCCCCTTTTCGTTCCTTCGCCCCCGCGTCGCCCCTTTTCGTTCCATCGTCCCCCCCTTAAAAATGAAATCGCCTCCTGGGGGGCAGTATCGCCCAGGTTAAGAACCACTGATCTAAATGTCTGCCTCCTGTATATCTGGTAATATTATGCTAGCAGAAATGGCAAACGAATTCTTGGCACCTTAGAGACAAACTCACTTAAATACTGGGAGTCCATTTCATCATTTGGCAAAGGCCTAACTAAAAGAGATGGGGGAGGGGGGTCAAAGGAGTCATTAACAGTAATATGAGTGGTGCAGATTTAACAAATGATCGAATCCATATCCATTCCTGAAGAGTGAATCCTTCTGTCCCATCATCCCCAACATACCTTGCAAATGGAAACACAGGATTAAAGCAAAGGGCAGCAGCAGCAGCATACCAGGATGGGACTTGCGATTCATCCTGGAGGGCCCCAAAGATCAACACATCTGCTTCCCGAGCAGCTCCCTACTTTAGGACGAAAGAAGGCTGTGTCACCTCCTCTGCACTTGAGAATTTATATCTCTGGAACTTTGTCCTACCCTGCCCTGCCCTGCCCTGCCCCAAGGATAAGGCAGGAACAGCCCAAATTCCAGCTGGATTGAGAGTCTGCTTTCCACATACTGTATCACAGAGGCTTGAATCTCAGATAACAGCCCAGCTATCAATGCACCAGTTCAAACTAGGTAGACTTGGTGTTTGGGCAAAGAAATGGGGAAAGCCATGTTTTGGTCCAGCCAGTGTGAGATGAAGAAGAGAAGGAAACAGTGTGTTCAGATGCTAGAAATGGGACTGGGCAACCAGAGTACAGTTTGTGGAACTGAAATAGCCATCAACCCTGAGTAACAGAATAAGAAAACTGGAAGAGACATTGGAGGTCCCCCCTGCTCAGGCAGGAAACCCTATACCATTTCAGACAAATGGCTGTCCAGTCTCTTCTTACAAACTTCCAGTGTTGGAGCATTCACAGCTTCTGGAGGCAGGTGGTTCCACTGGTTAATTGTTCTAACTGTCAGGAAGTTTCTCCTTAGTTCTAGGTTGCTTCTCTCCTTGGGTAGTTTCCATCTGTTGCTTCTTGTCCTGCCTTCAGGTGCTCTGGAGAATAGCTTGATTCCCTCCTCTTTATGGCAGCTCCTGAGATATTGGAACACTGCTATCATGTCACCCCCTTGTCCTTCTCTTCGTTAAACCAGACATATCCAATGCTGCAACCGTTCTTCATATGAAGTCTCCTAATCATCTTTGTTGCTGTTCTTGTTGCTCTTTGTTCTCTTCCTGATTACAGGCTACATGGGCTGTGCATGATGGGACTGGGGAAGGGGGTCAAAAAGCAGCAGGGGGTCATTAGGTTGGACCTGTACTTGGAAAGAGAAAGAATGTGACCTGATAACCTGAAAGGAAGGGCAATTAATTGATTGTCCTCTATAGGACGATTATTACAGTACAGGTACTCTTCCACTTCTGATGGTAATGAAGCCTGCCCATCATAGTCATAGGTCGTGAAGAGTTGTAAAAAAAAATGACCAACCCCAATTTTGTGATTTTTTTTTAAAATGGTGATTGTTAAGTAAATTGCCATAGCCATTAAGCAAACAATGGATTACTACTAGCAAAGTTTGCCAAAAAACAGATGTGCCTATGGGAAGTTGCAAACAGCCATAAATGCTGCCGTTTTGCTTTGTGCCTGAAGTGACGGCAGCGGGAGGGGGAAAGGAGATGATTGCCTCAACTTCGAATCTGAGTCCTAAGTGGTAGCCCCAAAGCAGGTCTGCTGTAACTTTGAACAGTCACTAAATGACCAATTGTAATTTGAGGACTACTTGTGTTCTTACTATATAGATGCTGTGCTTTTAATGACAGTTGCACAGATTTGTCAATCTAGAGTTTTCCTGCAAGAAAAGTGATTGTGTGGTGCACAGTTGTAAAACCCACCCAGAAAGGAGCAAAATTGCCACCATACAGGGCCCTCAACCTCCACGTTGGACCCGAAGGGATATTGAGGTTGATGGCATTGAAAGCTGTTTGAAATCTACTAGAACAAGAAGAGTTATACCTCCAACAATTCCTATTCCAAATTATCCATCCATTTTACTATAGTTCTCTTCCCAAATTTCAAACCTGACTCCCATGAGTCCAGGTAATCCATTACTTCCAAAATCTTTTGCCATTTTCACTTCATCAGGTTATTTTTTTTTCTATTTTATGGAACAATTCTGTTATATTAGTTTTCTGTGATGCTTTCTGATTTTCACGGTCCAAGACTTGAGAACAAATCTTAAAGTTTAATTCTCCCAATTCCAAAGACACGGAAGCAATAATTGCTCAAAATTATCCAGTTAGATCCCAACTCTTTTAAAAAAAATCTAGATTAAAGTGCCAAGCAGCCATCTATGAGCTGGCAAAAAAATATACTGGCAATAAATTTGCTGCCATCTTGGTCAGTCTCTGTCTTGCCACAGGCTGCCAAATGGTGGTGTTTTTATTTATTGCATGCAGACCCTTTAAGAGGCAGATTGGGTGGATTTTGATCTTTCCCACCAGCTGTTTGAAAAATAATAATCCATCAATCACTTTTTAATGTTGGCTCTAGGTCAGGGGTTCTCAACCTTGGCAACTTTAAGACTTGTGGCCTTCAACTCCCAGAATTCCTCAGCCAGCTTTGCTGGCTGAGGAATTCTGGGAATTGAAGTCCACAAGTCTTAAAGTTACCAAGGTTGAGAACCCCTGACCTACCGGTAGATGCAGAGGAAGTGGCTTTTGACATACGGATTGACCAGCAGCGTTTGACATTGATGTTCACAAAGGAGACTATCAGCTAATTTTGGAATGGCACTTTTCTGAGATAGCACTAAATCTGATTGCGCCTAGAGCAAAATTGCTTTGGCTTGTTCCTTGCTTAAAAGGGAAAACATAGCACAGGTAGTCATCAACTTATCAACCATTCATTTACTGACCATTTGAAATTACAATGGCAATGAAAAAAGTGGCTTATGACTGTTTTTCCACACTTATGACCACGGTCATGTAATCAAAATTTGGACACATGGCAACTGGCATGTATGTATATAGGATGGTTGCAGTGTCCCGGGGTCATGTGATCCCCTTTTGCAAACTTCTGACAAACAAAGTCAATGAGGAAGCCAGATTTGCTTAACAACCTTCTTACTAACTGAATACCTGCAGTGACTCACTTAACAACTGTAGCAAGAAAAGACGTAAAATGTGGCCATAAGTTGAGGACTACCTATATTTTCTCACCCACAGTAGTAATTTGGATTGTAAGTAAGTCTTCAAAGCCGGGACTGATAAATACTATTTTATTACAAGATGTCATGTGCACCAGGGCTGGAAAAAAAGTATATCTTGGGGGCCAATGTCATTTGCCAACATCCTCTTCAGCCTTGAAAGACGGCGTTTAAGGGGTGACTTGATCGAAGTGTATAAAATCATGCATGGGATAGAAAAGGTGGATAGAGAAAAATTCTTTTCTCTATCACACAATACCAGGACAAGGGGGCACTCCCTAAAGCTCATAGCTAAGAAAGTGAGGACAAATAAAGGGAAATATTTCTTCACCCAGAGGGTCGTTGATTTATGGAATTCACTTCCAGAAGGGGTCGTCACAGCTGTCAGCCTTGACAGCTTCAAGGCAGGGTTAGACAGATTCATGGATGCCAAGTGTATCGGTGGTTATTAAAACGGATGTCCATGTGCCGCCTCTATGTTGGTTGAGGCAGGCAGGATTCCCTTGAGTACCATTTGTTGGGGGTCAAGGGAAAGGGAGGGTTTTGCCTTCTCTTTCTGCTCAAGATCCCCATGTACAATTGGTGGGCCACTGTGTGACACAGAATGCTGGACTCGATGGGCTTTGGCCTGATTCAGCATGGCTCTTCTTATGTTCTTATGTTCTTTTTTAGTCGCCAAAGTTTGCTCAGAATGGATGGGAACCAAACTGTAAACTTGTTTTTTCATTTTTTTTTCAACTTTTTTTTTTTTTTTGCATTTGGGGGGATGCTCAGCCCGCCCTACTTCTGGAATTTGGTCCTTGGCATGCTGCTCAAAACCTAATAAGACTTCCAAACCAGAGGAAGTTACACATTTATGATGGACAATGATGGATGTTATGATCATTACTTTCATACCTTCCTCAGCTCCTAATTAATTAGGTCATTGCTCTCATCCAATTGTGCAATGATCTAAATAATGTGGTGACTTCATCACTGAATACTAATGAAAGACTGAAGCACTATAAGTTGCGCTACAGAAATCTGGGGAAGAATTTTCCATTGCTACATTTTCCCTGGTTAGGGAAGAAGTCATTACCAGTAGGAATCTCATGCACGTGTCAAGGGCTTGATATCTATTTCATACATCTAATGGGAAAGGGAAAGTATTTAGGTGCAGTGTGGAAATCTGGAAAAGGACAAAGCAAAGTTACTCGTCAGTCTTGCTTCCTTGCTTTGTCCTTTTCCATATTTCCATCTGAACAAATTCGTGGAGAGAGGTGTGCACTGGACTATTAGGTCCCATCCCTTTTCAAAAAGAGAAGTTGCTCTCTGAGCTTGGTTCTTTTCTTGCAGACGTTTCATTACCCAAACTAGGTAACATTATCAGTGCTAGAAGGAGGACTGGTGAATGTTCACACGTGTGAGACACACACTCTCAACTGGAAAAAAAAAAAAAAAAGACCTGACGGCCTCATACAAGTTTCAGGCTACTCAATTGTTAAACACTGTGTAGTTTCCACCTACATATCTGGGCCAAAAAACCTGTTTGCCACACCCACGCACATCATTCCAGATAAACACGGGATAAAAACAGAAGAAGGAATATGATTTACCCTGGCGGTGTATTCATCTTAAGGTATGTGCCTGAAGGAAAACCATGAGTCAAAAAATAATGTTTAAATAAAGATTCGTAGACAAGATTAAAATGGAAGAATCAAGATGAAATGAAGGCTGAGCACAGGACAGGTAATGGGGATAACAGAATGTTTGAGCAGTTTATCAAGAACACAAAAAGCAAGAAGTTTTGACTTGTCTTCAACAATCGAATTATAGTATTGCTCCCTCTAAACAAGAGAAAATTATCTGGATGGACTCCATAGGATGCTAACAGAATAACAGAGTTGGAAAAAACCCTCATCAAGGAGGAAATCCTATACCTAGACCAGAGGTAGGCAACCTTGGCTCTTTTATGACTCATGGACTTCAACTCCCAGAATTCCTGAGCCAGCATGGCTCACCATGGAAATCTCTCCCTTTCCCCTCAGCATGGCTGGCGCAGGAATTCTGGGAGCTGAAGTCCACCAGTCATAAAAGAGCCAAGGTTGCCTACCCCTGACCTAGACAAAATGGACGCCCAATCTTTTCTTAAAAGCCTCCAGTGATGGAGCACCCACAACTTCTGGAGGCAAGCCGTTCCACTGGTTGATTGTTCTCACTGTCAGGAAATTTCTCCTTAGAATCACACCTGATTGTATAACCTTTTTTGCCACAGTTATTAATTGGATCGTTGCATCATTATTAAGTGAATCATGCAGTCATTAAGCAAATCCAATTTCTTCCATTGACTTTGCTTGTCAGAATAGAGCTGGAAGGGACCTCGGAGGTCTTCTAGTCCAGCCCCCTGCTCAAGCAGGAATCCCCATATCATTTCAGACAAGTGGCTGTCCAGTCTCTTCTTAAAAACCTCAAGTGATGAAGCACCCACAACGTCTGAAGGCGAACTGTTCCACTGGTGAATTGTCCTCACTGTTAGGAAATTTCTCCTTAGTTTCAGGTTGCTTCTCTCCTTGATTAGTTTCCATCCGTTGTTTCTTGTCCTGCCTTCTGGTGCTTTGGAAAATAACTTGACCCCTTCCTCCTTGTGGCAGCCTTTCAAATACTGGAATACTGCTATCATGTCCCCACTAGTCCTTCTTTTCTCTACACTGGCCATTCCCAAATCCTGCAACCGTTCTTCATCTGTTTTTGTCTCCAGGCCTTTAATCATCATAATTGCTCTTCTTTGCATTTTTTCCCCCAAAGTCTCAACATCTTTTTTCTAATGTGGTGACCAAAACTGGATGCAGTATTCCAGGTGTAGCCTTACTAAGGCTTTATAAGGTGGTACTAATACTTCACTTGATTTTGATTCTATACCTCTGTTTCTTTAACAAAGGATTGTATTAACTGTTTTGGCGGCTGCTGCTGCACACTGCTGGCTCATGTTTAAGTGATTGTTCACTGGGACTCCAAGGTCCCTCTCACAGTTACTGTTTTTGAGCCAGGTTTCGCCTAATCTGTACTTGTACCTTTGATTTTTCCTGCCCAGGTGTAAAACCTACATTAAATGTCATTTTGTTCAAGTCTGTCAAAATCTTTTTGGATTCTGAGCTTATCTTCTGGGGTATGGACTATTCCTGCCAGCTTGGTGTCATCCTAATCCTAGCCTCTTTCATTTCGCCTTAGTGGGAATCCAATCAGTTTGTTGTCTTGTTGAAAGGAAAATGCTACAGTAGTACAACATCCCAGGTAGCAATGTTCATTAAGGATGAGAGGTCCTTGATGCTCTCTGAGCTTGGTTCTTTTTTTTGCAGATGTTTCATTACCCAAACTAGGGAACATCATCAGTGCTAATCAAGTTAGTCAATCAGAGTAGCACTGATCATGTTATCTAGTTTGGGTAATGAAATATCTGCAAGAAAACAACCAAGCTCAAAGAGTAGCAAGGACCTCTCATTTCAACTCTGAGCTACAAATATTCTCCTTTATTGGTATCCCTAAGGATGCTTTAGGAACTCCTTTACTGTTGCCATTTCTTCCGCTGATGTCTCTAGAAGTGTTGAGCTGGTGGCCCCGGAATTCCTCACCAAATCTTGTATCTGCAGCTGTATCCCCAAATTGGGCCAAAGAAACATTCCAGAGTCATGCAAACATGCTTCTTGAAAACAAATAAATATTGCTAAGGCTTCAGAACATGTGATTGGGGTTCAGGCTTCCTGCTCTATCAACTCAAGCTATTTCCTCTTAGCTCATGAACCCTAATTAAAGTATATTTTAATTGGCTGAGCAATGCGTTTTGTGTTCCTCAGACAAAAAGAGTTACTGAATAGATTGGCACAGTTGCTAACAACAATGAAGCCTTACTTTTAATTTTTAGGGCAGAAATCACCATTAAATTCTGACATGAAACTGAGACCTCACTTTCAGATAAACAATGTGGCTTGGCAGGCCAACGCCTGAAAGAACTGAGGCAACGAGGAAGAAAATATTTTGTGGCTATAATTCAGAAGAAGATTTATCTCTATATTGTTGCCAAACTTGGAGCACTGGGGAATTATCAGAGAATTGGAAAAGGGCTGATGTGGTTCCCAACAGACGCAGGAAACTGCAGATCAATCAGCCTGACATCAATCAATACCTGGGAAGATACTGGAATAAATAATCAAAAAACAGATCTGTGAACATCTAGAAAGTTATAATAGCCAGCACGGATTTATTAAAAACAGATCATATCAAACCAATCTTATTTCATCTTTGATAAAGTGACTAAATTAGTAGACCAGCGAAATGCTGTGGATACAATATATTTAGACTTCAACAAGGCATTTGACAAAGCAGACCACAACCTACTTCTTGGTAAGCTAGAAAAATGTGAGATAGACAACATCACCACCAAATGGATTTGTAACTGTCGGACAAACCGTACTCAACAAGCAGTCCTTACTGGTACTTCATCCACAGGGAGGGAAGTAAGCAGTGGGGTACCACAAGGTTCCGTCTTAGGCCCAGTACTCTTCAATACCTTCATAAATGACTTAGACAAGGGAACTGAAGGGGAACTCATCAAATTTGCAGATGACACTAAGCTGGCAGGAATAGCCTGTTGAAAGAAAAATCTTCATCAGGATCCAGTCCAAGCAGGGAATAAACAAAATGGAGACTGCTTTAGAAAGAAGGTTGTAGTTTTATTGACGGGCAGAGCCAGACAAAAGATGGCTCTGGCAAAGCTGACCACATGTTGCTGGGAGTGGTGGGTTTTTATACCTTCTGGGGCTTTTGAGGTTGTTTCCTGTTCCTGTTTGAGGCTTTATATTTCCTGTGTCATGTACTTTGACCTGAGTCTGAGTGTGTCCTTTTGGTATTGGTGGGTTAATCCTATTATGTCCCCAAAGGTCATGTCTTTTAGAATTTGGTGGGGTAGGTAGATTTTAGGGGTCTTTGTCTTCCTAATCTCATCAGCTTCTAGCTTCCGGACTTCAGCCTTCCTGAATGGATTATTACATCTGCATTTCTAAAAACTGGTTTCTGCTGAGTTTTCTGGCTGGGGGGAGGGAGAGGTTCTGCCTTTTTTAAAGATCTTCTCCATTATTCCTTTGGAGAAATATATTTTGCCTTTTTAATATTCCCCCAAAATATTTCTTTCTCTGGATTCTTCCCACAAGCCAACACCCCAGAAGACAAGCTCAGAATCCAAAAAGATGTTGACAGACTTGAACAATGGGCCCTATCCAACAAAATGGTATTTAATGTGGAGAAAAGCAAGGTTTTACACCTGGGCAGGAAAAACCAAAGGTACAAGTACAGATTAGGCAAAATCTGGCTCAAAAACACTAACTGTGAGAGGGACCTTGGAGTCCTAGTGGACGATCACTTAAACATGAGCCAGCAGTGTGTGGCAGCAGCCAAAAAAGCTAATACAATCCTGGGTTGTATAAACAGAGGCATAGGATCAAAATCACATGAAGTATGAGTACCACTTTATAAAGCTTTAGCAAGGCTACATCTGGAATACTGCATCCAGTTTTGGTCACCACATTACAAAAAAGATGTTTGAGGCTTTGGAAAAAGTGCAAAGAAGAGCAACTATGATAATTAAAGGCCTGAAGACTAAAACAGATGAAGAACGGTTGCAGGATTTGGGAATGGCCAGTCTAGACAAAAGAAGGACTGGAGGGGGGGACATGATAGCAGTATTCCAGTATTTGAGGGGCTGCCACAAAGAGGAGGGGGGTCAATTTATTTTCCAAAGCGCCTGAAGGCAGGACAAGAAACAACAGATGGAAACTAATCAACAACCTGGAATTAAGGAGAAACTTCCTAACAGGACAATTCATCAGTGGAACAGCTTGCCTTCAGATGTTGTGGGTGTTTCATCACTTGAGGTTTTTAAGAAGAGACTGGACAGCCACTTGTCTGAAATGATATGGGGACTCCTGCTTGAGCAGGGGGCTGGATTAGAAGACCTCTAAGGTCCCTTCCAGATCTATTCTATTCTATTGCTTTACAGTAGAGTTTCCCAAACTTGGTAACTTTTTAAAATATTGTTTAGAGTCAGAAAACATACCATTAAAGTTGTAAGTCATTAAAGATGAGGACTATTTGGTTTATTTGGTTTTATATTTGGGATTTTACTTTTCTGTAAGCGTAGGTGAGTTTGGTGGCTATCTAAATTTTCTTAATATATCAATAACAAAAAATAAATACCAAATGGCAAGACCAAGCGGGATTGTAGCTACAATACAAGGAGCAAAATAAGTAAGCAGCAATCCCCACTGATCCCTATGGAGAAGCTTCACAAGGAAGGTCTCACATCTGGTTATATCTGGGATAGGGGACAGGCCAACCACAATGGGTATATTGCAGATCCCATCAGCCAAAGAGTGTTGCCTGACAGGGACTAGAAGACAGGTAGTTGTAGCTTCAGCTCTGTGAAATATACTCCCTTTAGGGATTAAAATGGACCCAACCATGGCAGCCTTTTGTTAGGCTTTAAACATTTGGCTCTATACCTGAGCTTGGAGCTCTGAATGTGCTAAAGGTCTCATTTTTTGACTTTACCGTTAATTGGTTAATTATCCTGGCAGCTGTATGTATTTATTTTGGATGTTTTTATTGCCTTAAATGCTTTTAAAATTGTGTTTAATAGTTTAGGAACAGTAAGCCACCCAGAGTCACTGGTTGAGATGGGCAGCTATAGAAATTGAATACATACATAAATAAATGCAAATATTTTGTAAACAGAAGGATAAATGCCTACATATTAGACATGGAGATCTCTGTTTCTCCACTGCAACTTCCATCATCCCTGACTTCAGGCCATGCCAGATCTCAGGCTGATGGAATTGGCATCTAATGGCAATGTGAAGGGGGGGGGTTCTCTTCTCTGAAATGTGCCTCCTGAACTTTGAGTGTGACTTTAGTTGTGACTCCAGAGCAGGGGTGGAAGTGTGGTTGTTGTCTCTGGTGGCCTCCTGGCCCCTATCCCTTTCATCACGCCTGATGAATCTGAAAAAGTTTGAGGAAGGGGGATGTGGGATCAAAATTTTATGCAGGACTAAGGAACTTATTCCTAAAAACAGTTTGGAAGCAAAAAAATGCCATCATGTTGTATACATTAACTTGTTTTAAGAACTAGAGCGCCTAGACTGCCAAAATAACTCACTGTTATCTTAAAGAGATGAATCACATCCTTTTGCTAATGTGTATTTATATCTGAAATATTTAAATATTTGGAACATGAACCCATTATGTAACAATTCAAATTGATCCTAGATAATCAAGATCTGGTGTCTTGCATTCAAAGGTAAAGTATGTCTTAATGCATATCATATAGAGACAGCCTGTTTACTTGATCACTAATGTCTTACTTATAATGTAAATTGCATCAGATACATTTTATACAACTAGATGCAATGATAGGTGATTTAATTATTAGCAATATTCTCTGTTTTTTTCAGAGTTGTATCTGCTTTTGAAGAAGGAACTGTGCCAGTCCTTCAGAAACCAGGAAAAGTGCAGGTGTGTGAGCTGGCATCTCTTTCGTGGATTAGGTCCTCCTTCTTGGTTGATTTCAATAATATTAATAATATTAATATTAACCCTAGATTGCCTGATTGCCAATGACTGCGCTGCTCTCAACTATGAAAACAAAGACAATACAACCAAGAAAAAAAAGAAAGAAAAATTAAAGAGGGGAAAATCAACAGACTGGATTTGGTTTGGGGGAAGCCCCTCCCCAAACCAAAAAAGAAAAAAAAGATACTTCTACCGGTAAGCAGTTTCCTTCATTGTTCTTCACCTACGGAAAGACATCTTGCCAAACTAAAGCAATTACAGATAGTCCTTGACTTACGACCACAACTGAGCCCAAAATTTATGTTGTTAAGTGAGTTTTGCCCCATTTTGTGACTTTTCTTACCACACTTGTTAAGTGAATCATTGCAGTTATTAAGTTAGTCGCCTGGTTGATAGCTGAATCTGGCTTCCCCGTCGACTTTGCTTGTCAGAAGGTCGCAAAAGGGAATCACTTGACCCCGGGACATTGCAACCGTCATCAATATGAACCAGTTCCCAAGCATCTGAATTTTGATCAAATGACCATGGGGATACTGCAACGGTCATGTGAAAAATTGTCATAAGTCATTTTTTTCAGTGCTGTGGTAACTTTGAACGGTCACTAAATGAACTGTTGTAAATTGGGGATAACCTGTGCTTGCATCATGAAAGAAATATTCTGAGAATTTCTAGGGAGGAGGTGTCTTGACCCACCAAAATATCTAAACTTTGCTGTCTTTGAGATGCAGCCCCTCCCTCTTGGGAATCCAGCCTACGTTCCACCACACTCCTTCACTAAAGACCTGAGGGAAGAGTTCCTCAAAACACCAGCAGGGTGGGGCCACGGGGAACCTTATTCTGTAGGTGCTGCTACAGAGGCGGCATACTTCCAGGGTCCTGAAAAACGGCATGGTTTAACTGAAGGAACCCAGACTGTGCCAGCATTGCCCGATCAAATCAGCCAGGCAGATAGTATGAAGCTGTAAAACTGAGCTGTGAAACATAACAGGGCCAACATGGACCCTTTCCCCCCCCTTTTAACAGTCATTTTAGGGCAGGGTTAGGCAACCTTGGCTCTTTTATGACTTGTGGACTTCAACTCCCAGAATTCCTGAGCCAGCCTCCAGAATGTCACAATATTCCCTGCTTTTCAGCTGAATCAAAAGGATTCCATCTACCTATAAGACCTAGTCAATCTCAATAGGATTAGAACCCAACATGGCAGATGCGCTAATCTCCTCCATAAATGTGGAAAGCTCTGCTATTCAAAATGGAGCTGTGAAGCTCCAAAGCAGACAATGCAACATATTGTAGAACAGTGCCCTCTGAGCGCATATCAGGAAAGCCCCAGAGACTAGGCCAGGGGTAGGCAACCTTGGCTCTTTGATGACTCGTGGACTTCAACTCCCAGAATTCCTGAGCCAGCCATGCTGAGGGGAAAGGGAGAGGTTTCCAAGCTGAGCCATGCTGGCTCAGGAATTCTGGGAGTTGAAGTCCAGGAGTCATAAAAGAGCCAAGGTTACCTACCCCTGTTTTAGGGCATGAGTTCTTCTGATGGCCAAAATCTTCTTTGCTGGCAGGCTATTTACTTTGTTCAGGCTTGAGAGGAATCATACCTTTTCAGTTGTGGTGACAGTGTTACTATCTGGGATGAGAGTAGCTCAGGGTAGCAGGCCATACTGGTTGGAAAATCTGGAAACACCTCTGGAAGGCCTTTTTTTTCCTGACACAAAGCATTAGTCCCCACACAATATGGAATGGAGCTCCACTTGGGGATGTCAATTTTTTTTGTTTCTTTCTTTAAATCAACAGAAGGACTGTGATGTTTCAATGGTACATCCATGCAGTTTTCCTGCCACAGGAAAGGCATGGCTTGCCCAGATGGTTTTTTCCCATTTCCAAGAAATCTCAGGTTTCCCCAACCAAAGGGACTGCTGGATACATTCTGGGATAAGTCCCGCTAGACGTTACTGCCCCCTGCTGAGGATCTCAACGCCTTCCTTGGTTTTGTCAGACCTGTATATAAAGATATAGTTGACATTTAATGACCTGGAAATTCTCTGTGAATTCTGTGGTTAAAAAGCAAGTGGGGGGGAACACCCAGCAAAGTCCTAAGTCACAAAAATCTCTTTGGGCAGCAGAAACACAACGCGAACGGCTCTATATTTACTCTTCCTTTTTTTTCCTCACACAAGGAAAAACGCAGGGTCAGTTTGTAATAATAATAATAATAATAATAATAATAATAATAATAATAATAATAATAATAATAATAATAATAATAATAATAATAATAATACAAGCACCTGCAACATAACACGCCAGACTTAACAATTGTTGATAAGAAATACAAAAAAGTCTGGATAGTGGACGTGGCAGTGCCTAGAGACAGCAGAATAGACGAGAAAGAACTGGAGAAGATAACAAAATACGAAGACCTACAAATAGAAATAGAAAGACTGTGGCAAAAGCAAACAAGGGTAGTACCAATAGTAATAGGTGCCTTGGGTGCAATCCCAAAACAACTGGAGCATCACTTGAACACCATTGGCATTGACAAATTCGCTATTAGTCAATTGCAAAAGGCGGCCTTACTAGGAACTGCTTCCATCCTGCGACGATATCTGTAATACCATCAAACATCCACATCTGCCTATCCCAAGTCCTGGGTAAGGATTTGATAGGTAGACAAAATGCCAAATCGTCTGAACATCTGGCTGACTGTGCAATGATCCATAATAATAATAATAATAAAGTTGGAAGGGACCTTGGAGGTCTTCTGGTCCAACCCCCTGCTCAGGCAGGAAACCTTATGCCATTTCAGACAAATGGCTCTCCAGTCTCTTCTTAAAAACTTCCAGTGTTGGAGCATTCACAGCTCCTGGAGGCAGGTTGTTCCACTTGTTAATTGTTCTAACTGTCAGGAAGTTTCTCCTTAGTCTAGGTTGCTTCTCTCCCTGATTAATTTTCACCTGTTGCTTCTTGTCCTGCCTTCAGGCGCTTTGGAGAATAGCCTGACTCCCTCCTCTTTGTGGCAGCCCCTGAGATATTGGAACACTACTATCATGTCCCCCCTCGTCCTTCTCTTCATTAAACTAGACATACCCAATTCCAGCAACCATTGTTTATATGTTTTATCCTCCAGTCCCCTAATCATCTTTGTTGCTCTTCTCTGTACTCTTTCTAGAGTCTCAGCATCTTTTTTATATCTTTTTTATATCGTGGTGACCAAAACTGGATGGAGTATTCCAAGTGTGGCCTTACCAAGGCCTTGTAAAGTGGTTTTGATCTGGCGCGATCCTGGGATGGGGAGGCACGGAGTTATGTTTTTTTAGCGAACGGATTCCAGAATTCAGCAGCGCATAGGCTTCACGTCACGGGATCCCTCAAGGAGGGCTCTCCCTCCGAAGTAGGTGACGTCACTAGAACCAAGGCGGGCCTGGGAATCCTAGGGAAGCCCTCTCGCTCCGGGGAGGGGCCGAGGAGGAACGCCGCGGTTGTGACGTCACGGGAGGGCGTGCGGATTCCGGGGAAAGCCCCACCCGCAGCTGGGCGTTCCTTCCAGGCGGCGGGAGAAGCTCTTTTTTTTCCCCCGCCATGGCTGCTTTGCAGTTCCTGCTGATGATCCCGGCCCTGGGCAATTTCCTTTTCACCTTCGGGACAGGCATGGAGCTGATCCGTTTTATTTCCTACCGTGCCATCTTTCTGCAGCTGCCCGCGGGGGCTGCGTCTCCTCCCCACGTGAATCCAGGTAAGAAGGGCAGATCCATACAGGGGTTCTCAACCTTGGCAACTTTAAGACTTGTGGACTTCAACTCCCAGAATTCCTCAGCCAGCAAAGCTGGCTGAGGAATTCTGGGAGTTGAAGTCCACAAGTCTTAAAATTGCCAAGGTTGAGAACCCCTGCTTGAGTGTAGCAGGACCTCCGATTTGGAGTGCGGCGTCGGGAAATTTGGAGGGATTTTTGAGTTGATGACTTGATTCTCTCCGATCGAAAGGCTTCCCGTGGGAGAACGGGTAATCGATACCTTTTAGATGTACTTAAAATAGGGCATGAATACAAGAGCGCCTCGGTTGCTGTGCCAAGGAGATCTCTCTGCTGCAACTACCCTGCGTGCTCTGTTGCAAGGTTTCGAGTTGCAGCTTGCTTTTTGCCCAGAGGCCCTTTGAAAACATGGCAAGATTGTAAATAGAAATGAGTGAATGCTCCTCCGTGCTGCCAAACATTTATGGCTGGCCATGCACACCCTGCATGACTTTGATTTGATTTACAGTAATGGATTGCTTGAGCGAACTTATCAATGGCTGAATTCTGACGATATAATAAACCCAAACAAAAAGTCCACATCATGACTTAGACTGTTGTGTGAATCCAATCAGAGGAGTGTATTGAAGAAATCATTGCCAAAGCATAGCCATATAAGTTATTGGAAGCAGTCGGGCTGTCATTCAGCTGTCCTTTGCTAGGAAAGTTTGGTTCTTGCTTGCCCCTGAATAGCTGTTAGGTCAAACCTTTGCAGTAATATAGAGGCCATCTTTGGCAGAATTCTGCTTCTGTATGTCTCTTAAAGATCTGGGCATTTGATCAAGGATTAAGGCTGATTTTGAGGAGATAGCTTCAGTCCGCACTCATTCCCAGAAAGCCATTCCTATCCCTAAGGCTTGTACATAAGTTATATGTTCATCAAAGTGAAAAATTTCCCTTCTTTTACTGCCTTTGGATTGCAAACATTACAGTCCTTTTATGCAAGGAATGAATATTCAGAATGCTGAGTGAGCTGTGCCCATCAGATTTTGAAGTGCAACTTAGAAAATATAAGGGGGGGGGAAACATTTCTAAATGCCAGTGTCATTCTTCTTGCATTTCCAGCACTTCTTCAGACTGGGTTGGACAGACTATGGACTGCCGGAGACTTCAGGATTTCATTTTGTAGTCCCAAAGCAACCCTCTTTGCTAGCTGTAGATGTAATATTTTTAATGCAGGGGTTCCCCGAGACCTCAAAATTATTTCAAGGTTTCCTCTAGGGCAGTAGTGGCGAACCTTTTAGAGACCGAGTGCCCAAAAACTGGCCCCATCCCTGCCCCACCCCCACTTCGCCTGCCCGCAGGGCCACTCACCACCTCCAGGGCCCGCTGCAGATCGCCCAGCAGCACCATGGCGGCCACTCCCTCTGCCCGTGCCCAGCAGCATCAACTGTGCATGATGGGGCATGAGGGCAGTCTTGTCTACTCTGTCTGGCTACCATGTCCTTGGCTGTACTGCTCCGTGTGGGCCACGCTTGGGGATGACTCTCCTCCAGGGGGGCTGCTGGTGAGGAGAGGTCACAGGGGAGGCAAGGCTGGGACAATGGCACGTGTGCCCACAGAGAGGACTCCGAGTGCCGCCTCTGGCACCCGTGCCATAGGTTCGCCACCACTGCTCTAGGGCAGTAGTCTCCAATCTTTTTGGCTCGGTGGACCAGCAAAGGCAGCGGCAATGGTGGGATGGAGGGGGATGGTTTTGCACGTGCACCATTTTTACAAATGCAACTTTGTACATGCGCACTCATCCATCACTTCCACAGCCCTGGTCTGAACGGGCTGCCACCCTGCACTCGCCTGCGGACCAGGGGTTGGAGACCCCTGCTCTAGGGCATTGCTCATCAACCTCAGCAACTTTAAGTAGGGTGAACTTCAACTTCCCAGCTGGCTGGGGAATTCTGGGAGTTGAAGTCCACTCATCTTAAAGATGCTGAGATTTACAAACACTGCTCTCGGGTGAAAAGGTTGAGAAAGGTTGATGTAAACCAGGGGTGTCAAACTCGCCACGTCACGTGACGTGTTGTGACGTATCGCGACTTTTTTTCCATTGCCGGCAATGGGGTGGGCACGGTTTCACCATGATGCATCCAGCTCGCAGGCCGGCAGTTTGACACCTCTGATGTAAACCATCATGGTAGTAATATTCTGCTGTAAACAGGGCGCAAGATTACTCAATTTTTCTCTTGCAGATGGCACCTCGAATTCTCAGTGGAAAACTGCCGTAAGGGATCCCAAGATTCTGCATTCGCTAACAGCGGATGTGGGCCTGATCATTCTTTTTATCCTGCAGCACAGCCTTATGGCTTCTGACCAGGTCAAACACTGGACTTCCAACTGCTTTGGGGTCTTGCAGAGAACAGTCTATGTTTTTTGCACAGACTTAACTCTTCAGGTAGGAATACCGATTTAGAGTATAAAGTGAGAAAGTTGTACAGGTACTGGTCGACTTACGAATGGTTGTTTAATGACAAATTGAAGTTACAGTGGACTCAAAAAAGGTTGTGCCCTTTCCTTGAAGTTACAATTGCTGCACCACCCCTCACAGCCAGGCAATCACATTTTAGGTGCTTGGCAACCAGCTTGCATTTATAACTGATTGCAGCATCCCATGATCACTTGATTGCTTTTTGTGGTTTTTTTGTTTTCTGGTCATTTTCTGACAAAAACGCCCATTGGATAAAGTGGATTCAGACTCACAATGACATAATTTGCTTAACAGCCAGGGTGACTCGCTTGACCACAATCGCAAAATCGAGTCCAGTCACATGGGGAATCGACTTAACAACTGCAATGACTTGACACCAAAATTCCAGTCTCAGTTGTGGTCACAACTCAAGGACTACCTGTAAGAGCTTGAGCTCTTTCATTGTTTGTGACGTTGCAAAACGCAGTTGAGTTTCTTTCTCAGCTAGGAGAAGTGGGCATTTTTTTTAAAAAAAAAATAGATAATAATGAAGACTAGAATTTTAACTTGCATTTATATTTGCATTCTTTTGTAAAAGACAATTTGCTTTAAGAAGTTGTGGGTGCTCCAACACTGGAGGTTTTTAAGGAGAGATGGGCTTTGTCTGCTGTCTGAGCAGGGGGTTGGACTAGAAGACCTCCAAGGCCCCTTCCAACTCTGTTATTCTGATTCATACCCTGTATGACCTCACATGCAGCCACGTTAAATATCGTTGCAGTGTCTGCTAGTAATGTACTTTTTTTCCCCTTTTAACGTAGTTGCTGATGAGGTATTGGCAGCCAGTGCTGGAGGGCCCCATGCTCTGGAATACAAGTACTGAGCCATGGATCACGTGGGTTCCACTCATCTGCTTTATCCTCCATTTCATCTCCTGGCTAATCATCTTTAGCATCATTCTCATCTTTGATTATGCAGAACTGATGGGAGTCAAACAGGTACTTGTGCTTTATTTGTTTTTCCCCTTCACGTGTCTCCCTTTGGTGAGCAAGGCTGCGAAGAGGAATGGCGCAGTTTGAGAACTAAAACCATGGTGAGCCCAGCCTCTGATGAGCCCCTTTTATCCTCCGGGGGAGTCAATTGTTCTTTCAAGCATCACTTTATTTATTTAATGAAATTTAGAAGCAGCCTGCTCCAGATGCCTCCGAGTGGCTCACACATTAAAAAAATGGGAATGATTAAAAAAAATAAATGGATTGTGCTCATCCAGAAGACAGGCTCTCTGCAACAGACAAGCCATCCGAATAGAATATTTGTAACTAAGGGTTGAACTGTGGTGCTCTCTGAGCGTGGTTGTTTTCTGGCAGACAACCAAACAGTACACAACTAAGCAAAGGAATTACCAAGAAGGAAACACTCCCACCAGTGGTGGCGAACCTTTTAGAGACCGAGTGCCCAAACTGCAGCCCAAAACCCACTTATGTATCGCCAGGTGCCAGATGTGTGTGGCCCACTGGATGGGCGTAGCTGTGGTGGTCATGGCAGACTGGGTGGGTATGACCAAGGTAGGCATGGTCACCTTGATGTTGCTCGTGGGGAGGGACACCTGTGGGGGCTGGGCAGGGTTGGGGGAGATCCAGGTGGATCCGGCAGGTGGGGCGGTGGGCAGGAGGCTCGTCCTATGGGGTGAGGCAGGGCGGGGGTGCCATTGTCACAGGGCAAGGCGAGGCAGAGGCCAGGGCAGCTGCTGCCTGACACCATCGGCCCCCATACACAGAGGCTAGCCAGCACATGAGGGCCGACAGTATCCATCAGCAGCTACAGCCTGCCGGCCCCTCGACTGGCACACTGGGGCTCCACAGCACGCCACCAGCAGTTCAGAGAAGCCGCCTCTGAGCTGGACGGCTGGCCAACAGCTGAGGAGGCGATGCAGTGGGTCATGCCCGGGAAAAGGAGAGCATGCGAGGCCAGGAGGGATGGGATGAGGGGGAGGGAAACCAGCTATGTTGGGATGCATCCGGCTATGTGGGACCTCGGTGAGTTAGTGGGCAGCTGGTTGAAGAGGGCGGTTGCCATCTCAGGGGCATGGCGCATGTGCCCACAGAGAGGGCTCTGAGTGCCGCCTCTGGCACGCGTGCCATAGGTTCGCCACCACTGACTCCCACCAACACTGCTAGGGCAAGCCACCCTATATAAACAGAGAAGAGCCGGCTCCCTTCTAGCACTGAAGATGTTACCTAACTAGCTAATGAAACACGTGCCAAAAAAAAGGCCCAGAGAGCACCAAGGACCCTCCCTGCAAACAATACATCCCGCAGGACGGGGAAGGGAAGGGGCTCAACTATGAACCTGCCCTAAAACGGGGAAAAAATAGTACAAGTAGTCCTCAACTTATGACACTTCATTTAGTGACTGATTGAAGTTACGACAGCACTGAAACAAGTAATAATAATAATAATAATAAAAAAGTTGGGAGGGACCTTGGAGGTCATCTAGTCTAACTCTCTGCTTAGACAGGAAACCCTATACCAGCGGTTCTCAACCTTTTCCGGGGCTCGACCCCGGCACGCATCACGCATGCGCGGCGCGACGGGGCGCATCACGCATGCGTGGCGCAACAGGGCGCATGCGCGACAGGGCGCATCGCGCATGCGCGGCGGCCCGCATCACAAAGGGGAAAAAATGGCCGACCGGAAAAAAAATGGCCGACCAAAAAAAAAATGGCGGGCCTGCATCGCGCATGCGCGACGCGACAGCCCGCATTGCAAAGGAGAAAAAAATGGCCGACCAAAAAAAAAAATTGGCAGACTGCAGCGTTTGGCAACCCCCATGAAATGATCGTTCGACCCCAAATGGGGTCGCGACCCACAGGTTGAGAACCGCTACCCTATACCATTTCGGACAAATGGCTGTCCAGTTTCTTCTTAAAAACTTCCAGTGTTGGAGCCTTCACCGCTTCTGGAGGCAGGTTGTTCCACTGGTTAATTGTTCTAACTGTCAGGAAGTTTCTCCTTAGTTCTAGGTTTCTTCTCTCCTTGATCAGTTTCCACCCGTTGCTTCTTGTCCTGCCTTCAGGCGCTTTGGAGAATCGTTTGACTCCCTCTTCTTTGTGGCAGCCCCTGAGATATTGGACTTATGACATTTTTTCACACTTACGACCCTTGCAGCATCTCCCTTCAGACGCTTGGCAATTCACTCATATTTTATAACGGTCGCAGTGTGTCCGGGGGGGTTTCATGTGATCATCCCCTTTTGCGACCTTCTGACAAGCAAAGTCCATAAGGAAGCCAGATTCACTTAACAACCATGTTGCTAAACAATTGCAGCGATTCACTTAACAACTGAGGCAAGAAAGGTCGTTAAATGGGAGCAAGCTCACTTTAACCACTGTCTCGCTAAGCAACATAAATTTTGGGCGCGATTGGGGTCATAAGTTGAGGACTGCCAGTATTCAGCATTGCGTTACAAATGGGAAGCCGTGTGTTCCTCTGTAGAATCTGCAGAGAGCCCAAGGGTGCCTTGGCTGTATATAAAATCTTGGCGTGCCTCTACACAGTAAACAGATGTTGCTTTCATTTCATCCCCAGGTTTATTACTACTGCTTGGGCATAGGAGACCCTTTGGCTGTGAAGTCTTCACGGGCCCTCCGTCTCTACGCCCACCTTCGCCATCCACTGTACGTGGAGTTTCTCCTTATCCTCTGGGCTGTTCCCTGCCTCTCTCTTGACCGTCTGCTTCTGGCCTTCTTCTTCACCGTCTATCTTACCTGTGCTCACAGCCTTGATGAACAGGATTATCTCTACCTCCGTGCCCAGCTGGAGAAGAAGTTCCAAATCTTCTCCCGGGAAGAGGCAGCTTATGGGGACTTATTGGCTCAAAATGGCCCCTCAGACTACAAGGGCAACTGAGTAGTTGGAGTGAGAGAGGTTATCGATTTTCGATGCAGAGGGGGCGTCTGGCTTTTGGGGGGGGTTTGATGGCCAGATCCCTGCTTGCAAAGCACTGAATAATACACCATATCTTATCTTGATTGTGCTTTTATACATAAAGGACTTGAAGGGCTACCTCCCAAAAATTTGGTATCTACTGGGCCCAGTCTCTTCTAACCCCCTAAAAGAATCTTTTCCTAAGCTCGTGTTCTCCATTGTTATGGACTGGAAGTTCATTGTCTTCAACAGCAGTGGTAGATGAAAATCTTGGGAATTTTAGTCCCAACACATTTGGAGAACGTTAAATTGGGATAGTCTGGACTAAAACATACTAAGTTCTACTAGCATGGAGGTGCCGTTTAGGGTCTTATTGGAGGAAGTTGGAATGACTGATGCCTGGGTTGATCTCACCCTAGAATATTATAAGGAGTTACTTTTCGATCATGAACTTTTCTCACTTACTCTAATGAGAATCCTTAATAATGGTTGAGGTCTAGCTATAATTGGCCATTTTCATGGCAGCCTCTGGATCTGATGGTTGTGTGGAAGGCAAGCAGTTGATTAAACAAACGTGTCTAGTTCTAGAAGAGAAGCATCTCTAGAATACAGCTGTATAGCATAGCAACCCCTTCTGAGTAAAAAAAAAAAAAAGGTGGGGGGAAGTGACTGCCTTTTAGCTCTTTAATGGTCTGGTTTGACCAAGAGAATGTGCAAAATGTTCCTCCTTTTAGAATTAATAGCATGTTTTATTTATTTCAAATGAGCTTTTACTGACCTCTTGCCTCAATTTTTAATTATAGTATTCTAACCTCTGTCGACATGTAAATACTTATTTTTCAAAAAATATTAGCAGCCACGTGCACTTATTTTGAGGAATATGATATAAGGGGATTGTAGATGCCTTTCTTCAATATGATAGTAAGAAAGCACATTTATGAGTCTATGTGTGTGGTGGTTTAAACCAGGGCTTTTCAACCTTTTCACCCATTGTACCACTTTTAGGATATGGCAACATCCGAGCACCACCTGTCGCCTAGCAAGGTATCAAAAACTTGATGACCAAAAAAAAAAAAAAAAGGAAAAAAGTGATAAAGTACAGGTAGTCCTCGACTTACAACAGTTCGTTTAGTGACTGTTCGAAGTTACAATGGCATTGAAAAAAGTGCCCCCAAAGCCACAGCCGAGCAAGACACCTGCCTGCCCGCCCACCTATCTGAGGTTTTCATTGTTGTGAGCATTTCTGTTCAGGCTTGGCAGCGAGGGTGGGGTGGAGGGATATTTGGTTTTTATTCCCCTGTCTGCTGGGTGGTTGCAGCAGGTTTTGGTCACTTCACTTGACCCTGGGACACTGTGACCATCATAAATATGAATCAGTTGCCAAGCATCTGAATGTAAATCACAAGACCCTGGGGATGCTGCAACATTCCAGCTGATCAGTGTGTCTTCTGGACTCAGCAGAAGCGCCAGGATTAGTGCTGCTTTCCAATTGATTGATGCTTCTTCAGGGCTCAGCAGAAGCACCAGGATCAGCGCGGAGCTCCAGCTGGAGCCTGGCACTGATTCTGGCACTTCCACTGAGCCCTGACAGCCCTGCAGCTCCAGACCTCTCTCGTTCAGGTTTATGTGGTGCTGTTCAGCTCATTCCCCTCCCCCGCCAACACTTTTCTAGGATGCTTGCGTACCACCTGCCAGGTGCCAATGTACTACAAGTGGTACCCGTACCACTGGTTGAAAAGCCCTGGTTTAAACCACCTAATTACTGTTGCAAAGGTGCCTTGTTTTTGAGATGAAAACTTCCTTGGATCATACAAGAAAAAGCAGAAGTCAAAAAGCTTTCAGTCCAAATGCTAATCTTAGTATTAGATTTCCCTAAGGGATTTCCAAAATTTTTCACCAGTATGCTTCTTTTAAAAGATTCTTTTGATTAATGGAAATATTGCCCATGTTGGAGATTTCAGATACAGCTATCCTTGTTATTCCCTAGCATGCTGGCTGGGGAATTCTTGGAGTTGAAGTCCAGACATCAAGTTGCCACGGTTGAGAAATACCGTTATAGGCCATTAGCTTATGGCTCTCCTCCTCCCTCACCATCATGTCATAGAGTCACATCTGGGGGCCATCCAACAGCATCAATAGGGAGGGTCAAAAAAAAGCTAAGTAAGTGGCCCACCCTTATTGTAGATGTATAAAAGGAAAAGACTTTTATCTCGATGCCTCAATGTAAATTTTGAACTCTACCCCATAGGAGGCTACTGTGGGCACCAATTTGTGAAAGTTGTAGGCAATGGAAGTCCTGCACGTTAACTGCTTAGTAGAAAAATCCTTCAACTTCCTGTATGGAACATATACAATGGAACATATATTTTTTTTTAATTGGGAACTGCACAGATGTGATGAATAAACAAAATAAACATGTTCCATCATTCTAGGAGTAAAATGTCTGATTCCTCCCTGTGTCAAAATGTGTATTTTGTTGACATGCTTACTTTTGTTAAAGGTACAGGAACCTTTTACCTATAGCAGAAAGAAAAAAGTTAAAATGTGTAGGCCAGGGGTCTTCAAACTTGGCCCTTTTATGAGTTGTGGATTTCAACTCCCAGAATTCCTCAGCCAGTGTGCCTGAGGAATTCTGGGAGTTGAAGTCCACAAGTCACAAAAGGGTCAAGTTTGAAGACCCCTGGTCTAGGCAGTTGCTGCCTAAGGTGTTTCTGCTGCCTTATTTTAGTGACCTGGAATACCACCAGTATTGCTTTCAAAACATTGCCCTGCCTTTGTAAATGTATATTTTAATTCTGTATCTTAATACTAACGAAGCTTTTTTTTAAAAAAATCTTGGATTTCAGTGCAAAATAAATGTAATCTATTTTTTTTAAAAAGAGAAAACTTGCCTGTTGTGTTCTAATGTGTCTTAACATGTTTGGTTAAAAAAAAAAATCCTTTCTTCTTTCCTCCTCCAACTTCAGTGGTGCTCTACGGGTTGGATGCTCAGCAGAGTGTTTAATAATATGTGATAGACTAGAAACTGTGGATAGACTATAGAGAAGAGAAACACCAATCAAATAAAGTGTAACTGGAGTATAGTAGAGGCTTGAAGTGAGGAGTGAAAAATGTTTACCAAACCAGACGTTTACAAAGAATAATACTTAGTGATGTATATCAGGTGCTATGATGATTGATGCATACTATGATTTTATGTTCAATGTGGATTGTATTAATAAAAGAATTTTATATATTTAAAAAAAAAAAATAGGCACACACTTCCACCTGCGTAAAAGCCCTTCCAGCTCATAAAATCCTTAGAAGTCAGGACCCCTTTGTGAAAGTTATGAGTCCACAACTCCTGTTTGGAGGAAGAGAAAAATCTTGGTTTTCTTGCACAATACATCATCATCCCATCAGAGGGGAGACAGGCTCAGTGACACTGGAAGCAGGCAACTTAAATCCTGTCCTTTCCATTACCAAAGAAAACACCTTTTCCTGGTTCCTGTTATATCACAGAAATATTTCTAGGCTGGTTTTGTATCGTTAAATGTCCTTGCCTGACAGGTAGTCTTCAATTTATGACCACAACTGAGGCCAAAATTTCCATTGCTAAGCAAGACCCATGTTGCTAAGTGAGTTTTGCCCCATTTTACAAACTTTTTTGCCACAGTTGTTAAGCAAATCACTGCAGTTGTTAAGTGAAACATGTGGTTGTTAAACAAACCTGGCTTCCCCCACAGACTTTGCTTCTCAGAAGCTAGCTGAGGTGGTTGCAAATGGTGAACGCATCACCCCTGGGACATTCCACTGTCAAATACAGGCCAGTTTCCAAGTGTAACCTTGAACGGTCGCTAAATGAATGGCTGTAAGTTGAGGACTACCTGTAGTACATATATAGTCCTCGACTTATGACTACGATGGAGCCCAAAAGTTGCTGCTAAGTGAAACTTTTGTTAAGTGAGTTTTTGCCCCATTTTATGATTCTTGCCACAGTTGTTAAGTGAATCACTGCAGTTGTTAGCAATACGGTTGTTAAGTGAATCTGTCTTCCCCACTAACTTTGTCAGATGGTCACAGAAAGGGTCACGTGACCCCAGGACATTGCAATTGTCATAAATGTGAGTCAGTTGCCAAGTTTCTGAATTTTGACCATGTGACTATGGGGATACTGCAACGGTCATAAATGTGAAAAACGGTCATAAGTCATTTTTTTCAGTGTGTCACTGTAACTTCAAACAGTCACTAAATGAACTGTTAAGTCAAGGACTACCTTTATTGGAGGGGTGTCAAACTTAACAGTGTTGTGGGAATTATTTGTTTAGCAGACTGATGGCATGGGGGGAAAAAAACTGTCCTTATATCTGGTTGTTCTGGTGTGCAATGCCCTATAGCACGGGTGTCCAACTCGCGATGTCACGTAATGTGTCACGACTTTTTTCCCATTGCCGGCAATGGGGTGGGCGCAGTTTTAACGTGACACATCCGGCCCACGGGCCGGCAGTTTGACACCCCTGCTCTATTGCACGTGAACATCCTGCTAAAAACACTCTCAACACAAACCACATTCTGCGTTACGTACCGAAAGGTTACAGTCAATCAACAACAAGTAAAGGGTTGGTTAATCCTCAGCTGTAAAACGCTTTCATTGGAAACACCAATGTGTGGAAATGAGGGCGTCTTCATTCAAAATACTCCAAGCCAAGGGTGCCTCTCCTTTTCCTTCCTTGCTCTTACAACGGTATGAGAGAGAGTATGTATGTACAGAACCCCAATCCCAGAGTCCCATCTGCTGTTAACTTTCATTTCAGTCTTTAGATAGGTCAAAGAGTTGGCCCCACTTGTGTTGGCGATGGACAAGTGCCAACTCTCACAGCCACTAAGGGAGCCTTTCCTAATCTGCAGCACTCCAGGTGAGTTGCGCTACACCGAGATTGCCTGTAGGGATGAGAGAAGCCCAACACATTGGAAGAGCCTTGGGGAAAACTGCTCAAATATGAACAGAACAAGAGTCTGTTCCATATTACAGGGGTCCCCAACCTGTGGGCCGTGGCCCACTGCTGGGCCGTGGCCTAATTGCCACCAGGGAGCGTGAGTGGCCGGCCGGTACGCGGGCCTATGGGCACACACACGGCACCACTCGCATAAGCAGCGCTGCAATCATCGGGCGTTTGCGGCCCCACTCACATAAGCCTTATTGCGGGTGTTTGAGGCCCGAGTCACACAAGCGTTGCTGCGACTCTTGCAGGTGCTCACATGCACACACAAGCCCCTGCCCCCCTCACAAAATCATCTCCTCTTTCCCCCCTCCCCCGCTTTGGGCCGCCAACCCAGAAAAGTTGGGGAACTCTGCTATATTAGACCAATAATGGCAAAACCTTTGGGCTCCACATGCCTAAAATTCAGAAAATGTCTGACTCTGCTGCCATGTCACCACACACACACCAAAAATCCTATTCTCTCTCTCTCTCCCCCTTCTCATTTAGGCCTCTATGAAGAGTGACAATCAGTGGCTGTATTGAGGTTGCACATGGCCTCTGCGGCCTCCCAAAATCACGTGAGAATAGAGCATGCTTTTGAGAATAGATGTTCGTTGGGTGTTGTTGAACAGTTGTGTCACCTAATATGTCATGGCACGGGTGCCATAGGTCCGCCATTACTGCACTTAACAATTGGCGCAGATTATAGATAACAATGTATTGATTTTGAAAAGGGATAACCCTGATGTTTTGACAGACATTAAGCCAGTGCTGTCTTTAGAAGAACCTTGTCCTATATCCAGGCAAGCCAGAAGACAAAAGATAATGACTAATGCATTATTTACCTGACAATCGTTGTCAAGAGAGTTCAAATGAGAAAATGCAACCTTGGGAAATTCACTTGGTTACACAAGCATTTCATCTGAGAATGGTTAGCAGCCATTATAAGAAAGATAGTGATCTGTTGTCACTTTTCTTTTGTTTTATCTTGGGGTGATAAGAGAACTTACATCCATTTAACATTCCTGTAACTCCCTCAGAACTGTTAACAATTGATTCACACAAATGGAATTTTTTTAAGAGCACAGAATGAACGTATTGTCATTTGCCCCATTAATCTGGTTTTATCTTGATTTTTAGTTTGACTTTTGGTCTAAAATCACACTAAAGCAGGGGTCCTCAACCCCTGCTCCCTGGACCGGCATTGGGCCGTGGCATGCCAGAAACCAGGGCATGCAAACAAGCAAAGCCCCATCCATGGGATGCAGGCAGCATTCGAAACCACACACCCTCCGGTCCACGGAAAAACCCCTCTCCACAGAGCCTGTCCCTGGTGCCCAAAAGTCCCTGGGAGCCGCTACACTAAAGTATACATTCATTCATTTAGCCCAGCGGTTCTCAACCTGTGGGTCGCGACCCCATTTGGGGTCGAACGACCATTTCACGGGGGTCGCCAAACAACGCAGTCTGCCATTTTTTTCCCCTTTTCCCCTCGGCCGGTGCGGGCCGTCACGCCGCACATGCGCGGTGCGGGCCATCGCGCCGCACATGCGTGATGTAGGTCGGGTCACGCCGCGTATGCACGGCGCAGGTCGGGGTCGCGGCCTGAGAAAGATTGAGAACCGCTGATTTAGCCTCATGTGGCAATCAAATGATATCTCTCATCATTTGTGATGGAAGCTTCTGAGTATATCTTGCACTAAATTTGAGAGATAAAGTCAGATTATATGGCAGTAGCCACCAGAGAAAAATCTCTTTTCCATGAATTGAACCATGTTCACATCATATTAAATACAGTAACTACCATGGAAACCAATGTTAAGTGAAATCTGCAGCAGGACTCTTACAAGGAAGGATGAACATTTCAGTCTGAATGTCAAATTATCATGCCCTATTCCATTCCATTCCATTCCACCCCATCCCACTTCTCTTTCCTGCCCCACCTGGAGTAGCTAGTACAGGTAGTCCTCAACTTACAACAGTTCCTTTAGTGACCATTTGAACTTACACTGGCACTTAAGTGACTTGTTTTTCACATGACCATTGCAGCATCCCCATGGTCACATGATCAAAATTCAGTCACTTGACAACCGACTCATATTTATGACGGTTGCCATGTCCCGGGGTCATGTGATCACCTTTTGCGATCTTCTGACGAGCAAAGTCAGTGGGGAAGCCAGAGTCACCTAACCGCCATGTTACTAGCGTAACAACTGCAGTGATTCACTTAACAACTCAGGCAAGAAAGGTCGTAAAATGGGACAAAGCTCACTAACAACTGTCTTGGTTAACCACAGAAACTTTGGGCCCAACTGTGCTCGTAAATCAAGGACTACCTATATTCCCCACCCAGAGCAGGCTCCCTTTTCACTGGGCTGTGTTGGGCGGTATGAATTATAAAAAAATCCTCCTCTCCAACACACTTTTTTTTTTTTTGCCTAAAGACGGCTCTGCTTTTGCAAAGCCTGCTGTTTCCTTGGGCATGGAGTTAATTTTGTTGAATGTGCAGATGATCCTGGCTGGATTACAAAAGGAGGTACATTTCTGAGAATGACTCTGCCATCCCCAACAGAGATTGGACAACCATTTGTCTGAAATGGTGTAGGGTTTCCTGCCTAAGCAGGGGGTTGGACTAGAACAGGGCTTTTCAACCTTTTCACCCATTGTACCACTTTTAGGATATGGCAATATCTGAGTACCACCAGTCGCCTAGCAAGGTGTCAAAAACTTGATGACCAAAAAAAAAAAAAAAAAACAAGGAAAAAAGTGATGAAGTACAGGTAGTCCTCGACTTACAACAGTTTGCTTAGTGACTGTTCGAAGTTACAATGGCACTGAAAAAAGTGCCCCTCAAGGCACAGCCTAGCAAGACACCTGCCTGCCCGCCCAGCGGCGCTCTTCCTCCTGTCCGAGGTTTTCATTGTTGTGAGCATTTCGTCAAGGATTGGCAGCGGGGGTGGGGTGGGGGGGGTGTTTGGTTTTTATTCCCCCCCCCCCGTCTACTGGGTGGTTGCAGCAGGTTTTGGTCACTTCACATGACCCTGGGACACTGTGACCGTCATAAATATGAAATCAGTTGCCAAGCATCTGAATGTAAATCACAAGACCCTGGAGATGCTGCAACATTGCAGCTGATCGGCGCTTCTTCTGGGCTCAGCAGAAGCGCCAGGATTAGCGCCGAGTTCCAGCTGGAGCCAGGCGCTGATCCTGGCGCTTCCGCTGAGCCGATAGCGCCAAAGAAGCACTGATCCTGCCACTTCCGCTGAGCTCTGACAGCCCTGCAGCTCCAGCCATCTCTCGCTCAGGCTTGTGCGGTGCTGCCACCGGTTCAGCTCATTCCCCTCCCCCGCTACCACTTTTCTAGGATGGTCAGGTACCACCTGCCAGGTGCCAATGTACCACAGCCCTGGACTAGAAGACCTCCAAGGTCCCTTCCAACTTGTTATTCTGTTCTATTCTAGTGGCTAGCCTACCCAAGTGATGGGCAACAGCTCACAGTTCTGCATGCAGACGTCCCAGCATCTCCCAGCCAGCAACTACCACAAGAGTTCAGAGCAAGCAGACCACGGATCCTCCTGTGTTCCTAATCACTGACCTTTCACCTCTCCACAGCCACAAAGGTGAGCCAGGAAATAAACATCACCTTTATTGGTACACCGCGGCAGCTCCGGAGCTGGGGAATGCACAGCAGGGAGGGCGGCTGGGTTGGGCTGGGCAAATAAATCGCCCATCCCTTAGTCCAAAAGGGGAAGCTACTGACATTCATCCTCCCCAAGCAAAGCAAACAAGTTCTGGGTCAGTAACTTTCCCTTTCTGGGAGGGGCCGGCTGGCTGGGCCCACTCTTGGGGGCCGAGAGGGGCTCCTCTTCCTCCTCGCCTTCTTCATCGGCATCCCGGTCTTTCTCTTCGTCTTCTTCCTCTCCCGAGCTGGAGATTTCGTCCTCCTCTTCTTCCTCCCCTTCGTTTTCCTCGGCAGAGTTGCCTTTCCCGTCTCGGCGGTGAGCCTCCTGCAAAGCTGCCATCTCAACCGTCTCGGGGTGATGCTCCCACATGGCTGCAGAGAGAACAAAATGGAGGCGTGAGAAACAAAGCGCCCATCGCCGGGGACAGTCTTAGGCCGTCTTCTGGCCTCAGCCACTATTTCTAGCAAAGCCTGATCACTTTTGTGAAGAGTCCAGAAGACTCTGCCATCTTCTGGACTCTTGGCAGGAAAGAGTCTGCAAAAGAGACTCTTTCTGCTGCAGAAAAATGCCGAGCCGTAGTTAAAATATTTATGCTAATACTCTGCATAAATCATTGTGCATAATATTTATTTATTTATCAGACCTATAAAGCCCTTTATAGGTCACTTCACATGAAGGGCTTTATAGGGCTGGTTATGACCTATAAAGCCCTTTATGGCAATGGACTAGGATACTTGCGGGACCGTCTTCTGCCTCATGAATCCCAGCGACCGGTTAGAGCGCATAGGGTTGGCCTCCTACGGGTCCCGTCTGTTAGACAATGTCATCTGGCGGAGCCTAGGGCAAGGGCCTTCTCTGTTGCTGCCCCAGCCCTCTGGAACCAGCTTCCCTCAGAGGTTCGTACTGCTTCCTCCCTCCTAGCTTTCCGGAAAGTGCTCAAGATTCATCTATGCCGACAGGCTTGGGGCGTATGAGCTGTGCTCTGCCCCTCGGCCCTAGGAGTGTCCCTCCATCGGTGACTGCGAGATGATTGTGTTTGTATGTGGTGTGAGTGTGGTTAATTTTTAAAGTTTTTTTATTGTATTGTTGCTGTGAGCCGCCCTGGGTCTTCGGAGAAGGGCGGCATATAAGTCTGATAAATAAATAAATAAATAAATAAATAAATAAATAAATAAATAAATAAATAAATAAATAAATAATATGCTTCTAATGTTGAACATTCTTGCTTTGACAAAATATGCAGAACTGTCTGGTATTTTTAGAGTTAATTCAGATGACAGAGAAAAGGGAGGGGAAATAACAAAAGCCCAGGACCATAGTGAATCTCTGCCCTCTGGGCTAATTGGAAGATGTGACTTGTGACTGCAAGATAAGGGAGGGGTTTAGCAAGAAAAGTTAGATGTCAGCAAGAGGAATTCAGATTCTGGCATAAACCTCCATGATGTGCCATCAATTTGTAACACTGGTAATAAAGGCTTTAGGATAAACATGCCTGGAAGTTCTTTGAAGTGTTTCATTAGTTGGAACCATGACAATTCATTTCTGAGAGTTCGCTAGCATGGCTCAAATCGTGGCCACCCGCACATAAGGATCAACATTCAGAAAACATAGATGGAGGAATTCCATGAAGATGTCCCCACTGCTTGCACATGGATCTCCTTCACACTTGGCAACTAAGCATCATGCTGCTCATATCTTTAATGGACATGAAATAGGACTCGGTACCTGCACAGGTAGTCCTCAACTTACAACCATTCATGGTGAATATGTGTAGCTTGGGTGTAGGACCGACACCAAACAACACCAGTTTGATTGGGGCAACAATATACTCATCGGCCAAGCTACCACCCACCACACTCATGAGTTCATCGAAGACTGGCGCTCCACAAGCAATGCCATCAACAGACGCATCGACCGACAAGCAGCCTACGAACCCCTCAGAATCCAAATCAACCTCACAGCCAACCAGAGATGGCACCGACCCTCCACCAACTCACGCAAGCCCCCCTGCCCCCCCCACCAGCAGTTCACCTCCCAATGACCCTGACCTGATGTAACCGACCCATCACAAGACCCATCACAAGCCTCTTACTGATGACTCATACTGGACCCATCACAAGACCCTCACTTGACACACCCACCCGTGAAGCCCTTACAAACAGAAGAACCCTTGACACTGACATTCCTTAAACTACTCTGGAAGATGTTACCTAGCCTGGTAACGAGATGTTCGGAAACCAACCCAGAGGCTCGGAGAACGGACCTTCACCTCTAAAACCATTTTTGTTTCATGACTATTGAAATGTGACCACGGGCCTGAAAAAAATATGTCTTATGACCATTTTTCAGAGTTACGACGATTGCAGCAACCCAGTGGTCAGATGATCCAAATTCAGGCGCTTGGCAACTGGCAGGTATTGATGATGGTTGCATTTTCCCAGGGTCACGTGATCACCTTTTGCAACCTTCCCCGCCGGCTTTCAACAAGCAAAGTCAAGGCAGGAAGCCAGATTTGTTTAAGAGCCTCAGGATTCACTTAACAACTGTGGGGGGGGGGGGGAAATGGAGCAAAATTCACTCAACAATTGCCTTGCTTAGCAATGGGTTATTCTGGGCTCAACGGTGGCCGCAAGTCAAGAACTACTGCTATTGAGAAAAGCAAGCGGGAATTTATCAGGATATGGTAATCCTTTCCAGGCCAGCTAGGTGTGAGTCCTTCATAACGCCTGCCTATTTTTCCTTGACCCCTTTTCTCCAGCCTGGAAACCTGCCAAACATGCTGTATTCAATGAGAATCACAGAAGTCCCACCTATCTAAAGAGCACCAGGCTAGAGATTGAATAGAATAGAGCTGGAAGGGATCTTGGAGGTCTTCCAGTCCAGCCTCCTGCTCAAGCAGGAGAACCTATACCAGGGGTAGGCAACCTTGGCTCTTTTATGACTCGTGGACTTCAACTTCCAGAATTCCTGAGCCAGCCATGCTGAGGGGAAAGGGAGAGGTTTCCAAGCTGAGCCATGCTGGCTCAGGAATTCTGGGAGTTGAAGTCCACGAGTCATAAAAGGGCCAAGGTTGCCTACCCCTGACCTAAACCATCTCAAACAAGTGACTGTCCACTCTCTTCCGAAAAACCTCCAGTGATGGAGAGCCCACGATTTCTGAAGGCGAGCTGTTCCACTGCCCAAGATTCCCCACTTCTCTTTGGAAGTGGTGGAGAAACTGCTATAGGGGCTTCTTGTCAGAGACCTTTCTGTGACGTGTAGCCTGGAGGCCGCATACAGACACAGAGCCGTCCGTCCACTGCGAGGCGTAGAAGACTGTTGGCTGCTCGGTAAACATCATTCCGGCCTCCTTTGGCTGTCTTGTAACCTCGTTTCTCAGCCCAGGCTGAAAAAACAGAGAAGAGGACATAGTAGTGGGTTAGAGCCACATTGAACATCCGACTCAGCTGGAGAAGTTTCTTCAGCACCGTTACCTTCACATACATCCCAGGCACACCAAGGGGGTTCAGCCTTGCTGTGTTCGGCATCCGGATGCCGCAGCTTGAGCAAGGCCTGCACCGGAATCCAGCTAGCCAAGTACCCCACAGAAGTATAGGGCTCCTGGATCTGGGAAATAGGGTAGATACCAGCCAATATCTGAAAATTAAACAAACAAACAAACAAAAAAAGGATTTGTTACTTGCCAGGGGTTGCTATTGGATTTACTCTGCAGGTGTTGGCAGGCTGAAAAAAACTGGAGGGAAGGAGGGAGATGGGTTTTTGTTTTGTTTTTTTGACAAAAGACACAAATCTAGCTCAAAACATCATCTCCTGCAGCACAAAGACTCATCTCTCAGCAACATTGAGTCATCTCGTATTATTTCCAATTACCATCTCTGAATTGCATAATAGAAGCTCAGAAACAAAGTCTCTCCCTCAGTCTGATTTTTCATTGTTTCAATTTAGCAGATGCTCCAATATAGGAGATTCGGGTTTGCGGTACTCTCATCAAAGGGCATCTGGTTGTCTCATCTTCTGCAGCCATGAAACATTCCCTGCCCCGACAGTGCAGCCTGGTGGGCAGAGAACTGATTTTTAACAAGCGAAGAGACGTTTTTCTGTAATCATCACAGAACATGACATTTTTCTATTATAATTTCCCTGCACACCCCCTAGTCTGTCTCAATAGAAATATACTGAAGTAGCCTTACATAAGCCTTCATAAGCTGAGAGGGACGCTGATGGCTGCTCAAGCCTTGGTACTTGAGACCTTCCATCTGTCTTTTAAGATTTTTCCAGTTGATTCACACACATATGTTCCTCAGTCAGATCCAGAGGCATCAGCAATATAAGTGGACTTTTTCAGATTTAATGTCCACTCATTTATTTTTTCCTTGGCTCTCAGTCAAGGAGTTAGAAAAGCACAGAGTCACTCTCTTTCTTAGCCTAATTCATCTCACAGGATTGTTCTGGGGAAAATAGGAGAAGATGCATCGGATATGTTCACCACCTTAAGCTACTTGTAAAAATAATAAAGGCAGGATACAAATAAATAATAATAATAATTGCCTTCAACTGCAATTTTCATCACAGCACTACACTAATATAGGAAATAAACGGATTTTCCAGTTAGCAGAGTAGGACTAACTGGAAAGATGCTTCGAAGAAAGATGCTTCAAAGCTCATAAAAACATCAGCAAAGCAACCGTCTGCAATTCTTTTATTTCAAATGTGCCTTTGAAGTATTGAAGATAGAGGGAAGCCCAAGAAAAGACATGGTGACTTTACATAGTTGCAGATACGTGATAGGATTGTACCTCTGCAAATGTCAAAGCATCTTTTTGGAATTAAATCTAACCTTACCACAGCCAGATCGGAGATATACTGTGTTAACAATACTCCCTACCAGAATAGGCTGAGTGATCGTAATACCTGCATGTGAATAAGCCCTAGAGAAATCATTTAAAATTCTCACTATCTTGCATTTTGCACCATGAGTTGGAAGAAAATTCAGTTCAAGGTTAAGTTGGAGAAACTCTTTTCTGGAGACTAGAGAAGTCCTACTGCAGAGACACAGAATAATAGTCCAACTATTTATAGTATAAGAAAACTTTCTATGTTCAGTCCTTTATGCAGCTAGTCACAATCTTTTGAGCATGTATTCGCACAGCACTGGAGTTTGACAACACAGTTCACATTTATATTCAATTACATCCCAAGGGCTATCCATGCTGGACAGGAAACCTTTACCAATTTTTTCCCTTTTCCAACTCTTACCTGCTGTTTCCTGTCAACAACAGACGGGAAGATGAGCCCTGGACAATCACACAACTTGACCGTGGGTGTAAGGAAGTAGGTCTGGAAATACTTGGTATGACCGGGAGTGCGGGAGACGCTCACCACTTTGCGGCCCACCAGTCCATTGATAAGGGAGGACTTGCCCACGTTGGGAAAGCCTGTAGGGAGGTGGAAAGGGAAGGGCAAAATCAAAATGGCTCTTCTCATCATCTCCACCATTAATCAAAGCTGTTGCCATGAAAGGTTTGCTTGAGGGACCCTCCAGTTTTTCCATGAAACCAAACATTGGGGCAGGTAGTCCACCTCAACTTCCTTGCTTATTTATTATAACAAATTGATATAGCAGGAATCAGCTTCCCTCTTTTTTTAGTCTGCATGGGGCAAGTTCCATCTATACCAATTAAGCCAGGGCTCTCCAAATTTGGCGATGTTAAGACTTGTGGACTTCAACTCCCAGAATTCCTCAGCTAGCCTTGCCTTAAAGTTGCTAAGTTCGGAGACTCCTGAACTAAACTATCGCCAAGTTATCTTTTCATCCATTCAAAAACTTAGCCAAGAACCAAGGCGAAACTACCGTGGCTATATTTGGCACCTCTAATCAGCAAGTTATAATGATGTACTGCATTCCAGATTTTTAGCTGTTATTAAAGAAAACTTGGATTTAATGGGCTGTTCTGGGGAAGAAGTGCCCATTCATCCCAAATGTCCATTAAATACGAGACTATGAAATTCAAATCAATCTGCATAATGGTGTCATGACACAAATCATGCAAAATAGTAATGTGTGTCATTCTGCTTGATTTGCGTCTGGAAGCCATGACGTAAACCAATGTTATTTGCATCATGATATCATATTGCAAAATTATGCAAAATGGGGCAAATAAGAAATTTAGCCTTTTGCTTTTGTGTATTTCTTGAGAATCTTATCTGGACTACTTTAAGTGCAATGAACATGACTATTACAGCATTCTAGAGGTGGGGGAATGTCTAGACAGAAATTATGCCCGTCATTAACTAAATAGGAGTCCATTAAATTGAGGTTTTGCTAGCCTCCTGTTTGATCTCACTTTCCTTGTGAGGGGCTTAGGGTGGATATCCTCATAATCATTCTATGAAATTAATTTGGTCAAAGAGAAAAATTTGGCTGCAACTTTCAGCCAAGAGATCCACGAACAAGAGAGAACCTGAACCCAGATCCCACCAAGAGGAACCCAACACTTTAGCCAGTTCCTTAGGCTGCCATCCAAAATTTGTTTACTTTAAAATAAGTCTTGTGAATTCAGTACACATTAGAGCAGGGGTCTTCAAACCTGGCCCTTTTATGACTTGTGGACTTCAACTCCCAGAACTCCTCAACTGAGGAATTCTGGGAGTTGAAGTCCACAAATCATAAAAGGGCCAAGTTTGAAGATCCCTGCATTAGAGGGACTGTAGTTCTCAACTTACAACTGGTCGTTCAATGGCCATTTGAATTTACAGCAGACTTTATAAAAAAACTAGTTATGACCCATCCTCAAGTTGCAATGACCACCACCACCACCCCCCGCATCATGTGATCACGTTCTGGGTACTTGGCAACCAACTTGCACTTACAACCGGTTGCCATGTTCTGCACCCACATGACCATCACTTGCAATGTTTTCTGGCAAGAAAACACAAAAACACCCATTGGATATGCTGGGTTTGTTTGATGACCAGATGGCTCATTTAACAACCATGAGATTCACTTAACAACCATGCTAACTTGCTTTCTGACTATCATAAAAATAATCATACATTCAAGCTCGGTCACATGGTGCATCAACATACAGCCACAACAACATACAACTGAAATTCTGGGGCTCCATTTTGGCCCTAAGCAGAGGACTACCTCTGCTTCCAAATACATATGTACAGGATTGCCCTGTCCATAATATACAGCTAGCTTTGTGTTTTGTATGCAGGTCTGGACCTGACTTAGTCCACGTCCTTCTTCAGCACCTGGGTAGTAATTTCACCAAGCCTTGAAGGTAGTCCTGGAAATACTCTGCTTTGAAGGCTAACTCACCTACGCAGCCGACTGTCAAGATTCCATCTTTGTAGAGTTCCTGGGAGATTCCGCCACCCTCCATAGCTACATCTGTATGATGCTCCACCAGCACGGTCATACTTTGGTCATCTTCCTCCTCTTCCTCAGAGTCATCCAGCGGCAGGCCAGCGCCAGCAGCATCCCGCTCAATCTTCTCCTTCCAACTACTCAAGTCCACTGTCAAAAAGAGAGGGGAAATTACAATAATAGCAGAAATGACCAGGCACTTAAGTGTAGTGGAGGTGAAAGTCCTGAATTAAAAGCCAGAAGACAGTGAGTTCCAGGCCTGCCTTAGGCATGAAGCCAGCTGGTTGGCCACTGTCCTGGTCTGTCACCCCAAACCACCTCATAGGGGACCTGCTATGTGCAGTGCCTTGAATTATGCAAATATTGTGAAAAGGTGAGATAGAAATCTAGAAATAAATAAATGAGAGCCAGTTTGGTCTAGTAGTTAAGGTGCTGGCCTAGAAACCAGGAGACTGTGAGGGGCATGAAAGCCAGCTGGGCCAGTCACTCCCTCTCAGCCCAACTCACCTCACAAAGCTGTTGTTGTGGGGAAAATAGGAGGAGGAAGGAGTATTAGGTATGCTCACTGCCTCAAGTTGTTTATAAAAATTATGAAGGGGTAAAAAAATAAACAAAATTAAAATGTGCAATTTGTTGCCCAATGTATGTGTCAAATTAAATGAAGGAAATTGGAATACATGCTTGTATTTGTTTGTTTGTTTGTTTGTTATGTGACCTTGTTGAAACTATTTTACTCCAAATTTACTGACAGACTGGAGAACACTTCTGAATATATAAGCTAAGCCAGAGCTTATTCTTTAGTCAACTGAACCAAAGTGGCTGGGTTTTAAGGAAAAGAAAATAGCTTATTTGCACCTTCAGCTTCTGGTACTTTTCCTTGCTAGCCCCAAAGTGAACCACAATGGCTCTGAGTTTTAGAGCAATTACATCCTATGTCAAAACAGATCCAGCCAAAATGTAAGAGCAGTCACACCTTTGCCAGCTGTGATTGCCTCACAGGAGCTCAGGAGCTGATTGGGCCCCATAGCCGTGCTCCACCCCTTTCGACGCTTCCGACGTTTTTTAAACACTGCAAGGAAGAAAAAAAGGCAGAAGATTCCAGGTCAAGATTTGAAGCCAAAAGTTGGATAATATCCATGACACGTGAGGTAGTGAATAGGGGAGGAATCAAGGCCACAAACCACTCAAGAGTTCCTGGGAGTTGGGTAGCATATAAATGTAATAAATTATTACTGATAAGAATGATCTTGATATTGTTTACATTGTTGACTGCCCGGTTATTTTCAATGCTGGCCAGAACATACAGAGGTCCAAAATATCTCAATAAATCCTGTTACTTGTCCCCACATCAATGTTAACTTACTGACATTGGCAAGAAGCACGGTGTTTCCCCGAAAGTAAGGCCTACACCAACAATAAGCGCTAGCTTGATTTTGGGGGGTGAGCCTAATATAAGCCCTATCCCAAAAATAAGCCCTAGTTTTGGGGCAAGGCACACACCTAAACACCAAACTAGAGTGGGGGGGTGGAGCTACCCCACGCGCTCTGCACCCACGTACCTTGCAGCCAGGCCTCTCCTTGCCAGCCCTCTTCTAAGGCCTCTTCTGCAGCCAGGCCTCCATTTCTCAGTCACAGGGCTTTCCAGAAGGTCTTTGCAGCCAAGAACCGAGCTACGGATTCAATCCGTAGCTCGGTTCTGCAAGGCCTCGGCAGCTGAACACCAAGTTATGGATTGAATCCATAGCTTGGTATTCGGCTGCTTAGGCCTTCTAGAAAGGCCTGACTGCAAAATGCAGGCCCGAATGTAGCAGCAAAACTTCGGTCCCAGAAGAAGTGGACCGGCTGGGTGGGGCTGTCGGTGCCGGAGGTGAAGTAAGGCCTACCCCGAAAATGAGACCTGGTGTCTCTTTTGGAGGAAAAGAAAAAAAAAGACCCAGTCTTATTTTGGGGGAAACACAGTAGCACTTCCCTGACACTGGTTAATCAAGAAGAGAAATACCGGTAGACTTAGACTTATGTACCGCTTCACATTGCTTTACAGCCCTCTCTGAGCGGTTTACAGAGTCAGCATATTGCCCCCAACAATCTGGGTCCTCATTTAATCGACCTCGGAAGGATGGGAGACTGAGTCAACCTTGAGCCGGTCAGGATCGAACTCCTGGCAGTGAGCAGGGAGTCAGCCTGCAATGCTGTATTCTAACCACTGCACCACCACAGCTCCTAAGAAGTCTCAGAATGTAGTTAAAGAAATATTCCAGTGGAAGTTGAAGGCTTCCATGTGAATATAACTGAGCCTGGAATTATGGTCATAAGTCGCAGCAATTGTAAAGGGAGTCACTATGTGACTGTGTCTTAATTTTATGACCTTTTCTGAGGCAGTTAAGCAAATACGGTAGTTGAGCAAACACGCTGTGTTTAATGGGTGCTTTTTGCCAGAAGCAGGAAGTAAATACTAATTTCTGACCATAAAAAAGTCCCAAATTGCAGTAACAGGAGCATAGAATGCTGCAAACAGCCATAAATGCAAGCCAACTGCCAAGTGACCAAAATGCGATCATGTGACTGTGGGGGAGAAGGGGAATAGTGGTTGGAACTTTGAAATTGGGTCATAAGTAGCTCTAGGGAAGTCTGTTGTGACTTACAGCTGTCTCTAAGCAATCAGTCATAAGTTGAGGACTACGTGTATTTTTGCCAAGAAGGCATCCTGAATGTTTCACTTCAGTTCAAGGGAGTTCATTGTTTTTAGCGACCAAAGTAACAAACACCTCAAATTTGGCCAACGGATGAGGACTTTTTCTACATACCTTGGCCTACAATCTTTTTCTTATAAGAAAAAAAAAGAAAACAAACCAACTGATAATTCTGCTATTTCGCTCATAGCCTACGGCGCTGTGCTAAGCCTGTGACAGCTCAACCAACACAGAACTACATTGAAACATGAACATCCATTGACAGACATGAAAGTTTATGAATATATTTCACAAAATACCCGCACTGGGATCTTGGTCTTGCTGTGGGTAAGAAGTGAAACAGATCACGTGGATCTCAGGGAACCGGCTCTTGAAATAATGTTTCCAGGCCACCACCAGGGCTGGTGGGGCTAAATCAATCTTGTTCAGCACTAAGATGAGGTTTTTCTTCATCTGCTTGGTGACAAACTCATAGAGAGCTGGAGAGAAGTTAATGACCTGAACGAGAAAGGTTTGAGAAAGAGGAAAAAAAATAGAATGGGGAAATTTAGAAAAATAAAACATCATCCTGATTTCAATTTTCTAGGCCAGGCATGTCAAACTCGCGACGTCATGTGACGTCGCGCGACGACTTTTTCCCCATTGCCGGAAATGGGGTGGGCGTGGTTTCAGCATGACGCATCCAGCCCATGGGTCAGCAGTTTGACATGCCTGCTTTACGCATTGTGGAAAAGTAGAACCCCATATGTTAACATGAACACAAATGTGGCTCGTTAGCTGTAGTTAGTAATTTAAATCAACGCTTCTCTAAAACAGTGCCTGGAAACAGTGATTTCCTTTTTCCTTTTTTTATTTTTACAAATAACTCAAGGCAGTGAAATATCCAACATACTGTCATGGTTCCGACAGAGGAAACTCTTCAACAGAACTTAAAGGCATTGTTTACCTTAAAGAATCTTTTATTCGAATAGCATAATATCAGCACTACATAAACGAAGCCAAAACCTGAATTCCCCTCCCCTGGGCACATAGTATCAAAGCATAATTCCCTCCTCCAATTAACAGTCATAAATCACATTCCCCAATTAGCTTGAAGCTTGGCCTTCCTCTCCAGTTACCCAGCCCAATTCTTTATCAGCTCTGGGCTCAATAACCTTGATTCTCACGCTAAGTTTAGTGTTGTTATGTCTAGCTACAGTCTCATTCACATCCCCCCCCCCTCAGCATCATCTAACTCTAAAAGCAAAAGGGAAAAAGATGGCTACATTTCCATCTGTTGTCAATGCAAAACATCCAGTGTTAGCAGCGTTGACACATACCTTCCTTCTTCTATTTTCCCCACAACAATCCTGTGAGGTGGGCTGGACTGAAAGAAAGTCATTGGTTCAAGAGCACCAGCTGGCTTTTGTGGCAAAGATGGGACCTGAACACATGGCTCCCACCTTCTAGCCGGGTGCCTTAACCAATAGACCAAACTGGCTCTCATCATTAACCATTTGTCTTCTTGAGTCTGACTGATGTTGCAATCCAGCAACATTTCTAAGGGGAAAGGTCAACTTCTCTGGTTTTAATTTCAATTAGACAACCCACAACTCATTGGGTTATCAGGTCATCCTTTTAGAGATATTTTCTTACCAGATTCTTCAATGCCTTCAACAGTGGCAGAACTTCTAAAGTATTAGGAAAGTTGTTAAAAATTCAGGGAGATTTGTATTCAAGGCAGAGATGTACCTTGCCTTGAAAGTAGCTCTTGTTGAACTGTATAGCACAGCCAAACATCAGGATCTGACTGCAGGAACTATTTTATGACATTTTGTGTGATGTCATTAAATGCTTTATGATCACTTTTAATGTCATAAAATGTTTTATAAAATGTGCTACATTTCAAGTTATGGTCCCAGATTTTGGGTGCGTTCTGTAAGTCAGCCCATTTGAGATATCTTGGTTGAAAAGGTTTTGCTTTATGATGCACCATTTTGCCCAGTTAAAGGTTACAGACACGAGAGCTTTAGCAGTATGTAGATAAATGTTAGGTCAGAGGGCTGTTTTCTGCTATTAGGTGTCCCTAATACTGCTTACTGTCTCTTTGTCAATAAAGGCTTCTTCATTCCATCATTTAAAAGAGAAAGAACTCTGGGGCAGGATGAATGATCAAACATCTCCAGATCTTTAAAGCCTGGATGAATAAATAGCATGTGAATTAACAACTACAGAAGTAAATAGAATGCCAACATCTGATTCTTCCATGCCACTCTTATAACTCCTGCTGAGCAAAAAACTGCAACGGTCATCAATAAGATTCTCACCGGGTGCCGAATGTCTGTAATAAGCAACACAATGTCTGACATCTCCAATACACGCCATAGCTGCCTCCATGTCTAGAAAAGAAATCAGAACATTAAAAAAAAGTCTTCTGTAGAATTCATCAACACCCCTGATCAGACTTGGTGTTACTAACAGAAGAGAATGTTTGAACTGTGGGGTTCTTGGTGCTCTCTGAGCTTGGTTGTTTTCTTGGAAGACGTTTCATTACCCAACTAGGTAACGTCATCAGTTCTAGAAGTTCCCAATTAAAGAACTATCAACTCAGGCAAACAATCCAACTGTAAACAACAGCCTAATCAAGGGACCAACAACAACATCCCCACCAACACTGACAGCCGCTAGTACAGTGGTGGCGAACATATGGCACGCGTGCCAGAGGCGGCACTCAGGGAGACCCCTCTCTGTGGGCACACGTGCCATGCCCCGGAGATGGTGAGGGACTGGCCCCCGCCACCCTGGCCCCACCCATCCAGTCTGCCATGACCACCATGCCCACCCGGCACCCAGTGATAAATAAGTGGGTTTTGGGTTGCAGTTTGGGCACTGGGTCTCTAAAAGATTTGCCATCATTGCACTAGTATATAAACAGGAAGCAAATCTCCCATCTGCCCCCACTTCTAGCACTGATGATATTACCTAGTCGTGTAATGAAACATCTGCAAAAAAGCAACTAAGTTCAGAGAGTACCAAGGATCCCACAGATTTTGTGCCCCTTTCAATTTTTCTTCTTGGGGGCCATATAATTAATATTGCCCAATCAATCCTAGTCCTCAAAATGTACAAGGTTTTTTTGAAGCATCTACAAAATACAAGAACAGACTTTCCCAAACCGATGCCCCTCCTCCAAAGGCATGGACTATCAAGATTGATGGACAGCCTTTGACAACTGTAAATTAAGGGAACTGAATCTAGGGCACTCAGTTTGTGAAGAAGTACAAGGTTATCTTTTTAAGGGGCAGAATCAACACCGGCATACCAGATATTTGGTATGTGTGGCCTGTAATGTATGCATTTTGCTAGCATTTTGTTAACGTGTCATAACACTATGTTCGTTTATGAAAAAAAAGCCTAAATCCGAATATCCAAGGGCAATAATCATGAAAAGACCATGAGATTTTCCCATTATCTGGTGCACAATATACGATAGCTTCTGGTACAGAAACTGAAAAATATACCCTGGGTATAGGAAAAAAAGTGAATTAATTTTACTAACAGGAGCAAATACTTATGTATTTATTCCTACATTGCCATCCCAATACTTCCCCCCGCCCCCATAGTGAGAGGTGCAGCAAATAGTGTTGGTATAAATTAAACGTAGTTACATTTTCTCTCCTATTCCATTCTGTCCTGTCTTTAATTCCTGGTTACCACTTCATTCTGTTTCTGTGCTTTGGGTATCGCTGCTTTCCCAAAAAACATGCATGCAGTTAGCTAAATAAAACAGTTAATTACGTATCCTACACATAAGAAAACATTATGCAGCTTTCTCGCAGCCCAGAGAGGGCTCTGTGTCCTGCCAAGGAGCCTCTTAGGTTCTGCCCTGGTACCATGTCATCACTGGCAGGTGGACAGCTGAAATACAGGTAGTCCTTGACTTACGACCGCTCACTTAGCAACCATTCAAAATTACAATCGACCTCCTCCACCACCAAAAAGATATTTACAACTCGGATTTGAAATTCCTATATCTGCCTCACATTCCCCTCACCCCCCCACCTAATTACATGATGACATTTTAGGCACTTAGTAACTAGCTGCCTGTAGGACTGTTTGAAGCATCCCACAGTCACGTAATCATAATTTACCATGATTTTTTTGCATTTATTTCCAGTTTCTAGCCCAAAAAAAGACAGAAGCCCATTGTGGCCAATAGGTTCACTTCATCACCACGGCTTTCCCTTAATTGCGGCATTCACACAATAACTGCAACATTCCCTTAGCGACCGCCATGTTCGCTTTCAAAACTTTTATAAAAAAAAAATCAGAAAATTGGGTGGGTCAGGTGTGTCCCTCAACGTATAACTGTTATGATGTACGACGGAAATTTCAGGGTCCATTATACTCATTAAGACTACATTTAGCACCCTGGACTACAAGGCGATCAAACCGGTCAGTCCTAGAGGAGATCAACCCCGACTGCTCTTTAAAAGGCCAGATCCTGAAGTTGAAACTCAAGTACTTTGGCCACCTAATGAGAAGGAAGGACCCACTGGAGAAGAACCTAATGCTGGGAAAGATTGAGGGCAATAGAAGAAGGGGACGACAGAGAATGAGGTGGCTGGATGGAGTCACTGAAGCAGTAGGCGTGAGCTTAAATGGACTCCAAAAAATGGTAGAGGATAGGAAGGCCTGGAGGAACATTGTCCATGGGTTGGACACGACTTTGCAACTAATAACAACAAGCACCTTCAGTCAGTCGTGCCTTGCATTCTGGGCTTTAAAGGATATAGAGAGGCCTTAAATCTTTCTTCCCCAAATGAGAAAGCTGGTCTCAATGGGTGTGACTCATTCTGGGGGCTTCACAGGGGATGCCTGGGGGTGATGCAGTTTAGGTCTTTCAAAGCTTACCTCCAGATTGTGCTCAAAGTAACTCAACTGGTTGGGCTGGAATGTACTATAGATATTCTCTAGATATTCCCGGAAACATTTCTCCTCTTGGGCCAACAACTGATCCTTGTTCATTTGGTAATTCCAAGGGGGACGTTTGGGAAAATCAAGTACTATTGGAAAAAAAAGGAAAAACACAAGAAGCGTCAGGAACACTTGCCAGCGTCGTGAAGGAAGTGAGAATCAAGTCCTAAGACAGTGATGGCGAGCCTTTTACAGACCGAATGCCCAAACTGCAACTCAAAACATACTTATGCTTTGTCGAGTGCCGGGTGGGTGTGGCCCATTGGCTGGGTGTGGCCCATTGGGTGAGCGTGGCTGCAGTGGTAACAGCAGACTGGGTGGGACTAAAAAGTTCAATCAATCAATTCCAACTTTGCAAGATCTTTTTTTTTCCTGCGAGAAGTTGAAATTGACTGATTGAACCTTTTTTTTTTTTTTTTGCACACAGCGGCGGAGGCCTAAAGTGAAAAGGTCTTATAAAACCCAGCTGAAGGCCTAAGACTGGGGCGACGGTGCACGTGCCCACAGAGAGGGCTCTGAGTGCCGCCTCTGGCACCCGTGCCATAGGTTCGCCACCACTGTCCTTCTGGAATTGAGAAATGTACACAACCTCCACTTGTGCTCCTTCTTCTCTAAGAATGCATCTGAAAATCAGGCAAGTCAAGTCAAGTGAGAGAAGGATGAGGCATGCCTTGATAGCCGTTCTGTGATTATTACAGTAATGACCTTAAATTAATTTTGGGAGGTCTGGCCAAGAAGGGACCTTAACACAAGAAGGGTGATATAAGTGGTCCTCGACTTACAGTTATTCATTTAGGGACTGTTTGAAGTTACAATGGCACTGAAAAAAGGGACTTATCACTATTTTCCACACTTATGACTGTTTATTTATTTATTATTTTATTTATTTCTTTGACTTATATGCCGCCCTTCTCCCCAGACTCAGGGCAGCTCACAACAGAAATACAAGTACAAAGATATATAAATCATTTAAAATAATGATACAATATAAAACTATAAAACTATCCACTCATACAACATACAATCCCAATCAAAGGCCCAGGGGCAGAGCGCAGCTCACACGTCCCAGGCCTGTCTGCATAGATGTGTTTTTAAAAGTTTTTGGAAAACTAGGAGGGAGGGAGCGGTACAAACCTCTGAGGGAAGTTGGTTCCAGAGGGCTGGAGCAGCAACAGAGAAGGCCCTAGCCCTAGGTCCCGCCAAATGGTCACTTGATCAAAATTCGGACGCTTGGCAACTGGTTCATATTTATGACATTTGCAGTGTCCCAGGGTCACGTGATCACCTTTTGCAACCTTCTGACAAGCAAAGCCAATGGGGAAGCCAGATTCACTTTACAACTTAACTATCGCAGGGATTCACTTAACAGCTCTGGCAAGAAAGGTTGTAACATGGGGCAAAACTCACTTAACAACTTTCTCACTTAGCATCAAAAATTGGGGGCTCAGTTGCGGTTGTACGTCAAGGACTACCTGTACGAAGAATGTGAAACTATAAAGACTTTAACTAGCCAGCAGTGTGCAGCAGCAGCCATAAACAGAGGCATAGAATCAAAATCACGTGAAGTATGAGTACCGCTTTATAAAGCCTTAGTAAGGCCAGACCTGGAATACGGCATCCAGTTTTGGTCAACACATTACAAAAAAGATGTTGAGGCTCTGGAAAAAGGGCAGAGAAGAGCAATTAAGGTGAATAAAGGCCTAGAGACTAAAACATATGAAGAACGGTTGCAGGATTTGGGTTTGGCCAGTCTAATGGAAAGAAGGATTAGGGGGAACATGATAGCAATATTCCAGTATTTGAGAGGTTGCCACAAAGAGGAGGGGGGTCAACTTATTTTCCAAAGCGCCCGAAGGCAGGACAAGAAGCAACGGATGGAAACTAATCAAGGAGAGAAGCAACCTACCGGTAGAACTAAGGAGAAACTTCCTGACAGTGAGAACAATTAACCAGTGGAACAACCTGCCTCCAGAAGCTGTGAATGCTCCAACACTGGAAGTTTTTAAGAAGAGACTGGGCAGCCACTTGTCTGAAATGGTATAGGACAGGGGTTCTCAACCTTAGCAACTTTAAGACTTGTGGACTTCAACTCCCAGAATTCCTCAGCCAGCTTTGCTGGCTGAGGAATTCTGGGAATTGAAGTCCACAAGTCTTAAAGTTGCCAAGGTTGAGAACCCCTGGTATAGGGTTTCCTGTCTGAGCAGGGGGTTGGACTAGATGACCTCCCTTCCAGCTCTATTCTGATTCTGAGATTCAGCTGAATCAGCACAGTTGGGCAAAAACAGTGTCTTGTATCCAAACCAGCCCTCCCCAACTTGATGTCCTTCAGCTATCTTAGGACTGGAACTCCAATTTTTTTTTTTTTTTTCGGCCAGCAGGCCATTTGTCGGAAAAACCCAGGAGGAGATTTATGCTGCGTTTAGAAACAGACGGAGGAGCAGAATGTTCGTGCTGAATCTTCAGACTCGTTCGTGCATTTCAGATAATTAAAAGCTTCTCAGCATAAATAGATCTCCTGCCTGAAGCAAGACCTTCAGAGGCCCAGGAAGGAAGTCTTGTTAAGAGCGAGAAAATGGCAGGGGGCAGGCGAGGGAAGCCCTTCAGATTCACTCACCCACCGAGAAGCTTTTTTCTTGACCATCTTCACCTACCTGATCCGGTCTTGTAAACATCTTCTATGTCCACTTCTGTCTCAATTTCTGGCACCGGTTCCAAGATTTTCTCCCGGGCAATCTTTTTCCTCCGCTCCACTTCCTCTCTGCTTTCCCGCTCGAAGTGCAGCCGGTATCTAACCAGTAAAGAAAATAGTAATAAGGGACTAGCGGAGGGGTTATTCTGGGGGCGCCCTAGAGGGAACTTCCATTATAACTCAGAACTAGATAACACGGCTTAGTTCATATTTACAAGGAGTTGCACAATCCCTTGGACGTAATATTGGGCATGCTGATGCTTGAAGGAAGGACCACATTTGAACTGGACTATAACACACCAATAACAATAAGAGGTTTGGCCTTATTAATTATGAATTTATCCTCTCAAAACTTATCATTTCACCAGTTAAAGGTTAGACACAAACCGGAGACACTTGTTTCTAAATAGTACAAACACATACCACTTTAGTAGCATGTAGATTACAAAATACTTTTCAATATTGCTTTCAGACCACAAACACAAAAATAAACTGGGTACTTTTATGAAAACCTTAAGTGACACGATCATAAAAATACAATAAATCTAAGCAAAATATTCCATAAAAAGATAACAGCATCATGAAGTCTGATCATCACTTCAGAGATAAGTCTCAGCCAATATTTAGAAGTTGGAGATCAAACTGGTCTTTTCTGACACTGAATGATGGATGCCAGACCAGTTTCTATGGTCACAACCTCAGAAATCAAGCAAACAAGCCACAAAGGTTTCATCTTTCCATAACTAGGTGTCCTCCATATGTTGGAATGATGATTCCAGGAATTCCAACCAGCAGAACTAAGCTTGTGAAGATTTTCAAGGAGGTAGTCCTCAACAGAGAACAAAACGATTGGGCATATTCTGCTCCTCTCCAGTTGTCTTATAGCTAACCCTCATGATGGAGAGTGGCAGGCTGGGGAAGGTGGCCTTAAATTGTTGTTCACTCATTAATCCTGGGTAATACCTGTTGGGATCATAGCCCCGTTCACCCGGCTTGCGGATCTGAGGCTGCTGGTTGAGCCTGCGGACCTGCAGAGAGAAAGACTCGCTATCTGATGTGTCTGTGTGTTCCTCATGTCGATCATGGCTGCCACTACGACTGTTTGAACTTGACCTCACACCATCCTGAAAGCCTGGAAAGACAGCAAAGGGAAACCAAAACAAAGGAAGTTAGCCTATCTCACATTGTTTTTTCAATAGTGACTGCATTTGACATTATGGTCAACTACAGAACAGGGGCAGGCTATTTGGTACTCTTCAGATTTTCAAAGTCAACCAGTCTTAGTCAGCTCTGGTTTTGTGCAAGCTGCATAGCCTAGTCTAGTGATGGCGAACCTTTTAGAGACCGAGTGCCCCAAAACCACCACGCCCCTGCCCTGCCTCCGCCTTGCCTGCCCGTAGGGCCACCCACCACCTCCACAGCCCGCCACAGCAGATCACCCAGGAGGCCCAGCAACATCATGGTGGTCATGCCCTCTGTCCGCGCCTCACAGCATCATCTGTACGCAATGGGGCACGAGGGCAGTCTTGTCTCTGCTGCCCGGCTGCCATGTCCTTGGCTGCACTGCTCTGTGCAGGCTGCACCGGGGCAACTCTCCTCCGGGGGGGCTGCTGGTGAGGGGGCCATGGGGGGTGGAGGGGCTGGGGCGATCCCACAGAGAGGGCTCTGAGTGCCGCCTCTGGCACCCGTGCCATAGGTCCGCCACTACTGGCCTAGTCTAATCTGTTATTTGTGCCCATTTTTGGTACCTCCTGTCTACATGGCCAAGAGGTGTAGCTTGGACCGATTTTGCCAAAAAAACAACAACCCAGAAGTAAATAATGGTATTTGGCAAAAACTATCACAAAACACAGTCACTGAATGTGGCACACTTTCAAGTGTTAAGCGCCCAAAGTGCCATCATGTGTGACTATAAGGGTGGGTGGGTGACCGTCAAAACTTCAAATCCGGGTCATCAGTATCTCCAGGAGGGTCCATAGTAACTTCAAACTTGTCATTTTCTTACAATACATAATACTTCTTAGGCAAAAAATGGGAGAGAAATCAATTATTTTACAGTTCTTTACATGTCTCGGCTGTTGTTCGTATATCGGGATATCAATTGTTCCACAGCACCTTTCAAGCAAAAGAATTATTTTTTTTCTGACATTTGTAACTTTGTTTTGATTTTCAGAAAGTTGAAAGCAGTACTGTGCAACAAGAGCCTGTGGCTTAGAGGTTAATACAACTGCCTAACATGCATACAGCCCAGGTTCGAATCTCAGAAGTGTATGTCTGGCTGATAAGAGTTAAGAAACTCGAAATAGCTATTCCAGTTCTCCCTTTATTCTTTGTTAGCAATCTAATATATATATATATATATATATATATATATATATATATATATATATATATATATATATATATATATATATATATATATATATATATATATATATATATATATATATATATATATATATATATATATATATATATATATATATATATATATATATATATATATATATATATATATATACAGAACACTCCCCCAGCCAATCAGAGCACAGCCAAGCCCCTAACCAATCAGAACACACCTCCACCCAATCAGAACACAGCTGAGCTCCCAGCCAATCAGTTCAAACCCCCACTGGCATGATTGTTAAATGAATCTGGCTTCCCCATTAACTTTGCTTGTCAGGAACACTGCAACCATCATAAATATGAATTAGTTGACAAGCACCTGAATTTTGATCCTGTGCCCATGAGGATGCTGCAATGGTTGTAAGTGTGAAAAACGGTCATAAGTCACTTTTTTCAGTGCCATTGTAACTTGGAATGGTCACTAAACAAATGGTTGTAAGTCAAGGAATACTTGCAGTTCAGCAAGATTTCTGTTGGTAGGTAAGTAATGAGTCACTTTATAGGAAGAGGGACGGCATAATTTAATTGCGGGACCGTCTTCTGCCTCATGAATCCCAGCGACCGGTTAGGGTGCATAGGATTGGCCTCCTACGAGTCCCATCTGTTAGACAATGTCATCTGGCGGGGCCTAGGGCAAGGGCCTTCTCCGTTGCTGCCCCAGCCCTCTGGAACCAGCTTCCCTCAGAGGTTCGTACTGCTCCCTCCCTCCTAGCTTTCTGGAAATTGCTGAAGACGCATCTATGCCGACAGGCTTGGGGCGTATGAGCTGTGCTCTGCCCCTGGGCCCTAGGAGTGTCCCTCCATCAGCGACTGTGAGTTGATTGTGTTTGTATGTTGTATGAATGTAGTTAATTTTTAAATTTTTGTTCTATTGTTGTTGTAAGCCGCCCTGGGTCTTAGGAGAAGGGCGGCATATAAGTTGAATAATAAATAAACAAACAAACAAACAAATAAATAAAAACAATAAAAAGAAGTAGCTCAAAAGCAACTACGTGTTTTTCTTGGTTCTTGGGGTTCTTGGTTCTTTTAAAGAATTATAAATTCTTTAAAAAGTACTGATGGATACTTTGCTACATGGGGGGGGGGGAACTAGATGGTCCAAACAGGTCAGTTTTTACCCTTATGCATCCCATATGCTCTTTTGAAGGAGAATAATAGAAGATGACATCCACATATCGCAAACAACATTATGTAGACTTGTCTTACTTAGAGGTGAGAAGAACTATAGTAAGCCATCACATTCAACTCTCTTCTGGACTACTTGTTGGCTAATTTGCAAGGCAAGGCTAGAGCCAGTTTGGTGTAGTAGCTACCAGGCTAGAAACTGAGAGTGTGAGTTCTAATCCCACCTTAGGGATGAAGTCATCTGGGTGACCTTGAGCCAATCACTGTGTCTTAGACTTAGAAAGGACGCAAGGGCAAACTACTGCCAAAATCTCACCCAAAAAACCTGCAGGGACTAGTCTAGGCAGTTGCCAAAGAGTCACGACTAATTTGAAGGCACCCACAAAAAACGGATGGTAAAAGTTTAATTAAAAGAGCCTTCAAGCATTAATCGGATACCTGTAGATAGCAAGAAGCTCCATATTGATAAAGACTATAGTATCTAGCTTGCAAAATTTCATATAGCGAGGAGATGGCAACAAAGAGCTGAAATTTTTCTGTATCTCTTCTGCCCCTAGTGATTGTCTGCAGTTTTACAGCACTGATCTGATGCCTTCTGTACAGATGGGCAGTGTAGGAGAAAGTCTCCGACAGCAAAAAAAAAAAAAATCAGGAGGAGCTAGTAGCACCTTTTCCAACTAACATATAACATTTTTTTTATTAAAAGCCATAAGGTCTTGTGAGCTGGAACTTACTTTGTCAGATGCACAGATGCATCTGATGAAAAGTTGCAGTTCATAAAAACATATATCTTTTATGGTAATAAACTTTCCTACAGACGAGCAAGTAAGTTGTGATACCATGAAAAAGAAGTAAACTAACAGAGAATGGAAATACTCTCAACACCTAGATTGCAAATGCAAAACTTGGATACAGGAACTACAATTATAGAGAAAGCAGTCAGCCAAGATTGCTTCTAAATAATAACTCAGCTCTTTCAGACCACTGGAGTTTGTTTGTTTTTTTTTAATTCAAGCACTGCCATGTTCTCCTTTAATCAGGATGCCCATTTTGAGAAATCGAGCAAACGCTGACGATCTTGATGTATGCAGATCAACTCATCAAAGAAATGTAAACTCCTTTTCATCAAAGACATGTAAAATAATAAATTCAGGTGTATGACAGGGAAAATGTGATAATAAAATCTCCTATAAGTTGCGTTCAACTCCTAGAGCAGGATTTTTTAAACCCGGATCTTCTAAGAGTCTTAAAAAAGAAAAGTTCATCATTATTAGAGTTTTTGGCCTCCTTTTTTCTTTTTTTGTAATCTAACTGCTTCTGCAGCCTGAAAAATTTTGAAAATCCTCGTCTTAAGACATTTCAAGGACTAACCCATCATTTGGGGAGGGGGGTAATAATTTAGAAATGGTTACCTTGTTTTGTTTTGTTTTTTGGGTGACTTCCCAGTCTAGCTTTCAGTTATGAGATTTCCTAGTGGCCTCCCCTCCTTTGTGCAAGCTACACCTGACCTTGCTTAACTTTGTGGGCTTGACTAAAGCTAGTCTGGCGCTATTCCCTGTAATACAGGACTATCAAAAGCTCCTAATCACAATGGCAGTATATCAGGCCATGCTGAGCAATGTGTCCTTCTGAATCCTAAATATATCTGTTGACTAGTTGTGGCTCTGAATTGTGGAAATACCCCTGCATCTTTACACCCCTTCCAAATGCCTCCGATTGGCTTCAATGCCCTTGTTAGCTACTGTGACCTAAAAAGCTGAGGCACGGGGGATGTAGCCATCTCTGGGTGGCTCTCAAACTAGGATGAATTACAAGCAGCCTACAGTTCCAGCTCTCTCAAAGGGCTGAAGATCTACGTGTATTCAAATGCCTTTTAGTCAAGATATCATGTTATTTTGGCAATGACTGGCTTCTCGATGCCTACTGTTTAGCCTTCACTTGAACCTTGCTGGAAACTAAGCAAATGTTGCATAGATCACGGTGTGTCGCTCTTGCAACGTCACGTGACGTGTTGCGACGTATCGCAACTTTTTTTCCATTGCCGGCAATGGGGTGGCCGTGGTTTCGGCATGACGCATCCGGCCCGTGGACGGCCAGTTTGACACCCCTGGCATAGACTGTTTTTCCTTTGAAAAATATTTGTGGTTTCATATTACCAGAATTGTCACTTTATAGAGGTTTATCTATTTTGAATTGCCCTGGAATGACACTACTGTGAAAAACTGCCCAAAAACATGTTCTTGGCACCGTTTGAATTGAATGTGATGCACTTGCTAGACTCTAGTGTACTACAGAAAAGAGATTATTATGATCATCAGTTAAAGGACACATGCCTACTTTCCCTGTTTCTGTTGTGTATTCGGAAGCTGCCAGACAAATGTTTTGCTCCCAGCCAGCTGCCCATTTAATGCCCTGCAGGGTTATTTCAGTACTTTTAGCACACAATTCATAACCCTCCAAAAGCTTTTGTCATCCTACTCCTGATGGTGAAAGCTTAGCTTTTTTCCAAGTGTTCTGCCCAGTAACCATTTACATTCCCCCACTCTTTCTCCTCATTGCAAAGGCATTAGTCTCCTTTGTAAAATGTCCTTGGTTATTTTATCCAACTACATAAGAGGCTCCAGGGTTTCTCTTTTGCTCCCTTTTCCAAAGATGCTAAAGTCAACAAAATCTACCAGGCAGCCTGGATCACTCCTGCTATTATTAAATATACTCAGATCAGAAATGATTGTATTATATTGTTATGAATGGTTACGTGATTTTTTTTTATTGATGCCCCACACATGTCTGTCTGTCGTTAGAAAGTCCTATCTCTGAAAAAAAAATAGTTACCGCAATATCTGACTCAGGAATGAAAACTTAGACCCACATATGCATCACTATATCAAGCTTCATGAGGAACAATATGGAACATGCTTGTGCAATTGGCCACCCATCACACTAAACACAGACCACTTGTCATGCACGACAGGCCATGAAGGACTCAACACACCTCTTAAATTCTGTAACCCCATCTGCTTTCCTTCCTGCCACTTGGGAGATAGATCCCACTTAGCTTGGCAGGGAATTGCAGCTTACACGCGTGTCACATGAAATCTAGAAACTGCAATCCTAAACAAAATTCCATGCAACAGACACATTGTGCAGCGGGATTCAGGCTTGCTGCCCACATAAAAATCCTGGATTTATGACAACCCATCCAGTACAAATGCCATTCTTATGACTGCTATATTGTTCATTACATTTTTATCTCATCCCATTCTCAAGGTACTTTGAGTACTTCTCTCATCACCCGTGCTGTCAGACTCACAAAAACTCTATGAAATATGTCTACTTCAAATGCTTGGCCCAAGGTTACTTAGGGGGGGGGTTATGACTCCACTGACATTTGGACACAAAAGGGACATTCCTAGTACATTTTAATTAGTGCACCATACCTGTTTTCTTTGATATTAATTCTCCTCTCTTCTAAAATTAAAAGCTTTATAGAGAGAGGTTGGGAAATGTTTAATAAAAAATATAACGAGGAAGAAAATAAAATTAAACAGGAAAAGTAGAATATAATGAATGTGTATGGTCCCCCATATATAGTTTTAGAGGTAAGTGCTGTTTCCCATGTCTGAAACATATTTCTTCTCCTCAGTTTTGGGAAAGAGGTTGAACCTAACAATGAGATAAATAGTAGTTCTAACAAGCAGTTTTAAGTGGGGGAAAAAGAGAGTGATATAATACCCACTGCATTGCAGATATTAGGGCAAAGAAATCCAGCTTTATACAAAGAAACTGTTATCTTTCAAGCATGGCTTAGAAAGCAAAGAAAAAGTCATTCTGCAAAAATTTAGGAAGATGGCCTGGATTTCTTTTGACTGAGACTAAAAGAGGAAAGTAGAAGCCAGGGCATTGCTGCTTTTTCTAAAATGCTCAAGAGGTGGATTCTCTTAATTTTGTCACAAAGAAGGGTTAGCTGCTTTCAAGAAAAAGTTGACCTGTATGTGCAATTGCACTGAACACACTGCTGCTTCCCTTAGTTTAAATTTGGGCCACCTTTCTTGTTTGGGGCCACTTCGAAAATTAGCCTTAGCTCCAGATTTTCCAGAAGACAAAACAGAAGAGGGAACATCGAAGTGCTTTTCTAAATATTTTCTGGAAAGCTTGGTTGCCTACAAAAGACTTTCTCTCCATATCACCCCAAAAGGAGGAAATGGAAAGGTCACCACTTCTCTCCCCGCCCCCGCCCCCCCCACTAACCAATGCTGCAAGAAGAGCGCCCCGTGGGTGCCTATGGAAGACCACGAGATAAAGGGGCAACTCCTTTCCAAAACGTGATGGGATATCCGAGGGGGAGGAAGGGACGGGGATAATCCAGGTGCCAAGGACAGCCCTGCATATTCTCCTAAGGAGGAAGGGGAGCTAGGAAGATGATCCAGATGTTTCTGAGAGAGATAGAGGTGCCCCGCCCCCCTCCCGATTCCCCCTCTCACCCTGCCGCTTCCGCTCGCGTTTGTCCTGCAGCTGCTTCTTCTTCTGCTTAGCGCTGAACGGCCTCTTGCGGGGCATGTCCTGTCCCGGCTGCCGTCCCCTCCTCTTTCCGCTCCTCCAACAGCACCGAACTCGCAGTCCCGGAGTGGGGGGAGAGGGGAGGAGCTAAGAGAAAAATTACTCCTTCGGCGGGGAGAAAAGGATCCAATAAGCTCGGAGGAAGGGAGTGGAAACACAGTGGAAGGGGGCGGAGCCGGCTCGAACTAAAGAATGAGAGATCGTGACGTGAATGGAGGGAAACAGCTCGCTGGAGGACGGGGGTGATTGGGGCAAACCATTAAGGGCAAGCGAAAAGGGGGCGGGGGAAGAGGTTGGAATGTGACGTGTTTGGAAAAGAATTGACAGCAACGATTATGGATTGTACCATCGAAGGCAGCAAAGCCTGGGGTTCATCATTCCTCCCCCCCTCCGCGGAATGTACCATTCTAGTCGGGGGGGAAGGGCTAAACCAAATTGTACCTTTCAATTTGTTCTATTCGTGGGTTTGTGGGAGGGCCGGGAATACCTTCGAGCATGACGTAGAAAGGCATAAAAAAACTCATTACGGCCACGTTAATGACTGAAAGGGGCGGGAGGGGGAGACCGTCCTAGTTGGCAATGCTTTTTTTTCTTTTTTCTTTAATAAGGAGCAAGAAAATTTGGAAAAAGTGTGTAAAGTCTAGATTATTTCAGAAATCCTTATCAGAACAGAATAGTGCTGTCCTTGATCAATAGGAAATAAAAGAATAGGCTCTCCATCTTTATTGCACATTCATCTAGCTTTGATATATCCATTTCTACAAGTCAAGTTATAACAGGAGAAAAAGCTCGTTTTTTCCTTGAGAATACCTACATTTTTACAGGCAGGCAGTTATTATATTTATCATTTATTGTAAAAGACCTAAAAGTTTGTGTGACTTGCCCATGTTTCACCTAGACCAGTGTTTTTTTTCTCACCATGAAAACTTAAAGAAGCTTGGACTTCAATCTCCAGAATTCCCAAGTTAGGCTAAAAAGTCAACAAATATTGATGTAATCCTAGACTATTCTGAATCTCATTTGCTTTTTCTAACAAGCTGAAAACTTCCGAATGATGTTACTACAATATAGGAATGGACTCAGGATTAATTCAGCCTGAGGCCAATTGTTTGATGGAATTTAATTTAATTTAATTTAATTTAATTATTAATATTTTTAAAAACATATATTGGTATTTTAAAAATACGTCAATATTATACATACATTCAACGTTATAAATATATAAGATTAATTATCATAATAAAATTATAAACAGAACTCTGAAAGATTTTAACATACGGCTCCTTTATTTTAAAAAAAGGAAATCAGTAATGACCCACAAACTATATGAATAATCCACTACTGCAATTCATATAAACATTTTTCTTTCCAATATTAAATAGTAATTATTAAGACAGGATTAGGATCAGAAAAATATACTTATTAATATCTTGATCAATTGATTCCAAATGCCAGCCAAGGGCAGTATCTTTAACATACAGGAGTTCATCCAAAGCCATATTAGCCATCTTTTGAGCTTCAAAGAAAAGTAAACAATTGCAATTTTCTTTAGTATAAACAATTACCAGATTCTAGTTTGTTTGCTTAATACTTTTACCTCCATTTAATGTACAAACAATTCTAGAGACAGGTAGTGGAAAAAAGTAACTTACAACCAGGGCTTTTTTTCTCATAGAACGCCCAGAACGGAGTTCCGGCACCTTTTTTGGATGGAACCTTATAGGGTACGCAAGGCGGGTTGTATGACATGTGTGAGTTCCGGCACCTTTTTTTTTTTTTTTTAGAAAAAAAGCACTGCTTACAACAGTCCTCACACTTATGACCATCACAGCATTCTCATGGTCACATGAACAAAATTTGGGCACTTGACAACCTGCATGTATTTATGATGGTTACAGCACTGCAGAGTCATGTGAATCACCTTTGCAGCCAGCTTCTGACAACAAAGTCAAAGGGAGAAATAGGATTTGCTTAACGACCACATGATTCATTTAACAACTACAGCAATTCACTTAGCTGGGGCAAAAAGGTTGCAAAATGAGGTGCAAATCACTTAACAATTGCCTTGCTTAGCAATGGAAATTCTGATCTCAATTGTGGTTGTAAGTCGAGGATTACCTATATAGCAAAAACAAAAACTGTATGGTGAGAGTAATTGGTCCAAAATCACCCCACATAGTCATGAAGACTACACTATATGCAATAGCAATGATAGAATAGAATAACAGAGTTGGAAGGGATCTTGGAGGTCTTCTAGTCCAACCCACTGCTCAGGCAGGAAAACCCTATACCAGGGGTGTCAAACTGCCAGCCCGCGGGCTGGACGCGTCACGCGGAAGCCACGCCCACCCCATTGCCAGCAATGGCACAACAGTCCCAATACGTCACGTGACATCATGAGTTTCACATGTCTGCCCTATACCATTTCAGACAAATGGTTGTCCAATTTCTTCTTACAAACTTCCAGTGTTGAAGCACTCACAACTTCTGGAGGCAGGTTGTTCCACTGATTAATTGTCCTAACTGTCAGGAAATTTCTCCTTAGTTCTAGGTTGCTTCCCTTCTTGATTAATTTCCATCCATTGCTTCTTGTCCTGCCTTCAGGCGCTTTGGAGAATAGCTTGACTCCCTCTTCTTTGTGGCAACCTCTGAGATATTGGAACACTGCTATCATGTCCCCCCTCGTCCTTCTTCTCATTAAACCCTTGTCCTTCTTTTCATTAAATCCTAGTCCTTCTTTTCATTAAAAGAAGATGAAATAGTCAGTAAGAGACAACAATACACTACTGAGGAAATGGCCTTAGTTTATTGAAATGTAAGAAGCCTCCCATCCTGAAGTCCAAAGAAAACCTACATCTGTTTACCAACTAGAAGACCTACCGTAGTAGCTGTTGTTCGAGTTATCTCTAAAATGACTTGGTTGCTCTCTATGATTGGCCTTTCTAGGAAGTGTCTCGATCTCTATCATGCAACCCGCTCTGCACTCATAGGGCGATGCTAGTCGCTCCTCCTAGCGTGGTCGCTCTCGCGCAGGCGCAATAGAAAGGAGGCGTGCATGGGGGAAGCCTCTTTTTCCGGGCTTCGGAGGCGCAGGAGCTCAGTGGCGGCGGTGGGAGAAAACCGGAGGGCTGAGCCATGCCGAAAGGGGGAAAGCAACACCACGCCCAGGAGGAATGGATCGGGGACGGGGAGGAGAAGACATGCCCCGTGCAAGGAGCTGGAGGTGCGATTGGGGTGGCCGGGTTGGAGGGAGGATTCAACAGGGATAACCTGGAAAAAAAGCTCAGTGCTGGGAGACTCTTCAGAGGCCTCTCTCGGAAGTTGGGGTGGAAGAGTTTGAAAATTTGGGAAAATAAAAAGTGGGGAGAATAATCCCCCTCCCTGCTTCATAAATACGTTTATAGCCACAATACCAAAAAAATCTGAAATAAATAGCCGCCTTTCGAATAATTGTACATTTATTCAGAAGTAGGTTCATACGTAGTACTTTCTAGAGGCTGGGCAATAAGTTCTACTGTAAGTAGCATTTTTAAAAAAAGATTTTTTTTGGATTTTATAGGGTTAGGAATAAGATGGGGTCGGGAATGGGGTTAGGGTTTGGGATTTGGACAGGGTTAGGGTCAACATTGGGGTTATCCCCCAATAATATTTTCAATATTTTGCAAACACAATATTGTTTGGGTACGTATGTATAGTGAACAATAAATAATATAGTAATAGATAACAATAGTAAGTGTAATTGGTTGTCATAAACAATATTAATTAATCAATCCATACCTTCTTATTAGTATGTATTCAAAATAACATATCACATTCCTTTCTCAAGTAGCATTCCTAATATAGACGGAGGGTTATAACAAAGGAAAAACTTAAGTAAACCTAAGTATGAATGTATTTGTGTTTAGCCTCATGACATTTTTTCTTCTCTCCATATGTCTAAATCACCCCCTCCCTCCCCTCTCCTCCTTTTCACTTATCTAATTCAGTTTTCTCTAGCAATTGAGCCTGAAATTTCTGTTGTGTTAAGTGAATTTTGCCTCATTTTACAACCTTTCTTGCCCCAGTTAAGTGAATCTCTGCAGTGACACGGTTTTTAAGTGAATCTAACTTCCTCATTGACTTTGCTTGTCAGAAGGTTGCAAAAAGTGATCATAAATATATATTATAAATATAAACCAGTTGCCAAGTGTCCGAATTTTGATTACATGATCTCAGGGACTCTGCAATGGCCGTAAATGTCCAAGCCACATTGTTTGATATGGTGAGTTTTAGTCAAGGGTGTGAAGGGGTGACATGAATGTAGGTCCCATGACTACATGACTATTTTTAGAGTGCTCCTGATCTGTGAGATGCACATTTACATTTTATCCAAAAAAAGATACTGAAGGGGCTAAAACTGAGTAGTATGTGTTGTTATATTGGAAATGCACTTGCAGTGACTGTGGCCTATAACAAACTAGGATAACTGCTTCAGAAAAGGCCAATGCACACTGCATGATCTTTAACCAATTGAACAATTCGTTATTTAAAAGTGACATTTAATTCAACTTCTCATTTCCTAAGAAAAAGTAAGGAGGCAAACATTATTTTGGCCAGGCTGATAAATATTCTGGATAAATATTGCAGTCCACCTAACCCAAAAGATATATTTGTTCATCAGTGTGGCTATATAATAACATATTGAGATTTTGTGTTACACTGTAGAGAGAGTGCTTTACATGCTCATTTTGGGTTGGTTCGATTAATTCTGGTTGGAATTAATTCCAGTTAGATGGATTGAGAAAGCAGCTTGTAGCACTCTTTGTTCATAATAGTTGAAGAGACACAGGCTGACTTGTAGCATATTTCATCAGTTATGCTAAGATCTTCCATATGTTGTTTTAACTCCTATCATTCTCATTCCCACTTGGGAGGACTGCATGTGTCTATCCCAAGTGATATATATTTATAATGAGAGGATGAGAATTTCCAGAGGGCAGAGTAGGTGAACCAAACTGGATTATTTCTTACTTGAGAACTGCAGGTTTTTTGCTGAAGCCCCAAATGCTTGAAATTTAAGCTATGGCCATCCTAGAGTCCCATAAATCTCCCTGAGTTTGGTTCCACAGAGCCTAAATTTCCATCTTTCCTCTCCTATTCTCTTCTTGCCAAAACCACATAGTTCCTCCTGATCCCAATTCTTACGTAAGACATCTTTCTCAATCTTCTTTCTGCCCTCTGTAGCTGTACTGGGTTGTCTCCCATGTCACGTTGCCATTAAATTTTTTCCATATGTACCCACAACTTCCCTAGAATCTCCATTGTTACCTTTCTCTGTCTTTCCTTCATTCAGTCATCTCTGTAATCCTGGATCCTTTTTTCGAGCATAGTATACAAAATTATTTCCTCATACTTAGCACAATATACAAATTTCATCATCCTTAGCATGGTTGATAGGAGTTGTAGTTCAGTGCATTTGGGAGATACTAAATGAAGGAGGTTGGTATGATTGTTTCCTGTTCTAAAGAAAGGGAAAGAGTTCTTGGCAAGATCTGAAGTGTCAACTCCATTGATTCAGCATTTTTAATACAAACCAGAAACCTGTTTACTGAACAACTCCCAAAAATTTATCACCACCGGACATAGCTGTCATTGGACTTCAGCAACTTCTGGAGATTCAGCAGATTCCCTGGAGAGCTATGCCAGTTTTGTGTGGCCCAATGAAATGTTTGTTAATTTCATCCTGAGCTCCTGTTGTAGTGGTCTGGAAATGTGTTAGCTCCAAATTACAAATACACAGGCATTTGGCTTGGAACAGAGCTGGCAATTATACTTATTTTCCAGCTGGGCTCCTGAACATTTAACAGCTGTCACTGCCCTAATCTTTTTCCTAAGTCTGGGATGGGGAAAAAAAATTTCAACCCTTCTGCATGCTGCTTTTAAAAGATCCTGGAAGCAAATACATATAGACCGTCTTCTACTTGCAAATTTTTGAGTTACAAACTTTTGCCGATATAAACAAGCCCGTCTGTAGCTCCAACTTTAAAAGTCCTGGAAGATGGGATATAGTTTACAGTGCGCCTCATACATACGCTTGGCAGCCCCACTGTAGTCCCGGGTGACTGAGCATATGCCATTTTGGACACCATCCTGTCTGTTCGCCAATCTTGTGTTTAGTTTTCAGTGTTCAATTTGCACTGTTCTTCCTTTGGTGACTATGATTTATAGTATGTCTAGAATTACACGTAAGAATGATAATTGGGGGGGGGGTAGTACTAAGAGGCGTCAATCCATCACAATGGAAACAAAAATGGAGAAACTTGCCATATCAATTCCAGAAAATGGACCTAAGTCATCACCATCAGGTATTCTGACACACACTCCAGTTATGTAAATTGAGAACCCTGCCCTAAAACAAGCAGGTACTTAGAGCACCAAAGGAAGTTGCAACATCATTGAAAAAAGCGCCTTATAGCTGGTTTTCTCTTACGGCCATTGCAACATCCCCATGATCATGTGACCAAAATTCAGATGCTGGTCAGTCAGCTTGTATTTGTGACAGTTGCAGTGTCCTGAGGCTATGTGATCACGTTTTGTGACCTGACCAGCAAAGCCAATGGGGAAGCCACATTCACTTAACAACCGTGTAACTAACTTAACAACTGCAGTGATTCACTTAACAACTGTGGCAAGAAAGGTCGTAAAATGGAGCAAAATTCACTTAACTGTCTTGCTTAGCCACTGAAACGTCAGACTCAATTTTAGTCCTAAATCAAAGGCTACCTGTATGTTGGTTTGGCTTTTTTTTTTTAAAGTACTATATTTGGTTTAGATCAGCGGTTCTCAACCTATGGGTCGCGACCCCATTTGGGGTCGAACGACCGTTTCGCGGGGGTCGCCGGACACCGCGGTCCGCCATTTTGTTTTTTTGTGTTTTTTGTGTTTTTCGTTGCGCACCGCGCATGCGCGGTTCGGGCCATCGTGCGCGCGCCACACATGTGCGGATCGGGCCGCTGCGGTCCGCCATTTTGTTTTTGCTTTTTTTGTTGTCGCGCGCACCGCGCATGCGCGGATTGGGCCATCGCGCGCGCGCCGCGCATGCACGGATCGGGCTGTCGCGCGCCGCGCATGCACGAATCAGGCCGTCGCGGTCCACCATTTTGTTTTTGTTTGTTTTTTTCGTCGCGTCGCGCATGGGCGGGGCAAGTGGGGTCTCAACCTGAAAAAGGTTGAGAACCACTGGTTTAGATGCTTAGAGCGGTGTTTGTGAAAATCCCCTAATTTTGTACACATGACGGCAATTCTGGGAGGCACAGTAATTGGGATTGATTCAACATCTCTTAGGTTCCATGGTTCCTTTCAACTCTGATTCAAATAAAGCAGGGGTCTTCAAACTTGGCCCTTTTATGACTTATGGACTTCAACTCCCAGAATTCCTCAGCCAACGTTGCTGGCTGAGGAATTCTGGGAGTTGAAGTCCACAAGTCATAAAAGGGCCAAGTTTGAAGACCCCTGAAATAAAGACTTCAGCCTGCAGATTCCATCCAATACTTTAATCTTTATATCACACTGGCTCATACTTTGCCAAGCACAAGAAATGGGTTTTCAGTTTGCCAGTATTCCCATGTTCCTGTTCTCATTCTGGTTTGGTTGGACACCGAACCAAATGGTACAAATCTTGGAGCTTCTTCAGAACAATGGTACTTTGCAACTCTTGCTTTGATTTTTTTTTTTTTGTTTCTTTCAGACAAATTGGTAAAGAAGGGAAAGAAGGATAAAAAGACGAAAAAGTCGGTAAGTTTTGGTCTTGTTCCTTAAAAGTTTTACCACAGGGTATTTTTAATCAAGAGAAACTAACTTTTCTCATTAGCAACAGCACTTAGACATATATGCCGCTTCGTAATGCTTTACAGTCTTCTCTAAATGGTTTACAGAGTCAGCATTTATTTATTTATTTATTTATTTGTTTAAACTTATATGCCGCCCTTCTCCCAAGACCCAGGGCGGCTCACAACAACAATACAAGTAAAAACATAATATAGAATCAATTTAAAATCACTACCCACAATACTATATAAAAAACTAGATAATTTATGACACTCACACCACACACAATCACAGTCAAAGAAAGGCCCACGGGCAGAGTGCAACTCACACGCCCCAAACCTGTCTGCATAAATGTGTCTTCAACATTTTCCGGAAAGCTAGGAGCATATTGCCCCCAACAACCCAGGTTCTTATTTTACCAATCTTGGAAAGATGGAAGGGTGTTTTGTAGTCTTTAGGGTTTCTGGAAGTAAAAATTGTGAAGCAAAAATCAAGCCCCTGTCTTAAAAATGTTTCTCTGTATTCCTTAAGAAGTACCCTTATCACAGTTCTTTAAATACAGATCTGGGCGTCTGATATAAGTTGGGGTAAAAGCTCTTTGTGCATGGTTTTACCCAGATTGAACCCTGAACTTTGATTCCTGTAATTTCAGTAAGACACAAAAAAGACACAGGGACCGGGTCCGAAACAAATTATTTTGCAATTGTTAAGATCTGCGTAGGATCAGCTAGGCATCCGCGTGTGAGACAGAAGGCCATCTACATGCTTTAAATAAATTCCATCATCCTTTTGGTAGGTTAAGGAGCGTTATCCACATTACTCAGTGCAGTATTCCTTTTTACATTTCTTTTCTAAGCCCAGAATGAGCACAGTCAAAATACAGGGAGTCCTCAACTTACAACAGTTCGTTTAGTGGCTGTTCGAAGCTACAACCACACTGGAAAAAGTGACTTATGACCATTTATCACACAACTGTTGCAGCCTCCCCATGGTCACGTGATCAAAATTCAGATGCTTGGCAAATGATTCGTATTTATGACGGTTGCCATTCCCCAGGGTTACGTGATCCCCTTTTGCAACCTTCTGACAAGCAAAGTCAGCGGTGCAGCCAGATTCACGTAACAACCGTGTTACTAATTTTAACAGCTGCAGTGATTCACTTAACAACTGTCTCACTTAGCAACAGAAATGTTGGGTTCAACTGTGGTCATGAGTCGAGGATTACCTGAACATGGCACTTTGTTTTATAGGTGATGGAGGAGCTAAAAAAATAAAATCAGCGCCTTAAATCTTGCAGAAGTTTAATTACTCCTTTTCGTTACTGAAAAGTCTAATTCCATTCCTTCCCAAATTCTGTATTCTCTATTTGAAGACTTTTATAAGGAACATAATATCCCTATTACTGTAGTTTAACTCGGGGGTCCCCTGACAGGCTGGCCAGTGTGCGCACTCACCCCCACTCGCACTGGAGCCCACAGACCTGTGTGCGCATGCGCATGGGGCTAGAAGTAGTGATGGCTAGTGCCTGTGCAAATGGGGCCGCTAGTGTACATGGGTTGCAAAGCCCATTTGCGCATGGCACTAGCAGAGGCAGTGGCTAGCACAGGTGCGCATATGCAAACGGGCTGCTAGCTCTGTGTGAGTTGCGCGGCCCGTTTGTGCTTGCGTGCAGGGCTAGCAGAGGCAGCAGCTGGCCCCTCTGCGCATGCACAAATGGGGCTGGTAGTGCTGTGCAGGTGCGCGTGGCCCCATTTGCATGCAGCCCTGTTCATGTGTATGTGTGCAAATTTCCCATCTGCTCACTTTCCCTCTGGGCCACCAGCATGAAAAGGTTGGTGACCTCTGCTTTAACTTATCCCCAAGGCACCTAAACATTGTTCCATCCACCCTATCCTCATGGCATCAGCCAAATGTCATCCTCCCGGAATTCCTGAAAGTTCCTGCACCCATTTGCCCAGGTTCGCCTGGTGCACCAGCTGCGGCCCTATTTGGACCGGGAGTCTCTTCTCACAGTCACTCATGCCCTTATCACCTTGAGGCTCGACTACTGCAATGCTCTCTACATGGGGCTACCTTTGAAAAACGTTCGGAGACTTCAGGTAATGCAGAATGCAGCCGCGCGAGCAGTATTGGGCCTACCTAGAAATGCCCACATTTCAACATCACTCCGTGAGCTGCATTAGCTGCCAATTGGTCTCCGAACGCAATTCAAAGTGTTGGTTATGACCTATAAAGCCCTAGATGGCATCGGACCAGGTTACTTACGGGACCGTCTGCTGCCCCATGAAACCCAGCGACCGGTTAGGGCCCACAGAGTCGGCCTTCTCCAGACAGTGTCGCCTGGCGGGGCCTAGGGGAAGAGCCTTCTCTGTTGCGGCCCCGGCCCTCTGGAATCAACTCCCCCCGGAGATCTGTATTGCCCCCACCCTCTCCGCCTTTCGCAAATTATTGAAGACACATCTTTGCCGACAGGCCTGGGGCAGTTAACACCTTGCCCCAGCCATTCTATGTTTGTTTGCATATCTGTCTTGGATGATTGTTTTTTAATTAAGGGTTTTTTACAATGTATTTTAATGCTAGATTTCTTGTGAGTATCCATGTTGTAAGCCGCCCTGAGTTCTTGGAATAGGGCGGCATAGAAATCTAATTAAATAAATAAATAAATCTCCTTACAGCTCCCAAGTGCCAGAAAGTAACACACCCTTGCAGGATTAGAAATACCTTATTGCTCTGTGGTCGTCTTTCTGCCACTTGATTCCCCCAAATTTCTTTCCTGTGCCCCAAGTTCTTCGAGGAACTGGCTGTCGAGGAGAAACACTCCAGCGAGAATCAGACCGCAGAGAAAGAAAAGAAGGAGCAGCAACAGCAACAGGCAGGTCATTTCCAAATCATCTCATGGGGAAGGTCCTCGTGGACCTTGTAGTCAAGTCGTTACTCTGTTGAGGATAAGCAGGTTGCCCAGCCCTTGACCTTCTCTTTTTCTGGGGGGGTGGGTCTTTTGCCTACAGCAGCAGCAGCAGCAGCAAAAGAAGCGACGAGACAAGAAAAAAGAGCAGAAGAAAAAACTGGCAGCAGAAGAAGAGGATGAGGAGGAGAGCCAGCTGATTGAGAGGTTGAAGAAGCTGTCTGCCCAAGCCAGTGATGAGGATGAAGAAGGTGGGAAGCTGCAGTTTTCATTCTGCTTTTCAGACTCTGGCTATAGGGGTCAGCCTTGGCGGGGTGAGGGCCTCCTACCATTGAAGCTTATAAATGGCTGAGGCCTTGGGAGGTTTCAAGGCTCCTGCCTGAGATCTCACAAGGTTTCGTGGATGAGTGGCAAGTACTTGCACGATTTCAGGCAAGTTTGCCGAGAAATGGATTTCGTTCTTCAAGACCACCATCCTCTGTCAGTTGGGGTATGAACGCGCTTCGATTGGGGAGAATGCTAGAGTGTGTCTTTCAGATTGTGAGCTTGATCCTGTTTACAGTCTCTCTAGGTTACAACCCGGTGTGACTTTTTTTTCTTTTTTTTCTTTTTTTTTTTTTTTGGCTTCTCTTCCAGTGCCCATTCCTGTCACCAAAGCAGGCAAGAAACAGAAAGTAAGTCCCCAGATGCTTTCAAAGTACTTCTTTGTTGGACAAGAATGAGAAGTGAAAATGGAATGAGTTACTTTCCGAAGAACAGAGTTTGGATGCAGTAAACTAACCTTTGCAACCTGTAACTGTCTAAAAAAAATCAAGTGTTCTTATATGGAATTCACTTCCAGAAGGGGTCGTGACAGCTGTCAGCCTTGACAGCTTCAAGGCAGGGCTAGATAGATTCATGGATGCCAAGTGTATCGGTGGTTATTAAAACGGATGTCCATGTGCCGCCTCTATGTTGGTTGAGGCAGGCAGGATTCCCTTGAGTACCATTGGTTGGGGGTCAAGGGAAAGGGAGGGTTTTCCCTTCTCTTTCTGCTCAAGATCCCCATGTACAATTGGTGGGCCACTGTGTGACACAGAATGCTGGACTCGATGGGCTTTGGCCTGATTCAGCATGGCTCTTCTTATGTTCTTATTTAAGTAATGGAAAGTACAAAATGTTGTTCTGCATGGCTTATGCCCTCCAGTGAACAAGGTGGTGCCCGGGTGAACCCCGTCTAGTAGCAGATATTTTACTCCTAGGACACATCAGTCTGTATGGCCCCTGAAGCTGTTGCTGGGGAAAGGAGTTAGAAGGAATTAGGAATATATAGTCAGAATAAACATAACTTAAATTGGGATGGGTATAATTAATTAAGGAGCTGCGTATAATAATTAAACATGACTTCTAGATGTTGCTGAACTTCCACCGCAGCTGGCTGACATTCAATTCCTCATTTAAAGAAAAAATAATCAGATTAATGGCCTTTCTTCCTATGTAATAGTAATAATTTGGGAGGAAATTAATACAGTTTGAAAATTATTAAGTAATTCATTAAGATCATGATGTCATTGGCGGTTGTGAGCCATTTAATGATCAGGATTTTGTTATGTCTTTAGGCAAAGAAAAGTGCTTCTGATCATGTTCCTAACCCAATATCTAGACAGCCACTAATGGAGTCTGTTCAAATTATGTTCCTTGATGGGGGGGGGGAAAGTTCAACCAGTTTTTTTGTTGCTAGACTATTGTGTCTTGGTCAGATTCTGTGACCTGGGGAAAAAATGGGGCTAGTTCACTCTGGTGCCTAGATGAGGCGGTTCCGTTACCTGGTTCTTTTCTAGACATTCTTCTCTCAAGTTTTTTTCTCTCCTTGTCTCCTTCAGGGAGGAAATGTGTTTGCTGCCTTGAACCAAGAGCAGAGTGAAGAGGAGGAGGAGGAGGGGGGGGAAGAGGAGGAAGAAGAAGAAGAAAAAATATCAAAGCCCACCAAACTTGACAGGAATAAGAGCAACAAGGTGAGCTGCATTCGGGAATAATCTAATCGGGAGTGATCTGACGGTTAAGTTTCCAGATTCGGGGTGGGCAGCCTTATTTCATGTGGCCTTTATCTGAATTGTAAAAATATTGGAAGCAGTCCTGTCTGCCTCACCCTGCTATGTGAGGAAAGGGTCAGAAAAAGAAAAGAGTGGATCAAAAAATAACAATTACCTGGCGGAAAAGGCCATGGAGAGGAGAGGCAGCTCCATCTGCGATTGCTATGCCGTTGTCCTAGGACAGGGGTAGGCAACCTCGGCTCTTTTATGACTCGTGGACTTCAACTCCCAGAATTCCTGAGCCAGCCATGCTGAGGGGAAAGGGAGAGTTTCCAAGCTGAGCCATGCTGGCTCAGGAATTCTGGGAGTTGAAGTCCACGAGTCATAAAAGAGCCAAGGTTGCCTACCCCTGTCCTAGGAGTTACTCTTGAGGTGATGCAGGCTTCAATAGTACATGTTGTCCTCCCCCACCCCCCAAATGGGTACACTTGAAAGGAATAAGAACACAGAATAGTTCACAAAGCTTAACAGGGTCAGTAAGAGTTCTGACTTTCTGACTTTAGTCCAGCGGTTCTCAACCTGTGGGTCACGACCCCATTTGGGGTCGAACGACCATTTCACGGGGGTCACCAAGCACCGCAGTCCGCCATTATTTTTTTTGGGGTCGGCCATTTTTTTTCCCTATCGCGATGTGGGCCGGGGTCGAGCCCCGAAAAAGGTTGAGAACCGCTGCTTTAGTCTGTAAGAGTAGAAGGAAGGGATAATTTTAACTCAAAATTTTGCCAGAGCAATTATAAATCAGGCTACCTTTCCTGGTTAACCAGCCTTGTTAAAATCCCAAATCCATCATCAACTGTAGCAATGAGGTGGAGATGCAGATTAGCAGAAACTGCACGTTGTTCTATTCCAGCCAGCAATGCAGAAGACGCAACACTGATTGGCTGCATTATGCACGCCCCAGCACTGTGCTCTATCTGGCCAGTTAGTAAAGAGGCCATTGATGTAATGGATCCCATGCTAGATTGGAAGAAGGCAGGGGGACCTTTATTCCCCCAATTGGTGGTCTTTGCCCCTAATTAGTAGGATTGTACGTTGCCAGATCTAAAAGTAAATGGGAGTGGTCTGTGAGCCCAGTTGATAACGCAACCCATGTTTCCATTGTTTTTCTTGTTTCAAAGCTAGCTGTAATGCCTATGTGTAGCTTTTTTTAATGCTTGGGGAAAGTGTGAAGGCTGAGGGCTACAGTGAACGATCAGAGTTTCCTCCTGCTGATGAGGGCTCCTCCTCTGAGCACAGCAGGAATAAGCAAGAAGTCCTCAGCTTACAACCATTCGTTTAGTGACTATTCTAAGTTACAACAGCACTGAAAAAAGTGATATGACCATTTTTCAAATGACCGTTGCAGCAAACCCATGGTCACATCATCGTTGCTGGCTGAGGAATTCTGGGAGTTGAAGTCCACAAGTCATACAAGGGCCAAGTTTGAAGACCCCTGACTTGGTGGCTCATATTTATGATAGTTGCAATGTCTCAGGATCATGTGATCCCCTTTTGTGACCTGGCAAGCAAAGTCACTGAGGAAACCAGATTGACTTAACAACAGGGTTAGTAACTTAATAGCCGTAGTGATTCACTTAACAATTGTGGCAAAAAAAAAAATTCACGAAATGGGACAAAACTCACTTAACACTTAACCACAGAAATTGTCGTTAAGTTGAGAACGCTGTTTAATTTTGTCACCAGTCTGGGTTTTCTTTGGTCTCATCTGTTTCGTGAAAGCATTTACTTTAAAGTTTCATTTTATGAAAAGGACAGAAGGGTTGTCAGTGGAGCTGAGGTGTGTTTTTCCAAATTCCTAGGCAGTGATAATAAAAGTTTGATTGGCCCTGGCTCTTTCCCAACAATCAAAATAAATTCTGTTTCCTAATAGAAGAAATTGCACATGTCTAGGCATCCTGATGGTCAGATTCCTCTTGGTTTTTTTCCCCCCAGTCTTGGAAGTTTTACCTTCCAGACATTTTTTGCTGAGCGTACAGGAAACTGTAGCGTGAATGTCAGAGATGACTTTCCAGCATTTTCCTAAGTAAAACCAGTACAGAAATAATCAAAATCCAACGTCATTTCTCTAGGCAGCCTCTGATGATGAAGAAACAAAGAAACCAGGAAAAAAAGGCTCTAAAACCAAACAAAAGGTCAGTCTGGACTGTCTGAAGTACAGCTAGTCTCAACTTACAACCTCGCTTCTGAGGTGAAAGCTTACTTGGATCACAGAAGACAAACAGTATTCCAAAATGCTATTCCAAAGTCCGAATGCTAACACAGGTAGATTGTGGCTCGTCACAATTGTTTAATGACCAAAGTTATGATGACACTGAAAAAAAATAACCTATGGCTGGTACAGTTATGACCGTTGCAGCATCCCCAGCGTCATGTGATCAAAAACAGGACATTTGGCAATCGGCAAGTATTTACGATTTTTGCACTGTCCTGAGGTCAGGTGATTGTCATTTGTGACCTTTCCAGGGGGGCTTCTGACAAGCAAAGTCAGTGGGGAAAGAGGGATTTGCTTAGTGACTACATGAGTTGCTTAAAAGCCGTAGTCATAAAATCAGGCCTGGCTTGCTTAACAACTGCCTTACTTAGCAACAGAAATTCAGGTCCCAATCCAGGTCATATGTCGAGTACTGCCAGTAAACTGAGGCCAGGTAATACTTGGTGCAGAGAATGAGGGCTTGCAAGCATCCTGGTGGGTCATTCAATCTTGAGGAAGGGGTCAAGTGAGGATTGAGCTTGGAGTCCTTACACTGCCATAAATGGCATAAGCATGACCTCGCCCAGAATCTAGGACAGCGGTTCTCAACCTGTGGGTCGCGACCCCATTTGGGGTCGAATGACCATTTCACGGGGGTCGCCAAGCACCGCAGACCGCCATTTTTGGGGGGGTTGGCTATTTTTTTCCCTATCGTGATGCGGGCCGTCGCGCCGCGCATGCGCAATGCGCCGCGTTGCGCCGCGTATGCGCGGTGCGGGCCCGCCATTTTTTTGGGTCGGCCATTTTTTTTCCCTATCGCGATGCAGGCCGGGGTCGAGCCCCGGAAAAGGTTGAGAACCGCTGATCTAGGAAGCCTTATCTGGCCATTCCCAGGGGAAGGCAAGCAGTCTGGTGAGATTCTTGTAATATAGGTGACAAACAATAAAGTTTTCAGCCTGAGGCTTTTCACCAATGCTTCTGCTTACTTCCACCTGACAGAGGACCTTATCAAAAAGGCTCAAGCTGTAGTAGACATTGCTCAGAGAGATCTTTAAATGTACAGCAGTGGCCAAAATTGTGGAAACCTTTTGGGAAAAGTGTATTTTTGAGGTTTGATGACTAATAACGCCACTTTTGGGGGGAGTAGTACCATAAAATGATATATCAGTGGAAAGATGATTTAATCAAGGATGTAATGCAACAAAGTTTGTTCAATTATCTGTACTGTATGCTATGAAAAGTTATAGCCAAATAACCGGAAAAAGGAAGCACAACTTGCTTAGGTTGATAGCAGGTAGCTTTCCTTCATCTGATTGTAGCCAATGAGCATGAGTGTTTAGAGAGCCAATCGGGTGCCATCTTGTTTTGGCCATGAGCCAATCTGATCACAGTTATTGATGTCATGTATTGAAGCTGAGAGGAGGACATTGTCAGTGTGTTATGTGATCACTATCAGTTGGTTGTGGTTTTTTTGTGTTCTTTCATTTAGTGAGTGTGTAAAACGTAATAAAATTAAAGTCATGGTGCAAAGAGTTGGCTGGTTGCCCAGAAAGCGATGTAAAATAGTATTATTAAGTGAACAAGGCTACACTTATAAAGAAATTAGAAGAAAAATTGGTGGAAACTTAACCTAAGGTGGCATTTCTACTGTACACTTTCCCCAAAAGGTTTCCACAATTTTGGCCACTACTGTATTTAGCCATTAAAGTGAAACATATAAATGAAGTAAGCATGCAGTAGTACTTTAAAACTAGATCTGTGGGAGCATTTTGTAGCTATATGACAGTGAAGGAAATACATATGGATTAGTTCCAAAGCACTTCTGTTGGTGCTTCCTGTTTTTCCCCAGGGATTTTATCTGGACATTGAAACATGGACCGTCACACAGATCATATATATGTATAGACATCAAGTCATGTATAGAAAAAAACAAAAATCAACATACATTATATAGAATAAAATAAAACAAATACCTACCCTTGACTATAGGTGCAGCTCGGACATCACCCCCCCACCACCACCACATCCACCCTCTCTCTTCCTCCCTATCTTCTCATCCTACTTCCCTCTTCTCCACCTCACTCCTTCCCTCTCTCTCCACTTCCTCTTCTCCTCCAACCTTCCTACTTCCTTCTCCCCTCTTACACTCCTTCCCCTTCAGGTGTAGTGTAGAGGTGGTGTCCGAGCGACACCCCTAATATTACAGATATACAAAACCATCTAACCCCCCCAACCTCCCCCCCCCAGCTTCCCGGAGTGAAAACAGGGTAGTTAAAAAAAAAATCCTAATACAAATTTAACTATATGCTAAATACAATTTCTTGGATTGATATTTCCCTTGAATATACTCGATCCATTTTTTCCATTCCAACATATATTTTTCATTTGAATAGTCTTTCAAATATGCAGATACTTTGGCCATTTCCGCCAAATTTATAACTTTCAAAGTCCATTCTGCAGTAGATGGTTAGAGAGGGCAATAGAAAGATGAACAAGAATGTACTATGTTTTTATTCTAAAATTCTTTTTGTTTATCTAATTAAGTATTGTTTAAAATTATAAAATTAATAAAATATATTTTAAAAAAGTCATGTATAGAAAAGATTTCTCTTTCTTTGTTCTTGTCTTGGAAGCCCATCATTCTGAAAAAGGGGCCTGGCGGGGAAGTCTTAACTCAGAGGTGCCTGCAAAGTGTGATCAAAAAAAGTTGCAGTGGTAGCTGCGATGCTGTGATCAAAACCCTTTTTTGGGGGGGGGGGGTATGTGCACCGTACATGCAGAAACCAGGTGGAACTTCAATCATAGAACCGTAATCACCATTTTAAGTTTTTTTGATCTGTGAATATTCCTCTTTTCGCTGGCAAAATGAATAACAATGGAATGTCTGCCTCTCTAACTCAGGAAGACGATAAGGAAGACACAAAGGGAAAAAGCACGAAGAATGAGAAGAACAAAGGAAAACAACAGGTTTGTGACTTCAGTTGTATCCTTCATACTTGATACGGAATGTTAATGGCCAGTTTTGTAGCTTGGTAAGCTGGGCACATTACCTGATAAGCCTTTTCTAATTAATTTTCAACCACCCTCATATTATCAAGGAGACGGATCAAGTTTGCTAGTTTAAACATAGAATCATCTTCTTGCGCCATATCCGTTATCGGACGTTGGCGATCCTGTTTTTATCAGCAGCCGCACGAAAAAGTGCTGCTGAGTTTTGTCCAAACCACTCCCTTAGATTTTGAAGCCATGATGTTCTTCTTCTGCCTGGACCTCATTTGCCTTCAATCTTTCCCTGGAGGATTAAATGGAGTATGCCGTATTTTTCTGGGTGTCGCACCACATGTCCGAAATATTCTAATTTTTGTTTTTTAATTGTTTTGATGATTTCCCTTGGCTTTTCCAGACGGCTTACCACCTCCTGATCTTGTCAACCCAGCTTATACGTAACAGCCGCCTGTAAATCCACATTTCAAATGCTTCTGGTCTCTTCAGGTGGCCTTCTGTCAGAGACCAACTCTCTACTCCATAGAGCAGGATAGGAAAAAATACAGCATCTGACAAGCCTGATTTTCAGTCTTAGGCTTATGTCGTGACTGGAGAAGACCTTTTTCATTTTGAAGAATGCTGTTCGAGCTTTTTTTATCCTCGTCTTTACTTACATAGAATGTAGAGCTGAAATAATACCCTTGGACTGCAGTATCTTTTTCATTAAATGGTAAATCTTTCTCTCTCCCCCCCCTCCCAATTCTTTTGAGTCAGATTTGACTCCTGGTGACTGGAGAAATCCCTGCAGTTTTTTTGACAAATTTTGGAAAGATTTGTCCTTGTCTCCTCTGGCTGAAAGAGAGTGACTGGCCCAAAGTCTCCCAGCTGGCTTTGTGGCTAAAGTGTGGCCATAACTCATGGTCTCTCAGTTTCTAGCCTGATGCCTTAACCCAGGGGTAGGCAACCTTGGCTCTTTGATGACGCGTGGATTTCAACTCCCAGAATTCCTGAGCCAGCCACGCTGAGGGGAAAGGGAGAGGTTTCCAAGCTGAGCCATGCCGGCTCAGGGATTCTGGGAGTTGAAGTCCACGAGTCCTAAAAGAGCCCAGGTTCCCCACCCCTGCCTTAACCACTGTACCAAACTGCCTCTTAAGCGGTTCAAATGAGAATACTAGCATAGATATGGATACTGTGGTAGAAGAGAAGTGAGAAATTGTTATAGAAACGGCTTCTATATCTGTGGTGCAAAAGCAAAAAGTTGTGGTTCTGAGTTTGTTATCTTCTACTGTGCTAAAGAGAGTCGGATGTCAGTGCCTTTTTCTTTTTTTTCCTCCCTCCTTTACAATATCCCCCTTTTCTCCCCTTCCATTTTCTCTTAGTTTTCCACATTTTTTTCCTTGTATTTTATATTTTGATAAAATTAATACAATTTCTGAAAGAAGAAAAAAAAGGTGCGAAAAACGAGGAAGTTGGCCGTTATGCAAGCTGGACGGGAGACAGTTTGTGTGACAAGGGCCCAGGAAGAGTGAGCAATCCCCAGGGGGACTGAGTACCTTTCGGGAAGGAGAAACAAAAACCCAGATGCAGATCCTGACATTCATCCATCATTCTTGCTTCCAGGAGAGCAGAAAAAGAAATGTCGAGATATAAATATATATTTCTTATTGTGTGGAATTTGTGCTTGGGTTGAGTCACTCTGTGTGTCCTTTCTCTCTCCCTCCCCTTCCTTCCTTTACATTCAGAGAGGAGGCTCAGCATTGGCCACCCTGGCTCAGAGTGATGAGGAGGAAGCAGAAGAAAACAAGCCCAAGGGAAAATCTAAGGTGCAGGAGAAGAGGAGTGTAGACAAATGAGAGCCGAAGTCCACAGAGACCAGCTGATGGAGAGATCACTAATTAGGTTCTGGTTGGGATTGTTTGTTAGCTGGTCAAAGTAGCTCCGTTGGGTAGAATTCAGGGTTTGAGCTCATCTTTTCCAGGGGATGCCAGACCCTAAATATTGAAACACTGACCTGAAGTGGAAGTGATCCCTTAAGTTGCTGTCTTCTCCTATTCAATTTCCAAGGGTAACAACTTAGTTTTTTATATAGTAATTGGTAATTTTAATTGATTTTGTTATGTTTTCACTTGTATCCCGTTGTGAGCCGCCCTGGGTCTTGGGAGAAGGGCGGCATATAAGTCTAAACAAACAAACAAATAAATAAATAACTGTGAAGGATAATAATAATAATAATAATAATAATAATAATAATAATAATAATAAAAGTTAGAAGGGACTTTGGAAGTCATCTAGTCCAACCCCCTGCTCAGGCAGGAAACCCCTATACCATTTCGGACAAATGGCTGTCCAGTCTCTTCTTAAAAACTTCCAGTGTTGGAGCCTTCACCACTTCTGGAGGCAAGTAGTTCCACTGGCTAATTGTTCTAACTGTCAGGAAGTTTCTCCTTAGTTCTAGGTTGCTTCTCTCCTTGGTTATTTTCCATCCATTGCTTCTTGACTTGCCTTCTGGTGCTTTGGAAAATAAATTGACCCTCCTTCTCTTTGGGGCAGCCCCTGAGATATTGGAACACTGCTATCATGTCCCCCCTTGTGCTTCTCTTCATTAAACTACGTAGACATACCCAATTCCAGCAGCCTTTCCTTATATGCTTTAGCCTCCATTCCCCTAATCATCTTTGTTGCTCTTCTCTGTACTCTTTCTAGAGTCTCAGCATCTTGTTTACATCATGGTGACCAAATGCCATCTCTGTGGCATTATTGTCTCTTACCCTACTAACTACAATACAAATAGTCCTGGCTTACCGATCTCTCATTCAGTGACTGTTCGAATTATGATGACAGTGGATGAGTGATACTGAAACAAATATCAAAACTCCAGCTGTTGCTTTTGTCGTGTGTGTGTGTGTGTGTGTGTGTGTGTGTGTCTCCCCCCCCCCTGATCTAGTGGGACAAGGGTAGGGTGCTGTCATCCCTGATGAGCAGGAAGCAGACTATTTTGAATTTAAAATAGTTTCTTCCCTTAAGGATGTTTCTGAGTAGTCTGATCATTTTTAATGGTTATATTTCAACAATTAGGTTATTTGCAAAACTGGAAGAGCGTTAGAATTATTATTGTGTTTTTGTTTTGTTTCCTTGCTTAACAAAATGTTTATGCCCATTTCCTTGGTTTTCATTTTAGGCTGGAGACAAACAAGCTGCTCAGTCTGAAGAAACTACCCAAAAAACAAAAGGGAAAAAGAATCAGCCAGCCAAGGTAAGTGTACACAATCTAATGAAGAAGCCAGAATGGCCAGTTTTGATGGTTGTGTGGAAGATGCGTGTGATTCCGTTACTGCTCTGTGTGCTGAGTGTTGCCTTTTTCAGCAAGCTCAGAGCAGCTGTTTCAACCTTTAGACTGGTATCCGCATCTTAAACAAGCCAAGGTGGTGTCTCTCAAAGAGAGTTCAAGGTCTGTTGCAGGGGTAGGCAACCCAAAACATTGAAAGAGCCACTTGGACCTGTTTCCCACCGAAAATAAAACACTGGGAGCCACAAAACCCTTTTGATATCTAAAATGAAGATAACACTGCATATATCCTTTTTTACCTTTATTTTGTTTGTGTGTGTGTGTGTGTATATATATATATATATACACATACACACACACACACACATATATATATATACACACATACATACATATATACACACACCTATAAAGGTAAAAAAGGATATATGCAGTGTTATCTTCATTTTAGATGTCAAAAGGGTCTCTCTCTGTCTCTTTCCCTCCCTCCCCCTCTCTCCCTCTTTTTCTTTCTTTTTCTCTCTCTTTTTCCTTTCCCTCTCTCTCCTTCCTCTTTCTATCCTCTCCCCCTCTTTCTCTCTCTCTCTCTCTCTCCCTCTCCCTCTCTCTCCCTTTCTCCGATCTTCTGCTCACCTGGCAAGCTGGCTTCAAGCTGTTCTCCAACAAGCTCAGGGGTAGGCAACCTCAGCTCTTTTATGACTCATGGACTTCAACTCCCAGAATTACTGAGTCAGCATAGCTGGACTAGCTAGCTCTCTCCTGCTTCCTGCAGAGACGCAGCAAAGGGAGGAGCTCCGCCCAAATAAGCTGTTCAGCTCGTCGGAGAATACCGTGAGTCCACTTTTTTTACACACAGAGAGAGAGAGCAAGTGCCTCTCTCTGTCTCTCTCTGCAAATGGCAGAGGAGGCTGGGAGCCATAGGGGAAGGCTCAAAGAGCCGCATGCGGCCAACCTGTGGTCTATTGAATGCAACTGTCAGGGTGGGCGAGATTGTTAATGATGCAAGCTTAATTAGGGCTTGCAAGTTTAAATAGGAATATGGACAAAAGAAGCTACGAAACTGTCATTTCATAGGATCATGGAATCATAGGATTGGAAGCCACCTTGCAGATCTTCTAGGTCTAATCCCATCTGAGACAAATTGTTGTCCAGTCTTTTCCCGGAATCCTCCAACAATGGAACGTTTCTTTGCCTTGTTCCTAGGATTTTAGGAGCAGTTTAGACAATTTTGTGTTCCTTTGCTTTTGTCTTCTAGTCTGACCTGGCTCCTGGTACTACATGGATAAGTCCATGCAGTCTTCTAGGCAACATTTTCTTTTAGGCCTAAGAGAGAATGATTATCTCAAGGTCAGCCAGCTGGCTTCCATGTCTTAAGCAAGATTGGAACTCTGTTTTATCTGCTTTTAGTCCAGTTACTTAACCCACTAGATAGCAAGCTGGCTTTCAGTCTAGACAACAATATAGAGCAGGGGTAGGCAACCTTGGCTCTTTTAGGACTCCTGGACTTCAACTCCCAGAATTCCTGAGCCAGCCTGGCTCAGCTTGGAAACCTCTCCCTTTCCCCTCAGCATGGCTGGCTCAGGAATTCTGGGAGTTGAAGTCCACGAGTCATAAAAGAGCCAAGGTTGCCTACCCCTGATATAGAGGAACTCCTCAAGGTACGACTGCCACATAGCCTAAAACTTACGTTGCTAAATGAGAAACTTGTTTAGTGAGTTTTGGCCCATTTTACGACTTTTCCTGCCATATTTGTTAAGTGAATCACTGTAGCTGTTAAATTAGTAACACTGTTTTAAGTGAATCTGGCTTCCCCATTGACTTTGCTTGTCAGAAGTTTTCAAAAGGGGATTGCATGACCATAGGACACTGCAACCGTCATAAATGTGTGTCAGTTATCAAGCATCTGAATGTAAATCACGTGGCCCTGGGGATGCTGCAACGGTCATAAAGGGAAAAAAACGGTCACGAGTCACTATTTTCAGTGCCGTTGTAATTTCAAACAGTCACGAAACGAACTGTTGTAAGTCGAAGATTACCTGTATTCTATATCATGCCCTTCTACAGGTAGTCCTCAAATCATTCTTTTAATGGCCATTCAAAGTGACAGCAGCACTGAAAAAAATGACCTGACCTTTTTTTCACATGATCATTCCCCATGGTCACACTATTGACATTCAGATGCTTAGCAACTAGCATGTATTTATGATGGTTGCAGTGTCCCGGGGTCATGTGATCACCTTTCGTAATCTTCTGACAAGCAAAGTCAATGGGGAAGCCAGATTCACTTAACAACAACAATAATAATAAAGTTGGAAGGGACCTTGGAGGTCATCGAGTCCAACCCCCTGCTCAGGCAGGAAACCCTATGCCATTTCAGACAAATGGCTGTCCAGTCTCTTCTTAAAAACTTCCCATGTTGGAGCATTCACCTCTTCTGGAGGCAGGTTGTTCCACTGGTTAATTGTTCTAACTGTCGGAAAGTTTCTCCTTGGTTCTCCTTAACTGTGTTATTAGCTTATCAACTGCAGCAATTGATTAGACAACTGTGACAAGAAAGGTGCTAACATGGGGCAGACCTCATATTGCTGTCTCACTTAGCAACAGAAATTAGGATAGGATAGAATAGAATTCTTTATTGGCCAAGTGTGATTGGATACTCAAGGAATTTGTCTTTTGGACCATAAGCTCTCAGTGTACATAAAGCTATGAGTGATAAATCATGATCATAGTCATCATACCAATACATTCATCACAAATCATAAGATGCAACCCTTAGTCATAATCATAGGATACCAAATAAGCAATCGACATAAATCATACTAGGAAACTAAAATAATATAAATTGTAACATACAATCAACAAAGTTATAGTCATAAGACAAGGAGATAGGTAATAGGAAAGATGAGAAGAATATTAGTAATTCAGCCTTATTAGGTAGTTTGACAGTGTTGTGGGAATTATTTGTTTAGCAGACTGATGGCATGGGGGGAAAAAACTGCCCTTGTGTCTGGTTATTCTGGTGTGCAATGTCCTATAGCACGGGTGTCAAACTCGTCACGTCACGTGTCGCAACGTATTGCAACTTTTTTCCCACTGCCGGCAATGGGGTGGGCGCAGTTTTAGCATGACACATCCGGTCTGTGGGCCCGCAGTTTGACACTCCTGCCCATAGCGTTGTTTTGAGGGTAGAAGTTGAAACAGTTTATGTCCAGATGCGAGGAGTCTGTAGATATTTTCACCGCCCTCTTTTTGGCTCATGCAGTATACAGGTCCTCAATGGAAGGCAGGCTGGTAGCAATTTGTTTTTTCTGCAGTTCTAATTTATCTGTTAAAGTCTGTGTCTGTCTTGTTTGATCACAATGCCAAACCAGACAGTTATAGAGGTGCAAATGACAGACTCAATAATTCCTTTGTAGAACTGTCAGCAGCTCCTTGGGCAGTCTTAGCTTTCTGAGTTGGCGCAGGAAGAACATTATTTGTTGTGCTTTTTTGATGACATTTTTGATGTTAGGTGTCCATTTTAAATCTTGAGATATTATAGAACCCAGAAACTTGAAGGTTTTTACTATTGATACTGTGTTGTCTAGTATTGTAAGAGGTAATAGAATAGGAGGGTTTCTCCTAAAATCTACAATCATTTCTACAATTTTGAGTGTGTTTAATTCAAAATTATTCTGGCCGCACCACAAGGCTAGTTGTTCAACCTCCCGTCTTTATGCAGATTCATTGTTGTCTCAAATGAGACCAATCACTGTTGTATCATCTGCAAACTTCAGTACTTTAACAGAAGGATCTTTTGAGATGCAGTCATTGGTATATATAAAGAGAAGAGAAGTGGAGAGAGCACACAGCCCTGGAGGTGTGTGTGTGTGTGCTAATTGTACAGGTATCTGATGTGATTTTGCCTAGCTTCACCTGCTGCTTCCTGTCTGTTAGAAAACTTATGATCCACTTACAAGTGTTGTTAGGCACAGTTAGCTGATTCAGTTTAGTTAGAAGAATATCTGGAATGATGATATTGAATGCTGAGCTAAGGTCTACAAAAAGTACCTTTCCATAGGTCAGTGATGGCGAACCTTTTAGAGACCGAGTACCCCAAAACTGCCCCCCCCACCCTGTCCCCGCTCTGCCCTGCCAGCTGGACCACCTACCACCTCCACAGCCCGCCACAGATCACCCAGGCAGCCCAGCAGCACCATGGCGGCTACGCCCTCCGCCTGTGCCCTGCAGCAGCATCTGCACGCGACGGGGCACAAGGGCGGAGTCTTATCCCCGCTGCCCGGCTACTATGTACTTGGCTGCGCTGCTTTGTGTGGGCCGTGCCTGGGGGCGACTCTCCTCCAGGGGGGCTACTGGTGAGGAGGGGGCTGTGAGAGGAGGCGAGGCTGGGGCGACAGTGCGTGTGCCCACAGAAAGGGCTCCGAGTGCCGCCTCTGGCACGCATGCCATAGATTTGCCATCACTGGCATAGGTCCTTGGAGATTCAGGATGTTGTAGGATGTACTGCAGAGCCATATTAAGAGCACCACTGGCCGATCTATTTGCTCGGTAGGCAAATTGCAACGGGTCTAATTGTGGTAGTATGTCGAGGATCACCTGTATGCAGTCTGTGCTACTTTTTGTGACAAGGACCTGTGGAGTTGCTGGAAGTGAGCAAATGAGAAACTCTTTCCAATATAATGTATCATGTATTCTTTTCTTGATCTTGGTTTCTCCATTGTTGCAGAATATGTTTGCTGCTCTAGAGGCAGAGGAGACAGATGAGGAAGAGGATGATGAAGAGGAAGACTTCATGGAGGAGAAAGAGAAGTCCAAACAGGACAGCCAGCCGGTAAGGATCCAGTTGTCTATGGTGAAATATGAACCCATTGGTTTAATGCACCTTCCTCTGTGCGGCCCCTTATTACGTATGATGGGGTAGTGTGGGTGGCTTAGGAAGAAGAGCAGACCTCAGGAATCTGACATCCTCCCAATCCTGCTCCGTGGACCGGTACCAGGCCACAGCGTGCCAGCAACCGGTCCGCACAAACAAGCAAAGCCCCATCCATGGGATGCAGGCAGCACACAAAAGCACAGCCCCTCCGGTCCGCGGAAAAACCTCTCTCCACGTAACCGGTCCCTGGTGCCCAAAAGATTGGGGATCTCTGCTCTGCCTTTGTTCTCCACCCATGTTAATCATGAATTGGGGAAAACGTCTTAAAATATTTGTACGTGATCATGTGAGGAGTGGGAGAGGGCAATCGAGAAATGAAAAGGTATTATTTAAGCCTCTGCCCCTTAAAGATCCATAATTTCCCCAAAATGTAAAAAAAAAAAAAAAAAAAGGACCATTTTCGTCCTTTCCATTTACAGCAGCGGTTCTCAGCCTTTTCCGGGGCTCGACCCCGGCCTGCATCGCGCAAAAAAAATGGCGGGCCCGCGCATGCGCGACGGGGCGCATCTCGCATGCACGGCGCGACAGCCCGCATCGGGATAGGGAAAAAAATGGCCGACCAAAAAAAATGGCCGACCAAAAAAAAATGGCGGGCCCGCGCATGCGCGGCGGGGCGCATCTCGCATGCATGGCGCGACGGCCCGCATCGCGATAGGAAAAAAATGGCGGGCCTGCACCGCACATGCGCGGCGCGACGGCCAGCATCGCGATAGGAAAAAAAATGGCCGACCCAAAAAAAATGGCAGACTGCGGTACTTGGCGACCCCCGTGAAATGGTCGTTCGACCCCAAATGGGGTCACGACCCACAGGTTGAGAACCGCTAATTTACAGGGACTCAGAAAGTGTTACAGAAAAATACTTTCTGGGGCACCTAGACATGATGGGGATAGCAGCATAGCCTGTTTTTCGCTGCTCCATAAAGCTCTCTCTTTTTTTTTCCCCTGATTCTTGCTCTCTGCACTGTAGAGCTTTGATCTGGGGAAGGACTCTACTTGGGGGTGCCAGAGCTTGCCTGAACTGAGTTGGGCCATAATAAAATTTCAGTGGAAAACAATCCTTAGGATCTCAGGAAGGCACTATGGGAACTCCACTAACTTCCTGAAGGTGCCCCGCCCCTGCCCTCCCCCCCACACACTTGCCTATGAAATGAACAATGAATCTACAAACTTGGGATTCACACAGGAATCCTAGCAGTTAGTGTAGCAATAGCAATGCCACTTAGACTTATATACCGCTTCACAGTGCTTTACAGCTCTCTCTAAGCGGTTTTACAGAGTCAGCATATTTGCCCCCAACAATCTGGGTCCTCATTTTATCGACCATGGAAGGCTAAGTCAACCTTGAGCCGGCCAGGATCGAACTGTCGGCAGCCGGCAGTCCGCAGAAGTAGCCTGCAGTACTACACTCTGACCACTGCGCCACCACGGCTCTAATGTACTTTCTAATAAGATTGGAAAGATTGTGTAGAAATGTTTCCTCCCTTTCCTAAGACCAGTCACTTGTGATAATAGAAGTTGAAGCAGCCAAGTAGTCAAAGCAGTCTATTGAAGTAAGATTGAGGCCTGGAGATGACATGACGGGACTTAATTCTGCATCCAAGCTCCAAAGATTTCACAGTAAACTTTTTTGGTTCCCACATGATAATCTTCGGCTGCCATGAACTGGATTCCTCTAAACTCTGTAGCCATCGGAGGAGGAAGATGAGAAGAAGGAAGATGATCCCTATGCACATCTCAGCAAGAAGGAGAAGAAGAAACTCAAGAAACAGGTTAGATGTGGTCCTCCAGTGGAAGCCAGCTGTTACTTCTACTTTTTGTGACTTTGTTTGACTTTGCAGCCAAAATACACATTCTTTTTGTATACTCTTATTTTCTTCTCCCTGTTTTAAGGGTTTATAGAAGCAGATTGTACAGGGGAAGGTAGAAATAAATCTCACTGCAGTTGAGATTGGGAATAAACTCTGTTGTGAAATCTATCTAAAGTAGCTTGTGGGACATTTGGAATTTTAGCAGAAACATGTAGCTTCATTTCCTTTTCAGATAAGATAAAATAAGATAAGATAACCTTTATTGTCATTTTTTTTTTACTGTGGGCACAAGGGCACACATCAAAAATGAAATTTAGTTGCCCGCTCTCAAAGTGAAACACATACATGACACACACCTAAACATACTGTATACAACATATGTACAGACCCACACCCCTACATGTACATAACAAATAAATATTAAATACTGTCCATCTTGAATATATAACGGAAGGAGGAAGCTTGAAATGGGACCTAGGAGGTGGGTGTCTTCTGTTGTGATGCCTCCTTTTTGGAATAAATATCCCCCCAACCCCCACCCCCACCCCACCCCGAGATTATTTGAATGCTTCTGATCCTGTTAGCTTTCAGGAAAGTTTTAAAAATGAGTTATTTCCCCAGTTGTTGGGTTAGCCTGTCTTCTGGAAGATGAGTATCTAACTGTTTTTCGGATACGCTCGTTATAGGTTTCATGTTTTTAGATTTTGTCTGGTGTTTTAATTATAATTATTGTTCCCTGTTTGGTTTATACTGGATGCACATTGCCCAAAAATTATGTGCCCAGTTATGTGCATTGGGCAGTTATGTAAACAGACCTATATATTATAGCTGGGTGCTGATACAGCTTACTGGGTCTGAGTGGGTAGGTGGTATTTTGCTACAATTGTTTTACAGATGCTTATATCTCTGTCAACGCTGCTAACATTGGATGTTCTTGCTTTGACCACATATGAAGATGCAGCCTTTTTCTTTCTTGTGCTTTACTTTTAGAATTAGATGATGGTGTGGGAGGAGGTGGAATGTGGTGGGGGTTAGTTAGACATAACAATATTGTACTAGTGTGTGAATTCAGAGCTTGAAATAAGAGATGATAAGAATTGGTGTTGGAGAACAGGAGGGAAAGCCTGCAATTCAAACTAATTGGAGAATGTGATTTATGACCGTTAATTAGAGGAGGGAATTGTGCTTTGATACTATGTGCTCAGGGGAGGGGAATTCAGATATTCGGCTTCGACCAGATGCAATGCAGCTCGAATAAAATGGCACATTTTGCAGTTTCATCGTGTGAAAGTGTCAAATGATCTGATTTGAGCCTTTCTTTGCTCCACCAGCTGGAGTTTGAGCGGCAGGTGGCAACCTTGAAAGCAGCCAACGCGGCTGAGAATGACTTCTCAGTGTCCCAGGCGGAAATGACCTCGAGACAAGCCATGCTGGAAAACGCCTCGGACATCAAGGTACCCCAGTCTTATTTCGCACTCTGCTCCCCAGCTTTGCTTCTCTAGTCCTTCAGCGTTCTCCATTTCTCTGTTCTCCTTTGCTTTTGTCTCAGCTGCACCTTTATTTCTATCTCTTGCTGGCATTGTGACTCAAGCGATCATTATATTTTTGAGAATTGTTGAATTTTGCCTGCTCAGGATTGTGAATAAATAAGCTTTGCCTTTTTAAAAGAACCTTTCTTTTTTTTAAAAAAAAAATCTTTTAAAAAAAAACTCCTAAGAAATTGACAACAATACTAATTTCTCATTTTGCTCAGTCTGGTTCTGTAAGAGTAAGTGCAAATAAAATGTGACATCTTTGCTTAGGGTGGTGGCATTCTGCACTTTGTCACAAATATCTTCCAAGCTAATCCCCAAAATAATGAAGGCAATGAAATGCAACCTTGGAACCATCAAAGTAAACAAAAAACAGATCCCGTGGGTGAAATATGTTTTTAAAAACTCCTTTAATATCCTTCATTTTCTGTTTCAGCTGGAAAAGTTCAGCATCTCAGCTCACGGAAAAGAATTGTTTGTCAATGCAGACTTATATATTGTAGCTGGGCGCCGATATGGCTTGGTGGGCCCGAATGGGTAGGTGTATTTTATTACAGTGATTATTATACAAGCGTTATAATGCCTCCTGAACAAAAGTATTGTGAAATGGTTTTACAACTTAAAAAAATATACCCTAACAATATGGTGAGACCAGTAGTGGACTAATTGGGAGGAGTAGGTGTCCAATAATAAAATTCTGTTAGTCCACAGTGATTTTCGTTATTTATATAATATTTCAATTTATTTATTTAGAAAAGTTTATGCAGCCGCCTACTTGCTCTCAGTGACTGTAGGTGGCTTACATACAATAAAAACACAGTATAGATTTTTTTTTTAAAAATAATATCACACACACATACACAGTGACAACAAACACTCATATCAGCCATTTAATGGGCTCCATCCCACTCTGGGTTCTCCAGGCCCTCTGGCAAAATCACATCTTCAGGCCTTTATGAAAGAGTGCCAGAGTGGGATCCAGTCTAATTTCTGAAGAGGTGATGTTCCGGAGGGAGGGAGCCACTACGGAGAAGGCCCTTCTTCTGGGTCCCTTCAGATGCAACTCCTTAGGAGGATGGGACTCGCAGCATTCCTTGCCTTCCCACTCTAGTGGATTGGGTAGATGTGACCAGCAAGAGACGGTGCCTCAGATAACACAGATAACAAGAGAAGGACGAGGGGGGACATGATAGCAGTGTTCCAGTATTTCAGGGGCTGCCACAAAGAAGAGGGAGTCAAGCTATTTTCCAGAGTGCCTGAAGGCAGGACAAGAAGCAACGGATGGACACTAATCAAGGAGAGAAGCAACCTAGAACTAAGGAGAAATTTCCTGACAGAACAATTAACCAGTGGAACTACTTGCCTCCAGAAGTTGTGAATGCTCCAACACTGGAAGTTTTAAAGAAAAGATTGGACAACCATTTGTCTGAAATGGTATAGGGTTTCCTGCCTGAACAGGGTTGGACTAGATGACCTCCAAGGTCCCTCCCAACTTTATTATTATTATCATTATTATTATTACATTTGACAAGCAGAAATCCGAACTATTCCTCCCATTTTTCTACAGATAAGACATGAAAGAAGAGAAAAGTCTCTAACAGGCATCTAAAACATTTAATAGGAGATACTTCACAAATTACACATGATGATGTGTTACCCCTGGAATTTCTACTGCTTTATTTGATCACCCCAACATTTGGGGGGAAAAACCACCACATTTGTCCAATACTAATATCTTGCTCGGAAAACCACTCTGAAGGGGGAAGTTGGTAGATTGTGTTTCTCCTCAGGCACCTTTCATATTCTAAAATACTTGGGAGAGACTTTGCTGGTCAACTCCCAGTGCCTCTTTCGTCTGATCTCTATCCTTCTTTTCAGGAAGGGCAAAACCACTTTGCTGAAACATATTGCTAACCGGGCCTTGAGCATCCCTCCCAACATTGATGTACTGCTCTGTGAACAAGGTAAAGGAATAACAGGGAAAAAAAACAGCCAAGCAGCTCTTGCGCTCATTGGTCCCCTTTTGGGGAGAGGGATTAAAACTCCTATGTTGCTGGGCTGATGAGGTTTGAAATGTAGTGCCCAGCTGTAGCATGCCGGTCAGTTTGGTATCTTTTCCCTTAGGCAGAGAGCACTTTCTGTTGTTTATCACTTTAGATCAGGGGTCTCCAAACTTGACAACTTAAAGACTTGTGGACTTCAACTCCCAGAATTCCCAGCATAGCTTGTTGGAGGAATTCTGGGAGCTGAAGTCCACAAGTCTTAATGTTGCCAAGTTCGGAGACCCTTGGTTTAGACTAGGGGTAGGCAACCTTGGCTCTTTTATGACTCGTGGACTTCAACTCCCAGAATTCCTGAGCCAGCCATGCTGAGGGGAAAGGGAGAGGTTTCCAAGCTGAACCAGGCTGGCTCAGGAATTCTGGGAGTTGAAGTCCATGAGTCATAAAAGAGCCAAGGTTGCCTAGCCCTGGTTTAGACCCCTGTAACTCATGAAACCAAGGATTTTCTGGAACTTGTGAACTAGCACCATCATCTGTGTTTAAACATGACAGGAAGCTCAGACTTTTCTGATTGGCTGTCAGATCTGTTAGCTGCCCAGTTTCCCATCGTTTGATGACTAATTAAAGTCCATAAGTGGATAACCTCCTGCATGTGGAAGACAAGCCTATTGCTTGTCTTTTACTGCCACCCTGTTTGCTATTTCAGGATTCAGAGAGATGTGTTTGGAAGGTTTTAGCATTCCCTAAAATCATGCTGTTAGGCTTGTTGATGCCCTGTTCAGCCAGATGATCTTCTTTCCATTTTCTCCTCTTCCTCTTGTTCCTCACAGAGGTTATTGCGGATGAGACTCCAGCAGTCCAAGCGGTACTCAAGGCTGACACAAAGCGGCTGAAGCTGTTGGAGGAGGAGAAGCGTCTGCAGGCACAGCTGGAGAAAGGGGATGATGCAGCAGCAGAACGCCTGGAAAAGGTAAGGTATGCAGGAGCCATGATGGGCTTTTTATCCTGGGTGTGGGGACGGGTTGCCCGTGATTCATTGACAGGTAGTCCTCGACGTGCGACTGTCACTTAGCAATTGTTCGAAGTGACATCAGACCTAACAGCTCTCTTCCCCCCCCCCAACTCTGCATCCGGCCCACATTTTTGATGATTTGCAGTGTCCTGCGGTCACATGACCACAATTTATGACCTTTTTTTTTTTTTTTGCTGGAAACTACCATTTACTTCTGGTTTCTAGCAAAAAACACCCATTGTGGATAATGGATTCGCATAGCAACTGTGGCAATTCACTTAGTCCCACCTTAGCCATGAAAGCCGGCCGGGTGACTTGACTCCACTCAATCTCTCTCAGCCCAACTTACCTCAGAGAGTTGCCATTGTGGGAAACACAGGAGGGAGAGGTGTGTGTTGAATATGTTCGCCACCTTGAGTTGTTTATAAAAATAATAATAGGCAGGTTATTGAATAAATAAATAGCAGCTACAATCCCTGCTGGGCCAGTTTGGTACCTCTGTGATGAGGAGACAGGATGTCTCTCAACATCAGTGGCAGGGAATATGAAATGGACAGAGCTTTTGTTCGTAATACTGTGGGTGTCAGTTGAACTGGTCTAGGAAAGGATGTTGGACTAAGTCAGGGGTAGGACTTCAACTCCCAGAATTCCTGAGCCAGCATGGCTCAGCTTGCAAACCTCTCCCTTTCCCCTCAGTATGGCTGGCTCAGGAATTCTGGGAGTTGAAGTCCACGAGTCATAAAAGAGCCAAGGTTGCCTACCCCTGGATTAAGTAGTCCAGACTTTCCCAACCTGGTGGCCCCAGATGTATTGAAATGGCCACTCTTAGAATTTTCTAAAGTTTTTAGGGAATTGAATAGAAAATGTTAATAGAAGTGAAGGCCCTTTCTCCATCCTATCCTAACCCTGACCTTAACTCTAGTACTTGGAACGGCCTGTTTTATTCTTACACACCCTTCCTATTCTTCCAGGTCTATGAGGAACTTCGGGCGACAGGAGCAGCGGCAGCAGAGGCCAAAGCTCGGCGAATCCTGGCTGGGTTGGGCTTCAACCCTGAGATGCAGAATAGGCAAACCAAGAAATTCTCAGGAGGTTGGCGCATGAGAGTCTCCTTGGCCAGGTAATTGTTGAAAGCTGAATATCAGCCAGAAGGATGGAAAATAACATGGTAACTACTCCAAAGCAATCCACCCAGTTCACTATTTTCCTTACATTAGTCCGCCTTAAGCTGGCTCCCTCTGGATGGTCATGCTGCTTCAGATGATAAACACTGCATTTTAACACATCTGGAGAAGACCAGTTTGAGAAGCTTTCTGCTGGATAGACCAATGTTTGGGCTTGATAAGAAGCACCTTCCAAACCCCTGTTGGTCTTCCTAAAAATAAAGGGAGAGATATTGTCTTGGTTTTTAGTAGTTGGTTTCACATGGTAAAGAAGTCCAAAACTGAAGAAACTCTCTTATGGCTTTGTATCCAATCCTTTTTTAGAGAGAGAGAGAGAAGGAGAGAGAGGGAGGGAGGGAGGGAGAGGGAGGGAGAGAGAGTGTGTTTGTGTGATGGTTGTTGATAACATTATCCAGGGCCTATGGGTATCCAATTGGGAATAATGGCTTTGGCTAGATTGCCCTGAGTGGATCAGAGACCACTCTCTGATTGCAGCTGAGCATGCATTTGATAAACTAATCTTCCCTTCCTGTTCTAATACTCTTCTTCTCCCCCATCCCTGCCTCTCCTTAAATGGAATTCTTTTTTTTCTTCTTCTTCTGGTTGCTGGGCTTAAGATTCTGTAGCATTTCTTCTGCGTCGCTTCTGCTTAGTGGGACATCAACGCCCTTTCTGCTCTGCTCCCTCACTGCTTCTTCTGTCTCCTTCCTTGAGTCTCAGATACAAGCAGTCCTTGAATTACAGTTGGTCACTTACCAAGCGTGCAGAGTTATGACGGACTCTGAAAATAGGACTTCTGACACGATCATTTCTTCTTCTTTTTTTTCAGAGCCTTGTTCATGGAGCCCACATTGCTGATGCTTGATGAACCAACCAATCACTTGGATCTCAATGCGGTCATCTGGCTTAATAAGTAAGTCGCCAGCTAAGCCTCCTGGGGAAGAGAGAGTCAGTTGCTCTGGGTTTAAGTCTCCTTCGAGTTATGGGACATAATTACAGAGCAGATAAATACCTTGGCAAAATCCCAGAAGAACATAGTAAGGATGTATGTCTGGGCCGCATGTAAACAAAACTTCTTTTATTCTTACCTTTTGTTTCTCTTAATGACACTGGGAGTGGTTCTAGCAGCATATAAAGAGATTGCGTACACATTTGCAAAATTTATTGTCTATAATGTATTTTTACATGCCATCTTTTGTTTCATTAAATCAGTTTCTATCCTGCCTTTCCATCTGTCAACAGACTCAGGGCAGCTATCAGTAGTATTTAGTAGTATTTAAAAACAAATGTATATATTTGAATATTGTGCCAAATATAGCAGACGCTAATACCTTAGCTGAATGAGACAGAAATAATGAAATGTATTATTCAGGGCTTTTCTCTGTAATGAGAATTGCACCATTCTCATATTTACATTCTCAGTCACATGGATATATCTCAGGGTGAGAGGAGTTTGAGTTATTGAAGTCAGTCCTAACGTAGAACAGCCCACTCTTTGTTTAGCAACTATCTCGGTGACCATTCACAAATGCAACAGTAATCATAATTTTAAAAAAATGATTTTCAACCCACCCATGTGCCTGACAACAAAAGCCTTCAGTGAGGAACTGACTAAGGTCTGGCCAATTTCAGGCAGTAGCTGAGGGTTCTAATGAATGAATGAAGGTCACAGAACTGATGTTGTTAATTTACCTTCAACACCTTTTAGGGCCATACTGCACCATGGAACAAAGCAGCTCATGAAGAGAGATATAGCTTGTATAGGCAATCTTTCCACCCTCAAAAAAAAGGGGGGGAAGTGCTCAAGCACAAGACACTGTGTGAGAGCACAAGACACTAAAATGAGATACCGGTAGCAGCAATCAGCAATCTTCACATCTGTCTCTCAATCAAGTGGTCAGTGACCATTCCACTTAACAACCAAGTTGTGGTACCAGAGTGTGGTCGCTAAATGAGGGGAGGGTGAAGTAGTTGTTGTAACTGCCATTCCCTTTTGTTCTTCGTCTTTCAGCTACCTCCAGACATGGAAGAAAACCCTTCTCATTGTTTCCCATGACCAGGGATTCTTGGATGATGTGTGTACAGATATCATCCACTTGGACATGCAGAAACTTTTCTACTACCGGGGAAACTATAGTGAGTAGAGATAAGGGTAAGGGAAGGTGGCTTTGTGAGATGGGCAGCTATATAAAGCTAAATAAAATAAATAGATAAAAAAGTGTCAAATATAAGAACGAGGGAGGGAACCCAGCTGGCGAGCACATAAAATGTGCAATTCTTGGATTCATAACGTGAAAATCTGTATTTCAAGTCACAAAGTTTGAGTGTTTGCTTTCAAAATCCACTTTAAAGAAACGATTTTGAAAACCAACGTTCAGACGTCATGATTTGAAATATAGATTTCTACACGATGAACCCAAGAAGTTATCCTCCTTTGAAGATGTTACCTTAAAATGACCCATCCACTTTGAATGAAATGTCAAACGTTTTGAATTGCTGGGTGTTTTTGATGAGTGAGAAAGTGCCCAGTGTTGCAAGCTGCTCTGATTCCTCAGATATTGATCCGGTTCCCTGGAACATTACTTAATACTACTGTGTGTGAGTTAACACTTTTTTCCTGCGTTAGGGGGGGAAAAAATCCAGGACAGAATTTAATGCTTTGTTTGTCCCTTGAAGAGGTAGAATGAAAGGAAGTTATTGCAAAAATGGCAGAAGACCCAGAGCGTGGCTGCTGGAGAAATAACTGGGATGTTGCTGTTTTAGGGGCGACCTTAACTTGAATAAGTTGCTCCCTTCAAAGAGATGTAATTTTTTTTAAAACTGCTTTAGTATAAGACTACTGTAATGCTCTCTACATGGGGCAACCTTTGAAGAATGTCCGGAGACTACAAGTAGTCCAGAATGCAGCCGCGCGAGCTGTCTTGGGTCTTCCAAGACATGCTCATATCACTCCAGCTCTCCGTGAGCTGCACTGGCTACCTATTGGTCTCCAAACACAATTCAAAGTGTTGGTTATGACCTATAAAGCCCTTTATGGCAATGGGCCAGGATACTTGCGGGACCGTCTTCTGCCTCATGAATCCCAGCGACCGGTTAGGGCACATAGGGTTGGCCTCCTACGAGTCCCGTCTGTTAGACAATGTCATCTGGCGGGGCCTAGGGCAAGGGCCTTCTCCGTTGCTGCCCCAGCCCTCTGGAACCAGCTTCCCTCAGAGGTTTGTACTGCTCCCTCCCTCCTAGCTTTCCGGAAACTGCTGAAGACGCGTCTATGCCAACAGGCTTGGGGTGTATGAGCTGTGCTCTGCCCCTCGGCCCTAGGAGTGTCCCTCCATCAGCAACTGTCAGCTGATTGTGTTTGTATGTGGTGTGAATGAAATTAATTTTAAATTTTTAAATTTTTATTGTATTGTTGCTGTGAGCCGCCCTGGGTCTTAGGAGAAGGGCAGCATATAAATTTGATTAAACTTAAACTTAAACTTTAAAGGTATCTAAGTGGGTTTACGCCTGCGCGAGGTTCAAAAGACTGTTTCCAAATTATTTCTAGGTCCTAAGCAAAATTCATTATGGGCTCATCAAATCTACCCCCTTGCCAAATTCTCTGCATTACAAATAATCCTCAACGTATGACCACAATTGAGCCCAAACCTTCCATTAGTAAGCAAGGCAATTGTTAAGCGAATTGCGCTCCATTTTACGATCCTCTTTGCCACCTTTGTTAAGTGAATCACTGCAGTTGTTAAGTGAATCATGTCATTAAGTGAATCTGGCTTCTCCCACTGACTTTGCCTATTAGAAGCCAGATGAGAAAGCTATAAATCGGTGCCACTGTCATAAGTACTGACCAATAGCCAAGTGCCCAAATTTTTATCATGTGACCTTGGCCATGCTACAATGGTCAAAAGTGAAAATCAGTCATAAGTCATTTTTTTTTAGTGCTGCTGTAACTTTGAATGGTGGTAAGTTGAGGACTGCCTGTAGTCCCTAGTCCATTTTTTTCCTCAAAACATAGGAACTTTAAAATGTGTGGATTTCAACTCCCAGAGTTCCCAGCCAGCTATGCTCTAGGAATTAAAAGTCCACACATCTATCTTAGTTGCCAGCGTTGAGAAACACTGTCCTAATCAAATAGATTGATATGCCAGAAGGACACAGGAGGGACTTGTAATGGAAATAAACTGAGATTTGGATCCTAAAAATGAATTAAAATATATTTTGGAGCTGAAATAATCAACGGAAGCTTCAGATCTTTAAATGCCTGAAGTCGCGATCTTACAGGAAAGGGAGATCTGAAGTAGCCAGGAACTCACTGAATGTGTTCCTCATCATCCTGTTCTTTAAAAAAAAAAAAAAAAAAAGCATTTGCGCTTTCCCCTGGAGTCTGGTTGATGGCTTGGTGGCCTTTTTTATTTTTTAATGGCAGATTTACTTGTTTTACTGCAGAGTTAGGACCAATTGTAAATTAACAGGCAGAAATCTGCTTTCAGGATCTAAGTCAGTCATCAGGGCCAAGAGTTTAATCTTCTGAGCTTTCAGGCTGGTGCTACAGTCCATCCTCGGGGAACTTCTCTCTAGCAGAGTGTCAACAGGAGTGCTGATTTACCACCAGCTTATCAACTACTTAGGCAATGAAGGCTTGGTAGCACAAGGAAACAACAGCCAACACTTACCATGTTTCCCCGAAAATAAAACCGGGTTCTTCTTTTTTTTTTTTTGCCTCCAAAAGAGGCACCAAGTCTTATTTTTGGGGTAGGCCTTACCTCACCTCTGGCAACAACAGCCCCACCCAGCCGGTCCACTTCTTCTGGGGCCGAAGTTCTGCAGCTGCATTCGGGCCTGCATTTTGCAGTCAGGCCTTTCCAAAAGGCCTAAGCAGCCAAGTACCGAACTATGGGTTCAGTCCATAGTTTGGTGCTCAGCTGCTGAGGTCTTGTAGAACCGAGCTATGGATTGAATCCATAGTTCGGTTCTTGGCTGCAAAGGCCTTCTGGAAAGCCCTGTGAATGAGAAATGCAGGCCTGGCTGCAGAAGAGGCTGCAGAAGAAGTGGGCCGGCAAGGAGAGACCTGGCTGCAAGATAAATGGGTGTGGGGCGGGTGGGGCAGCTCCACTCCCCCACCCTGGCTTGATTTTTAGGTGTGTGCCTTGCCCCAAAACTAGGGCTTATTTTGGGGATAGGGCTTATATTAGGCCCACCCTCCAAAAAATCAAGCTAGGGCTTATTGTTGGTGTAGGCCTTACATTCAGGGAAACACGGTAATAGTCAGCCATCAGCACCTCAATCAACATCTAAAAAGCCACATGCAACAGGCATCATACCACATACAGAATAGCCCAAAACACACACACTGCTAGAGAGAAGTTCCCTGGGAGGGGAGTCCTAAAGCTCGGAAGACAAAACTTCTGGTGCGGTGACCAACCCAGATTGGCTCCTGGAACATTACCCTGGGGCATGTATATTCTCACCTTCATTTGTGAGAAACCGGCCTCTACCCTTGCTCAATGATACCAAGCTGTCCAGCAGGGTGGGGATGGAGAAATAGGCTTAAATCGGTATTGTATTTTGTCATCTTCCCTGGCAGTGACTTTCAAGAAGATGTATCAGCAGAAACAGAAGGAGCTGCTCAAACAATACGAGAAGCAAGAGAAGAAGCTCAAAGACCTGAAGGCCGGGGGGAAGTCGACGAAGCAGGCAGTAAGTGTCTAGCTGTGCCAAAGGTAGAGGACTTGCTGGCTGAAAAATGTTGTGCAATTACCGTTTTCTCTGGGCTTCCTCTTAGCTGACGTGACTTGAGGAAGCAGGATAGTTATGCTGAGTTAAATCCGCAGTTCTAGAAACTGCAGTATTTTTCTTCCTCGCATTCTCTGGATATCAAAACTATAATAAAAGTAGTCCTCGTTTAGTGACAACAATTCGGACTGGCAACTCTGTCGTTGAGGTCATCACTAAATGAAGCTGACCTTATTTCAACATCCTGGGCTTTACAGACCTGCAGAGGTCGTAAATGTAGGATCGGTTATAAAATTATTTATATTTCCATTATCTTCACATCTGCAAATGGTTACCACACAAGGCAGTTGCTACCTGAGGACTATCTGTAATGGTTATAAAAAGCTCACCTTGAGTTTCTGGAGGTCCGGATTCTTCTTCCAGCAGGGCAGATGAGAGAAGATTGACTGCCATTTTAGGTGGGCTTACTTGAAAACAAGCATCCTTGCTCTCACAGGAGCAGAATATACAAACAAAGGAGTTTTTGGGGCGCTCTAAGCATGGATGTTTGCTTGCAGATGTTACCTAATTAGGTAACATCGTCCCTGCTTATCAGTGTTCTGACACCCTAGCTCAGGGGTCTGCAACCTTGACAACTTCAAGACTTGTGGACTTCAGTTCCCAGAATTCCTCAGCCAGCAAGCTGGCTGAGGAATTCTGGGAGCTGAAATCCACAAGTCTTAAAGTTGTCAAGGTTGCAGACCCCTGTCCTAGCTTAACTGAGAAGGCCAACTAATGCAGCTATACACTGTTTAATCTGGGATATATCCTGCAGCCCCTTCTGATTGTACTAACAATACAAGTAGTCTTCATGATCGGAATTAACATGCCAGTTGTTAAGCAGGTTGTCACATGACCAACCTGATTATTATTTTTTTGCAGTGGTCCTTAAGCAAACCACCACGATTTTCCTGCTTTAGGAAAGGTCCCTTCCAACTCTTTTTGTTTTAAATGTCTTTTTTATTAATTTTATAATTATAAATATAACAAAAAACAAAAAAAATCAAATTAAAACAACTCAACTGAGTACAATCATTTACAACTTTTTGCATCACAAAAACAAAACATAAAAACTTAGCTAAAATAGTTAAAATAACTATGGGTATTGCTCGTCGGCACCCCCCCCCAACCACATCCCCCTCTTCCTTTCTCTCTACCTCTACTTCTATCCACCCACTCTCTACCTCCCTCTCTCTCCTCCCTCCTCCTACCACCTCCCTACTTCCATCTGACCTTCACTCCTCGGTCTCCATCCCCTCCAGATGTGGTGCCAGGGTGCCGCCCAAGCAACCCATCTTTTATCAAAAAATATGCCATTCTTATATAATACCAATACAATATTACAGTTGAGAAAATTATAAGATTGTAATTATAAATTATAAAACCCCCACCCACCCCCGACTTCCCAAAGTGAATACAGGGTAAAAAACACAAGAAAGCCCACTAAACTACACCAAAATATTATATAAATCCTATTGAAGATTTAAATGTATTTTTCAATCCAACATATAAGAATTTAACTATATGCTAAATACAATTTCTTAGATGATATTTCCCTTGTATATACTCTATCCATTTTTTCCAGTCCAAGATATATTTTTCGTTTGAGTGATCCTTCAAATATGCAGATATTTTAGCCATTTCTGCCAAATTTGTAACTTTTAAAGTCCATTCTTCGATAGATGGTAGTTCTGGCTTCTTCCAATATTGTCCCACCAACAATCTTGCTGCTGTAATCAAGTTCAAAATTAAGTTCGTCTCTATGGTGGTGCAGTCTTTTGTAATGCCTAACAAAAACAACTGTGGTAAAAATTCAATACGTTTTTTCAGAATATTTTGAAGTATCCACCATATTTTTATCCAAAAAGCCTTGATTTTTCTACAAGTCCACCATACATGAAAATAAGTAGCATCCATAGATTCACACCTCCAACACTTAGGTTGTAAATCAGGGTACATAGATGATAATTTTTTCGGATCTAAATGCCATCTATATTATTCCATTAATTGTTACAACTTCAGAGTTTCTTTTCTCTGCAGTTTCCGACCGTTAAGCAAATTGTTACAAAAACCCATTGGGCATTTTGCGATAAATGCCGATTTCCGTTTTTAAAAAGTCATTAATTGTGGGTCACGTGACTGGAAAACTTCAAACGATCGGGAAACGAAGGCTAGTCTCGGAGTGTCCATCGTGTGATCACATGACTGCAGGGGGGGGACCTGATCAGAAGTTTCGGGTCATAAGTACCTTTGGGAGGGGGCATCATTAACTTCAAAGGATTGGTAAGGAACTGGTCATAAGTCAAAGACTACCTGCAGGCCATCCATGTTTCTTCCTGTTGGAGATTGGCAAATCTGAGATGATCCATGAGAAGAGCCGATTCCAACTCTTGTCAGAAATCTTGAGTCCTGCCTATTTGGGGGCCGTCAGAATCCCTGCCATGGTTCTCGGCACTAAAGAAAGAAAAAAATATCTTTCCTTTTGAAAAATATGTTCCCGTGCCCATCTGTCTCCCTTCCATGTCCCAAAGACAGGCGTAGGCAACTCTTTTATGACTCGTGGACTTCAACTCCCAGAATTCCTGAGCCAGCATGGCTCAGCTTGGAAACCTCTCCCTTTCCCCTCAGCATAGCTGGCTCAGGAATTCTGGGAGTTGAAGTCCACAAGTCATGAAAGAGCCAAAGTTGCCTATCCCTGGTATAGGGTTTCCTGTCTGAGCGAGGGAGTTGGACTAGACCAGGGGTAGGCAATCTTGGCTCTTTTATAACTCATGGACTTCAACTCCCAGAATTCCTGGCTCAGCTTGGAAACCTCTCCCTTTCCCCTCAGCAGGCCTGGCTCAGGAATTCTGGGAGTTGAAGTCCACGAGTCATGAAAGAGCCAAAGTTGCCTATCCCTGGTATAGGGTTTCCTTCTCTGAGCGGGGGAGTTGGACTAGACCAGGGGTAGGCAATCTTGGCTCTTTTATAACTCGTGAACTTCAACTCCCAGAATTCCTGAGCCAGCATGGCTCAGCTTGGAAACCTCTCCCTTTCCCCTCAGCATGGCTGGCTCAGGAATTCTGGAAGTTGAAGTCCACAAGTCATAAAAGAGCCAAGGTTACCTATCTCTGGCCTAGGCCTAGGCTGCTTTATGACTCGTGGACTTCAACTCCCAGAATTCCTGAGCCAGCATGGCTCAGCTTTGAACCTCTCCCTTTCCCCTCAGCATAGCTGGCTCAGGAATTCTGGGAGTTGAAGTCCACGAGTCGTAAAAGAGCCAAGGCTGCCTACCCCTGCCCAAAGAAAGGAAGGGCAGCCTATTCCTCTCGTAACCTGTCTTGCTTTGACCCAGGAAAAGCAGACCAAGGAGGCCCTGACGCGGAAGCAGCAGAAATGTCGCAAGAAGAACCCGGATGAGGAATCCAACGAGGCCCCCGAGCTCTTGAAACGGCCCAAGGAATACACCGTGAAATTCACTTTTCCTAACCCACCGCCTCTTTCCCCGCCCATTCTGGGCCTCCACGGTAGGGCTTCTCTCTCTCTCTCTCTCTCTTTTTTTTTTTTTAAATTTTCAAGAATTTTATTGAATGTAAATAACAAAGGCAAAATGAGTCACAGCCATCATTTTATGGGATAATATGGAATATATAAGATCATATTTGCTGTACAGTGTTTTAAATATAATAAGCCTGTCTTTAAGTCTTATAAAAAGTTAACTGTATGCAGCTGACCTCCATAAACGTGCTTTTTTATTTATAAGGTCTACACTTGATACTTGGAAAAAAGTATATAAATAATTTGCTTTAAAAATTCAAGACTAACCAAAGACTAAAAACACACTGGCACCTCCACAATTGTGTTAAAAAATTCTGCTATCTTTAAAGACTAGATGCATTTATATTTTGAAGGGCAAATTGTAAGGAAGGGGGTGAAGGGGAAGGATTGGGAGCCTGCAGAGGAGTGAGTGATTTTCGGGGGGGGGGGACACACAAAAAAAACATCCCTTATCAACAGTTCTGAACTTTATTTCCTCCCCCTTCAAGCATTAGAGGAGAGGGAGGGAAGCTGAATGTCTGGCTGTTGCTAAACTACAACTCCCAGTGTCCCTTGCTCTGACTAGGCTGGCTGAGGCATCAGCAGGAGAGGCATGCTTGATTTCTTGTGGGTTGAACCCTTATATCAGGCAGCCATTTGACTTAGGTTAAGCTCCTGCCCTAGTTTTTACTGATCCCAGATGGCCAGGACAGGATTTTGCTCACGGATTGCTAATGGGTGGAGAAATAATTAAGATTTATGCCGTCACTTAGCTTCCCTGATGCTAGAGAACTGGCGCAATAACGGAGGGTCTGTGTGTGCCAAGGATTCTATCAATAGGATGAGCATATAGTTAGTTCCCGACTTAACAATTGTAATGGAGCCTGCTCATCACAGTCGTACGTCACGACAGTTATAAAGTGGATCACCCGTGTGAGTGGCCTGATTTTACATTTGTTATGACCACCTGAAATGTGGTCACATGACTGGGGAGGGTGGCTGTTGGAACTTCAGAACCCGGTTGTAAGTACCTTTTGGGGGGGGAGTCTGTATCGCTTTGGTTATAAGTCGAGGACTACCTATAGGAATTAATGAAGTGAGAGATCAGGTGTCAGGGACACTGTAGGATAGCAGTCCGTGTAACATCCTGGTTTGGGATTCCTAAGGATTTCTTTTTATGTTGCCTTCCTATCATGCTTGCAGCTAGTAACCCTGGCCCAGAGGGAGAATCTGCCTTCATAATGGCTGCAACACATGCACACTGCATGCCAGGGGGGTTTTCAGGGGTAAAAAGCTGGCAGCATCTTCAACAGAGAATGGCAAGCATTGCTGTCCTTTTAAGTACATAGGTTACTGATTTTTGTAAGTTTTTATTATCTGCTAGGGATCGGTTTCCCGGAGCAGCTGCTATACAATCAGTGGGTCAGTTCAAAGCCAAGCATAATCCCTTTCATTGAGACTGTCAGTCCAGCACTCAAGATCAAGATGGGACAGGGATGGATGAGCTAAAAAAATCCCAACAACCTCAGCTCCAAATTCTTAATGTTCCGTCCAAGCTCTGCTATTCTAACCAGCTGGGCTAAGAACTGATTTTTTCAGTCTTGATGTTGTTCTATCTAAACCTTACTTTCACGTTCTTGAGAAAACATTTTTTTCCTTTTGATCCTTATCTTCCTGCTTCTCTTTTAGCTGTGGACTTCAGTTACGAAGGGCAGAAGCCCCTTTTCAAAACTTTGGACTTTGGAATTGACATGGAATCACGAAGTAAGTGATGTGGAAGGAGCGAAGGGAAGGTTTTTGTGCTGTCAGATTTCTGCATATGGGTATGTGTTTCTTTGTTTCTAAGAGGGGGGAAAATGTTCTGTCCCAGCCTATGTGAGTCCTTGTTAATTCACACGGACAAACCCCTCTTTTAACAAGTAGGCTGGAAATGCAGGGAAAGCAAACCCCGTTTATTAGTTAGGTACAGACCTGCAAAATGTCCCAAAAGCAAAGGCAAACAAAACACGATGCAAACGGAGAGTTGTTCAGAAGCAAGGCAACAAAACAGGATTCCATGAAACGTGAGTCCTTTGCAAACGATTGCCTTCAGCAACCAGCACCTCCCACACCTTCCCTTTTTATTATGCAGCCCCCAGGCGTGGCTTCTCAATGCCTTCTCCTCCGCCCTTGGAGTCACCCCATTGCCTCCCTCTGTTCTGCTCTTGTTGCCTGTCTGCGTTTGTGAGCGTCTATGACAGTGGTTCTCAACCTTTTTCAGGTTGAGACCCCACTTGCCCGGCCCATGAGCGGCGCGACCCTGGCGCGTGCGCACGCGCGTCGGGCCTATCCGCGCATGCGCGGCCTGCGTGCGACGAAAAAAAAAACAAAAAAAAACCCGAAATGGCGAACTGCGACGGGCCGATCCGTGCATGCGCGGTGCACGCGCGACGAGCTGATCCGCGCATGCGCGGCGCGCGCAACGGGCTGATCCGTGCATGCGCGGCGCGCGCGCGATAGGCCGATCCGCACATGCGCGGCGCGCGGCGGGCCACTCTGCATGCGCGGCGCGCGCGCGGCGGGCCACTCTGCATGCGCGGCGCGCGCGCGACGGGCCACTCTGCATGCGCAGCGCGCGCGCGACAAAAAAAACAACAAAATGGCGGACCGTGACGGGCCGATCCGCGCATGCGCAGCACCCGCACAACGGCCCGAACCGCGCATGCGCAGCGCGCAACGAAAAAAACAAAACAAAAAAACAAAAAAACCAAAATGGCGGACCGCGGTGTCCAACGACCCCCGCGAAACGGTCGTTCGGCCCCAAATGGGGTCGCGACCCATAGGTTGAGAACCGCTGGTCTATTATGTCTTCCAGCTGTGAGTCCTCGGAGTCTGACTCAGTTTCCCCGCCCAGCTGAGTCTCAGCCTGAGCATGATTGGAAGGGCCAGGCTCTTCATTGGATTGTAGGTCCTGGAGCTCATCAGTGCCTTCCTCTGACTCTCTGATGGCTCTCCAGGCTCCTCCTCCTCCTCCTCTGATTCCCTGGACTCAGCTGCCGGGTCCAGTGGCTGGCACGAACTCACAACAAAAATCCTCATCAGGACCTTCTCTCTTTAGTAATTGAAAAGTGCTACAGCTGGGAAAAGTCACTTCTGGCTCCTGCTCTTCATTTAATTTCCTTTACAGGTGTTCCTCGACTTACTACCACAACTGAGCCCAAACTTTCTGTGGCTAAGCAAGGCAGTTGTTTAGTGAGTTTTGCCATTTTTGCCCCATTTTTACAACCTTTCTTGCCTTTGTTTTGAAGTTAGTAGGACGGTGGTTAAGTGAATCTGGCTTCCCCACTGACTTTGCTGCTCAGAAGGTTACCAAAGGGGATCACAGGATAGTGGGACAGTGTTGCTGTCATAAATACGCGCCAATGCCAAGCACCCGAATTTTGATCACATGAACATGGGGATGTTTCGATGGTTGTAATTGTGAGAGAAGGGCCATAAGTCACTTCTTTTCAGTGCCGTTATAACTTCAAACGGTCACTAACCAAATGGTTGTTAAGTCGAGGACTGCCTGTATTGAAAGATGGCAGGGGAGGAAAATGTCAGATTCCCAAAAACTTTGTCTGCCTGGCGCCATCTTGTTAATTATGGCAATGGGCCAGGATACTTGCGGGACCGTCTTCTGCCCCATGAATCCCAGCGACCGGTCAGGGCACATAGGGTTGGCCTCCTACGGGTCCTGTCTGTTGGACAATGTCATCTGGCGGGGCCTAGGGCTAGGGCCTTCTCTGTTGCTGCCCCAGCCCTCTGGAACCAGCTTCCCTCAGAGGTCCGTACTGCTTCCTCCCTCCTAGCCTTCCGAAAACTGTTGAAAACACATTTATGCAGACAGGTTTAGGGCGTGTGAGCTGCACTCTGCCCCTGGGCCTTTGACTGTGACTGCGTGTTGTATGAGTGAAATAAATTACCTAGTTTTTTATACTGTAAATTAGTAATTTTAATTGATTTTATGTTATGTTTTTTATACTTGTATTCTTGTTGTAGCCGCCCTGAGTCTTGGGAGAAGGGCGGCATATAAGTTTAATAAATAATAATAATGATAATCCCTTCTCTCTTTTTCCTGCCTCTCAGTCTGTATCGTGGGCCCCAATGGGGTGGGGAAAAGTACACTACTATTGCTGTTAACTGGGAAGCTTACGCCGGTAAGTACCATCTGTTCAAACTTTGGCTTCTCTTGGTGTGGATTGTCCTTGCCTGAGATTTCCTTGACTGTGTTTTGGGCCCCTTTTGATCGAGCCCCAATTGAGTGCAAGTGATCATTGGGGGAAGATGGTAGTGTGAGTCCATGAAAAATGACTTCCTTTTTAATCTGATGGGATTGCGAACCAAGGCAATGCTAACTTCCTGTTTTTCTCTTTCTCTTTCCAGACCAGAGGAGAAATGAGAAAAAACCACAGGCTAGTAAGTATCGTTGGGACGTGGTGGGAGGGCAGTGTATAATTTGAGGGGGAGCCATATTGGACTGGAAAGCAGGGCTAGCAGTCAGGGTAGGTAAGAAATCTTTGGTCATAGGACATGGTACACACATAGGCAGTTGTTGCTTTGTGCTGATGTACTCTGCTTGGAGAGCGGGTGGTTTGATTGGAGGATATCCAATATACCTTTTGGCCTTTCACATATTAGTGTGTCTGCATGCAGCCTGCTTATTCATGTCCTCAACTTGGCGGTTGAGGCTTAGAGTAAAACATCCTCCCACAATTTGGAGACTGATTTCAGGACAGCATCATGTCCTAAATTAGAATTAGGCAACCTGGTTATTTCTTATCCAATGTTTTGGATTGCATCTTAACAACATCCCAGCCAACATGAGCCAGTGGCGAAGGGCTTACGGACATTGTAGCCCAGGAAATTAAGAAGGTTTCAGAAACAGGAAAAGGCACCCTGAAATGCCAGCTGTGGCCCTGGGAGGGGTGAACGGTGTGGGTTAAGCTTGAGTGCCCGCTTGAGTGAGGTTTCACCCAATTTTCCTCTCTTTCTCCTGGTAGAAAGTTGGCTTCTTCAACCAACAGTATGCCGATCAGCTGAATATGCAGGAGACGGCCACGGAATATCTTCAGCGCAATTTCAACCTTCCTTATCAAGACGCCCGCAAATGTTTGGGGCGGTTTGGTCTCGAGAGCCATGCCCACACCATCCAGATTTGCAAGCTGTCTGGTAGGGGAAGCTTTTCTTGGGAGATGGGAAGGGGGAACGATGGTGGTTCGAGAGCTTCGCAAGAAAAGGCAGGGGCTGCCAGCCTAGCTTCCTCTACCTTGGCCTGTTCCAAATGTATTGGATAATAAAAGTTGTAGCTAAGTCACACCTGAGTGTTGGAGCTTTAGTAAGTAACAGTCCATCTGTGTCTTGAGCAAGACCCAGGCTGGAAAAATGGGTCAACACTGACAGCCTTGAAAGAGGAATCGGGTGCTTGTGAAGCTCAGAAGCTCTGATACCAATGCCCTGTTTATCCTTCCAGATGTCCTTTCAAATTCTGATAGCGAGATTCTATCTGCGTCAGTTTTGGGGAAGCAAGCATGTTTTTTGCTAATCTTCTAATTCCTCCTTTCTCTCCTTTTTTTTTCTTTCTCCCATTACCAGGGGGACAAAAAGCTCGTGTAGTATTTGCTGAACTGGCTTGTAGAGAGCCAGATGTCCTTATTCTGGTGAGTTTATCTACAATCATCTATACTGAAGTCTGTAGTATTCTCCCCCAGCAAACCCAAATGGTCCCCTTGTCTCCTGCACTAGTATGTTTCATAGGGTACCAGCACCATTATCCCCTTGTGAAAGCTGAAGAGAAGACAAGAGTCCTTAAATGTCTCTTCATTCCTTCCCTCCCTCCCCCCAAGGATGAACCTACGAACAACCTGGATATTGAATCGATCGATGCCTTGGGAGATGCTATCAATGACTATAAAGGGGGTGAGTGAAAACTCGTTGGCCCTGAAATTCCTGTGGTGATAATACAAGACCCATCACGCCCACCTCTGCTTGCTGTTCTTTTTATTATTATTATTATTATTATTATTATTATTATTATTATTATTATTATTATTATTATTATTATTATTTGTAAATGTAAACAAAGAAAAAATTCAAGTTGAATGCTATTCAACTTAATACAATCATTTTAAACTTGTAAACATTCTTCACTCGGTATATCAAGATTTAACTATAAGCCAGATACATTTTCTTTGATTGGTGTTTCTCTTGTATGTAGTCTATCCATTGTTTCCAGTCCAACATATATTTTTCATCTTACCACTATGCTGTCCTTACAAATTTGAAGTAGAAGGGACCAGGCATTCCTAAAGGGACATTGGGTTTGTTCTCTATCCTGTCCCATATTTTCCTTTTGTTATTGTGAATCAACTTGGCTCTATCCCAGGGCCCTTCAAACTTGCCCCTTTTATGACTTGTGGACTTTCAACTCCCAGAATTCCTCAGCCAGCAATGCTGGCTGAGGAATTCTGGGAGTTGAAAGTCCACAAGTCATAAAAGGGGCAAGTTTGAAGAGCCCTGCTCTATCCTATCGCTTGGCAGGAAAGGAAAGACTGAAAATCAAAACCGTCGTACTACCTAAGAACCATCAGTTTCTGGCCAGAACTAATAAATGTGTAGGTTAGGGTTGATTAACGGAATAATTTGTACATAGCACAATTGAAGCAGCAGGGCACAGCCACACTGGGCTTTGCTGCAGATCTGGAAGGCAGCATCCCCAAACTAAACAGGGCTTAAGACTCCACGTTTCGAAGGATTTTGAGGATTCTTAATGATTCCTCAAGCTACCTCGAGGGTTAAAGTACTTTACATTAATCTTTCATTTCCCCCAAACTCCCAGGGGGGGGGGGAATGTAAAGGTAAGCCAGATTTTTAGACTTGCTCCTTCTGGTGGTCACCAAAGAAATGTTGATGGGCTGCATTTATTTTTTTTTGCACCCTGTGCCTATTTACTATCTTAACAAATAATTTAAATGATTAGATAAAGCAGTGGTTCTCAACCTTTTTAATGCCACGACCCCCCCAACCGGTCGTAAGTCGAGGACTTCCCAACCGGTCGTAAGTTGAGGACTTCTCAACCGGTCGTCAGTCAAGGATTTTCCCTGCCCGGGAGCGCCGCGCATGCGTGGTGCCGCCCCCTGCGCCGGCTGAGGCGTAGCTGGCAAGGAGCAGCGATGGCGCAGGGCGACCACCGGCTGGGCCACCAGCTGGCCCAGTGCAAGGGAGGTAAGGCACCCGCCGGGCCTCACGCACGCCAGCAACCCCTCCCTGCGCCCGCCGGCCTCCCACCCCTGGCCCTCTTTTACTTACATTTTTAGTAGTTGCTCAGCAATGAGGGGTGGAAACTTCTAGACAGCTCGCCTTCGCTGCAGACAACTTGCAGCCCCGTTTGCAGACTGGGACTTTTGGCGGGCTCAGCAGGGCAGAGACAGCCTGGACAATTCCTATTGGCTTTTGAAAGCCAATAGAATTAGACTCTATTCAAGAGAGTCTATTCTATTGGCTTTCAAAAGCCAATAGAATAAGAGGGAATAGCACAGCTAAGGAAAAGGGGGGGGGGGGAAATGGCGGACTGCGTTGTTTGGCGACCCCCGTGAAATCGTCGTTCGACCCCAAATGGGGTCGCGACCCACAGGTTGAGAACCGCTGGATTAGATAAAGTTTGGGATAACTTATTTGGGAGAAAAAGACATCACCAGTTTGCCTGCCTCTGCTTTAGTAACTGGAATTGCGCTTGGGAGACGGTTGGCTCACACTCCGCTCCGGATGGCATTCTCTGCCCTCGAGTGCATCCAAGGAAGGTGGTGGGGTTTTTTTTTTGTTTTTTTTTTAATGGTAGCTTAAGGTCTTGCTAACCCTTCTGTCTTTTCCAGCGGTGATCATTGTCAGCCATGACGCTCGGCTTATCACAGAGACCAACTGCCACCTGTGGGTGGTGGAGGACCAGACAGTCAATCAGATTGACGGTGACTTTGAAGACTACAAGCGTGAAGTGTTGGAAGCCTTGGGTGAAGTCCTGGTCAATCGACCAAGAGAATAAGGCCATGAGAAGTGGAGTCACCAGAACACGCACAGCCTATTTCCATTTTTCCAGGAGAAACTCCGCCCTCTCAAGCAGCCGGGCTTTATTTATGTGACACGAAGGGACAGATTTGAACATGTGCAAGAAATTAAAAACTGTTGATACTTTTAACTCTTCTTCCCTTCCTCTCCCAACCAGCATGGAAGTAAACTTACCAAAAGGTGATGGGTGGGTGTCCCACCATGCCTTTCTCCCCCCCCCCAGCAGACATTTTGGAAGACTACTTTCACTTTACAAGTCTCTCTCCTTTCCTTCCACTATTTTTGGGAATAGTTGGAGCACAACATGTAAACTTACTAAATTAAAAAAATGCGGCCGTCACTCTTGTGGATGGGAGTTTCCTGATTTCTTAACGTTTTGGACAATACAGATACAGTCCTCAACTTACAACCACAATTGAGTCCAAATATTTGTTGCTAAGTAAGACAGTTGTCAAGTGAGTTTTCCCCCGTTTTATGACCTTTCTCGCCACAGTTGTTAAGTGAAACGCAATTGGTAAATTAGTAACAAGTGTTACTGCGTTAAATCTGGCTTCCCCATTGACTTTGCTTGTCAAAAGGTTGCAAAAGGGGATCACATGACCCCGGGACACTGCAACTGTCATAAATATGAGTCAGTTGCCAAGTGTCTTAATTTTGGTCACATGACCACGGGGATGTCTTAACGGTCATAAGTGTAAAAAAATGGCCATAAGTCCTTTTTTCAGTGCTCTTGCAACTTTGAATGGTCACTAAATGAATTGTAAGTCAAGGACTACCTATCGTTGCCTAGAAAAGCCGGTTGTTTGCCCGTAGGTGTGGCTCTTCAAGTTGCACTTTTGTGGAGAAAGAAATCAAAGCCCACAATATTCAGTACTCTACTCCAAGGGATGCTTTTTCCTTCAGTTGGGAGAAATTCTGAGAGGAGGACAGTGAAAATGTATTGTCTATAGCAGGGGTCCCCAATCCCCAGGCCGTGGATCGGTACCGGGCCGCGGCATGCCAGCAACTGGTCTGCACAAACAAGCAAAGCCCCATCTGTGGGATGCAGGCAGCACACAAAACCACACACCCTCTGCTCCACGGAAAAACCTCTCCACAGAACCGGTCCCTGGTGCCCAAAAGGTTGGGGATCTCTGGTCTATAGAGGTTGCGATTGTCACTTCTGCAGCTTTTGAAGAAGATAGGACAGTGATGGTGAACCTTTTAGAGACCAAGTGCCCAAACTGCAACCCAAAACCCACTTACGCATCGTCACGTGCCGGGTGGGTGTGGCCCATTGGGTGGGCGTGGCTGTGGTGGTAATGGCAGACTGGGTGGGACTAAAAAGTTCAATCAATTCCAACTTTGCAAGACCTTTTTTTTCCCCGCGAGAAGTTGAAATTGACTGATTGAACCTTTTTTTTGCACACGGCGGCGGAAGCCTAAAGTGAAAAGGTTTTATAAAACCCAGCTGAAGGCCTAGGACTGGGGCGGCGGCGCGCGTTCCCACAGAAGGCTCTGAGTGCTGCCTCTGGCACCCGTGCCATAGGTTCGCCACCACTGAGATAGGATAACAGCCACCTCTCAAGAATTGTTTAATGCACTTTCCTGTGGATTGCCAAAGGTTGGATTAAGTCAGGGCTGTCAAACTGGTGGCCATGCCCACCTGGGTTCACAAAGGCAAAAAATGTCACAATATGTCAAATGACGCAATCAAGTTTGACACCCATGCATTAAATGATTCTTGTGGTCCCTTCCAGGCTCCATGATTCTATTGTTCTATGAGGCCACTATATGGAAGCAAGACCAGTGGAAAAGAAAATGATCATAGCAATCTTTTCAGCTCTCCCCTTATCCCGAGAGACTCCTAACCTGGCAGTAGTCTTAAGTTCCAAAGGATAGGCAGTCCCTTCCTTTTGGATCTGTTTTAGAGCTCTCATTGTTCCTCCTTATTGGCTAAGCTCCCTTCGGTTAAACAAGCACTGGAGATCAAACATGTGAAGGGAATCTCAGTGAACCGTGCAGAATGGATGGAAAGCGAAAATGTAGTGGGCTGCTTATAGCCACATTTGAATTGGGAACCTTAAGTGGGTATGTCTTTTCAAGCTACACCCAGGGGTCTTGAAACTTGGCCCTTTTATGACTTGTGAACTTCAACTACCAGAATTCCTCTGGCTGAGGAATTCTGGGAGTAGTTCACAAGCCACAAAATGGCCAAGTTTGAAGACCCCTGAGCTACACACTCATCCTGAATCTTGCAGAAGGTTAGACAGGTGCATTCGCTTTCTGCATCAACACTCATTTGCCGATTTTCAGTTTCACCTCTCTGACCTTCAGTATTTATGTCTTTCCAATCCCATGGATCAACAGAGTTTGACCCAAGGCATTTCATAGGGGTTTTTTTTTTTTGTCCTACTCCATTAGGGCCACACTACCCAGTTTCCCCGTAGTCATCCTCAAAATGCTTCCCAGATAGCAATAGGAAATAATCTGGGAGGTGTTTTGTTTTTGTTTTGTTTTGTTTTACACCTAAGGCAGAAATGCTTCTTAGGAATGTTTTTTTTTTCATTTGCAATTTGATTTGATCTTAAAAACAAGACTTACAAATCCCAGAGAAATTCAAACAATTTTTTTTTTTAAGTTTTATTGATTTTTTAAATTTTACATTTAAGTATTCAAAAAACAATGTGGCAGCTGGGCCACTCAATAATACAATAACATACAAATATCTTCAGTACAAATCTCAAGCTACTACATCAAATTTTCCCTCTCTTTTCCTCTCAGTATTCACTGTCTCCTGTCTAAACTAATACAATGCTTATTAAATCAATTAAATAAAAATGACATTCTTACATTTATCAATAATTTTTGGCTTATACATATTCTTATTTTAACATTTAGTCTTTATAGACAATGTTCTAATTAATTTTCCCCAATTTTTAATTTCCCATTAATGTTTAACTAACATTTAATATTTATAATTCCCCCGTTTTAAGTAACCAAAGTACCCATTATCACAATTCATCACAAAATCTAATATTCAGAATACACATCTATTTGGATATATTCTATTTCTCACCATCTTACATCAACTAATTGATAATACAGTATAACATTTTTATTTTCTATTAATTTCCAAACATCTTAAATTTAATAACCAAATTTTCTTATTGCAGCAACAAATACTTCCTCTCTTTTTTCTTAATGTTTATCTCATATTTGAGCTAATACAGTTTTTATTATTTCAGTTAAGTAAAACATGTTTATCAATATATTTTTAGCTTTTATATATCTTAATTAGCTTTAACATTCAATCTTTATAAACCAATCAATATTCAAATTTAACTTTTAATATTTATACTTCCAAATTTTCTTCAGCCTTATTCTAGCTTTTTTTCTTTGCCAATTCGCCTTCCATATCTATGCTTTTAAATCATCATATAAATCTTCCTCTATTATTATGTATATTGCTTGAAGTAAGAAAGGCCATCCAATCACCATTTTTTTAAAGGGGCTAACAAATCGTCTCCCTATTTTTCTCTCTCGGCGTAGTTGTCCTGAAATGTTTATCTTCCCTTCGGTCTGTTCTTTTTGATCCTCAGGTTTCTTCTGGTTTATATGAAAAGTCTTTTCCATTTTCAAAGTTGTCAATCCCTTTTCTGAGTTTTCCATTAACTGTGTTTGTTGGTCAGTTGAATCTTCTATCATAATATTTAATTGCTCCACTTCTTCTATTTTATTCTGTGTAGTTAATTCTTTGGTTGTAATCAAAGTTTGGGTTCGTATCTCTAGGCTGACATCTTGTTCTTTTCTGTAGCCTGTTATTTCATCAATGGCTTTAAGAATAGTTTCATGAATTGCTTTCAACATAAATAAAATCTGTTCCTGATCTTCATCCATGTTTTCTTAATGGTGTGAATTAAAAGCTTTACAATCAGAAAGTAAAAATAATTTTATCATTGAGTATAGAACACAGCTGGGCTTCTCACAGCTGATTGCCAAGGTTACAAAAGTCTTATCTATAGTCTGGGCTTCAAGCCAAGTCTCTTCTAGACGGTAATAGATTGCAATATCAGGTTTAGCCACAAGATGACGCCCATACCATTTAGGATTTTTTTTTAAGTCCAAGATTTTTATAGTCCTTTCCCCAATTTTCCTTCTTTTTTGTAAATAAAAACCTGAATCTTCAATAAGGATAGAAAAATCTTTTAATCTTCAAATTTTGGAAAGATAAAAGTCCAGTTAAAATCAGGTTATTGTTTCAATGTTTTAAACTCCCCTGGATAGTCAGTCGCCGCTGTTTTTAGAGGGTGGGATAAAGTTTCCCTTCCCTGTCTCCACAGGGGGGAAAATACCTTGGGCAGCTTATACCGGTAAAAAAATAGTTTGGATTAAAGAGAGATTCAGATCTCACCCAGTCTCATCCGCGCTGCTTTATAGGTGCCTGGTAGTAAGTTTGACTTTGGCTGTCTGCAGCCTAGTGACCAACCATATTGCTACGGCTGGTCTTTTGTCCACCAGTTTGGAGGGCTGCGCTGGATCAAACAGAAGGGCTGCCGCCCTCCCATGATCAAGCGGGAATCCCCTCCTTGCTGGTCGTCCCTACAGGGTGACTTTTGACCCTTTCCAGGGTCCCCCAGTGATGCGAAACCGGACGTGGATGACAGAGTTTGCCTTCCAAATGAATGCGGCCGAGGCGGCAAACCGGAAGTCCAAAATTCAAACAATTTCTTAAGTAGTCTCCTGTTTTTGATCCACATAGCAGTGAGCTTGGACCAAATGCATTTTCCCCAAAGAAAATAGGTTTCAAACATTATAATTTTGATGAGATAAAACTCTTTTCCCAAGTGGTAAACCATAGGCAAAAGTCAATAGTGTATTAAGCCTTTAGCATTTGAATCAAAATCTGTTCAGATGACCTGCCACTACCAATAATGTGGAAGAAATACATGACTGTATTTGCACTCTATTCATAGATAAAGTGCTTTATGTATGCGGATCAGTCAGAGAATGGATGTTTTTGAGTACTTGTAGGAGAGGAAAATATTTACAGCAAGAGGTCTTTGAAATTCCAATATCCAAGTGTTTTCCTCCATTTTCTCTTTATTAAATTGTACATACTAAATTCATCCTCCAATGTTATACAAATATTAACATTGTTACTATTAGAATTACAAGAAAACAATATATAATACATAACATAAAAGTAAAATTAAACAGGTATCTTGGTTTTTGTAGTGTCAACACAATTTTCCCAGGTTATTTAAAATTTCCTTCCTTGCTATAGGATTGTTGACAGAGCAATACATAGTAAGTAGCAAATTGGATGGATTTAGCTTTCTGATATTACATAGTAATTAGTTGGCTTGCCCACCCCTGGAGCAGCAGGGTCTTGATCAATACCAGTATATACTAAGGATGTTCCTTCAGCATTTGCCCAGATGCACAACAGAGACTTGATTGGAGGCCACTGTATTAGGGTGAAGTGCCCCCTTTTGCTGTACTTAAAAATCAATGAATAGCTTTCTAAAAACCCACACCAGAATACATAATACAAAATGGAGTAGGCATACACCATGTTTTTACCCCCGTCTTTTACTCACATTTTAGCCTTTGCAGTCAGGTGATTTGTTATTGAAACTGACTCTTGGGAGAATCAAGAATGAACATTTCCTTCCACCCTCAACTGAAAGTAAAATGTGGTCCTTTGTTTCCTGTTTACCTAATTCTGTGATGAATTTCTAGCTTTTAACCATTTGTATCAAAAACACACTCAGAGAAAATCATACCGACCCTGGATTAATTCTCTTGCAGTCATACAATGAGCTTCACCTAAGTAGTCTTTAGTTCAGTAAAGGTTTCAATAATGCTGCAGTCATCTCTAGACCCAAATCCCGATGCTGCTTGAGAATTCCCAGGGCATGCTAAGATACTAGCCTAAAATCTGCACACTGTAATCAACCTCAAATCCATCCTGCATACAAGAAGTGTTTATGATACTGGGCCAATGCACACAGCATGCTGTTATAATGTTCAGTTTGGGCTTAATCTGTTAGGTAGCCTAATTACTGTGGTTTTTAGCAACCATGATTTCAGGGTATGATTCTTGTAGCAAACCATGACTTAGTATAATGCCACTACAAGGAAACCCTACAAGAAAACAATGTTTACTGCAGGGGGAAAATAATTGAGTGACAGGTAATAAGCATGCTTTATGCTAGGAATTTAGCTACCTTTTAAATCAGCCTATTTGCATCACAGCCTTTAGTAAGTTTATATGCTGGCCATCACACTGTTAGAGCCACTCTGGGTGGTTTATGTAGTTTTAAACCAGAGACAGTGGTTTTCCTGGTAGATGTTTACAAATGGACTCTGGGCATAAGCAACCAGTTGATGTCATTTTAATAACTGTTAACCCAGATTCTTTATATGGACCTATACTTAATCCCACTTTCATTTCACCTCCTTGGAAGGAAGCAAAATTGTGCCCAAAGTTTAGTCAGGATATTAACCATGGCAAAAACTCAAGAGCCAACCATGACAAAGACACCTCCTACTCCAGGTGTAATTCTTTGGTTACCTCTTTAAGATTATTGCATTTTTTTTGTGGCATCAATTATCCTGCCTTAAGGCTGTCCTGTAGAATGTTTCAGTTTTCAATTGGCTGTTGTATCATGTGGATCAAATCTCCACCTACCTCAGGTTGTGTTAATTGCGAAGGCTAATGCACTACCATTGTTGTGTGGTTATTCAAATAAGAAACTTCAACTGTCAAAATTCTTATCTGTCTTCTGAACCAGGGGTCTGCAACCTTGACAACTTTAAGACTTGTGGACTTCAGTTCCCAGAATTCCTCAGCTAGCAACGCCGGCTGAGGGATTCTGGAAGCGGAAGTCCACAAGTCTTAAAGTTGTCAAGGTTGCAGACCTGTACTAAGCCACCATTTTGGGTATCAATTCCAAGATTACTTAAAATGGAGCTGAGCAAAGAATAGCTACATTCGTAGGAAATTCTTGTGTGAGGAGTAACTGACCTTAAGAGCTAGACACACGGTACTGTTTTCAACAAACTTCTTAGAAATGTATTTATTATTAAATGTATATGCCACCCATCTCACCCGTAAAACAACTAGGTTTATTCTAAGTCAACATTCTGTATTGTATTTTGCTTTTTCTTGGGTTTCTGTAGTTTGGCCCTCAGCACTTTTCCTGTGGAAAAAAGGCAATGCTATGGAAGATAAACATGACTAACTCGTTCTTCTCCACACCAACTCACACCTAACGGTCCTCTCCAGGGAGGAAGCTCAAAAAAAAGCAAGACTTCTGAGGGGAATAGTACTTAAACTTGAGATAATCAGAAGCACAGTAGCATGAAAAAGCTAGAAAAGCTTAGCTACCATTGAAAACAATGGTTACCAAAAGGAGCAACTGGCCTTTTAGTTCATTAATGTCCGGAACGTGGAGGGAGAATGCAAACTTCTCCAAATTATTTAAAAAAACAGCTTTGTTCAACAGGAAAAAAAAAATACACACAGAAAAGGCATGGTTTCAATCTTACATAACAAAATTATTTTTCACATACTGTTTTCAGTATGTGGTACTTGGGAAGGATGGGTGACATACGAGAAAAGATGACCTTGCAAGAAAGCACTGCATGCTGTAAAAAAACACTTGATTTTTTCCCCTTTAAAGTCATGTTGGTACCAAAAGTAAAGTCTTTTTATAAATCTTATAATATTTTACAAAAGATTATACACATCTTACTGGTTCCATTTGACTGCCTTCCAAAGGAACTCATACTATCCACTAACACGCACCTCTGTGGGCTGCAATCGTTTAGATTTAGAAGAACAACTTATCTTCTAATTTTTCCTGGACTACATTTTTCCTGAGGAAATATTTAGGCAATGTTCCTCTTCAGGACAATTTTCAAATCATTTTCAAACATTTTGTAAAAGATACAGGTGGATACATTGGATCCTTTGGTGTTTCCTAGGAATAGTTTCTGAAAGAATGTGTATAGTCTTTGCCAAAATTCTTTCAAAGAAATATTGACCCCCCCCAGGATGAAACTTTTATTGGTGTTATTTTTAACCCAGGGCAACGGGGTCAAGGGCGGAGACCATCCAAGCAACTTCCAATAAGTACTTGCTTCATACTCGGGAGAATTGAAAACAGCCTAGAACTGAGTATATGGATTTTCCCTTCCGTCCTCTCACCCGAAGTTATTATTTATCTCAAAATTGTTCAATACAGTAGTGCTAGCATCTTCAAGCTCTACGTAACTGGCTGGTTAATGTACATTTTAAAGACCTGTAAAATTATATTCGGTTTTGGCTAACAGAATGCAATTTCCAAGCTCAGCAATGAATATGTCCACACTGCTAATAGTTAAATTAGATATTTCTTTTTTCACCATGTTTATTACTAATGTACAAAATATACAAAACTTAGAGCAAGACATTTTGTTCCCCCTCAGGAGAAGGGTTTGCTGCACCCACTTCAGGACGAGGGGAGATGAAAGATGTTGAGAGTCCACATCTTATGAGACCGTTTAAAAAAAACAACAACCCACAACCAACAGTGTATAAATCAGGAAAACAAAAGTTTACCCCCCCCCCAAACCATTAGTCTCCAGATTTAGTTTTCACAGAAAACAGTTTGTAGGTTTCCCCCAATGGCAGACTTAGCACCAAGGGAAACCACATCTGTGCAGTCAATAGGGCACTGCAAAGGGGTATTTTTACAAAGGGGCATCCTGGTTCAAGAGGGTATTGTGCAAATGGCGGCTGCTGGAATTCCCCGTTCTCCCATTGGGCCTTTTAGGCAGGAGCGATAGATTGCCGGCCCTCGGATCTCCCAGAACAATCCACAAGCAGTTGCTGCACCCTCTCCCCTGCCTCACGCGCATGTTCCTAAAAAGGCCGGTTTTCCTGCCGATGCCAGATCTTCCTCCAGAGTACCAGTCTGGTTCCTGGGAGGTTGAAGAACACTGCCCAGTCAAATCAAGGCTGTGAGCAAGAATATCCCCTTCCTTTGCTGGTTCCACAGGTATATTTACATAAATGGCTTTAAAATAAAAATAAAAACAAAAAAAAAACCCCATCTTTCAAGTCTCTTGTGCTTTCAAAGTCATTGGTTGCTTCACCTCCCCAGCTGGAGAAGGGGAAGATGCCTCCCAACAGTTTCTCTTTTGAGGGTGTGTGTGTGTGTGTGTGTGTGTGTGTGTGTGTGTGTGTGGCAGTTCCTCAGTAGCAGCAAATGCCGAAGGAGGAGGAAGTTAGTCCCATTCCCTTGCTCCAAGCATTTAAAGGGCCTCACAGAAGCCATAAAAAGCAGGTGCAGCATCAGTCAGAAATGGGAGTGCCGGGCTGAGTTCAAGGTCAATGGGAATGTGCGCCAGGCCGATGCCACAGTCAGAATAGGTGGAGGAGGACGCAGGCTCCTCATGCTAGGGCAAGGGTGGCCCATTGACTCCGGGATGGTAGAAGGCACAGTTGTTTTCGTATCTGCAGCTGCCTTTCATGGTGAAGTGGCGACATACAGGACGCTTTGACCTATCTGAAGGGCAGAAGGAATAAACAGAGCTGTCAGACATGGCAGCAGGAACATGCAGGAACTTCGTGTATATCCCTTCTCCCAGCAAACCTGTTCTTTGTCCAGCACAACTCCACCCAGAACACTAAGATCACAATTCTAAAATGGCAAATTGCAGGGCAATAAAGCAAATTATTTTATTTTAAAACCTAGCTCGACATTACTACGCATTTTCGAAGTCTTTGCTTTTTAGAAGAACCCACCCCCCAAACCCCTGTAATAAAATGCCACCCCTAACTTGCTTTTATGCCGGCCGGCTTCCCCATGCAACCCAGAATGCTAAGCACATCCCTCTTAAAAATCCCATCCCCCAATGGGCACAGGAATGCGTATTTACCTCCACCGTGGCCGCCTCCGTGCCCCCAGCCGTGGTCCCCTGGGTGACCTCTGCCATGGTCCCCTGGATGTCCCCTGCCGTGGTCCCCTGGATATCCTCGGCCGTGGTCCCCTGGATGACCACCTGGATGTCCCCGGCTGTGGTCCCCTGGATGACCGCCTGGATGTCCCCTGCCGTGGTCCCCTGGGTGGCCCCCTCCTCCGTGACCTCCGTGGCCACCACCGCCGTGTCCCCCTCCATGGCCACTGCTGCCGTGTCCCCCTCCATGGCCACCGCCCATGCTATTGTTGGGAGGGCCCCCCCTACCATTGGGGGGACCACCACTCCGTCCGCCTCCTCGCCCTCGGAAAGGAGGCTCTCCACCTCTGCCACCACGGCCACGATGGAAAGGGCCGGGTCCGGGTCCCGGGCCAGGACTGCCACCTCTCATGCCTCCGTGGGGCCCACCACGCATGCCACCATCGGGAGGATCCCAGTATCCATCATTACACTGAGGAGGAGGTGGACCCATCATCCGCGGTCCATTGGGCACACCAGGGCCTGGGGGCATGTTAGGACCGCCCGGGCCTCCATGGGGTCCTAGGGAAGGGAGAAGAGGTATGAGGTTAAGTTAGCTTCAGATCCGTTAAGACCTCCACCCACCATCTTCACAGCCCTTGGTAGACCATGCCTTCTTCACTTGCCATCCCATCTCAAACTGTTCCCCTCCCTGATTAACAGATCTCCACTTACCAGGCATAGGTCCTGGCCCTCCAGGAGGGAAGTGTGGCATATTTTTGGGCCCCGGTGGGAATCCATTGGGGACCGGGCCAGGTCCTGGTCCAAGCAGCCCATGTGGGACTGTAAGAAAAGCAAAAAAGCTGTTAATTAAACCAATACCAGAAATAAACAACAGCTAGCTGGACTAACACTCAGACCGGGTTAAAGTATCTTTTTGTCTTTTAAGGACACTGAAGTAGACTTGTATCTAACTGGGTTTCCATTTTCAAATCTATACAAAGGGGAATACAAGCCTGATACATTAGATGTGTTTAATGGGAATGAAACAAATTCAGCTGGATGCGAGTTAACAGCTAAGGAAAAACAGCCCATCGATCTGCCTATTCTCTTACCTACTGCTGAAGGACCTGGTCCAGGCTGGCCCTGCAAATTGCCAAGCAAGTGCTTAATCTTGTCAGAATAATCAGGTTGCTTCATCAACTCCTCAGTTTTATGATTGTTTGAGCCACCCTGCACAAAATAAAAGAGAAATCGAAGAAATTAGAACATGTTTTGTTTCTTAACCTTCCTACCTCCTTTTGCTGCGCTGATCCTATACATAAACCTGCTTTAAAATGCTATATTGCCACATCAGTGAGTGATTCAGTCTTGTACCCTTTGCGTAAGAGGCCTGACTTGGAGCAGAAAATGGGTTTCAAGAAAGAATCCCATTTATCAGCTTCACTTATTGATAACTTGGAAACTCTCCTATTCTGTTATCCTAGTCTTTATTTTCTGGAACCTACATTTTTTGGGGGAGGTGTTTGGGCAATATGACAAAGATGAGCTGGGGAATCGTTTAAGTTTCTGCGCTATCTTCAAGGCAGATGGCAAGCGTGAATCAAGGGCCATATTCACGGCTTTCTCAATCAATCATCGTTTCCACTATTTTAAAAAAACAAGCTAGCCTACGACGCTTCTAGTTACCATGATGGAGGTGAGAATCTCTTGCATGTTGATGGAAGAGCTGGGGTTGGGGCCCTGCGGATTCTTGCCTGCCCCCATGCTGCCCATGAGGTTGGCCAGGACCGGGGGGAGCTTGGAGCCCCCAGCTCCGTCCGGAGACTGCGAGGCAGATGGGTCGAGTCTTTCATCGTAGGTGGCCTCATCCATGGAGCATTCCTGAGAGAGGTGACAGAGGAGACACAAGGAGTCAGGTGGAATTGGCTGCTGGGGAGCTGGGAGCTCAAACCCGAAGTGTGGGAGATTGGCAACCAGAACTTGGGGCATACAAAAGGGGGGAGGGGCTGGAGGACCCTAAGGCAAAGCAGGTACATTAAGAAATGTTCCCCATCTCCACTCTGTTTCTGTCACGCACAGAGGAAACAGAAACATAGAGAGGGGGAAAGGTTACAGCACACAGGACATCCAGTACCCTTTTAGAAAGTTCTTTGCTAAATATATATGGAACGGGAGCCTTTACCTATTAAGTATCCTGAGCTAAAAGAATACTTGTCCTATTTTATAATTTAAAGGCAAGCTCTGACCTATCATTCCCACTCTACTACAGCCCACTTACGTTTTGTCTTGTCTGTTTAAAATAAAGAGGGCGGAATAAAAAAAGGACCAAGCATATTTACCTCATCTAAAGGAATCAGCTTGGGTGGCACTGGCTCATAGGACTCTGGGTCTGGCTCATGAGGGCTGTCAGGAACACTTAAGGGGGGGAAAAAAAGACAAAAGACATCAGTTTGATGTTAATAAAGACGAGGAAAAAAATGTTCAATTTGTATTAGCCGAGATAACTGGAATGTTAAAAGTAGGAGATTTAAATCTTTGGAAAATATATGAATTATAAAACTCTCTTCCTCCTCCCACAGAAACACCAATGGACAAGCACGGCCAGGATTGCTCAAATGCTAACCAATACAGAAAAATTGGACTAGCTGGCTGAGGAATTCTGGGATTTGAAGTCCACGAGTCATAAAAGGGCCAAGGTTGCCTAGCCCTGGACTAGCCGTATGATTTCCTTCAGCGTTTTTTTTTAATTTCTCAGCAATAAGTCCTCATTGCTCTCTTCCTGAGTAACGTTTGTGAATTGATCTTTTTATATTTAATTCATTACTACTAAGTCAACTATGCACATGTATTTTCCAGCTTAGAATCCTGTATATGTATCCTCCGTAGAGATACATTTCAAATCTGTCCAATAATTTACTCACCTCTCTTTCGAGAGAAAGATTTCCTGTAAAATGCCTTTCTCGCGCTCAGCTTGAGTGAATTTCTCCTGACTGCCACTTCCTGGCTGAACCAGTGGAGCGGGCAAATCAATGGGCTTTGGATAGACCCAGGGGACCTTCTCTTCCATCGCATCATGGCTAAGTCGACGGGCTGTCTCGAAGGCATGGCGATCCAACATTATTTCTCGCTTGGCAGCCTCACCAAAGTCTTTGATCTTATTTACATTAACTGTTAAGAGATTGAACAGAAATTTGTATTCCACGTTTATTTATTTGCTTATTATTCAGTTAATCCAGCCCCCTAACTCATTTGCATATGACTCTGGGAGGTGTTCAGAATTAAAGCACAACGATTAAAACCAACCGCTAAAGCTGATTAAAACAGTTAAAAGCCATGATTAAAAAAAAATACAATAACAAAAAGACAGGGAAAAATACAGGTATACACAGCACAACTATTTAAAGGGCTCCATGCTTCCATAAGACTTAATAAAGTTCCATGGAACTTAATAAATGCCTAAGATTAGCTAATAAGACAAAACTTTCTAAGTCCACAAAATGCTTCAAATATTTTAAATAAATAAGCAGCGAATAAGCATACATAAATACATCTCTGAGGGGAACACCCAAACTTAAGTGTCAGGCCTTTGATCAATTTGTCCTAGCCCTCACATCTCAATCTCTGAATTAGCTTCAGAGTCACAAATATCAAGCCATTACTAGGTTACAATAAATATCCTTACAGCTAACTATGAGGGGGATCAGAAAGGTAAAGGGGGGGGGTCATGAGCAAATAAAAGCTGACAGTCCCTGCTCTAGACAGATGACAGGCATACAACTATGTTCTGTGAGACTTCCCAGGATCTTTGCAATTTGCTTTTTGGGAAAAGGGGGGGGGGAAACCACTCACCTCTTTCCGTCTCATCCAATTCAAAGTAGAAATACTCCCGCAGTTTATTCTCCTCAGGCCAGCTCACTGTTTTCTTCTTTTTGCCCTTCTTTGTCAACTGGGTTGAATCAGCTGGGCTCTCGGTTGGCTTTGAATCCAATAAACCTCCATGCTCAGAGGAATCTGAAAAAAGCACCCACCCGTTCAGCAACGACCCTTTAAAGCACGCGACGCGCGTCAAGTACTTGGAATAGCAAAGGGAAGAAAATCCACCATCACTCAAAGCACCTTAGGCCAGTGATGGCAAACCTTTTAGAGACTGAGTGCCCAAACTGCAACCCAAAACCCACTTATTTATTGCAAAGTGCCAGGGCCACATCAGCATCGTGGTGCTCTCGGGGGGGGGGCACTGGGTGGGCATGGCTGCAGTGGTCACGGCAGACTAGGTGGGCATGGTCCGGGTGGGTGGGCCGGGACCAGGATGGCAGGAACCAGTCCCTCACCATCTCCGGGGCATCCCCAGGGGGCCAAGGCTGCTTGCTCGCTCACTTCCTGCCCCGTTGCTTCCAAACGCCACATGCTTGCTACTCTGGCGAACTCTGCTGGGACAACAGCGTGCATGTGCCCACAGAGAGGGCTCTGAGTGCCGCCTCTGGCACACGTGCCATAGGTTCGCCACCACTGCCTTAGGCTGCCATGGCGTTCCAGATACCACTTGCCTAATGAACACCAGTGACCGACTGATTAGTACCCTAGTAAAAAGGCTGCTAGCTTAGGCAAGAATGGTGGGAAAAGTTACCCTACCACTACAGCACATCTTGTAACACTGAATGTGTTGTTCTCCCCTCACTTACTTGTTTCCATAGGCTCAGGCACCTCTACGGCGGGCACAGGGGTACCAGGTCGATCCACATCCATTGGCTCTGAAGCTGGGTTCAGCTCTGGTGAAGGTGGCTTGGCAGCAATGGTCTCTGGGACTGGCTTCCCTTCAAAAGGACTTGGCTGTGAACCGCGAGAAACAAGCGCAAATCAGTTGATTTCCAAATGTAAAGCCATCCCTGCAAAAGTAGAATTGCTGGCTCTGCCTGTTTCCTACCTTAGCTGCAGTTGGAGACAGGACTTTCTTTTTCTTCTTAATCTTGATTTCTGGGACAGGGGCAGAGTTTAGGGCATCCAGGAAGCCTAGTCCTTCCATAGCTGGAGAGTAAATGGAGAAGGGCTTAAAAACCATTCTGTACTAAAAAGTTGTTTTAACGATGTGAACAGCCTTCCTTTCCTTCTCTCCCAAGCCACCATTGCTGTATTGCTGTCTCAGTGTAGCCTCTTCTTCCCCTGTCCCTCCTCAGTCAGTTCCACCAACGTTCTTGGCTTTTACCCACTCTTGCTTCCAACCATCACCCAAAACTACATCTGTGTAAGATAACCATGTTTTACTCTACATCAGGGGTGTCAAACTCAATTTCACTGAGGGCTGCATCAGCACTGCGGTTGCCCTTGGGGGGCCCAGGTGGGTGTGGCCAGAGTGGGTGCAGCCTACTGAGTGAGCATGGAGTGGGTGTGGCCTACTGGGTGGGCGTGCCCAGTTCTACATCATTCAGGTCAAGGGTGCCTATGGGGGGGCCTGGGCAGGAGTGGGACAGATCTGAGGGTCTCTGGCAGAAGGGGGTGGGACCAGGGCAAGCGCCAAGGCATGGTCCAGCGGGGCAAGTGCCAAGATGGCCACCACAAAATTGTACATTGGCTCCTGGCCGGCCTGGGCCAGGGCCAAGGATGGCTTCACGGGCCACATGAAACCACTTTGCGGGCCGCATCCGGCCCCCGGGCCTTGTGTTTGACATGTCTGCTCTACATTGGAGCAAAACAGCCTATCAATCAAACATGTCCAAGGCCCACAATTTGAGCGTCAATTGTTCAAAACCCCGGCTAATACACATAAACATTTTGTGCACTGAATTATCTGCATATCCCTAATCAACATGAAGAGATTTCAGTTGGGGAAACTCAGCAATTAACTAACAAGCAAGATCAAAACATTCAACTTCTGTTCTCAAGTGCCTTTAATCTAGCCCACGTTACTCCTTAAACTCCATGGCTGTGAAAAAGGAGAAAGCCTTACGCTGTGCGGGGATGATCTTCACTTTAATTTCCTTGGTAGTATTGGGCGTAGTGTTGAGGGGTTTGTATTTCTTCTCAACAGGTGGGTTATCTGTCATTGGGTTTGATATGCTATGGGGAAAAACAGTCCTCAAGTCAGTCAAAGGGAAGACGCTGAATAGTTCACAGAGCTGGTAATGTCTTTCATGCCAAACAGATTCCCACTTCCGGGTATATATTTGATCTCTTCCGTCTTCGACAAAAAAAAAAACCAATATAGAAGAAAAAGCAGTTGCTTCATTGTATGCCATTTTGTGAATGTGCTTTTTTCCTGTGCCTGTTCTCTGCTCCTTTGACCTAGCCTATCTAAAGCTCCACAGGTCTCTTTGGGTGCAGACAAGCCAGACCATATATTTTCTGTTTTTGTGGGGGGATGAAGAAATATTTGGAATTTTAAAGAGTATGGGACCGCCTTCTGCCACATACTTCCCTACGACCGGTGAGAGCGCACAGGGTCGGCCTCCTCCGGGTCCCGTCAGCGAAACAATGTCGTCTGGCGGGCCCTAAGGGGAGGGCCTTCTCTGTTGTGGCGCCCGCCCTCTGGAACCAACTGCCTCCTGAAGTCCGCGTTTCTCCGACTCTCCCGGCCTTCCGGAAAAATCTAAAAACTCATCTTTGCCGGCAAGCCTGGGGATGATTGTGGTTGATTGTTGAATTGAATGTGTTTTTTTATTGATTTTTTAGATATCTTTGTTTGGGGTTTTTTTTTAATTGTAATTCATTGTTATATATATGTTGTTAGCCGCTCCGAGTCCCCGGAGAGAAGCGGCATACAAACCCAAATAAATAAATAAATAAATGTCATGGGACATTTTGGAAGAAGCTTGTTTATTTGGATGCAGTCTCGCACAAACGATAAAACAAGTAACCTAGCTGGGGTCCTCCCAGCAATCTCCTGCCTATTTCTGTTTTCTTTTTAAGCCCAGATCAGATTTCTCAAGAGCACTTCCTAAATACCTAAATGTTTATACCCAATAATGACTTTAAAATTGTATTCTGTAATTGTTTGAATACCAAAGTAATTGCATTCCAGTTCATATATTAGAGAATATCAAGTTCTTATAAAAATGCAAACTGAACGAACTCTTAGGGTCCTTGGTACTTTCTGAACTTGGTTGTTTTTTTTGCAAACATTTCATTGCCCTAAGTAGGATGCACTGATCATGTTACCTAGTTTTGATAATGAGATGTTTGCAAGAAAGCAACCACGCTCAGAGAGCACGAAGGACCACTCATGTCAACCCTGAGCTACAAATATTCTCTTTTTATCAGTGAACAAACTTTCTTGAGCTTCTAATCTCCAAATACTACATTTCTTTTGTTAGGCACAAGAAGCAAGAAACTTCTCCCCACTAATGTAAACCATCAAGTTTGGGTTACAAACTAGAAAGGTGCAGGCTTATATCATTTGAACAACTACATTGCCTGATTCAGTCCTAATAGGATAAATTAAGAGACAAAAGTGATTTTTTTCTCCTTATATTACTTACAGCTGTCTTTTCAGCGGTATTGGCTTGAAACTATATTTATCAGAGGTCACTGAAGTATTTATGTTCTTTTTCACAGGAATAAGTGAGGGGGTTTCCATTTCCAAACCTACAAGCAAGCAGCAATAGTTAAGTAACAGAACAATTTAAAAATCCCAGAACACTCGATGAGCATGGATTGAGCTGTTTGCCCAAATTCTGGCTAGGTCAGGGGTAGGCAACCTTGGCTCTTTTATGACTCGTAGACTTCAACTCCCAGAATTCCTAAGCCAGCCATGCTGAGGGGAAAGGGAGAGGTTTCCAAGCTGAGCCATGCTGGCTCAGGAATTCTGGGAGTTGAAGTCCACGAGTCATAAAAGAGCCAAGGTTGCCGACCCCTGGGCTAGTCTTATGAAAAAAAGGACTAGGGGAGACATGATAGCAGTTATTCAGTACATGTTGTCAGGCAGTAAAGTCTTTAGTTTGGCAAGTTTTGGTCTGTTGGTGGGAAAACAGTAAAGGACTCGCCTTGGAAGAATCACCACTTGTTATTCTTGGTTCTGGGTCTGACAGAATTATTATAATAATATACAACTAAAAGTACTTCACACCTCCCCTGGGCTTTGTCTCACTTTCCTAAGGGAGGTTCTCCTCACAGTTCGGTAAACCCTGGTCTAGAAGATCCCTCTTGTCCCATCAGATAGTAAAATCTTGCAAGTGTTCCGCATTCTCACATCTCTCTCTTGTGATTCTGCCCATTTTTAATGTGCTAGTTAGTGCAGAAGCAGGCAATCTTGGCTCTTTCATGACTCGTGGACTTCAACTCCCAGAATTCCTGAGCCAGCCCTGCTGAGGGGAAAGGGAGAGGTTTCCAAGCTGAGCCATGCCGGCTCAGGAATTCTGGGAGTTGAAGTCCATGAGTCATAAAAGAGCCAAGGTTGCCTACGCCTGTGTCTAGGCTATATTAAGATAATTCTAACCAAATTACACAGCCATTAACAATTCTAACTGCACTTACCTGTGGAACGAAATTTGGCATGGCTAGGTGCTGTGGTGCGGAGAGATTTTGGTTTTTCTTTCTTCTTTTCAGGAGTCTCCTCGGGCTTCACTTCCGATTTGGTTTCCTGAGGTTTCTCCTGAACAGGAGGTGCTTTGTTTTTGTTTTCTTCCTTTCGTTTTTTCTTTTCTCGTTCTGCAAAGTGCAAGCAAAGCCAGCGACTTAGAAGGGCTAAAAGATGAGTGCTTTCCAGTCTTTCCGAAAGTGTCCCGTTTACAACACGACATCTAATCACATTTTTTGCCTTGCAGAGCTACTTTAAAAGTCTAACATTACACAAGGTCTGAAAATACACAAACACAATCACTCCTTGGCCTTTTGGCTAAGATCAAGTGTAAAAAAAAAATGTTAAGCAATGCAACGGGGAGACAGCTTATGAGTTAACAAGGAATGTTTAAAACGATTCTCTGTCTCTCTTGTCTGATTGTTTCCTAAACAGCATCTCTTTTTCTCATCCCCCAAGGCTACCCATCCATTCCATCACACCTGGAATACAAAGTAGATGATATATTTTAAGCAACACTGCGGTCCCACAGATTATGACAGTAAGAATCTGATTTCACCACAATAAAGCTTTCACGGTCCATGCTTCTGTGGAAATATAAAACCACTAACCCAGTGGTGGCGAACCTATGGCACGGGTGCCAGAGGCGGCACTCAAGAGCCCTCTCTGTGGGCACGCGCAACGTCGCCTCAGTCCTAGGCCTTCAGCTGGGTTTTATAAAACCTTTTTGCTTTAGGCCTCCACCACCGTGTGCCCCCCCCCAAAAGGTTCAGTCAATTTCAACTTCTCGCGGGGAAAAAAGATCTTGCAAAGTTAGAATTGATTGAACTATTTAGACCCACCCAGTCTGCCGTTACCACCGCAGCCACGCCCACCCAATGGGCCACACCCACCCGCCACTCGACGATGCATAAGTGGGTTTTGGGTTGCAGCTTGGGCACTTGGTCTCTAAAAGGTTCGCCATCACTGCACTAACCTGTAGGCTGGGAGCTACTCTGAGAGCGGATCACACCCATCCAGTCGCTCACCAGTATGGAAGCCAGTCGACGAAGCTCTAGTAAGGAAAGAATGTATAAGCACTCAATTAATTAAAAAATTTCAAATAGGACCCTGCAAACCCAGAATGGTGCCTAGTATCAGACATCTGTATATGGCCAAGTGACAATTACCTTCGTCGTCACTTGATTTGCTGAGCTGCTTCACCAACTTGGCAGTATTGTTCTGAAAAAAAGGAAAAGGAACAGTTTGTCATAGGACATGAAAACTACAGGATGTACCCTTGCGGATTATCACCCCTGAAACTAGGAATATTGTTTTGACTACTGAATTATGTAAACCTGAAGAAAAATTCAACCCCACAAGTCCTCTTCCTTCCTTCCTTCCAATTTGGGACAAAACATTTTTTGCTTTGATCTTGAAAAGGCCAAATTAAAAGGGTAACCTCCACAGTTGTGCAATTAACTAACTTGTTTCAGATGATCCACAGTCAGAGGTAAGTGTTGGAGTGTGAGTAGGATCTGCTGGAGGAGGGGTACGTTACTGGATGCTTTCGAGTTTGTTAGCCAGGTGTTAAGGAGCTTATAGCCACCAACTTTGATGAATCTATAGAATGAAGAGACAAAATCGTGGTTCATAAGTAGAATGATATTATAGCTTGCTTAATTAAACACAGGTTATAGAATAACTACAAGTAGCTGGATATACATCTTAAGTCAAGCAAAAATCACATTACTGTAATGGCTGCAAAGAATATGTGTACTGTACACGTACGTATAGTCAAGGCCATGGTTTTCCCAGTTGCAATGTATGGCTGTGAAAGTTGGACCATAAGAAAGGCTGAGCGCCAAAGAATGGAGGCCTTTGAACTATGGGGCGGGAGAAGACTCCTGCGAGTCCCCTGGATTGGAAGGCGATCAAACCAGTCAGTCCTAGAGGAGATCAACCCTGACTGCTCTTTATAAGGCCAGATCCTGAAGTTGAAACTCAAGTACTTTGGCCACCTAATGAGAAGGAAGGACTCTCTGGAGAAGGACCTAATGCTGGGAAAGATGGTGGGCAATAGAAGAAGGGGACGACAGAGAATGAAGTGGCTGGATGGAGTCACTGAAGCAGTAGGCGTGAGCTTAAATGGACTCCAGAAGATGGCAGAGGACAGGAAAGCCTGGAGGAATGTTGTCCATGGGATTGTGATGGGTTGGACATGACTTTGCAACTAACAACAACAACACGTGTGGGTAAATACTCACAGACTTAAATTGCATATTTATATTTTGGTTTGGCTTCATAATAGTAGATAAGCAAATTCTTAGAACTTCCAGAAATACAGAATTAGAACTTGAATATTATGTCCCCCCCCTCCTTCTCGATATCATCACTGCTCCCATTTATATTCCTTCATTCCATTCCATGAATAGGTTAACAATGTACTGGAATCTGAATGAAAATACCCAAAAGCCATAATAAAGGCTAAGGAATCAAATTAAAATAAAATAGCAACTTAATGGTACCGTTAGCAGAATTCATTAAAAAAATATCTCACTTGCTTTTAACACATTGAACATCTTACTTTTGAAACTAGCAGACCTAACTGCATTCCCCACAAACATGCAGCAGAACTTACTTTGAGAGTATATCCGGTGCTCGGGTCTGCAACAGAATATTCAAGTAGATGCAACGACTGACCATCTTCTGTGCATCTTTCATTAAACTGAAATGAAAAAAGCCAAGAATGGAAATTTGCAATTTGGTTGCAGATAAAATGAACGGAGGACAAGTCTGATGAGTATATAAATGCCAGTTGAGACTGGGAGAAATAGTTGGGGGAAAAGGAAATTAATATACCCAATTACTCCATTCTTGAACATCACATGTAACATAACTGTAGGAAATTGCAAAATGCTGGACAAACTTTCTCTTTAAAAAAAAATAGGTCTATCAATATCCTTTTATATTTTTCAACATAAGTGGCCTATAATTCATATCAGTTCAAAGAAAAATAAACTTGGTCTCAACAAAGTATTAATAGTACAGTTTTTCAATATGGCAATATTTTTGCAGTTATAGGCAATTAATGGATTCGTAACACAAATACTTACTTAAAAATTTTAGTGATGCCTTCATGAGTTTTGACTTCTCCATCTTTGCCAAGGAAACAATCCAGTCCCTTTAGGAGCTCTTTTGGATCTATGGGTCTAGAACCCATGTTTGCAAATTCTGTCAAAAACAGAAAAGAGGCGATATTAAATTCTTCTTTGGGAAGATTAAAAAAAAATGAGCAAAACTTTTAAGAATGTTTTAAAAATAAAATTTCCAAACGTTAACAAGATTTATCATTGTAGCATAGCAAAATGCAAAAAATACATGGGAAAAAGCCACTCTCTTGACTAGGTGCAAAGTATTATCATATACATCTTCTAATTAGTAAGTCCCTCAATGGGAATTCTTGAAGTTTTGGGGATCCAGTATTTCACTTAAACATCCATAACTATTTTGGTAAACGAAAAACAAAAAGCCCAATTCCCACGTTTACTTGGCCTTAAAACTGCGAAGTCCATTCCTAAAATATGTAAAACACTAAAGTATTTTGTTGGTTCAACTAAAATTGAGTACCTATTCAGTCCAAATTCCAGAGCACTGCCCATCTGCCTTATTTTCCAAAAAGGATATACTGTTTCTCCTATCCCCAGAATTTCCATTGTGTGTCTTCAGCTTAAAATAGCCAGTCCAAGGTAGATTATCGATAGGGATTTCTCAATGCAAATGTGTTCACAAAAAGTCTCACTGAATTCAGTTTAATTTATTCCCTGCTAAAATATCCAAGACTATGTTCTTCTTTCTTAATATCATAATATAACTGATAGTATTTCCCCACATCCAGTTTTTTAACAGACGATTGCATACAAATACAAGCCAAAAACACATACGCTGGTGTTACAAATGATGAACTATCCCAGTGGAACTCCATAGTTTACGGGTCTCATTTGTCTGATATCTAACTGATATAAGCATAATACATTCCTTTGTTTCTGTTAAGATTTCTACTACCCTACACTGGTGGCCTCTATAAAACCCATTTGATTGTTGGATTCGCTGTACTTGCTCAGTAAATGACTGCCAATAGTAATTCAAATGAAAAGTATTTCAAGCATACATGGTACATTTTCCTTTTGCCTTCAGGTCTTGGTGCAGTGGGAATCAATTAGCTGATCTGCAAGTTGTAGTCAAGTGCTCTTAATCACAGGGTTTGCTGTTTGTGCTCAGAAAGTTGTTTAATATGGCTTTCTGTGCAAGACTGTATTACATAGTTCAGAAAGCTGCACAATTCTTGGGATAAAGAACATTGTGTTTGAAAGACGATCTAAGATGGTAATATCAAAAAATGTGTTAATAAATTTGTGTTGAATGTACTTGACCTTTTGTTCAGAGCTTAAGGTATATATATATATATTCAAGGAACAGAATTTTAAGTATGTAAAATTATGTAAGAAATTTAGATTTATCTGCTCAAGTAACATTTGGCCTAGGCATGGCTGACAGCTACTCAAAAGCATTGGCTCTTAATTTTAACTTCTAACTATACCATAAAGCAGCCTTTTAATTCCAAAAGTGGCTCATCTAAACCCTTTTTAAGGTGTGAAAACATACTGGCTGCCTTTAATCAGTTTATTAAGCTCTGCAAAAATAAGGCCTACACTGTGGTGTGAGTTTTATGAATTTCATGGTAAATGGAGCAATATCACCCCTTGCACTAAAAGTGTAGTTCCTGAAATTATGGTAGCCCTACTGGGATTAGGTTTGGACATGTTTGGTAATGGGCTTGCAATTGCATTACTGAATTGCTTTTAGAAGTACGTAGACAGCATGATCAGGTGCATATGATTAAGTTCTTAGAAGTCTGATGCAGTGTAAACTGTCCACCTTAAATAAATTTGCCCAGGAATATTGTTTTGAATTCAAAATGAGGTACAATAAATGTACCTTAATGAAATAATCTTATTATATGTGATCTTGCAGCACACTTTTGCAAAATTAAGTATGCTAAGCTTTGGCCTTCCCCATTAATATGCCAATTTTTTAAATAAAAAACTTTCCACAGCATTAAGGAACGGCATCTCTGTGGTAGAAGCAATAACCAAGTCAATGGAGCAGTCTTCTTTGTTTTCCACAGAAAGCATCTTCAGTTCTTTTTTAGTATAGTAAAATGGACTAAGCAAATATCCTACTTTTCCAAAGCCATGTAAGTTAGGTATTGTGTAGAAATTATTTTCCCCCAAAAGCAGGAGGGCCCAGTCCAAGTGTATTCCTGTTTTGGATATACCGGTAGTAATTTTAAAAAGTCCACGACCATAAGAAATCAGTATCGTGTTGTATTTTCATATGGAAGAAAATACTATCCAGGTACAGACGATAGTAGAGTGGGACTGTAAAGTTGTTACCAGCCTGCAGTGATTTGTAGAGTCGTTGTGTGGCTTCAGTCCAGTTCTGAAGAATGGCTATTGAAGTTCTGTATCATGAGTTCACCCAGGAATGGAAAGACCAAATGAGGTGGGCTTTGGAGACTGAACTCCCCTTTCACCCCACAACATGGCCTTCCACATGCAAGACAGCAATACACTGTTGAGGAAAACTTGGCACTGATGAAACTTGGGCTCAGCCTGCTTTGGTGAAGAGGACCTCAGTCTCCAGAGCTGTCATTCTGGCACTTTCTCAGCACTACAACCCCAGGAGAGAATTAAAAATACAAATGTTACTTATAACTTAAGCAATTTCTGTTTCTAAACCCCCACACCTGTAGTGGTTTTGCCAACAGTACTTCGACACCAACTCCAGTAACCAGGGAAAGCATTCTTTTCATTCATTCATTCTGCCCTCGATCACGACTGCCTGATTAAAGACTAAAGATTAAAGACTGCTAACTGAAGTTTTTGTTAGTAGCAAACCACAACATTCCAAAAACATTATTACACAATGATGTTGTAATTTTATTTTTCTTTTTTGAAATAGAACAAGGCAAGCTTTCATGTTTCTGTTCCATTTGAACTGGCGTAGTAATTGAGGCTCTGCAGCTCTATAACTGAAGTAATTGAGTGAGGGGTGCATTACAGATCATGTGAGATTCCAGGCTACACTTAAATTTCCTTAGCTAACAGATTGTGATTACAATCTTACTACAGAAGTTATATCTTTATAAATATTAGTAAGGAACTCTTATATAATTTGAGAAATTTACATTATAAATCAAAAAAATTTTAAAAGAAGCAAATGCTACTATCTTGAATTTAATTAAGGTTTACAAGACAAAGCTTCACTTTTAAGGAAACAAAGAATCCAGCAGCACCTGAAAAGCCTAATAAATATATTAAGAGATAGTATTGGACACATGTAGCAAAGAATATATTCAAGATATTCAAAGGATATTCAAGAATATAAGCTTTTTAATTTTCTCTTTTTAAAAGAAATATTTTAAGGCAAAGGGCCCACAACGTATCAACTAATTCGAAACTAATTTGTTGCACAATGTTCATCCCAAGCAAGAGCTTCTAAAATTCTAAGTTCATTTCCCCCCCCCTGTATAAACAAAAGTAAAACACTTTGACTCAAGTAATACGTAATCTTCTCACAAAAGGTTTTTGCCTGATCAAAAATTAAGACTTTGAAAAACTTCACTTAAAAGAATTTTTGGTTTAAAGATTTTGAAAACCCAAATCTTAAACTTCTGTTGTGAAAGATTTCTGTAGAAATTAAAGGCAATTTAACAAAAAGCCAATAACTATAATTTGGAAACATTACTACCCAATTTCTTTTGCAACTATACAGAAAAAAAATTAAAAAAATAATAAAATGAGTTGCAATATAAGAGCCTTTGGGACTAAAAGAATGAGTACTTCAATCAGACACACCATTTCAGCAAAACTGCTCATTCTTTTAACCAAACATTGTTTAATCTTGGTCCTTATTTCAAGTGTGTTAGATTGCAGAATTTGAGGAACTGAAGCGAAGCAGCAACCCAGCTGCCATTTTAAAGTTTACAGGTATATTTTAAAAACTGCAAGAGACTAAACAGTTTTATGGTAGTTAATTATTTGAACTGTAAAACTATCAACTATTAAAATCTCCTCTTTGAATCAGATTCTAATTATAGTTTGAAAAAGGTGTTGTTTTAAGACATACTAATCAAATTAGGTTGATTAGTATGTTAGCAGCAAGTAATACTTTTTTGTGCCGTCGATTTCATTTTTAGCACATTTCCAGTAACTTAATTTACTCAAAGTATAGTTAGCAAGTCTGAACAAACAACACAAATTTCATTCCAGATTTATCAAAAGTTGCATTTCAGAAACATTCTGAAAATATGCTCTTTTAACTGAAGCTAATTAGTAACTGTATATATTCACTTGGAAGTATCTTTTACTAAAACTGCTTTCAAGTACATAAATAGTGAGCAAAACTACAATAAATTGAACGAAATTAAAATTCAAGAATTACCAGCTGTTTGAAAATATCCAAACTTGGAAGGTTATTAGAGTAAGTAGTTTTTCTAATGTAACTTAATAGTACCAGCTAAGTTAGACATTTATTTTTTCATCATAATTGCAATTAGGAACCGGGCTTTATGCTTCATTGATAATGTTCATAATTATACCCATGCTATCTTATCTCACATCTGAAATGTGACTGGATTAAAAGGCCAAACTTTTTGGCTTAAATCTGAAACTGTTGCGAGACCGTGACACCATGCTTTGTTAGTAATTCTGCATTTAGCTAGATCTCAAATAAAATATATGCAAGTCATTCATTGTTAGGGGAAAAAAGGGCTTCATAAGTTAAATTTTCTGTTCTATTTCTTAATCATTAAATTTTACAACTCTTGCATTATCAGTAGTGTGTCAATTTTATTAGTTTAGCATGGATGTGAAAAAAATCTGCAAGAACATGTAAGCTTAAGCTTTACACAACAGCGTCCAATCCTAAATATACACATTAAGAGTAAATGCATTTTGGCCCTCATTCCATTTTTAAATTTAATTTTAATAATGTATATGGAACTAATTTTATTATGAAGCACATCAACATGGCTGGGCTAACAAACATCTAACGAACTTTAGATACATTCTACTTGTATTCTAAACTGTTGGTTTCCAGATGCTTCGTATTCAGTATGCTTAAAGTTAAAGGAAACTTATTCCATGACATTCTTAATTTGATAAATGGTCTAAAAATAAGAAATTCAGTCTCACAGACACTTGTTAAATTACAAATTTCTTATAGTTCAGTCATAGTTCATTGCTATATTTCAGTACAGAAATTCATCTGAACAAATTATCTACGGTCATCAAATGGCAAGTTTTTAAATGTCTAACTCACAAGTTTTAAAAGTTAAAAGTTCATTTGAAATCTTTTGATGTCTTATTGTTTCTTAGTATTTAATACTATTTATATATTCTATACCAGATCTGGTGGATTAATATGGTAGACCGTTCATTATATTTATAAGTTTAAATAGGTTACCTTGATCACATAAGAATCTCAATGGAATAAAACATAATAGTACTTTCATCTTTCCAAAGATCAACCTTCACAAAGGAGATGGGCAAATACTAAATATTTAGCTGTTACCATCAATGTATTTGTCAGACAACTGCATTGTAACTTTAGATCCAACTTGCAATGCAGATACCGTAATTTTTGTACATTGTGCAATGCAACGAAACAAATTTTAATATAGTTAGCTATGACTAATAACGTCTAAAAAACATAATTTGATAGGAATTGTAACGTGGGGGAAAGTCTAGCACAGTGGTTCTCAACCTTTCTGAGGTTGAGACCCCACTTGCCCCGCCCATGCGCGCCGTGACCCCGACCCGTCGCGGGCCGCCATTTTGTTTTTTTATTTTTTAAAAAAAAAAACTAAAAAAAATTAAAAAAAAACAAAACAAAATGGCAGCCCGTGACGGGTGGATCTGTGCATGCGTGGATCGGCCCGTCGCACGCGCCACGCATGCGCACATCCGCCCGTCACGGGCCGCCATTTTGTTTTTTTCATTTAAATTTTTTTTAAAAAAAATTAAAAAAAAAAAACAAAATGGCGGCCACGACGGGCGGATGTGCGCATGCGTGGCGCGTGCGACGGGCCGATCCGTGTATGCGCAGATCCGCCCGTCGCGGCCGCCATTTTGTTTTTTTTTTTTAATTTTTTTAAATTTTTTTTAAAAAATTTTTCCGGCGCGACAGGCGGATCTGAGCATGCGCGGCACATGCGCGCCAAAAAAAATAAAAAAATTAAAAAAAATTAAAAAAAATTAAAAAAAATAAAAAAAACAAAATGGCGGCCGGCAGTGCCCGGCGACCCCCGCGAAATGGTCTCGCGACCCCAAATGGGGTCGCGACCCCAAGGTTGAGAACCACTGGTCTAGCATATCCCACCAAGATATTCCCAAGGAAAAGGTAACAAAAAGCAGACTTTTAACTGTTGTCAGATGCAAACTAGTCAGGTCCTTGCCATTATACTCTTTTGGTTATCCTGAAAAAAATCCTAGAGAGCTTTCCAAGAATCTCAGAACTTGGATATGCTGGAGCAAAAACAAGTTAACATTAAAGTTCTTGAAGCCTGGATGAAAACCAGAAAAATGAAGGACATTGAGGAGGCGAGGCAAGATATAGGTACTACGGCAGAAACAAACAATATCTATGTTGCATTTTCCTCTCCAAGGTACTCCAATTCATCTGAAAATTAATTATCCAGAATTTGAATAATTCATTTTGTATTTATAGAAACATCAAGATTTTAATCCAAGACACTTTTATATCCTACAATTCTATTAATTTGTTAGCAAAGTGCTTTAAAATGTGTTCCCAAGGGAATTACTATAGTTACAATTCCATTTGAAGTCAGATTTTCTGAATTGATGAACTACTTTCATTTTCAACCATAAAACTGAGCAAGTATCAAAACAGTCTAAATATATTCTGCATTAAGAGGATAGATGAGCCATTTGAGCCTTATTATACCGGTAGTAGCCTTTGAATCAGTAACAGATGTTTAAAATACATCCATCTTCAGGCATACTTAGAAGCATATCCACTGATCCTTAAATCAGTTTAGGGAGGAAAGTGGCAATACTTTTATTGTTCCCCATTAAATTGAACATACATTTGAAGCCTTCTTAAGCAGATTCATTTAGGGTTCAGTTTCCATCCAAATTATACTTACATGGAAATTAGCCCCAGAGAAATTTCCAGTAAGTATGTTCAGAAGTGAAGGTTATATTCTTTGTCCATATACCTCCCCATTTACTTAGTGCTCAGTAAGTAGGGGAATATATTGCCATGTTGAACAGTTATCAAATTTATGCTCCAGTTTTAGTACAATTCTGATTTCCTTCAGTAGATGTTTTAAAAAACAACTTTGTCTTATATAAACAGCAAAGCAAACGGCTGGCTTTCCACATGTGTTTTTACATCACAGAAGGAATTTTACCCAGGTTATTCAGTGTTATGACATGTCAGCCTCATCTAACTGACATAATAATGTAGCTTAGTATCTGCTACAGGAGCTAAGCCACAATAATAGTTAAGGCTGGAACTTGTGGCAGCATAATTCTGTTGAAACTACAGCTTGACCTTCCAGAATTAAAATTTCAGAATCCTAAACAAACCAAGATTCTGAAAGTATTGTCTCTTATCCATATAAGGGAATCCTCTAAATAATGGATTTGGGGGGGGGGGAAAGCTGTGTATTTCCCTATATATTTTTAATTAATTTGCTGGCAAGCTGCTGTGCTATTATTCAAACCAATACCTGTGTAAAAACTGAATCTTAACTTCAGAATAGCCCATTTCACAATGCAAACATTAATACTTATGTTAGCCCTCAAGACTGTGTATTACAGTAGTATTAGCCTTGCCCTATTTTGCTCTAATTTACATTATTATTTTGTTTCAACTGTTTTAGGCTGTTCTAGTCAGATCAGAGCTTCATAATCAAGTGTTTTGAATAGACACTTGAATTTTACTGAAAACACTTGAAAGCAAACTCTTATTTTCTGCCAAGTTTATGCTCGAGGCTGCCTTATGCAGCAGCTAACCTATCCCTCCCAATTAAATTGACTTTGTATTGCACAAAGCACCTTGAGATGTCAGGTGCACAGATTATCAAATTTTATAGCCAGAACAGTGTCACCGATTTAAAAAAAGGGGGGGGGGATATTTCTATATGAAATGCTACCACCGGAGGCATAGATGGAGGCATTAATTTTAGCCTTGTGAAATATTTCTCCACAGTATTGAATAATCATTAAATGAGGAAAAGTCACAAAGGCAGCATTTCTTAAATGCTATCTGATGCTCATGCAGACCCATTTAAGAAACTTTTACGGAATTAACCAAGCTGGGGAGGGAGTAACTTAGCAGCCTCAATAGATTGGCAAACGTTTAAAACCCATTACAGCCTGCATGCATCAGGAGTTACTTCATGGTGTTGACATGGAACAGAACAGCAGCAAAAAGAAATGAATAAAAACCAAAGTGGTCTGGAATAGAAATGAAGGTTGTGAAATGTAATTAATACCATAAAGATTTTGCTTACCAGGTGGAATTGTGGCTGTTCCCCTCCCTTTGGTGAGGTAATACAAGTAGCTGGATTCCCATTTTTTCCTAATGAGCACTTCTTTCCTAGTACATTGTACAGGAACGGTGGAATGTGGCAAATTAATACAAGATTTACACCCCCCCCTTCCCTTTGTGTACATATGGCCAAAGAAAATGAAAATACAACACTCCTCCCTGCTTTTGTAGTTCCAGCAAGTGTCAATGACACTAAATAGTTGGGATCCAGTGGTAGCATTTCATCTTTCTTAACAGTTAAATCTGACAAAACGAGAAAACATGCTTCCCTGACCCATATCCCATTTCAGAGACTTCAAGATGAAAAAAAGAGGAAGAGGAAAAGACACAAAAAAGGTTGTCGGTCTATCACAAATATAGGCACTTAATAATAAATTTGTCCCAAAACAAATACCACAAACATGTAGGTATCACAGAAAGCCAAAGTTCTCATGTGATGTTGAAACCTTAAAAAAACCTCAGTGGATTTATGATAATACTTTGCACTTCTAGCAAGCTGTACCTAGAGATTTCCTAAAGATGAAGCAGTAGCGGAAGTTTGTTAAATCATTTTGGAAAAGTGACAAAACGTTAGCCAGTTCTGCCCTCCCCAACTGCTTGCTCTGGGCTCCAAACATAAGGTAGTGAAGGGGAGGAGCCAGCTACAAGCTGCTTACATCAGCTCTTGAAAGCCTCGTGGATTCTTGCATAGGAGAAGGCGCCATTTTAGCACAGGCGATTAAGGGGAAAAAAGCAAGAGCCTCCAGAATCTATTGAGGAAACTATATAGCAATACAACCCCATCACATGCACAAATTCTATCATTTTATGTCAGTTCTACCAACTAGAACCTATTTAACACAGTTCAAAAAAAAGGGGGATCCCTTGTTGGTGACTGCCGGATACTCAAAGAACCTCATTATTTACCAATGTAAGGTCAGTGCCGCCTGCCCCCTCCTGTTTTTTCAGTAGATAAGGTAGAAGTAAAAATGGAAACATCCTGTAAAGGAAAATTGTAATGCTGCTTGTCAGGGAAAGATTAAAAACACTGCCATACTGCAGCGAGGGGAGTGAGAAAAATAGATGAAACATTTTAAAAACAAATTAAGACCTCATTTGAATCCAATTGGTTTCTATTACAGTTCTTTTAAAAAATATCAAGTTTAAAATGATTTTCCAAACTCATTTTGCAATCTTTATTTCTAGATTGCTTTTTCATATTACAAACCTATATATACATTTTAAAACCTTTTTTTAAAAAAACACAAAACCCCTTAACATTGCCATCCTTAGAACTATAGGTGCCGACACATAAACCCATCCTAAAAAAAAAAAGACTCCATCTGGCTACTTCTGTACTGTTATTGCTCTTTGTCCCAACTCTTGCCCTGCAATCTTTATGTACAGATTGCTTATTTAATTCAAGCACTTGTCTCCCACACAAAGAAGCAGCACTTTATAGTTCAGTCACCACCATCTGTTATGTGGGAGCTCATTAACCCTTGACAGTCCTGGAGACGATGGATTTTCTAAGAGACCATCATTCTCCTTATATATACATTTTTGGTGGCAAAATGCCTGCGTCTTAAGGGTTAACACCTCAAACAAAACCCACTTTCCCACAATTTTTTTGTCTTTTCTTCGTGCCATTAGCTCACTTCCACATGGATGAATTTTTTGGTCAGTTGGTTGAAAATGCGACACTTACTATCCAATTAATTTTGTCGTCGACAGCGCCTCAAGGTTTAGCTTTTTTGGATTAAGCTGTGTTTTTAAAGAAAAAAAATGAATTTGGTTTTGCTCATTTTTAAAAAAAATCAACTTTTTGTAATAAAAAGTTGTTTGATAAAAAAAACATCAGGGAAAGTTGTTGCTAAATATTAATTTTGGTTTTATGTTTTTAGTGGCAGTTGTTCTCCTTCAGATCATAAAGAATTTTAACAGCTTCCCAATACAGACGATCAGAAATGTAGATGGCTTTTTTGTGTCGTCTCAGAGGCTCAACTGTGGGGCAATTTTTCTTTGTTTCACGATGTTCAACGGTGTCTCAAGATCAAAGGAAACCTATAAAATGAAGAAATAATTACAATTAAATTTCAAAAAAATCTTAAAAACAGGTAAAAACACAGCATTTGGCTAAATATTGCCTTTCGTAAATCTTCGTTTCTATCGGGTTAAAAGAACCAGAGGCGAGATAATAAATTTATCGGACAATGTTAATTTACGTTTTTTCGGCTCGTTTTTGAGTGGCTTGTTTTTTCTTTTTAAAGGGAGAACTGAGTTTAGGGCTTTCTTGAAGGTTCAAATTACCTTCATTATAGCCTAAGGAAAGAAATAGGATTTGCAAATGTCAATAACATTATATTGGGGGAGAGAGAGGAAATAAAATTATCAGACCGTAATGCCCTTTTGTCCCCTCCCAAGCCGCTCCCATAATAACGTTGTCAGAAGCACAGTACTCACCTTTAAACAGACCCCAGAATGGCCGAAGGGAGCGCGCGCGGAGGCTTTTATACGGCGGCACTCCCTCCGCTTAACGCCTCCTCCCACCGTCGTGCGCTGCGTCCAAAGAACAAAGCCTCGGCCGTCTGCCCCGCCCAATTGGGTCTCCCGTTTGCCTAAATACGAGATAAAATTTATATCCACGCGCACGGTTCGAATTCTATTTTGAAAAGCAGTTCAACGGTGTGAAAAAAATTAAAAAATAACTCGGATTAAGCTTGTGACGCAGTTAGAAAATCAGCACCGCGCATGCGCAGGAGGGTGCCAAGTGGCCGCCGTAAGAGTGCGTGCACGCGCGCGGCCACGGTTTTCTGTTTGGTCGAGATTGGGAACGAGACAACAAACTGGGCATGCGCATACTTTGGACTTTTGCGGGCAGAGCCTCCTCCCGAGAATGATCATTTATGCGCATGCGCAGTTAGGATCAGCGCTTCCGGTGCGGTTTTATGTGGGAGAGGGAGGGATTTAATTGGGCGAATCAACCATGGCAAAAGATATCGAAGCAAAAAATAAATATATATTTAAATATATTGTGAGATTTGTTTACAATAGATGTGTGATTGCTTCTGCTGGAGTTAAGTGGAGATAACTAAAATGACTTGTCCTTGAAATCGGGGCGGGAGGAAGTGCCTCAGGTGACCTTGAAAAAAAATGAGGCACAATGGCGCATGCGCAACGGTATTTGTACTCCGCGCAAAATGGCAGCCCCCAGTGGAGCCATGTTGCTGTGTGGGAACATGGGGTCTTTAGCGGCCCGTGTGGCTTTTATTAGATTTTGCGGGCTACGGGTAAGAAGACATTTGCGTTTTAATGGTTAAATTCATAAGGGATAGATTAACATTTTTAACAAGTAGCTTTAGTGGGGGTTTTTTTAACAAAAATTCCATGGTGTATTTTTATTTTGCATTATCGTTAGTTTGCCTGAGGATTTAGCCATGTTATCTCTTAGTATAAATTATATGAAGTATACCCTAAAGTTTACTCGTAAGATAGTAAGTATAGAACTTACTATCTAATCCATTATGTCTTGCATAAGGTTTAGTGTACGATTCCCAAGGTGATCAGTATTGACCCCCGAGGGTCGATGTTATTATTCGCAGTTACTAAGTACGTTAGTAGCAAGGTATTAATTTAACAATTAAGTAGTATTAAAGTATTTATTCAATTATTTTCAGATTATAAATATTTAGTGGACCGATGGACAGTCTGAAACTTCATAAAAGGATCAATGAGCTGAAGAGTTTTGGGGGACCCCTGTTTAGACTTTGTGCACTCTGCTATTTCTAAACGTTTTGTTTTTCTTTCTTCCTTTTTCTCATAATGGTCATTCCCCTTTGTGTAAAAGAACTGTAATTTCCATGGCTTGTTTTGTGTTCTATAAGAATAAACGGTCTAATGTTCATGCTAGAGCAGATATATTGGCTATGTCATGCTGTTTAAAAGGTCTTTTTTTAGAGAATCCCTGCATTTTTTCTAGCCTATGTTTATGGAAATAAGCTACACAGTTTTGCTTTGTTCCTAAAGCCTACATTTTTAAATTGTCTAGATTCTTATAAATATGCACATGTTCCACAGTACAATAGAAAACCCATGGTACCATACGGTAGTTACAGCATAAATTTCCTCCATTGTCCTTTTGAGTGACAAGTTGGGAAGCTGTGATCCTCAGAGGACTGCTTTAACTGTCCTTTGGGTCTGGGATTCTTGTCTCACTGTAATATTGCTTATGAACGTCAAATGCATCCCCTCCCCATGAGTAACAGGAGAAAGTAGCACATTAAATGGGAACAATCAAGATCCCAGTTTAAATCTCACTGCTTAACTCTTCTCTCCTGATATTTATACACTATGGTTCCTCAGTGTTGGGAAAGTTGTATCTGTATATTGTTACAGATTTTAATTAAGGTCATTAACCTGACTACCTGTAAATATAGAGATTCACAGGTTGCTTACCAACTTATTTTATAAATAGTACCAATTGTAAGCTTTGTTGTCTTGAGGCATCAACAACATAAAGCGTAAGGAATGCAGCAGCTATGTAGGACAGATAGGCAGAAGAGTAGCAGAGTGCATAAACACCAACTAACATAAGACATGATGAAAACTCATTAATCTTGCAACAGATGGACAGAGTCAATCATAGTTTCAACCGGGAAACTGAGTGTCCTTTTTTTTTCTCCCTTCAGTAGTGTCTGATTATTGGATACTGCTTGGACAAGTTTTGGAGGGGGGGGAGGTTTTTCAGAAATGGGTTGCCACTTCTTGTTTCTTCGGGTTGGGAGAAAATGGCCCAATGTTATACAATTAGATTTGTCCAAGGCGGAATTAGAACTCGTGGTCTCTTGATGCCTTAACTCAGGGGTGTCAAACTGCCGGCCCATGGGCTGGCTGCATCATACTGAGGCTGCGCCCATCCCAGCTCCGGCAATGCAAAAAAAGTTGCAACATGTCACATGACACGGCGAGTTTGACACCAGTGCCTTAACTCAGGGCTTTTCAACCAGTGGTACGGGTACCACCTGTGGTACATTGGCACCTGGCAGGTGGTACACGACCATCCTAGAAAAGTGGTTGCGGGGGAGGGGAATGAGCTGAACTAGTGGCAGCACTGCACAAGCCTGAGCGAGAGATGGCTGGAGCTGCAGGGCTTTCAGGGCTCAGCGGAAGCGCCAGGATCAGTGCCGCTTTCCAGCTGATCGGCGCTTCTTTGGGGCTGTCAGGGCTCAGTGGAAGCACCAGGATCAGCGTCAGGCTGCGACTGCAGCTCGGCGCTGATCCTGGCGCTTCTGCTGAGCCCTGAAGAAGCACCAATCAGCTGGAAAGCAGCACTGATCTTGACGCTTCTGCTGAGCCCAGAAGAAGCGCCGATCAGCTGGAATGTTGCAGCCTCTCCAGGGTCTTGTGATTTACATTCAGATGCTTGGCAACTGATTCATATTTATGACGGTCACAGTGTCCCAGGGTCATGTGAAGTGATCAAAACCTGCTACAGCCACCCAGCAGACGGGGGGGAATAAAAACCAAACACCCCCACCCCATCCCCCTGCCAATCCTCAACAGAAATGTTCACAACAATGAAAACCTTGGACAGGAGGAAGAGCACCAGCGGATGGGCAGGCAGGTGTCTTGCTCGGTTGTGGCTTGGGGGTCCCTTTTTTCAGTGCCATTGTAACTTCGAACAGTCACTAAGCGAACTGTTGTAAGTCGAGGACTACTTCTACTTTATCACTTTTTTCTTTTTCTTTTGGTTATCAAGTTTTTGACACCTTGCTAGACGACTGGTGGTACTCGGATGTTGCCATATCCTAAAAGTGGTACAATGCGTGAAAAGGTTGAAAAGCCCTGCCTTAACTGTTAGACCAAACTATGTCTTTGTGAGCATACTAGACCAAGCTAAATCCCAAAATTCAAAGGAATACCTGGAAGCTTGGCATTCAGATAAATCAGCCCTTAGTAGACACATAGAAATGAACCATATTTGCACACCAAAAGGGACAATCAAAAGCTAAGAAGGAAACAAACAGACCAGAACACATCCTATCCAGTAGCCAACTCCTATATAAGCAGGGATTAACATCAGATAAACACACAGAAAATAATCAAGGACAGCGGTTCTCAACCTTTTCCGGGGCTTGACCCTGGCCCGCGCCGTGCTTGCGCGGCGCGACGGGGCGCATTGCGCATGCGCGGCGCGACGGGGCGCATCGCAAAGGGGAAAAAAATGGCCGACCAAAAAATAAAATAAAAATGGCCGACCAAAAAAAAATGGCGGGCCCGCATCGCGCATGCGCGGCACGACGGTCCGCATCGCAAAGGGGAAAAAAATGGCCGACCAAAAAAAAAAATAAAAAAATGGCGGACTGCGGTGTTTGGCGACCCCCGTGAAATGGTTGTTCGACCCCAAATGGGGTCGCAACCCACAGGTTGAGAACCGCTGATCAAGGAACTACCACCGTAGCAGGGTAAACTACTGTATTCAGGGAGCACACCCAGTACAGTGATGCAGTTATTTAGTTGGTAATGAAATACTTGCCAGCAACAGCCAAGCTCACAGAGCACCAAGAACTCCGTAGGTATGTATAGAATTGGGCTGAAATTGGCTAGTTATGGTTATGCCCAACTCTGAATAACATTGGATTGCTTGAAAAGTGCCCTATTGTATTTGTGTGGCTGAATGGAACTTTCTCACTTCCTCTTATAGACGCTCTCTAGGCCTCCACTCTCTTGCGCAGTGTTTCTCAACCTTGACAATTTTAAGGCATGTGGACTTCAACTTCCAGAATTCCACAGCCAGCAATGCTGGCTGTGGAATTCTGGGAGTTGAAGTCCACATGCCTTAAAATTGTCAAGGTTGAGAAACACTGCTCTAGCCCTCTGCCTGTTGGTACAGTAGTTCTCACTTGTATCACTATCTTCTAGGCTAGGGGACTTTTCAGCTGTCACACCCTCCTCCTCTCTAACCCATGTGTGAGAAAGATAAGGCCCCCACTGCCCTCTTGCCATTACTAGCAATTTTTTTAAAAAAAAATGAATAAATTTTATAGTGATTGGATATGGGGTGCGAGAATAACCTTTGGAGTTCAGCCTAGATCACAAATGGTCTGAGTCAAAAGGAAAAATGTGAGTGGGGTAAGAATCTCAGAAGGGATCCTGCCTAGTTCTGTGGAAAGTAAAGGCAAGGCAGAGGAGAGGACCTTTCAGACTTCCAAGATTTTGTCCTAGTAACTTTATATTAAGGGTAGTAGTGTTACTCATGATTTTGTTTCCTCTCTAGACTACCTTGTAGGGCTGAAAGGCTAGATAGAATTGAGGTGTGTGACTAATTGTAGAATCAATACTTCGTCAAGAGAAAAAAATGTTTTTTAAAATCCCTTTTTTTAGCTTAAAAATAATCCCCTGCAAAACTTTCAGTAGCAAAGCAATAAAAATGTTCCATTTTCCCATAGAAAAATATAAAGGGATTGGTCTGTTTCCAATTCAAAAACAACATAGTTACTGAGCTTGCACAGAGAGAATAAAACCAGAAACAAAGATGACATAAACACATACTGTATCTGTCTTTCCAAGACAGTTTTTTTGAAAGAGGACAGCCTATAACCGTGGTGGCGAACGTATGGCACGTGTGCCACAGGTGGCATGCAGAGCCCTCTCTATGGACACGCGGGCTGTCGCCCCAGTCCTAGGCCTTCAGCTGGGTTTTATAAAACCTTTTCGCTTTAGGCCTTCGCTGCCGTGTGCAAAAAAAAAAAAAGGTTCAATCAATCAATCTCAACTTCTCACGGAAAAAAAAGATCTCGCAAAGTTGGAATTGATTGATTGAACCTTTTAGTCCCACCCAGTCTGCTGCTACCAACGCAGCCTCGCCCACCCAATGGGCCACGCCCATCCGGCACTCAACAATACATAAATGGGTTTTGGGTTGCAGTTTGGACACTCAGCCTCTAAAAGGTTTGCCACCACTGGCCTATAATAAGCAAAAAAAAAAAAAAATCAGGAGGAATCTGGTAGCACCATTTCTGACCATACATTTTATTTAAAGGCTTCCCTTTCAGATCCATGGGGATTTCAGTGAGTTGATTCTGAGACTGTTGAAGAGACCAAACGCTTATTTCTTAGCCTTCATTCCCAGCTGCTATTCTCATTTTAAAAAGACTTTTTTTCCCCCCTATCTAGCAGGAAAGGAATGATTTGGGGATAATTTCCTTGTATATGTGATCTCAAGCTATGTCTTAGTCATTTAGAACGTTGACTGAAACTGATCATACAGTACAGTATTTGGTGATTCCTAATAAAAGAGACTATTTGTAGCTCAGGGGTCCTTGGTACTCTATGAGCTTGGTTGTTTTCCTGCAAAAGTTTCATTATCCCCCTAGGTAACTAGAAAGGAGTGGGTTTGCGCTCTAATTGCCAGTGTCTTGCCCTGTCAAGGAACCCCCAGGAACACTCCCATCAGCATTGACAGGGCAAGCCAGCAGTATATAAAAAGAGAGCAAATCCAGCGCTCCCTGAATACAGTAGTTTACCCTGCCATTTTGGTAGTTCCTTGATTATTTTCTGCTTGTTTGTTTATCTGATGTTAATCCTTCTAGCACTGATGATGTTACCTACCGGTAGTTGGGTAATGAAACGTCTGCAAGAAAACAACCAGGTTCAGAATATCAAAGAACTCATGATTCCTAATAAGGATGTCACGAGTCCCATACGACTTCCTGGTGGTCAGTAAATTTGGGGGGGGGGGTAGGTTGTGTGCTCTCTTACACATTAATTATTATGCCACACATTAATTACTACGCCAACTTGTAGTTGTAGAATTTCATGCTTCCTGGATAATAAAGCAATTACAGCGAAGAGGAATCAACCACTCTTAAAGGTGAATAAGGGGAAAAAAATATTGGTATTAAGGCAACAGGAACCATAAGAAGAGACAACTTTGCATTTTGAGTTTTAGTTTTCATCATCCCTTTACTGCAGTTAGCTAGAGGGTTACCGGTTGCCTATCCATTGGAGACACTGCTCTTAATTTCTGAATATCTGATTGAAAATGCTTTTTTTAAAACTTGCTTTTTTCACTTATTACAGGGGTAGGCAACCTTGGCTCTTTTATGACTCATGGACCATCTCACAGAATTCCTGAGCCAGCTATGCTGGCTCAGGAATTCTGGGAGTTGAAGTCCATGAGTCATAAAAGAGCCAAGGTTGCCTACCCCTGGCCTATTATGTCACTGCTAGCTATGCTGGTACCTGTATTTAGTACTTGCCTTCCCTTGCTTTGTTTCCTAGCATATACCCACTACTTCCCTCCTGCTACCCGAGCAATTGGCCTTTCGTACGTATTGCACAGAAGTCAACCAAGAAGAATCCACAAAGCCAGATGGTCGTGAGATAGATTCACCTTACAAAGAAATGCCATGGAAATACTTGGAGAGCGAAGGTATGCATGCATAGAGGTAGAAGGGAAGAGTTTCTGTGGGTCTAGAATCTGATGGAAAATGCAGTTTATTTGGTAGGTGTTTTTGTATAAATTTAGCTAATTTTGGTTGCATAACAAACCCTGATTGAATAACTGGCTTACCACAGTGTGGGAAATAAGCGTCTCTGAGTTTACAAAATGTCTACAATAACAAAGACAGACAATGGGAATTCTTACTATGTTACACGTACTCACACAACATGATATTGAAATACAGGTAGTCCTTTCAACTTGTCACTCAGCTGGGCCTGGTACTTGACCACATTTTGGACACTCACAGATTGGCATTTTATAGCCTTGTGCAGTGTCCCAGATTCACTTGACCATGATTTGTGACATATTTACTGAAAATTGGTGTTTTTCACCTAACAGCCGTGGCATTTGTTTAAAGACTGCAGATTCATTTAACAACCATAGTGATTCACTTAAATGACCAGTACAAAAAAGACAAAATTTGGTCAGTCACATGATGACCTGCTTTATGATTGTCACAAATTATGACTCTCACAGGCAGACTCCTTTACAGTTATAAGTCAAGGATTACCTTCGTAAAAAATGAAAATGAGCAAACAGAAACCATTATAGTTACAGGTGCTTATTTCTACTTAGTAACATTATAATTAAAGATCCCTGCAATTGTACCTTTGCCCTCACCAGTTAGCTTCTACAAACTCTTCAATCTGGAATTGCAACACTATAAATAACTGGGTTCACATCTAAGCCGAAACTCCTCACTTAGCCTGAGGTAGGAGCCCAAATACTCGTTCTTCCAGAGAGAGAGAAAGAATGTGAATGAGCGAAAGGATCATGTATGCTGCCTTAATTTTCTTGAGGCAAAGGCTCAGGATACGTAATATCTTCTGGTAGTACAAAGCTCATTCACGTACTTTCTGTATTAAAGAATGTTTCTTCATTTTTGGGATGAGATAATGTGTTAAAGTAGATTTATGTTTTATTTTGAATCTGGAACGAGCCATTTTGATCTGGATGTTTTGTCGAACCTTTTTGGGTGAGGCTCAGTGTGGGAGAAATAACCTTTTGGTTATTCTGGATTTTACACAGATAAAAATCCGGAAGGATCCTGGTTGATTTTATAGGATGCATTAGAACAGGGGTGTCAAATTCAATTTCATTGAGGGCCGCATCAGCATTGCGGTTGCCCGGGGGGGGGCATGTGGGTGTGGCCAGGGTGGGTGCAGCCTAGTGGGTGGGTGTGAGTGGAGTGGGTGTGGCCTACTGGATGGTCGTGGCCAGTTCTACATCGTTCGCGTAAAGGGTGCCTGTGGGGGCCTGGGTAGGAGTGGGACAGATCTGAGGGTCTCTGGGAGAAGGGGGTGGGACCAGGGCAAGTGCCAAGGCATGGTCCACTGGAGGAGCCTCACTGAGGAGAGTGCCCTGCTGCTTGCCGAAACCCCTCCCCCAGAGCCCATCAAGCCGGATATGTGAAGTAGGTGAGGGCCATTTGCTGGCCACTTCCAAGCGATGGTGCGTTTCTTCATTCCTCACAAAGGGTGACACCTCCCCAGCATGCACCCAGGGGACGGGGCCGATGCGGCAGGGGCTGGTTCCTCGCTGTTTCCAGACGGCCTTGTGGAGCTAAGACTGAACGCATTTCAGCATAGATGGCCACCACAAAATTGTACATTGGCTCCCAGCTGACCTGGGCCAGGGCCAAGGCAGAGGGGGCCGTTCCCTCACTGTTTCCAGGATGGCTTCGCGGGCCACATGAAACCACTTCGTGGGCCGCATCCGACCCCCGGGCCTTGTGTTTGACATGTCTGCATTAGAATATGAATCACTGGCCAGTCATCCCATGCATGGAATAATTCATACGTACTATAGAACATTTTGCACATTCCTACAGTATAGGTCAGGGGTTCTCAACCTTGGCAACTTTAAGACTTGTGGACTTCAACTCCCAGAATTCCTCAGCCAGCTTTGCTGGCTGAGGAATTCTGGGAGTTGAAGTCCACAAGTCTTAAAGTTGCCAAGGTTGAGAACCCCTGGTATAAGTATTTCTCGACCTTTCTTGCCATGGTTGATAAGGGAACCATTGCAATTGGTAACCTGATTGTTAATGGAATCTGGCTTCCCCACTGACTTTGCTTGCCAGAAGGTCACAAATGATGATCACGTGATCCTGGGACAATGCAACCGTCATAAATACATGCCAGTTGCCAAGTGTATGGATTTTGATCACATGACCATGGGGATGCAGCAGCGGGGCAGAAGTGTGAAAAACAGCCATACGTCACTTTTATCCGTGCGGTGTTAACTTTGAATGGTTACTATACGAAGAGTTATAAGTCATAGACCAGGACGTTTCAACCTTTTCACCCATTGTACCACTTTTAGGATATGGCAATATCAGAGTACCACCAGTCGCCTAGCAAGGTGTCAAAAACTTGATGACCCCCCCCAAAAGGGAAAAAAGTGGTAAAGCACAGGTAGTCCTCGATTTACAACAGTTCGCTTAGTGACTGTTCGAAGTTACAATGGCACTGGAAAAAAGTGCCCCCCAAGGCACAGCCGAGCAAGACACCTGCCTGCCCACCCGGCGGCGCTCTTCCTCCTGTCCGAGGTTTCCATTGTTGTGAGCATTTCTGTTGAGGATTGGCAGCGGGGGTGGGGTGGGGGGTGTGTTTGGTTTTTATTCCCCCCAGTCTGCTGGGTGGTTGCAGAAGGTTTTGGTCACTTCACATGACCCTGGGACACTGTGACCGTCATAAATATGAATCAGTTGTCAAGCATCTGAATGTAAATCACAAGACCCTGGAGATGCTGCAACATTCCAGCTGATCAGTGCTTCTTCTGGGCTCAGCAGAAGCACCAGGATCAGCGCTGAGCTCCAGCTGGAGCCTGGTGCTGATCCTGGCGCTTCCACTGAGACCTGACAGCCGTGCAGCTCCAGCCATCTCTCGCTCAGGCTTGTGCAGTGCTGCCACCGGTTCAGCTCATTCCCCTCCCCCACTAATTTTTCTAGAATGATCACGTACCACCTGCCAGGTGCCAATGTACCACAGGTGGTACCCGTACCACTGGTTGAAAAGCCCTGTCATAGACTACCTGCGATATGAGTGTTGTGTTTGGCTTAGGAAGCCCCGCAATTGTGAGTAAATAGGTAAATGTAGGGTTGTGCCATGTAATAAACCCTCAGGAAGCTTCATTGCTCATATTTGCATGTTTATAAGCTGAAAGCTGCTGCTGTGGGATGCTGTATTCAAGAAAGATGGAGAAATGGACATGCAGAGATGGTCCTGTATGAAGAGTCTGTGCTTTATTTGGACAAAAGTTCCATGTTTGTCAATTTTAGTCATAGCATGTTTGCTTTTCCTTTTTGGAACAATACTTAAAAAGAATTTTGAGGTGGTTCCCAAACATGTTCAGTTTCAGCATGTTTTCCTAGTGTCCTAGTTCACTTTGCCAGTTTCCTAGATTGCTTTCATCTTTTCTGGGCTGGGCCTATTCATTTCTCCTTGGCTCTTCCTTCCAGGTGGGGCTGGAAAAAGGGAAAACCTATGCCAGGGCTTTTCAGCCAGTGGTACGGGTACCACCTGTGGTACATTGGCACTTGGCAGGTGGTATGCGAACATCATAGAAAAGTTGTACCAGGGGAGGGGAATGAGCTGAACTGGTAGCAGCACCGCACAAGCCTGAGTGAGAGATGGTTGGAGCTGCAGGGCTGTCAGGGCTCAGCGGAAGCGCCAGGATCAGCACCAGGCTCCAGCTGGAGCTCCGTGCTGATCCTAATGCTTCTGCTGAGCTCAGAAGAAGCACTGATCAGCTGGAATGTTGCAGCATCTCCAGGGTCTTGTGATTTACATTCAGATGCTTGTCAACTGATTCACATTTATGACGGTCACAGTGTCCCAGTGTGAAGTGACCAAAACCTGCTGCAACCACCCAGCAGACGGGGGGGGAGAATAAAAACCAAACACCCCCTCACCCCACCCCTGCTGCCAATCCTCAACAGAAATGCTTACAACAATGAAAACCTCAGATAGGAGGAAGAGCACCGCCGGGTGGGCAGGCAGGTGTCTTGCTCGGCTGTGCCTTCAGGGGCACTTTCTCCAGTGCCATTGTAAGTTCGAACAGTCACTAAGTGAACTGTTGTAAATTGAGGACTACCTGTACTTTATCACTTTTTTTCCTTTTTGGGGGGGGTCATCAAATTTTTGACACCTTGCTAGGCGACTGGTGGTACTCGGATATTGCCATATCCTAAAAGTGGTATAATGGGTGAAAAGGTTGAAAAGCCGTGACCTGTGCCTAGTTCAAAATATGGTAATCATATTTTGAACTGCTAATCAGAAGACCGCGGAGCTCCAAGTGGGCAAGTGGTCTTGTTTGTTATAAAATAATTCCTTCTGTTGCTATAGTGAGCAAGTCACACAGCCAGAAAAGCTGCCTGTCCTCATATAATGTTTCCTATTCCCTAATATCACGGAGACTAGAGATACAGGATTACCTATAAAATGGATTCATTTGGTAAACTCGAGCCGTGGTCTCTTCAGTGGTGGCCACTCCTTTTATGTAAATTTTTCAATGCATATAGATAAGATCACATCAGGTCTGGTTATAAATGGGTAGAACTCCATTTCTTTTTTAGTATTTCCATTTAAGATACTTTCATTTAATGAGCCTGAATTCCTATACATTTCATTTCAACAGTCTGCGTTAATACCAAAATTAATTGTTAAACAATTGACTGGCAAGGGAAGTTGAGAGTTGGATTAGTTAGTCCTGAGAAAGAAAGCATGAGAAAGAAAGTTAAAATAACTTGCCTTGATTCTGTTTGGTATTAGAGGGGACTAAGGGAGACACACGTGGGCTTTCAAGATTTCTGTTATCATACCTTACAACTATAAAATAGCAATCCTGGAATCCTTGAGGTATCTGTTTCCTGACCTGACCTACTTCGAAGGGTTGATGGTGCATATGAGATGGTGACTTGTTGCTATCTGCATACTGAGCACATTTGTAAAATGTTAGGCGCAGGTCATAATTTTTGTTTCTCTTTCCCTTTAGAATACATAACTAAATATGGCAACAATCCCGTCTGGTTTGGATACAGGCGTAATTTCAAAGGTCAGGTTCCACCACAGAAAACCCGGAAGATGTGCATTGTGAGTACATTCTGTTTATGTAGGTTTATGAACCCAGAGAACTGAGCATAGTATTTGCTAATGTTGCAAAAATCATGCTTACAGCATTTTCTTTCTTTCTTTCTTTCTTTCTTTCTTTCTTTCTTTCTTTCTTTCTTTCTTTCTTTCTTTCTTTCTCTCTCTCTCTCTCTCTCTCTCTCTCTCTCTCTCTCTCTCTCTCTCTCTCTCTCTCTCTCTCTCTCTCTCTCTCTCTCTCTCTTTCTTTCTTTCTTTCTTTCTATAAATAACTGAAGGTGGTGAATTCCTATTTTCTCCAAAGCAATAATCCTTTGATGTTGGTTGGGCTTATAGCTGGCTTTTATGCCTAAGGCAGGACTAGAACGTACAGTGTCCTGGTTTCTAGCTTGGTGCTTTCAACAAACCGGCTTTCTTTAATTTGTTAGGTAGTGTAAAAAAAACCATAAAAATTGTACGGACACTTGGATAAGATGCAGCGTATCTGTAATTTGTACTTGGAGGGATTTCAGGCTTAAGAGATCAGTTGTGTGTTACTTTTATTAACTGTATGCAGTAGAACATGGTTTGCTCCTGGAATGAACCAGGTTTTTTCTCTTTGAATTAGCTAATCTGAGTTTTGGGGAAGGGAGGGGCAGATTCTTACTCTAAACATTGTAGGAGCTCCTAAGAGCATTGAGTTCAAATTCCTCCTCAGTGTGGGAATCCTAATTAATTTGTCCTGTCTGGTTTCTGCTTGAACTTATCAGGACAAATCCATGGGGAGGCTAATTATTGTCAAGCCAATTACTTGATGCTTCAGTGAGACGTGCCCCAAAATGCACAATTATGGATTTGTTGTTTATAGTAAGGACAAACAACAAGTCCATAATTCTGCATTCTGGGACAAGGGGGATCAGTCTTCATCTTAGATTATGTGATATTATAGTACAGTATCTTAAAAATTTCACCTTGGTCTCTTCTAGGCTAAACATTTACAGTTCCTTCCATTTCTGCTCCTGAGACCATTCCCGGTTTCATGCTGACCCTTGAACTTGTTCTAGGTGTTTAAACGTTTCTTAGAGTAGGTGCCTAGCATCAGGCACATTATTTTAAGTAATCTGTGATGAACGGGACATTTATAGCATTTTCTTCTCTCAATGTTTTACACAATAAATTGTTTTGTTCTGTACTTACAGAGAAGAGGTCATGTTTGTGGGAATCCCTGTCCCATCTGTAGAGATCAACATCTTTTTTTGGATTATAGGGTAAGAGTTGTGGGACTTTTTTTCTTATATTTTTGTTTAAATATACCGAAATTACCTGAGCAGAGATTTGAACTTGTTCCATAGATTAAACGTAGAAAAAGGATGTTACAAATAATATACACAATATAAAATGTAGACAGTTCTGGAGCAGCTGGACAGAAAAACTATAAGGGCAGTATTGAAATGTTAATGGAAAACAATTGCCATAGCACTACAAGCTAATTGGGTGAACTTTTAACAGGAACTATTTATGCTGTAAGCCGCCCTGAGTTCCCGGAATAGGGCGGCATAGAAATTTAATAAATAAATAAATAAATAAATAAATAAACTTTGAAAGACCGATGCCAGTGCAGAAACAATTCTGGTCTAACTTGCCACCAGTTGTATTCGGGCAGCAACAAAACAGTTAGGAATTTAATGAATAAAAACAGTTGCAGTTGTCGTATAAGCCATGTTTCCTTTTCTAACCGATGAGTAAAATTGGGCATGCCCTTTCATCTTACAGAATGTGAAGCTTCTTGAGCAGTTTATCTGCCCCCACTCAAATATCATCCTTGATCCATCCCATACAGGTAAAGCAGCTATTGCAGGGTTCTGCAACCTTAAACACTCAAAGAGCCAATTAAAACACTCAAAGAAAATACTTGGAGCCGCAAAACTTGTGCGCGCACGCAAGGAGTGGGAACCTTGATTGAAGAGTTTAATTAAAAAGAAATAGAGGTTGCTGTGCATGTTCTCTCTCTCTCTCTCTCTCTCTCTCTCTCTCTCTCTCTCTCTCTCTCTCTCTCTCTCTCTCTCTCTCTCTCTCTCTCTCTCTCTCTCTCTCCCCCCTTTCTTTTTCTCTTTCTTTCCTCTCTCCTCCTCCTTTCCTTCTCCCTCTCCTCCCTTTCCTTTCTTTCCTCTCCCTTTCCCTTTTCCCTTTCCTCTCTCCCTCTCACTTTCCTCTCCCTTTCTCTCCCTCTCCACTCCCTTTCTTTCCTTTCTTTTTCCTCTCCCTCTTTCTTTCCTCTCCCTTTCTTTCCTCTCTCACGCTTTCCTCTCCCTCTCCCTTTCTTTCCTCCTCCCCTTTCCCTCTTTCCTCTCCCTCTCTCTTTCACTTTCCTCTCTCTCTTTCCTCTCTTTCTCTTTCTTCTCTTTCTCTCCCTCTCTCCGATCTTCTGCTCACCTGGCAAGCTGGATTCAGGCTCTTCTCCAACAAGCTGACACTAATTATTAGGCTGGCTCTCTCCTACCCTTTCTGCTTCCTGCAGAAACGCAGCCAAGGAAGGAGCCCCGCCCAATAAGCTTGTCAGCTCTTCAGAACAGCGTGAGGCCACTCTCTTTTTTACACACAGACACAGAGAGAGTGGGGGGGGGAGGAAGCAGGGAAGCACAAGTGCCTCTGTCTCTCTCTCTGCAAATGGCAGAGGAGGCTGGGAGCTGCAGGAGAAGGCTCAAAGAGCCACATGCAGCTCCCGAGCCGCGGGTTGCCAACCCGTGAGCTATTGCATTTCATGCCTGCTCTATTTAATTCCCTGTCCTGGGTATATTCTCTCTCTCTCCCTCTCACCCCTTCATCTCTCTCACTTGATTTGTGTAACTATTCTTGTTAATTCTGCTCTCCTCCTACTCCATACATACACCATGTTATTGCTGACCAGATTTGCAATCATTTGGAGCAACCACAGTATTTTCCAAAACTTTATTTTAGACAATGTCACAGTTGGTTTGCTGCTTTTCAGGCAAGATGCCGGGGCTTTGAAGTGACAGCATTTTAGTACAACATCTGAGGACCTAAGTTCAAAACCACCAGACGTGTGTTACACACAATCAAGTCCCTGGATACAAATCAGTCTAGAATTTACACAGTACTTATGTAACTATTTGAACATATAATGTACTTGTCCTGTTGATTTGAGCAGCTGAGCACAAAGCAGGCTAGACTGAAAGGTCAGGGATTTATCAGCAATACAGGAAGTTGCTGAGTTGTTGTTGATAGATGAGGACTAACTGTATTTCAGGTACAGTTGTTTTTTGTTTTGCCTGCCGTAATGATCTCCTATTAAGTCTTGGATACACATTTTCTCTTGCTTCATAGGCCTGTGTGTGAATAGGTATAAGGCGCTAGTCAAAGCCGTTGATCAAGCTCAAGACAGTGGTGAGTAGCATAAATTGGGATTGGAAAATAAGGCAGAGTTCAGTGGAAGGTGGCAAGTGCTTGTATGACATGTTTTGGAGTGTTTAGAGCAGTGCTTCTCAACCTTGACAATTTTAAGGCATGTGGACTTCAACTCCCAGAATTCCACAGCCAGCAATGCTGGCTGTGGAATTCTGGGAGTTGAAGTCCACATGCCTTAAAATTGTCAAGGTTGAGACACACTGCTTTAGAGCATCGGAGCAAGTATGGGAGTGGCTCACAGAAGGCTTGCACACCCATTTTTACTATTTTACTTTCACCAGACCATTTGCCATTTTGCTGCCAAATTTCAGCAGCACGGTCCTGGGAGTGCTTTGGAGGTTATAGATAGGATGCTGCCTGCGTTCCCCCACCCATATGAGTCATACATTATCTACCCTAGGGCTTTTCAACCAGTGGTACGGGTACCACCTGTGGTACATTGGCACCTGGCAGGGGGTACGCGACCATCCTAGAAAAGTTGTAGTGGGGGGAGGGGAATGAGCTGAACCGGTGGCAGCACCGCACAAGCCTGAGTGAGAGATGACTGGAGCTGCAGGGCTGTCAGGGCTCAGCGGAAGCGCCAGGGTCAGCGCCAGGATCCAGCTGGAGCTCGGTGCTGATCCTGACGCTTCTGCTGAGCCCAGAAGAAGCACCAATTAGCTGGAATGTTGCAGCCTCTCCAGGGTCTTGTGATTTACATTCAGATTCTTGGCAACTGATTCATATTAATGACGGTCACAGTGTCCCAGGGTCATGTGAAGTGACCAAAACCTGCTGCAACCACCCAGCAGACTGGGGGGGGGGGAATAAAAACCAAACACCCCCCCCCACCCCACCCCCGCTGCCAATCCTCAACAGAAATGTTCACAATGGACAGGAGGAAGAGCGCCGCCGGGTGGGCAGGCAGGTGTCTTGTTTGGCTGTGGCTTGGGGGCCAGTGTTTTCAGTGCCATTGTAAGTTCGAACGGTCACTAAGTGAACTGTTGTAAATCGAGGACTACCTGTACTTTATAACTTTCTTCCTTTTTTTTTTTTTTGGTCATCAAACTTTTGACACCTTGCTAGGCGACTGGTGGTACTCGGATATTGCCATATCCTAAAAGTGGTACAATGGGTGAAAAGGTTTGAAAAGCCATGATCTACCCTATGCCATGGTTTATAAGCTCACTCAAGTCATAAGATATGCTAAGCCAGGCCCCTCCCCCAATCTTCTGTTAGATAGAAGGTGTGAACCAGATCAATCATTGTCTTCTTTCTGATATGTTTTCTCTTGTGCCTCCTTTGTTAGGACTTCTAACGGTTAGCACGCCCTTGATCTCCTTCCAACATGTGGATTGGAGCAACCAACATCCAGCTGTTTCCAAGACTCCTCCATCCCCAGCTCTCTGTAGCAAGACATCATGGTATCCTTGGTACGACTGGCAACAGCCTCCCGAGAAAAAAATTAAACTCTTCAGGAAGATTTACAAGGATTATCTGAAAGAAGAGAGCAACCTTTCATAAACCAAGCCAAAAAAAAAAAAAGTAATTATAACATTCCCAGTGAAGCCTGTAATTGATCCTTACAAATCCTCTGAAGTATATAGTTCAGCTGTTAGAGGGCTGCTGTCTATTATTTCCTCCAGAAGGCACATCCAGTGTCAGTAAATTGAATGGGGTTATTGATCATTCTGGCCACCGTACCTCAAAAAGGAGCTAGACAAAGTTCAGAGGAAGGCAACTAGGATGATCAAAGGGCTGGAGTGGCTTCCTGGTAAGGAAAGGTTGGAACATGTGGCCTTTGGGGCCTATAGAAAGAAGTTGGATGAGGAGATTTGAGGTTTACAAAATTATGCATGGTGGGGATAAAGTAGACGAGAAGCCATTTTGCCCTTTTGACAATACTAGACTCACCTGTCTGAGATGGTATAGGTTCTCCTGCTTAAGCTGGACTAGAAGACCTCCAAGGTCCCTTCCAACTCTATTCTATTCTAGACTCCGCAGTCACTAGAATCCCAATGAGACGGAATCCTGGAAGAATCAGGATAGACTTAAAAAAAATTGTTTTTATCCGAAGCAAAATTCAGCTTTGAAATTCACTGCCACAAGATGAATTGCTAGCTTGGCTGACTTCAAAAAAGAATTGAACCAAATCACCAAGTCATGGGGATCTATGGCTGTTGTCAACATTGATGGCAGCGTGATGGTCTCTGCAAACTGTCTGCTGCGACACTAGTCCTATACTATACCTGTGCATTTGGTTTTTCTTGCCTTTTTTCACCATTGAATTTCATTTTGTTAAATAGCACCCAACGTTCAAGTCTGTCAAGATCCTCCTGTATCTTAAAACCTGTCTTCTGGAGTGTTGGCTATTCCTGCCAGCTTGGTGTCGTCTGCAAATTTGATGAGTTCCCCGTCTATCCCCTCGTCCAATTGTTGATGAAGATGTTGAAGAGCACTGGGTCCTGACCAGAGCTCTGAGGCACCCTATTACACAAGTCCCTCCATGTAGATGCAGTTCCATTGAGGACCACAAGCTGAGTACTGCCGGTCAGGCAGCTACGAATCCAATTTAAACATTAAATTGATGGCAATTATTTAAACATTAGTCTTTCCAACTAAGAACTGACTTCCTCAGTTATTATCTGACCTCTGCAATTTCTCAGTGCAAATGTCTAACATTGGTCACCCTGCAATTTTAGATACATGTAAGAGGAAAGCACGACTGAGACTTAATAATAATAATAATAGTCAAGTTGGAAGGGACCTTGGAGGTCATCTAGTCTAACCCCCTGCTCGGGCAGGAAACCCTATACCATTTCAGACAAATGGCTGTCTAGTTTCTTCTTAAAAACTTCCAGTGTTGAAGCATTCACTTCTTCTGGAGGCAGGTTGTTCCATTGGTTAATTGTTCTAACTGTCAGGAAGTTTCTCCTTAGTTCTAGGTTACTTCTCTCCTTGCTTAGTTTCCACCCGTTGCTTCTTGTCCTGCCTTCAGGCGCTTTGGAAAATAGCTTGACTCCCTTTTCTTTGTGGCAGCCCCTGAGATATTGGAGCACTGCTATCATGTCCCCCCTCATCCTTCTCTTCATTAAACTAGACATACCCAATTCCAGCAACCGTTCCTTATATGTTTTAGCCTCCAGTCCCCTAATCTTTGTTGCTCTTCTCTGTACTCTTTCTAGAGTCTCAACATCTTTTTTACATCGCGGTGACCAAAACTGGATGCAGTATTCCAGGTGTGGCCTTACCCAGGCATTGTAATGTGGTATTAACACTTCACATGATCTTGATTCTATCCCTCTGTTAATGCAGCCTAGCACTGTGTTGGTCTTTTTGGCAGCTGCGGCACACTGCTGGCTCATATTTAGGTGATTGTCCACTAGGACTCTGAGGTCCCTCTCACAGTTACTTCTACTGAGCAAGGTACCCCCATACTATACCTGTGCATTTGGTTTTTCTTGCCTAAATGTAGAACCTTGCTTTTTTCACCATTGAATTTCATTTTGTTAGATAGCGCCCAGTGTTCAAGTCTGTCCAGATCCTTCTGTATCTTAAGCCTGTCTTCTGGAATGTTGGCTATTCCTGCCAGCTTGGTGTTGTCTGCAAATTTGATGAGTTCCCCATCTATCCCCTCGTCCAAATCGTTGATATAGATATTGAAGAGCACTGGGACCAGAACAGAGCCCTGGGGCACCCCACTACACACTTCCCTCCATGTAGATGCAGTTCCATTGAGGACCACATGCTGAGTACGGCCGGTCAGCCAGCTACAGATCCATCTGGTGGTGGTGTTTTCTAACCCACATTTTTCTATCTTGTCAAGTAGTAGGTTGTGATCTAGTTTATCAAATGCCTTACTGAAGTCCAAGTAAATTATGTCCACAGCATTCTCTGATCCACTAATTTTGTCACTTGGTCAAAGAATGCAATAAGATTTGTCTGGCATGATCTATTTTTGACAAACCCATGTTGGCTTTTAGTAGTGACTTTGTTTGCCTCTAGGTGTTTGTTGATTCATTGTTTGATTATCTTTTCCAGGATCTTTCCAGGTATTGAGGTCAGGCTGATAGGTCTGTAATTTCCTGGGTCCATTTTTTTCCCTTTTTTGTAGATGGGAACTACATCATTTCTTTTCCAGTCCTCTGGTAGTTCCCCTGTGCTCCAGGATCTTTGAAAAATATAGTTCAGTGGTTCTGAGATCACATCTGCCAGTTCCTTGAGAATCTTGGGGTGTAATCCATCTGGTCTTGGCGATTTGAACTCGTCTAGGCTGGACAGATGCTCACTTACCATTTTCTTGCCTATCTTAACTTGTGTTTGTAGTCTGTGTTTTATGGCACTATTTTCAATAGGTTGGTCTGTTTTTTCCCTTTGTGTAAAGACAGATGTAAAAAATGAGTTAAATAGTTCTGCTTTCTCTCTGTTGCTTGTCACCTTCTTGCCACTTTCACCCACTAATGGACCAATCATTTCCTTCACTTTTTTCTTGTTTTTTACATGTTGAAAGAAGCTTTTTTTGTTATCTTTTTGGTCGCAAGCCTTCGTTCATTTTGAGCCTTGGCTTTCCTCACTTCATCTTTGGAGGCTCGGGCTATTTGCTGATATTCTGACTTAGTTATATGCCCCTCTTTCCACTTTCTATACTTGTCCTTTTTATCTTTCAATTTGTCAGAGAGTTCTTTATTCAGCCATGCTGGTTTCTTTTGAGAGCTGTTATTTTTCCTCTTTGTTGTTATTGTGCTAGACTGGGCTTTTATTATCTCATTTTTCAAAATTTCCCAAGCGTCTTTAGTTGTTTTCCCCTTGAGGATTCTCATCCATGGAATCCTTCCCAAGCCCTCTCTAAGTTTATTGAAATTAGCTCTCTTGAAGTCCAAGACTCTAGTTTGATGTGTTCTATTGCTTGAGCAATATAGCTTAACCAAGACAGATCAGTTGGTAGTTTAAATGGATAAGTATCGAAGCAGCTTATGCCAAAGTGGAATGCATATGGCAGTGATGGTGAACCTTTTAAAGACCGAGTGCCCAAACTGCAACCCAAAACTCACTTATGTATCGTCGGGTGCTGGGTGGGCGTGACCCATTGGGTGAGCATGGCTGTGGTGGTAACCGCAGACAGGGTGGGACTAAAAAGTTCAATCAATCAATTCCAACTTTGTGAGACCTTCCCCCCCCCAGAAGCTGAAATTGATTGATTGATTGAACTTTTTTGCACATGTCAGCGGAGGCTTAAAGCGAAAAGGTTTTATAAAACCCAGCTGAAGGCCTAAGACTGGGGCGACGGCACGTGTGCCCACAGAGAGGGCTCTGCATGCCACCTGTGGCACACGTGCCATAGGTTCGCCACCACAGGCATATGGTAATGAATCCATAACTGGCTCTCTACTTTGGAATCCTCCTCCATTTGGGAAGTATGTTAGTGTTGAGCCAGATTGGTATAGCGCAGGGGTAGACAACCTGGGCTCTTTTTTGACGTGGACTTCAACTCCCAGAATTCCTGAACCAGCATGGCTCGGCTTGGAAACCTCTCCCTTTCCCCTCAGCATGGCTGGCTCAGGAATTCTGGGAGTTGGAAGTCCACAAGTCATAAGAGACCCAAGGTTGCTTACCCCGGTCTAGTGGTTAAGGCACCAGGCTAGACACCAAGTGGTTGTGAGCTCTAGGCCAGGGGTTCTCAACCTTGGCAACTTTAAGACTTGTGGACTTCAACTCCCAGAATTCCTCAGCCAGCAAAGCTGGCTGAGGAATTCTGGGAGTTGAAGTCCACAAGTCTTAAAGTTGCCAAGGTTTTACTAAAAAGAGGTTTCTTCCCATGAAAGCAGCTGTTGACTTTGGATCAGTTTGCTCTCTCTCAGCCCAACCGACCTCACAGGGTTGTTGCTGGGGAGGAAAAGAAGTATTATATGTACCTTCGCCCACTTGAGTTATTTGTAAAATAATAATAATAATAATAATAAAAGACGGGCTAGAAAGAAAGAAAAGGGCTCATTATTTCGCTAAGCGGCGAATTGAACGTTCAGTGGAACGCTTGACGAGCGTTGTGGGCGTGGCTGTCCGCAGTCTGGAATTGAGCGCTACAGAAACAAAGGAAAATAAATGCATTCACACCGCGTCAATGAAACCTTCACTTTTAAAAACGTTTAAGAAGATGGGGGGGGCATAAAACCGCTACTATCAATATTCTTTTACCGCTCAAATGTATAGAATTGAGCCGCCTCGTCCTCCCCTTCCCGCCCCCCCCGCCACTCCCCCATCACTGCTGGCGCTCCATTCTCATTCAGATTCCACTCCGGGCTGCCTTTCGAAACTTGCACCGATTTTAACAATCGAGCCAACCGCCGTTCCGAAGCTGCCCGGGTTCCACGCACCCCCCCTCCCTTCCCTTCCTTTCCCCCTCCCGCCTGCTAACTGCCTTCGAAACCCCCACTGTAACGCGCGCGGGTGCGCGCCCTCCAGGCGGGGCGGAGAGGCGCAGTCGCTGGAGCGAGCCTGTTGCTAAGGCGAGTTTGGCGGCCCGGTTGCTAAAGGCGGAGCCGGGCCTGCGTTGTTAGGCGGAAGTCCGGGCAACAACACCCCACCCCACCCCCCATCCCGCCCCCGACATAGAAGAAAGGAAGGGACCCGGATGCCGAAAGTATGGAGTTCCCTTTCGACGTGGACCTGCTCTTCGGCGAGCGGATCGCGACGGTGGATCAGCACTTGCAGCCGTCGGGCAGAAAGGGAGCCGGGCTCGGCGCGTCTCACAGGTAACATTGGCGGCAATGCAAGCCTCGGAGAATGCTTTGCATTCCTAAGCATTGTCCCGGGGCATCATGGGAAGCGCCGTCTCTCCTGTCTCGCCGGCGCGCGGTGTCACGCCCTCCTCCGCTCTCCCCGGCGGTCTCGAGCCACGCCGGGCTCACAAAGAGCCCAGGCAGCAGCTGGGCGGCCTTCGGAGGCCGTGCGGGGGGGGGGGCGAGCGGGAAGGAGGGCGCTTTGCTGCCGCCACTCACTGAACGGGCCACTGAAGGCAGTTTCGGGTTCAGGAGGGCAAGGGAGGGTCATAGACTGAAACATAAGAAATTGGGGGGAACACACACACACACACCACAGAGAGAGAGAGAGAGAGAGAGAGAGAGAGAGAGAGAGAGAACATAGCGATCTGTTGTAGAGCAAAGGTTAAACTGGCTAAACGTAGAGCTAGCTCGGGGGTAGGCAACCTTGGCTCTTTTATGACTCGTGGACTTCAACTCCCAGAATTCCTGAGCCAGCCAGGCTGGCTCAGGAATTCTGGGAGTTGAAGTCCACGAGTCATAAAAGAGCCAAGGTTGCCTACCCCTGAGCTAGCTCACCAGTGGAAAGGTAGATGGATCGAAAGGGGAGTGGGTGGGTGCAGTAGGTTGGGGTCTCATGGCGATAGCTCCCCCACCCCCGGTACCCTTCCGGTGCTCCGAAGCACCCATAGAAAAATAGAGATGCATGAATGAAAGAGTGGTTAGAGGGAAAACGAAGGATTTGGAACTGTCTCCGCACTGTGTTTTTATTATTGATTGATTGATTCTGCACCCTCAAAATGAGGGGTCTTTGAGGACCACATTGGTGTGTGTGTGTTTGCCTTGGGAGACTTTGTTGATTCCTGGCCTTTGCCTGGATAAGTCTGCAGTTTTCTCAGCAGGATGTCAGAAGTGATTTGCCATTGCTGCCTTCTTCCTACAGTTGAGAGAGAGCGACTGGCTCAAGGTCACCTGGCTGGCTTTGTTCCTCAGGTGGGAGTAGAACTCACGGGCTTCTGGATTCTAGACTGATGTCTTAACCGCTACACCCACTAAGGACTACATAGATAGATCTATTTCACACTTTATAAATACTCCTAGGGCTTTTTTTTGTCATAGAACGCCCAGAACGGAGTTCCAGCACACCTTTTTTGGATGGAACTTTGTAGGGTAGGCAAGGCAGGTTGTATGACGTGTGAGTTCCGGCACCTTTTTTTTTTTTACAAAAAAAGCACTGGATACTCTTATGTTAGTGGTGGCGAACCTATGGCACGAGTGCCAGAGGTGGCACTCAGAGCCCTTTCTGTGGGCACGTGGGCCATGCCCCGGAGATGGCAACCGTCCCTCTTCAACCAGCCGCCCACTAACTGGCCAAGGTCCCACATGACTGGATGCATCCCAGCATCCATGCGCTCGCTGGCCTCTGTGTGCAGGGGCCGATGGTGTCAGGCAGCAGCTGCCCCAGCCCCTGCCTCACCTTGCCCTGTGACAGTGACACCCACGCCCTGCCTTGCCTTGCCTCGCCTCACCCCGTAGGACGAGCCTCTTGCCCACTGCCCTACCTGTCAGAGACGCCCTGGATCTCCCCCAACTCTGCCTGGCCCTCACAGGCGTCCCTCCCCACGAGCAACATTGAGGTGTTCACGGCCACCTTGGCCATACCCACCCAATCTGCCATGACCCCACAGCCACGCCCATCCAGTGGGCCACAGTCCACCTGGCACCTAGTGATAAATAAGTGGGTTTTGGGTTGCAGTTTGGGCACTCGGTCTCTAAAAGGTTCGCCATCACTGTCCTATGTCTTAAACCTCCAGCTCAACTTTAACTTGATATGTTGTTTCTTTAAAACTAAGCTAGAACCTCCTCTTCCACCCCAGCAAAATGTTGCATAAGGTAAAGTAAGTATGCTTGCAGTTCAATGCTGCTGGTAAAGGAAGAAGGATTCAGAGGTCAAAATCACCTTTTCCATCAGTCTTAATAAGAAATTAGCTTGCTTGGGTTTTTTGATTATATATCTATATCTGTATATGAATTCTGGTTTCCTGTGGCACATAAACTCAGCTCATGTGTCAGATAAGACAATCACTTGAAGCCATCTTGTGTTGAATCCAAAAGTGCCACACACACACTCACACACACTGTATATATAGAAATCAGTCCTGGATTGTATTGTATCTCTGATGCATCAAATTATCCATTTTTTAAAAAGTGGACAACTATTGTGTTCTTGTTTTATTTTTGCCTTTCCGATTGTTACTCCATGTTTTGTTTTACCAGAGTTGATATGCAGCAACAACTCATGAAGATCATAGATGAGATGGGCAAAGCTTCTGCCAAGGTAGGTTAGTGTTTGTTAAAGATTCAGTTATACTTTTGAAAGAAGTAGAGATAGCGGCAAACTATTGAGCTAAATTTTCTAAATTATCTCACTGATTGAGCTAGAGTACAAATCCAATCAAACTTTAGAATCAAGGAGGTGCTATTGCTTTGCCAAATATGATCCTGCTCATCTGGTTCAAACATTAAGAGACAATTAACACCCACATCCTTTTGAACTGGGAAGCTGCCACATCTGGATCCAAAAACAACTTAAGAAATAGGCAGGCTTCAGGACTTTTTATTTCCCAAAGTTAGCATTTTTTCCATGTGCTCAAGCCCAATTTCCTTTTTCCAGTTGAGATGACATTTTTTTTCCTGTATTTCCTTAATGACTTGTTTCTTTTTCATCTACCTCCCCCAGAGGATTTCTGGATTTTTAATCTTCTCTACTTACAGGCCTCTTAATCTTTAGTTAGAGCAGTTTCAGCCTAGTTTCACATACAGGAAGTCCTTGACTTATGAGCACAATTGAGCCCAAAATGTATATTGCTGAGACAGTTGTTAAGTGAGTTTTGTCCCATTTAATGATCTTTCTTGTCATAGTTGTTAAGTGAATCACTGCAGTTGTTAAGTTAATATCACGGTTGTTAAGTGAATCTGGCTTCCCCATTGACTTTGCTTGTCAGAAGGTTGCAAAAAGTGATCCCATGATCCCATGACACTGCAACCATCATAATGATGGACTAGTTGCCAAACATCCAAATTCTGATCCTGTGACCATGGGGATGCAATGGTTGTAAGTGTGAAAAATGGTCGTAAGTCACTTTTTTCATTGCCATTGTAACTGAACGGTCACTAAATGGATGGCTGCAAGTTGAGGGCTATCTGCATTCCTCTTGGTTCAGGGTGCTGTGATTGGTGTATAGATCCCAGGATACACCAATGAGGAGATGATGAATATGGGAGGCAAAGAGTATATTCTTCTCTCTAAGCATTATTTCAGATGCCCATCATATAGTTGCATCTTCTCTTCCATCCTACCCTCTTCGATCATTCTGACCGAAATTCAAATCTTGATTTCAGGCCCAGAATCTGCCAGCTCCAATCACCAGTGCCTCACGGATGCAAACCAACCACCATGTGCTCTACATCCTGAAAGACAGTGAAGCAAAAATGTGAGTGTCACAGTAAAAAGAATTTGGATTCTGTATAGCAGGGGTCTTCAAACTTGGCCTTTTTATGACTTTCTGGCTGAGGAATTCTGGGAGTTGAAGTCCACAAGTCATAAAAGGGCCAATTTTGAAGATCCCTGCTATATACAGTCTGCCTTTTTGGAAGTAACATTTGCTTAGTTCGGGAGGATTGATTTCCAGATAAATGCATAAAGCAGAGCTTTTCAAATTGTGGGTCAGCAAACTCATAAGCTTTGAGTAGTGAAACAGGTTTTTCTGAGAAAATTTTGTCAGGCTTATGAAGACAAAATGGGAATGCTGTCAAAACTCACTCTTGTTTTGGCTCATTTTGCTTATAGAAGCTCACAGTTGGTAGAATCCTCTTTGGTATGTAGCTTAAATCCACATGAATTCATTTATCATTTTAAAGGTGCAAGGTACTACAAGATGCCTTGGTATATAGAGTTGCATGGCAGCCAAAGAATAGTTTTGTGAAGGGAGCATCTGCTATATATCTAATCTTAATTTCTTGAATATTTTTGTCATCACTAGAATGAAGCATGATATTGCAAAGAATATTGTTGTGCAGAGTTGCATTGCAGCTTCTCCAAAAATCTTTGTTCAGCTGCAGTGGTACTCTCTATGTCAGTGCCCATTGCAGTATCAAGCTTTACCCTAGCTATATGCCAAAATGCTTTTGACAAACTGGTGTTGTCACAATCCTTTGTGTTAGGATCAATCTTTGGTCAAGTTTAATCTAAATTTAGCAGATCTAGATAGATATTCCACAGAATATTTGCTGATTATTTACCGCTTTTAATCTTTCTCTGAAGAAAATCTCACTTTTTGTAAAATGGGCACCTATATAAATTTGATCAATAAATACATAAAATAAAGCTTTCTGACTTTTTTTTTTTACTGATTTCAGAACTGGGAAAGGGATTATAATTGGCTTCCTCAAAGTTGGTTACAAAAAACTCTTTGTATTGGTAAGTACACCAGAAAAAAAATCACCCTTCATACATGGAATGTTTGCCACTAGTAGAAAAGGATGCTTGGTTCCCAAACAGGATCAGTGCAAATTCTGATTGGGAAGTTAAGCTAGTAGATCTCCAAGATCCCTTCCATCCTTATGATCCAAGAAGTTTTAAATTATATTGGTATATTTTCCACACTGGTGTATTTGAGGCGTACTCTCAAAGCATAAAATCTCTATTTGTTTGACACCCCTGGTTTATGGGCTTGTTGCAGTTCATTCACTGAGCTATTGCTTCCTGTTATGCTTAAACTAATTCCAACAATAAAAATAATAATCAAATAATGTATCTTGGTGAATACTGTTGTGTTTGTTTGAAATCACTGAAGAACAGCTGAAATGCTTTTTAAAAAAATGAACCTTACAGTAGTATGTTATGCAGTCATTCTTGTACTGATTTGGCTGCAGTTACTGTGTTTGCTCTAACTTGAGCACAGAAGGTGAAATAATCCTTTTCTTGTTTGCAGAATAAATCCTCCCCCCCCCTTTAAAAATCTGCTATTTGTGCAAAATAAAAAATTTCATGAATTGAACATACTATTCGCTTTTGACTGAGGCTTCCACAATCTGTATCCTGAGGATTCTTCATTTTCAGATTTTTGCACTACATCAGTGATGGCGAACCTTTTAGAGACCGAGTGCCCAAACTGCAACCCCAAACCCCTTTACGCATCGTCGGGTGCCGGGTGGGTGTGGCCCATTGGGTGGGCATGGCTGCGTTGGTAACAGCAGACTGGGTGGGACTAAAAAGTTCAATCAATTAATTCCAACTTTGCAAGATCTTTTTTTTTCCTTCGAAAAGTTGAAATTGACTGATTGATTGAACCTTTTTTTTTGTACACGGCAGCGGAGGCCTAAAGCGAAAAGGTTTTATAAAACCCAGCTGAAGGCCTAGGACTGGGGCGACAGCACACATGCCCACAGAGAGGGTTCTGCGTGCCACCTGTGGCACGAGTGCCATAGGTTCGCCACCACTGCACTATATTCTGCTTACCATAGCTGCAATGGATTATTAAAATATAAATTAAGCTGCTTTATTTCAGTATTTGGAAATAAAGTACTATTGTCCTTGGTTTTATTATATCTCTGTGGTATTATCTGTGTTTTTAGAAAGGGTAAACTTACTAATGCCCAGGTGCCAAAAATTATTAAGAATATTCCTAAGAAAAAGCCTTAAATGACTTTGCGAGGGCAGATCCAATGACCGTGGGAAACTCTTAAGGACTGGTGAGTTGAAGGAGAATAAAATTGCAGCTCACCAGGCCTAATGCTCTGGAACACCAACCAGCATGTAAATTACTGGTTCGAGCAAACAGCCCAAACCAGAGGTTCTTTTGAAAAGTGCAGGAAAAGTTAGTACGCGGCAGAATGCCCAGTTCAGAGACATCTGAGCTGTTTTAACATAGAAGCCTCTCTGTCTGTTTTTTTGCAGGACCGTCAAGGGGCCCACAATGAAGTGGAACCTCTCTGCGTGCTGGATTTCTACATTCACGAGTCTCTTCAACGGCACGGCTATGGCAAGGAGCTCTTCCATTACATGCTGCAGGTGCAGCCTTCTTTTTCGCAGTTGCGTAATCCAAGAAATGATTTTCCTAACTTGGATTAAGCCACTGTATTTCATCGTTACCACTTGCTTCATAGAAAAGGCAAAACCTCCCCATAGGAATTTAAACCTGCAGGATAGAGGCATGGACGTAGAGCTGTCACGATCCCGGAAGGATTGGAAAGATTTCTGAAATGCTAAAGCTCTGTCAAACAAGAATTAATGCGACTCCAGCAACATATCCCTTAGCTTGCTGCCTTCCAGATCTGTAGGAAATACCCATCTCATGTGATGGCTGGGAATTTGGGGAGTTGTCATTCCAATATATCTGGAAGTCCCAAATTTGGGAAAGACTCTTTAACAGGAAATGAATCCTTCAACTAGCCAGGTTGAAGGATATGGGACTGAGGAAAGGTTTTTGCAGCACATGGAATCTGTTTTGAGTAAAAGCTTGCTTCATAGCGTATCTCTTTTAGGCAAGAGGCATTTTCACTATTCTCTGATGGCTACTATAATATACTTTTTACTTTTATTTGGGAAATTGATTTTAGGAAGCTTAATAAAGGGTTTCTTGTACTTGGACACTGTACATTTTATAATATAATAATAATAATAATAATAATAATAATAATAATAATAATAATGTTGGAAGGGACCTTGGAGTCATCTAGTCCAACCCCCTGCTCAGACAGGAAACCCTATACCATTTCATAGAAATGGCTGTCCAGTCTTTTCTGAAAAACTTCACAGTTTCTTGGAGGCAGGTTGTTCCACTGCTTAATTGTCCTCACTGTTAGGAAGTTTCTTCTTAGTTCCAGGTTGCATCTCTCTTTTGATAAACTTTCATCTGTTGCTTCTATTAATAATAAAGTTGGAAGGGACCTTGGAGGTCATCTGGTCCAACCCACTGCTCAGGAAGGAAACTCTATACCATTTCAGACAGATGGCCGTCCAGTCTCTTCTTAAATATTTTTAATACAAGTATTCCTCGACTAACAGTCATTTGTTTAGTGACCGTTTGAAGTTATAGTTCAGGGGTCTCCAAACTTGGCCCTTTTATGACTTGTGGACTTCAACTCCCAGAATTCTTCAATCAGGCACGCTGACTGAGGAATTCTGGAAGTTGAAGTCCACAAGTCATAAAAGGGCCAAGTTTGAAGACCCCTGTTATAATTGCACGGAAAAAGGTGACTTATGACTGTTTTTCACACTTATGACTGTTACAGCATCCCCACAGTCACATGATCAAAATTTGGATGCTTGGCAACTGGTATGTATTTATGACGGTTGTAGTGTCATGTGATCACCTTTTGCGAACTGCTGACAAAGTCCATGGGGAAGACAGATTCACTTAAGAACCGTGTTACAAACTTAAGAACTGCAGCGATTCACTTGATAACTGTGGCAAGTAAGGTCATAAAACAGGGCAAAAGTCACTTAACAAGTGTCTGGAAATGTTGGGCTCAATTGTGATCGTATGTCAAGGACTACCTGTATATAAACATTTCAAGCTGTCAAAACTGAAGGGAATAAGAACCTCTGATATCTTAGAGCCATTGTCTGATTATTTCTTTCTGAGCTGAAATTGTTAGCTAGAAATAACCGCCTGGTTTCCATTTAACTAAACTGCCTTTGATCTGGGAAGAGAACACCCTGCAAAGCTAAGGCTCAGTTGCTCCCCTCCACCTCTTTTCAGGTCAGATATAAACTGGTCCAATCGTGAAAGATGAAATAATAAAATCTCTCTAAATCTTATTTTCCCCCTGAGAAGTAAATTGCAGAGAAATTCTTTTTTTATTCCCTCAGCGAGAGCGAATAGAGCCCTATCAGTTGGCAATCGACCGGCCATCAGAAAAACTTCTGTGCTTCCTACGGAAACACTATAGCCTCAGTGACACGATCCCCCAGGTGAGCCATCTTCTTCAAAACAAAGGCAGCTCTCACCTCATAGTATTGTTTTGTCATCTTTGTTGTCCTTTTGAAGCAGGACCAGAAAAACATACAACTTGGACATTCTGCTTACAAAAAGTACAAAATCCTCCAAGAGGTTAAGTGGACATCGTGCGTTTTTTGTAATGCTGATTTTCCACATTCTAAAGACCTGAGCTGTGGAAAAAGGTGATGTAACTGGTCAATAACTTAATAAGGGACAATGAAAATACTATACTGATTTTTCAGTTAACTATTTTAAAGAGGATTGCTGTACAGTTTAATTGAATGCATTACATAGAAGTGGCCTGAATCAAATGTTTGAAGGAGGTGAACCTGGATTTAAGAATTTCGTATTTTAATTACCATTTGAAAAAAAAATAAAAGGCTGTACTGTGACCTACCAAAGCTTTTACAATACACATGCTGAGAATTTAACTCGGCATCTTCTGCATGCAGTGCATACGGCCTATCTCTGAACTCTGTCCTTTTCCTTTTAAAAATGTTTTTTCTATCTAGTGAGGAGAAACAAATCTTCAAATTAATGGCAGGAAAAAACCCAAGAATGGTGTAATTTCTGCTTCAGAGGACATTTGAAATGGATAGTGGAATCAGATTGGTTTATTTAACACTTTTTTTTTCTGTTTCAGGTGAATAATTTTGTAATTTTCCAGGGCTTTTTCAGCCACCAGCATGGTGAGTCAGTGATATAAATATCTGGCTATATCCGTTTGGAGTTGTCTCATCCTGCATAAAGTTTTAAACAAGGAGATTTCTGATTTCAGAGTTATGAAGACATACTGCAACAGCTGCTGGCTGTGTGGCCTAGCAATGCTGAAAGCCGATATCCAAAACATTTGCAGGGCACTAAATTGGGAGAAATTGGATTACATTGTTATCTTATAAACAGTGTATGCTATATAACAAATACGACCTATCTGAAAAAGGGGACGTAACATGCAAATCCACTATTCTGTCAGTCAGGCTGCGCCCCAGTCTGGTGACTACACTTTGGGTGCTCGGCTACACAGCCAGATTGATGGCTGTTTGCAGCATCCTACAGTAGTCACATGTTCAAATTCTTTTACAACCTTTACTACTTAATGGGCCCGCTCTATTGCGGCTGTCATTTGAGGACTAACTTCAGTATATTTATTTCTACCGGTATTGCTGCATTAAGGTTTTCTCTTAAACTCTGATTTTGCAGCTGTTTGCTGTACCGTAGTGAGGATGCAAATATGCAGCTTATGAAAAATTAAATGTAGCAGAAAATTCCAGTTTATCTGCCGTATTCCTGGTTTTTTTATGAGATACAGTTGTACAGTTTTTAAATTTTTTGTATGAGCAGATCACTGATCATGGGAGTTTATTAGGTTCAGGATGGGGAAACCATGAATGATTTAAGCTGACAATAATGAATGGTTAGTCAAAATTAAACCTAACATAGTAAATTATTTCTTCTGTAGATCATGAATATCCTGCATTCCTTTCATAGCTTTTGTTTAATCATAGCGTACTCATTCTTTGAAGCCATAAGTACTATCTTGGTCTGAAATAAAGACAAATAAGAATATGATTTAAACAGGCATCTATTAGGTGACCTAATACCATACACATAATATCACCATACAAAGGATATAATTGTGTGCATGGTGCAAATTACATAAGTACTGCCATTTGTGTAATAATAGGATGATACATGTTATTACTAAGAATGGACTAAATGTCTCTTAAAATATTATATCATGTTCTCCCAGTCTTTGTTCAGTGTAGTCTTATATGAAAATACCATTTTGGATATAAAACCTGAAAACAAATGGACAAATACATCAACCAATCAGAAGAACACCCAGTACTCTGAGGACTCATAGCAGAGACTGTAATGCAACATCTAGACCAGGGGTAGACAACCTTGGCTCTTTTATGACTTATGGGCTTCAACTCCCAGAATTCCTGAGTCAGCATGGCTGCCTCAGGAATTCTGGGAGTTGAAGTCCACAAATTATAAAAGAGCCAAGGTTGCCTACCCCTGATCTAGACACTATAGCGCTCTCACACATACAACCAAAAGTATGGATCCAGTTCTGTATGTAGACAACATCTTTGTCAAACTAAAAAGAACAACTAGAGAAGACCACATGAAACAACACCTTTAAAGGAATAAAAATCCCAAGAGAAGAAGACAACAAGAAGACACTATCCTTTCTAAATATCCTCATCAGCATAAAAAACAATGGCAAGTTAGAAATGCTTGTCTGTTGAAAAACAACCCACACCAACCAAGTGCTCCATTATCAAGGGAGCTGGGTAAGAACATTAGTCAGATGAGTACAGGTGCATGGCAGCAGCCCAGAACACCAGAAAAAGGAAACAGAACTTCTACACAACATCTTCCAACAAAATGCACACTCGTGCAATTCTCAAAAAGTGCCTCGCCGCTCGACCCACTACAACACAAGCTATGAAAAGAATAACATTGCCATAATAAAAAAAAAACATCTCAAAACAACCAACAAACTATTACAACTGCACAGTATCACTGTATCCTCTAGAACAGAGGTCCCCAATCTTTTGGGCTTCACGGACCAGCAGGGAAGGAGATGGTTTTGTGTGCTCAGTCCCATAAAATAAAACTTCATATGCTCGCCCACCACTTAGGCGGCCCATTTCCCAATGGACCACGGACTGGAACCGGTCCATGGACTGGGGGGGTTGGGGACCCCTACTCTAGAATTTGTCTTATCCCCTTTGACAAATAATCAAAAATAGCGCAAGGCAAAAACAGTTATAAAAGGCCCTTTATATTCTTTCTGCCTCAGCCTCAGAATTTCTCTGTCAATTAGCTTTAGGCTTTCGATGCTTCAATAATTTTCAGTATCTAGCGATGTTGCATTACATGAGTTCAATGTTCTGGTCAGGGCAGATCCTTCATTTCATGGCAACGTGGTTTATTTTGCAGAATAAATTGCCTCGCTTGCATGATGGAAACCTTTCAACGACTAACATTGTTTCTGCTCTGTCACTAATGCTCTGCAATTTTAGACTCATTTATTGGGATCTGTCCTCTCATACCTCCACACAAGTTTGAATGGCCATTCTCCACAATGTGATCCTTGAAACATATTGTCTGATGATAATGGAAACTAATGTTTCTGGAATGGCATTTTGGGCATTACTTTCCTACCGCAACCACAAATGCCCCTTTGTTTGTTTTTTTACCCTCTCGTTGCAGCTCCAGCAAGAAAGCTGCCTCTCAAACGCCCCGAGGGAGACATAAAACCATATTCGCTGTCAGATCGAGAATGTAAGCAGCGTTCATTCTTAACTGGAAAAAAATGGGTTTGAGCTTTTTGAGAGAATTCAGGTAAAATCGGTGCCTAAACTGAGCTGAGACTTAGATTACAGCTTTGTGGAAATGGTTCCTGTTTGGTTGCCCTCTCCCATTTTAGCAGCTTACTTGGTCTAACTTTTGGAGGTGGGGCCCGCTGAGTTCATAAGACAGAAGCCTACATGCAGGATTTTGTAAGGAGCCGGATAAAAACGACGATAAAATAGTTAAAAGACGGGAGGGGGGGAGAGAAGGCATCAGGGTGCCAACCACCCTCAGGATTCTGTGCTGCTCATTGTATCCCCTGTGAGTTGGCAGATCCACATCTCCTTTGAAAGACTCGGAGAGTGGGGGGCCCACCTCGCCTCTGGGGAGGGAATGTTCCAAAGGGCAGAGGCAATGGCAGAGAAGGCTTTCTTCCTGGACCCCATCAATCAAAATTCTTTAACTGGCCGGGTCTGTAACATACCCTCCCTGCCTGGCTGGGTGGGAACGGGCTGGCGTGATGGGAATGAGATGGTTCCTTAGGTAACCTGGCCTCAAGCCCTGTGGGGCTTTAAAAGTAATAACTAACACCTTGAATTGGATCCGGAAGTAAACCAGCACCCAATGCAGCTTAGGCAGCAAAAGTATTACATGCACCATGCTTGAAGTGCCCCAAATTGCTCTCGTGGCCGCATTCTGTTTCTGTTAGATGAAACGATCCAGATTGGGATGGGAATGTTACTTGGTGTCCACAAGGTATCTAAAACTGCCTCCAGTTAGGAAGAATCTCAATCCTATATGCAGGAATCGGAGAGATCTGAATGGGTGTTTTCTAGGAAGAGCTGTTATCTGAAAACTAATTTGTAACGTTTTGCCTATACTTTGTTATCAACTTTAAAATGTGCCAGCTTCAGATTTCTTTATTGTTCACCTACAGACAGAATCAACTGTCTGTAAAGCAACTATTTGCATAACTATTAGATGCACTCTGTGAACTGCTACAGAGGGTCTGCCTTCACCCTTTTCCTGACTACCAGACAGTCCAAACTCGACTGTCTCTTTGTCTTCTGAGAAGGAGCCCTTCCCTCTTGTGACCCTACGCTATATTCTACCACAACTAATTCGACAGTAGATAGTAAGATTTAGATTAGCAGACCAGATCCTTCTTCTGTCTACTGGGTTATGTTAAGTTGGCTAAGCCTAAGTCTACTTAGGCAGTAATCTTATTTCTGTAAATTTCTGTGTGCTACTCTTCTATCTACTAGGTCAGGGGTCCTCAAACTTGGCCCCTTTAAGACTTGTGGACTTCAACTCCCAGAATTCCTCAGCCAGCATGCCTGGCTGGGGAATTCTGGGAGTTGAAGTCCACAAGTCTTAAAGGGGCCATGTCTGAGGACCCCTGTACTAGGTTATATTAAGTCTGGTTAAGAACTGAATTGTATTTTCCCTTTTGTTTATTTACTCTTTCTTGTAGTCTTGAAGGAAGAGACTGAGCCACCTTGGCCCTTCAACCAGTCTCGGGCACTGACCCGCTCTAGCAGTGTGGGGAATTCTCCAGTGCGAGGCTGCCTCAAACCTTTTCTTAACGAGCAAGAGTTGCTGAAGAACTTGCGTCTCTGTCCCCCACATGCAGCTGCCCAACATCTGATCAATGGTGATCCGGGCAACTTGCTTTCACAGAGGCGGAGAACCAGGTAGGAAGGGAGAAGCATTCTGGAGAGTTCTAGTTTACTCACAAGGCTAATGGGATGTTGAAACACTGATCCTCTAGTACAGGGGTCCCCAACCCCCAGCCCAGGGACCAGCACCGGTCCACAGCATGGCAGAAAACGGGCCGCACAAACAAGCAAAGTCCCATCCTCGGGCTGCAGGCAGCACACAAAACCATAGCCCCTCCAGCCCAGTGGAAAAACCTCTCTCCACGGAACCGGTTCCTGGTGCCCAAAAGGTCAGGGGCCACTGCTCTAGTAGACACATAAATGCTATGAACGCAAGGTGCATTCACGCCTTTTGCTTCCAGTCCCATACAGAAATCCTTCAACTCTAACTTAGAAGCACAAGGAGGAAAGATGAACTTTTAATGGCCAAATAACAGCTGAATTGTTTTTTTGGTTCAGTTTCTTCTTGTTGCCTAATGCAGAGGTCTCCAACCTTTCTGGGCTCGAGGACCGGAGGGAAGGGGAGCAGCTTCAAAACTGGTGTGCGTGCACGCGCATGTGCATACGGGGCCACACACACTGGCGCAGCACGAGCAGCCCTATTTGGGCATGTGCTGGCATCGTGCACATGCACAAATGGCCATGCAAACCGCCCGGGTTAGCGATGCATGCGCGAATGGGCTGCAGACACCGACCCTGTGCTAAGATTCCCGTTCACACCCGCACGAATACACAAACAGCCACGGGTGCGAGGGGGGGAATGCACACCCACGTGTGCACGCACCGGCCAGCCATTTCTGCAGCCCGCTGGCCAAGAACCCACGGCCCAGTCCTGGGCCTTGGACCGTAGTTGGGGACCCCTGGCCTAATGTATCCCTACTATTGCCTAATAATCGTAATGTAGCTTCTTTTCCTGGAATCACATGATCACAGCATAGTGGAAGCTTGATTGCTTAGGTCAGTGGTCCCCAACCTTTCTAGATTTGCAGATCAGTGGGGGGGGGGGAGAAGAGATTGTTCAGTGTGAGTAGTGGGTGAACGAGCGTGCGCAGCTCCATTTGTATAATTGGTGGGCATGTGTGCCCGCCACTCAGGCAAATGGAGCTGAGTGTGTATGCATACGCTCACCCGCTGCTTGTGCAAATGGAGCTGTGCATGTGCATGCCTGCCACTTCTGCAGCCTGGTTCCAAACAGGCTACAGCCCAGTACTGGCCCACAGCCCAGGGTTGGGGACCCCTGGCTTAGGTAGTCTTGTGAACCAGGATGGCAGCAAAGGTAATGGAGGACCATGGAGAATTTTTGGCTTAAAAGAAGTGAAATCAATGCCACCGAACCTCAGATGAGATTTTCACTTTCTTTTGTGATATTAAAAAAAAATGTTTAGCTGAAGTGAAAAGCAGAATGTACTGTGTCTTATTCAATAAGTGTAACTTTTGAGTGCAGAATTTGGACACATCCTTGAACTCGTCGTCATTCTGTACATCTTCCAGCTGTCTGTGTTGCATTGCACGTGCCATTTTGCATGTTTTGTTATAATTCTTAGTGCATACTAAAAACTTTCCTTTACTATTTACATTCTGTCTGTGGTGGCTGTTAATGGTTTACTTAACCATGTGAAGACAGGGTAGGCTGGATGCCAACACTTTCAATTGAACATATTCCAAGGATTTTTTAAAATAGATTTAGAAGGCTTGTTCGGCAATGGGCCTGCAGTGGCATGCTGTAATGCAGGGGTGAGACCCCTGCTGTAAGGACTTTAATGCTGGAAAGAAGTGTATTAGACGTTGGAAGAGGTGAAAGGCTCTTTAGGAGAAATACTTTCACCAAAGTCCACGTTGACATCCTTCAGATGTTACCTAGTTTGGTAACGAAACATTCAGAAATTATATTGAAACAAGCTTGGAGAACAAACCAGAGCCAAAATCCTTCAGAAGTGTTAGATTTCAGATGTTTTTCATAATCCTCAGTCATAGGAACATTTGGCTGCTTTGGCTGAGAATGATGGGAACATGTCAACTCATGTTTTTGGAGGATGCCAAGTTGCAAATATATTTTCTTGTTGCATTCGGCAAATCCAGGATTGGAAATCATTTGTGTATTTGTCTTAATAACCTGGTCATTTTGGTGACCCAGATTTATTAATCTGTTTAAACAAAGCCTATTTTAACAGAGTAACCTAAATCTGTTTCCCTGTAATTTTTTTTTTTTGTTTTTAGTGCAGTTGCTTCTCTTGAGAACCATTGACTTCATTCACACATTGCTCATGGCTTAACTTTGGCTTATTGAATAAACTATAATTGACTGTGTTTACACAATGCACCGAGCTGGTAATCGAGCAAACTTCTGAACACAATGTATGAATCCTGCTATTTTCTTTGCATTTTGGCCTTTGTTATTGCTTCTCTAAATTGCCATATAAATGAGAGTGCTTCAAGAGTAGAATAGGCAAAACCAGATAAGATTAGTGATCTAAGATATCAGAACCAACTATCAAATTGACTCTTTTTGTGACTATTGCTATCACTAAAGTACAGGCAGTCCTTGACTTATGACTGGACATCTAATTACCGTTCGGAGTTATGGCAACCTTGGAAAGAAGGCTACACAGTGCATAGAGTACTTCTGGCTGTTGTAAAATGTCACCCCCACCCCTACAGTCAAGTAATAATAATAATAATAAAGTTGGAAGGGACCTTGGAGGTCATCGAGCCCAACCCCCTGCTCAGGCAGGAAACCCTACACCATTTCGGACAGATGGCTGTCCAGTCTCTTCTTAAAAACTTCCAGCGTTGGAGCATTCACCGCTTCTGGAGGCAGGTTGTTCCACTGGTTAATTGTTCTAACTGTCAGGAAGTTTCTCCATAGTTCTAGGTTGCTTCTCTCCTTGATTAGTTTCCATCCATTGATGGTAATCGCAGTTCTAGTGCTTGGCAGCTGTCTCACATTTACAGCCGGTTGCAGGATCACGTGACCACAACTTGCAATTTTTTTTGGGCTGGAAAAATGCCCATTCACAGAGAATGGATTTGGCCTTAACGTCGTGATTCATTTAACCACCGCAGCAAACACAGTTTTAATAATGGATCGGGTCACGTGGTTGCCTCGGTTTGACAACCGTCTTGACTTAACGATCAAAACTCCTCTCCCAGTTGAGGTCATAAGCTGAGGACTACCTGTGTAGTAATACTCCAGTAATACTCAAGGGTATACAGCCGGTCCTCGACTTAGGACCACAATTGAGCCCAAAATTTCTGTTGCTAAGCGAGACAATTGTTAAGTCAGTCCTGCCCCCTTTTAAGACCTTTCTTGTCACAGCTGTTAAGTGAATCACTGCAGTTGTTAGTAACCCGGCTGTTAAGTGAATGGCTTCCCCATTGATTTTGTTTGTCAAAAGGTCGCAAAAGGTGATCACATCACACCCACACACACACACCGGGACACTGCAACCATCATAAACATGAGCCAGTTGTCAAGCATCTGAATTTTCATAATATGGTCAGGGGGACCATGCAATGGTTGCAAGTGTGAAAAACAGCCATAAGTCACTTTTTCCAGTGCGTAACTTCAAACAGACACTAAATGAATGGTTGTAAGTTGAGGACTATCTGTAATGATTCCATAATCTATAGGTAATGTCATTCTTCTCAGCAGAGAAATGATTATCTTTACTTGGTGATGCTTTTCTTCAGTTCTGAGATCTATTATTATTATTATTATTATTTATTAGATTTCTATGCCGCCCTATTCCAAGAATCTAACCTCTCATTTTTTCTTTCTAATATCCACACCCCCTTCCTTCCTTCCTTCCTTCCTTCCTTTTTTCTCTCTCTCTCTCTCTCCCCCCACCCTCTGCCTCCCACTGCCAGCTCCTTGAATCGCTCTGAGAACAGCCATTGATCGCCGGATCTCTGCTTTGTCTCCCCAACCACTGGGCTCCACTTGTGTCTCGAGCACTTTTTAGCCGCAAGATTTGATTTTCATCTAGTTTGTTCATCCTCTTCTTTTTAATAAGCTTTATGGGTACAGCCTGTATAAGGATGGACATAAGCCTATAAGGAAGTGGGTTTATTTATATAACATATAATGCGTGTATAGGTTTCCCTTTTTTAAATATCACAATTGCAAAAATGCTTAAAGAAAAGGAACGTAATTGCAGTTTGGAAGAGCAGATTCTCCTACTTGATTATTTGCCGTTTAGATCCAGCTATTTATGAAGATATATGTTTTAGTTCCAAAATGTTTTAAGTTTACAGCTGGGAAATGATCAGGGCTGACTCATTATCCAGCATTACAATAATATAAACTGATGCCTGCTACGGCATGGATTGTGCCAATCCACGCCCTATGACTAACTTAATTTAATTTAATCTAAATTAGGTAAAATTAGAAGGCACCCAAGGCCAGATGATTCTGGGTGCCTTAGATTAAAACGAAAGAGCAAGAACAATAAAAAATGAAACATCACAAATGTCCAGAAGGGAAATCTGGAACCCAAAGAAGAAGAGGGTAAATTAGTTGCCAGCCATAAATGATTATTGAACTACATAAGAATTCTCTTTTTGGGGGGGCCTAGTAGCCAAAGGAATAGTCTCTTATACTGTACAGGATGTGAGCTAGACATTTTTACAGGAAAGGCTTAATTAGTACCGATACTATTGACTACTCTGTGGGTGAGAGACAATTGTAGTGCTGGCTTTAGATCTTGAAGATAATGTATGTTGTTCTTTCAGAGAGTTGAATGTGAGTCAGTAGAGGCTTTGGTACATGTGTTGTTGTTTCTAGTAAATGGCTTCAGAGAGTTTGTGGCAGTTCGGGAACCTGCCTGTGTTTACCTGGGTGTTAATAGAAAGTGCAGATAGACCCTCTTAAGATCACAAAGGATTATTTCTCAGAAGATTTTGAATGAAAAGAAATTAAGAAGAGAGCAATCGAAAGCTTTGCAAACTGTCATTGAGCTACTGTAATAATAATATTTCAGTGAGGTTTAGTATTTATCTACTGGCTTTCAGCAGGTATTCTCTTTCAAGATAAAAGACCTTCTGTTTAGGAAAAGGTGTAAAAATGAATCTTCGCAGGATCGCTGATTCAAAAATGAACAGTGGAAATGAGAAAAACATGCATAAGAGGGCAACGTTAGGCTAAGTTGCTAAGATTTAATTTAAATTTAGATACACAGTTCCTGACCGAGGGAAAGAAACACTGCTAGATTCTGTCTTTCCCTACTATCATGTTATTCATTCTCTTTCTTCCCCTCTCACTCACTTTCAAACATACTTATGTATTCAGAATCTAATGAGAAATAAGCTAACAAGCTTGTCTTGGTTGATCTTGAAAATGCCTTTGGATCCTCTACATCATTTAAATGGGGCTGAGTTAAAGTACTTGGCTGCTAGTCATTTTTTAAGGAAGAAGCAGAAGTTTACTCTTTTCATTAGGTCTGCAGCAAAGTTTACTATTTGTTATAAGGCTTACTTGTACTTAAGTATTGTAAGACTTTCTCTTGGGTTTGGTACATTGGATTTTTGTGCCAAAATTTACCATTGAGTTTACTGTCATTTTTAATGACTAATGGCGATAAATCATGTTCATTATCTTAGGATCTGGTGGAAAGACAAGCATATGGCAGGATCTGAACAGGCAGCCTTGACCCCTCCCAGATTATATGTGAAGTCTTTTTTTAAAACCTGCCAAACTCTGCCAGAATCACTAAAAATCAGTGGCATTGTCATGTAATTCTTAGTAGGCTGAATACAGTTGGAAAGCCAAAAAGTTCTGACCCAATGCTTGGAGGGTCAGAATTAGAAGTTAGGAGGGCTGCATTAAAATATGGACTAAGGCTACTCTGGGCTCCAGAATGCGCTAGTGGCAACATAGATCATGGATGGGATGAGATGGGAGTGAGAAGTACATGAAACACTCTAGTCTAGACTAAGTCCACTTTCTTGTGTTATTTTTTTGATAGCAATTCTCCAGATTAGATACATTTAACTAAATTGCCTAGGACAGGGGTAGGCAACCTTGGCTCTTTTATGACTCGTGGACTTCAACTCCCAGAATTCCTGAGTCAGCAAGGTAGGCCAAGGTTGCCTACCCCTGGTCTAGGAGCTTAGGTCCGTCTTCAAATAGAGTAGCGTTTCCCAACTTCAGCAACTTTGAAGCTGTGAGGACTGCAACTCCCAGAATTCTGGTGGGGAGCTCCGGGAATTGAAGTCCACACAGTTTAAAATTGCTGAGGTTGAGAAACACGACTATGGATATTTCCTTCTTCCTATTAGAAGACTTCCTTAAAAGTCTTTCTCACAAGCCCAGCCATTAATGCAGTGTTTCTCAACCTTGACCATTTTAAGGCATGTGGACTTCAACTCCCAGAATTCCACAGCCAGCAATGGTGGCTGTGGAATTCTGGGAGTTGAAGTCCACATGCCTTAAAATTGTCAAGGTTGAGAAACACTGCATTAATTGGTTGACAATGCTATTCCCTTTTTCTTTCTCTCCCTCCCTGCTGCTCCTCACATCAGTATTTAGGGAGGCCTCCTCTGTTATAATAGGAAATGGGAAAGAGAAGCCAAAATAGGATTTATTGTAATTGACACGAAACCTATGGCAGGGTTGCAAAATTGTGGCTTGTGCACAGGCCATTCCTTTGGCCTCAGAGCCTTCCAGAAGGGGGGAGCCAAAGAATTTGACCCTTTGGGCATTTTGCTAGGATTAGAGAAAGCTGAGGACCAAGTGACTACTTTAAGGGAACTAAGATATCAAGTTCTCCTCTTAATACCCACTTCACAAAATGAGGATCTTATTCAGGTAGTCTGTCCCTTGATAAGCCATGTAAAGTCAGGTATGACCCTTTTGTTGATGGAAGTTGCATACCCATGAATCAAATTATTTACTACCTTTGCTTTTGTTCACTCCCCTTCAAAATGAAAATGCATTGTTTTGACTATAGGTCCATTTCTCCAAGGATCCTTAATTCTGGGCTGTACTTGGAGATGATATAGAGAGCCAGTTTGGTGTAGTGGTAAAGATGCTGACCTAGAAGCCAGGGACTGTGAATGCTAGTTTTCCCTCAGGCATGAAAATCGGCTAAGTGATTTGGGCTTAGTCCTTCTCTTTCAGCCCGACCCACCTCACAGGGTTCTTGTGAGGAAAATAGGTAAGAGGGCTAAACATGCTTGCTGCCATGACTTGACTGAAGTATGTTAAAAAGGGGGTAAAATTAATAACAACAACCAGAACATGGTGGCTCCAGAAGGCCGGAATTTTTGCTTTAATTGGCAATTCTGTTAGATTTAACCATGTACGCTAAGCTTGTTGGAAGCTTAACATACTTATTTCTTTCACTGAATTTCCCATGGCTCGGGAAGAACGATAGAACACAGGTAGTCCCCGACGTACGACCGCAATTGAGCCCCAAACTTCCATTGCTAAGCAAGGTATGGAATTGTGTGAGTTTTGCCCCATTTTGCGACCTTTCCCGCCTCAGTTGTTAAGTGAATCACTGCAGTTGTTAAGTTACTAACACGGTTGTAAAGTGAATCTGGATTTCCCCATTGACTTTGCTTGTGAGAAAGTCGCAGAAGGTGATCATATGACTCTGGGGTTCTGCAGCCGTCATGAATATAAGCCAGTTGCCAAAGCGATCGGATTTTGATCATGTGACCATGGAAAGGCTGGAACGGTTGTAAATGGAAAACGATCAGAAGTCACTTTTTTCAGTGCCGTTGTGAGTTCAAATGGTTACTCTATGGATAATTCTAAGTTGAGGACTACCTGTAAAAGGTAAGCCCTGAGCCATTAATCTGATCCATAACAAGTGTTAAATTATTTGCTGTTTCAGCCTGGTGCCATTTTCTTGTCTTTCTCTGTTTTGTGGCCAGTTGCTTGTGCTATATGTTGTCTTTTAGATGTTATTCTGCCTGTGATGGGTTATTGCCCTTTGGTCAGGCCCAACACCGTTGAGGTGTTTGCTTAGTAGGTCAAAAGATTTGTGTTTTGGTGTTTTCAACCTAGAACAGTTGCCATGCTCCTCAAAAGCAGGAGAAGGTGAAACTCTGAGCTTCATTTTCAGATCTGAACTGAAAGAGGTTTTGGGAATTAGGAGAAGGAAATGAAAAATTAGGAGCCGAGATCAAGAGTCCAGATTTGTAAGCACGGAAGGGAGAATTGGTAGGTAGCGTCAAGAGGACGCTGTTAGGAGTCGGGCATGGGAAATAGAGAATTGTTACATGATAATCAAATGTTCTGTTTGCGATAAGGAAAGGAAATGCGGGGGGAGCAAATGTGCACCAAGTTCATTCAAACGCTGTGCCAGGGGAGGAAAAATTGGTCTAACAAATACACAATTGGTTAGCTTCCTCAGTGTGGTTAGTACTTGTACTTGTACTAAACCTTCCCGTCCTATCCAGTTGTGTAACTCCCCAGACGTGTGTGCTGTGCCAGCTAGGGGTACTGGAGTGGCCATTGTAGTCTAAGTGGAAGAATAACCAAGATTTCATAGTACTCCACCACCTGGTGCCATCCAGGTGTATTAGATTGGCTGTGTTGGCTTAGGATTCTGAGGAACTGAAGACCACCAACTGGAGGGAACAGGTTTGAGAAAAGCTGCATTATGGAACCAGTTAGGAATATTGGGGGGGAAAATAATGGTGATAGGATGAGAGGAGTCTTAGGCTGAATCCCCCCCATTCAGTTACGATGTCTTTTGGATGACCTGGAACATGTCATCTCTTCGTTGGCACACGTTATCTCAGATTTCCTCATCCTGCAAGGATGAAACAAGTGGGGTGATCTATGATCTGGGATTTTTCCAAGCAACTTGGGGAAAGGTTGGGCTAAAAAAGTAGTTATGATTTGAAGTCGGGATACTAATCTTGCCTTTGAACAGTATTAATTTGTTCTCTCGGTTCTTGTAACTTCTGAGATTTTTTTAAACTTCATTTTTAGGCTTGTTTTTGCCCCGGTGCCAATATATTTGCTTATTTAACAAAATCCTGGGGGCTCTGAATATTTTAATCTGAAGCCAAATGCTTCCTTCCCCCCCCCCTCCTCTTTTGAGTTGATCATCACTTCCTCTGACATCAGACATCTGAGTGACACTAAGCTTCATCATCTATACTAGAAACTTGGCGAACTAGCCTGTCAGGGACAGGTATGATGCTCAAAGTCAGAAAACTTGGTGCTGAGAACAAAGCACAAAGAGAACATGCTATCTGTTGAAACCATGCTGGTTCCCCCCCCCCCCCGCCGCCACCGTTTCTAGCTGGGCCCTTCATCAAGCTTGTTTGAACCAGTATTGCACTTTTCCTATCTTCCATTTTCTTGATGGAAGAAATTTGGAACCGAACATTGCAGTCCCTTGAGAAGGAAGTCAGTTTTGCAGCTAGAGCTGTGTCTGCTATTCTCAACCCGGTAACAGCCTTTACTTAAGGTCCCTTGTAGAACACCCCTAGGCTGGACTTCCCCAAACACCTCCAAAGGTGTTAACCCAGTTCCCATGATTCCCCATTTGGGAAGGCTGCAAGAGATGTCAGCTCTGTTCATTTGTGAAGAATTTCTCTCTCAACACTCTCCCCCGCCCCTTTCCTTTTTGGGGGGGGGGTGTCTGGCAATTTTCCAGCAGCCTTTTGTTGGCCACTCCACCTACTTGCTCCCCATCCCTTCTGATCAAACCAGCCTAGATCCTTTGGCTGTTAGTGTGTGTGGCATGATCAAATAATGAACTTTTGTTTACATTTCAATAATAAAGTTTGGATTTTTTTAAAATTAAAGCGTGTAGTTTTGTCTTTTTGTCATTTCCCCCTGTGTTAGCTTCTGGAAAAACTATTGTACTTCTGCAATCCACTCCCCCAATACATGAATTGCCCCTTGAAGAGTTACAGAAGATGGGCTATTAGAAGTTTTACATTATTCTGTGTCCGGTACGCTCCCACAGAGTGGGTCTTCTCAGGGTGCCGTCGGCCAGACAATGTCGGCTGGCGACCCCCAGGGGGAGGGCCTTCTCTGTGGGAGCTCCAACGCTTTGGAATGAGCTCCCCCCCGAACTCCGTACGATGACAGAATTGCGTTCCTTCCGTCGAGAATTAAAAACATATCTTTTTCGACAAGCCGGCCTGGGATAGTAGCTCCGGTACCAACAAGGCCATAATTGTTTTTAGGGGATTGAGCTTTTAAGATTATGTATTGGGTTTTAAATGATTGGGCCAAATTATTTAATCTATTTTTAATTCATTTTACTTTTTGTATGTTGATGTTTTTTAATTGGGCTGTACACCGCCCCGAGTCCTTCAGGAGGGGGGTGGTATAAAAAAAAAAAAATCGCAAAAATAAATAAATAAATAAATAAATAAATAAATAAATAAATAAATAAATAAGCAACCTTTATGGGTATGCTCCATTCTTATAAAATGTGGTCTTTTGTGTAACACTTGTTGCATAGTTACAGAAATTCAAACACAGGTGGAGATCTCTTGGGACCTCACAGAAAAGTTTCAAACTCAAGAAATTGCTAGCAGATGCCAAAAAACACAATCACTCTTAAAGGAGTGAGACTCTCCTAGACCAGAGGTGTCAAACTGGCAGCCCGTGGGCCAGATGCGTCACGTGCAGGCCACGCCCACCCCAGCTCCGCAAAGGCAAAAAACCCCCGTTGTGATATGTCACAAAACATCACGTGACGCGATCGAGTTTGACACCCGTGTCCTAGACGTTCTAATCATTTATTAACCATCCTCCTCCTAATGATGCACTCAGCATAATTAAAAAGATATAATATGAAAGGGAAAAAATAAAATGGAAAAAGTCAGATTAAGATGTGACTCTAATTTATCTCCTGACTTGTATTCTTCTTTCCCTGCTGCAAGGCAATTTTGGGTAGAAAAAAAATAGGACCTTGGGAATTGTTCATATTTATATATGCAATACGCATTCTTGTAATGGGAAGCATTCCATTTGTAAAATGCCAAGATCACCACAGATGGAGACTGCAGCCAAGAAATCAAAAGATGCTTGCTCCTGGGGAGGAAAGTTATGGCACATCTAGACAGCATACAAAAAAGCAGAGCCATCACCCTGCCAACACAAGTACATATAGTCAAGGCCATGCTTTTCCCAGTTGCAATGTATGGCTGTGAAAGGTGAACCATAAGAAAGGCTGAGCGCCAAAGAATTGAGGTCTTTGAACTATGGTGCTGAGAAGACTCCTACAAGTCCTCTGGACTGCAAGGCGATCAAACCGGTCAGTCCTAGAGGAGATCAACCCAGATTGCTCTTTAGAAGGCCAGACCCTGAAGTTGAAACTCAGATACTTTGGCCACCTAATGAGAAGGAAGGACTCCCTGGAGAAGAGCCTAATGCTGGGAAAGATTGAGTGCAATAGAAGAAGGGGACGACAGAGAATGAAGTGGCTGAATGGAGTCACTGAAGTAGTAGGCATGAGCTTAAATGGATTCCAGAAGATGGTAGAGGACAGGAAGGCCTAGAGGAACATTGTCCATGAGGTCATGATGGGTCGGACATGATTTTGCAACTAACAACAACCTTATAATCTACTGTACCTAGTCTCAGACTGGTAAAAAGAGAATGTCATGTATTGCAGGTACAGAATACAGAAGGGAAGTACACGCTAAATAAATCTTGACATCTTATAGTCCATTATTGGATATTCCAACTTTCCCCAGTCTGGTACCTTTCCGCTGAATTGGATTACCACTCCCATCCTTCCAGTCATGGTAACCAACATTAGTAGAGTTCACTTCTTCAATGCTTGGACTGAAGGTGCCATGGACTAAGCCAGGGGTTCTCAACCTTGGCAACTTTAAGACTTGTGGGCTTCAACTCCCAGAATTCCTCAGCCAGCAAAGCTGGCTGAGGAATTCTGGGAGTTGAAGTCCACAAGTCTTAAAGTTGCCAAGGTTGAGAACCCCTGGACTAAGCCTATGGAGCAGAATTAGGGATTTTTTTTAGCTGTAAGCACCGCAGGTAAAGCCACTGAGGGTTGGGGATGAGCACTAAGGGATATGTGTGTGTGTGTGTGTGTGTGTGAGAGAGAGAGAGAGAGAGAGAGAGAGATTAGCCTTTTCCCATTGTACTTATTCATGACAGTTTCCTCCCCACTTTTATCAGTGAAAAAGCAAAAATAATATGTAGTTGTAGTTCTATAAAGCATTAGAGGGCTTCCAGTTAATCAGCTGATTTGTAAGTTGCTGCAGGCAGAGTACTTGCTGGGCCTCTTAAGATTCTTAAGAATCCTCACTTAACATCCACTCCTTCAGTGCTCATTGTAAGTTATGCCAGTGCTGAATGAGGGGGTCCTCATAATTGTGGCTCTTGCAGCCTTTCCACAATCACATGATCACAATTTAGGCACATGGCAACCAGTTACAACTTCATAACATCCCACAGTCACATGCTCACCATTTGCAGCCTTCACTGCTGGCTTCCACAACAAGCAAAGTCAATGGGGAAGCCACCAGGAGGTTGCAAATGGTGATTAGGTGACCATAGGATGCTGTGACCATGCAGGGTTTGCTTTCAGGTTGGCAAGTGAGATTGGTGGAACTGCCATCATAAATTGGTGCAGTCACATGACATTATGTCTTACGACTGCTTGCTTGGCAACAAAAGAGTTCCTGGTCCCAGTTACTTTCAATAAGCAAGGATTACCTGTATTGTAGCAGAGGTCTACAGTACTATCTGGCTGGATTGACCGTTAGAAGTGAGACTGATTATGCTGGGTCACTCCTAATTCTCTGTGACATATTTTACCAGGATTGTCTGTATAACTGGGTCTTAGGGTTCTTGTTAGCCTATCCTTTGTCATCCATGAAAGTATTTCATATTTTGTGTGCTGTCAATTTTTCCAATTACTTTTGATTTTCAAAGCACAAGAGTCTTCTTCAAGACTCTTAACTTTAAAGGAGAGAGAGAGAGAGAGAGAGAGAGAGAGAGAGAGAGAGAGAGAGAGAGAGAGAGAGAGAGAGAGACGGACGGGTGGGTGGGTGGGTGGGTGGGTGGATAGGTAGGTAGATAGATGTTGAGACTCTAGAAAGTGTACAGAGAAGAGCAACAAAGATGATTAGGGGACTGGAGGCTAAAACATACAAGGAACGGTTGCTAGAATTGGGTATGTCTAGTTTAATGAAGAGAAGGAGGAGGGGGGACATGATAGCAGTGTTCCAATATCTCAGGGGCTGCCACAAAGAAGAGGGAGTCAAGCTATTCTCCAAAGCACCTGAAGGCAGGACAAGAAGCAACGGATGGAAACTAATCAAGGAGAGAAGCAACCTAGAACGAAGGAGAAGCTTCCTGACAGTTAGAACAATTAATCAGTGGAACAACCTGCCTCCAGAAGCGGTGAATGCTCCAACACTGGAAGATTTTAAGAAGAGACTGGACAGCCATTTGCCTGAAATGGTGTAGTGTTTCCTGCCTGAGCAGGGGGTTGGACTAGATAACCTCCAAGGTCCCTTCCAACTTTATTATTGTTATTATCATTGTTATTATCATTTATTTTTATTATTATTATAGTTAGGTAGGTAGGTAGATAGATAGATAGATAGATAGATAGATAGATAGATAGATAGATAGATAGATAGATAGATAGATAGATAGATAGATAGATAGATAGATAGATAGATAGATAACCTTTACTGTCGTTTTTTACTGTGGGCACAATGGCTCACATTAAAAATGAAATTTAGTTGCTTGCTCTCAAAGTGTACACATAAGGAGAATATTTGTAGCTCAGGATTGAATGAAGGTTCCTTGGTGCTCTCTAAGCTTGGTTGTTTTCTTTCAGATGTTTTGTTACCCAAACTAGTACTGCTAGTTTGGGTAATGAAACGTCTACAAGAAAACAACCATCTCACAGATCCCCAAGGGACCCCTCTTAACTTTTCATAGTGTATCCAAAAATGATGGTAGTTTCCAGCAGATTCAGCCGTAAAAGAACAGAAGTCTTTCGAAATCCTTGAGATTCTCCCTCTCCTGACTTCTGCCCAGACACGTCCTCCATCTGCTGTGCTAATGGTAGATATTTTCACTTCTTTTTCAAGGCTGTAGCATAATATATATATTACTTTTTGATGAATTTCAGTTGTATTTTTAGATGGATATTATACTAGGGCAGTGGTTTTTTTTTTTTAATGGATGACTTTTTTAGATATGCTGATGAGAGGTATAAAAATACCGTAAATGTTTCTTCCTGGGCAAGGGAAGCTGTGGTCCACCGTCTTGATTCTATTTCATGCGTCTTTCCCCTACAGCACACCCTTTGTCCTGTTGCATTTTGGCTTGATGCTCCTGCCCCACCCATTGCTTCCTGCTGCCTCATCATTTCCACGCCCTGCTTGTTTTTCCCCTCCCTTCCTCCAGGGGGAGCTCTGAAAAGAACAGCCTGATAGCTAAGAAATATTCCTACAGCCGCTTCAAGAACTCTGCTGAAAGCGCAGAAGACCCTGAGAAAAGACCAAGTGAGTGATGTCTGAGGAGTATGTGTGTGTGTGTGGGGGGGAGGTGTACAGGTAGTCCTTGACTTGCGACTGGTTGCTTAGCAACTGTTTGAAGTTCTGACGGACCTACCTGGAGGTTGGTTACAACCTGGATTCGAAGCTCCAACGTTCAGCCACCCTCCTTGCAGTCACACGGTTGCATTTGGGACACTTGGCAACCGGACCACATTTATGCCTGTGTGCAGCATCCTGCAATCACACAGCCACATTTTACAATGGTTTTGCCAAAAGCTGGCATTTACTTCCATTTTTCGGCAAAGCCGCCCACATTGCAAACCATTAGTTTGCTTAACGGCCACTGCACTTGCTTAACAACCACCACAAAAAAGGTTGCAAAATAGGGTCAGTCATCTGACTAACTTGCTTTATGACCATAATGAGTTATGACCGTTATGAGTAGGCTCCATTACTGTCATAACTCGAGGACTACCTGGTTAAAAAAAAATCACATTTATACCTAGCTATCAACTTTACCTGACAAGAGTTTGGGAATATGTAAAGCACTGGTGTGAATGCTTTGGGGAGTGAAGTGTTGAAGGAAAAGGCTTCATCAGGGTCCAGTCCAAGCCAGGAATAAACAACGTGGCGACTGCTTTAGAAAGAAGGTTGGAGTTTATTGAAGAGGAGAGCCAGACAGAAAGATGACTCTGGGAGAAAAGAGAGGGAGCACATGTAGGGAGTGGGTTTTATACCTTCTGGGGCTCTTGAGTTTGTTTCCTGTTCCTGTTTGAGGCTTTGTATTTCCTGTGTCGTGTCCTTTGACCTGCGTCTGAGTGTGCCCCCTTGGCATCTGTGGGTTAATCCTGTCTTGTCTTAGAGTTTGGGTGGGGTATGCAGATTTTAGGTGTCTTTGTCTTCTTAATCTTCTAGCTTGAGACATCCAATCTTCCTGAATGGATTACCACATCTGCATTTCTACAGAGCTGGTTTCTGCTTGGGGGAGGAAAACTTGGGGCTATTAAGAAAAACTGGGTATGCTTTTCTGCCTCTTTAAGATATTTCCTCAAATATAATATTCTGCCCTTTTAATATTTCCTTCTCTGGGGGTGGGCTGACTTCCCACAGAAGTTTGCATTTTGCCTGGGGGGGGCACATTCAAACAACAGATGGGAAAAACAACAGTCCTCAAAACTTGAAACACCCAAAACAAAATTACTTCATTGAAATATGCATTCATCCAAAGACTAGGGCCAAGGGCCAGAGGTTGCCCATGGCTACTGCAAAGGATTCATTTTGAAACAAATACTTGCAAAGTACCCTCATGTCTCTAAAGATGTTTACCAGGCTTGCCTGTTTGTGAAAAAATAATAATTTTCTTTATTCTGAATCATCTTGGTGGTCCATCTAGCCAAGGTAGCATTTCCCCCCCTGTGTTTAGATTCATTCACTGAGAATGGAAGATGAAACCTCTATGTCAGTGGTGGCGAACCTATGGCATGGGTGCCAGAGGTGTCACTCGGAGCCCTCTCTGTGGGCACATGCACCGTCTCCCCAGTCCTGGGCCTTCAGCTGGGTTTTATAAAACCTTTTCGCTTTAGGCCTCCGCCGCCATGTGCAAAAAAAAAGGGGGGGTTCAATCAATCAATCAATTTCAACTTCTCGTGGGGAAAAAAAGGATCTCGCAAAGTTGGAATTGATTGATTGAACTTTTTAGTCCCATCCAGTCTGCTGTTGCCAAGGCAGCCACACCCACCCAATGGGCTACACCCACCCGGCACCCGACGATGCATAAGTGGGTTTTGGGTTGCAGTTTGGGCATCAGTCTCTAAAAGATTTGCCATCACTGCTCTATGTGGAAAACGTGGCTCTCTAATCACTCTGTCATATAATACGGGTGGTCCCCAACTTACAACAATTCATTTAACGACCATTCAAAGTTACAACTGCACTAAAAAAAAAGCCAGTTGCCAAGCATCTGAATTTTGATCACACGATCACGGGGGATGTTTCAAAAGTCATTAACTGTGAAAAAGGGTCATAAGTCACTTTTTTCAGTACTGTTGTGACTTTGAACAGTCACTAGATGAACTGTTATAAGTGGAGGACTACCTGTATATGATTGAAATCTCATCTGGAACAGTCTTTTAACACCGAACCTACAATGTAGTTGTAGTAATTAGTAACATGACATTTGATCCTGGCTTCTTCCTACTTTTTTAGGGGATATAAGGAATAACCCTGATTCACCAAGAGCAACTCAGAGATCAGACAGCAAGTAAATCTTCCCCTTTCTCGCTTTATAGTCTCTTTTTATCTTCATTTCCAGGGAATCACAAAGGGTCCAAAAGCTTGGGCTTGATAGTTCAGCCTGCAGTGATAACTATAAGCACAACACTATAGCCACAACAGCAAATGAACTAGAAAGACTAGTTGTGAAGCAACACTTAGATCGGAATTGAAAAATTGCAGAGCCTTCCCCAACTCAGTTCAGCACCTTTTTTTTTTAAGAGAAACAATTGTTTTAATAAATGCTATTTCCAAAGTTCCTCCTTGCTGCAATTTACCGAAGACGCTTACAAGAAAATTGGTACTTTTCTATCAGTTACTACTGTTGTAAAACAGTTCAAGAATCCACTAATATAGCATCCAAATCAGAAGAAGACCCAGCGTTTACTTAAACATCTCCACTGAAGGCAAATTCACCACCTGCTAAGTCAGTCAGTTCCATGGTTGAACAGCTCTTGCTGTTACCTAGGAAATGATTCCAGATGTCTTACTAACATCTGTTCCCTTGTCATGTGAGCTAATTGTTTCTTGTCCCGTCTTCTGGAGCAACTCTGGTTCATCTTCTGCATGACAGTTTCTGGGTTTTTCTCCCCTTGGGCAGTTTCTACTATGGGAATAAGAAAACTAATCCACTTTTTAGCCCATGGATGTCAAGTTAGAAAAGCACTGTAAAAGCTATAAACCTAATTAATTAAACAAATTTATATGCCCACTCAATTCGCCCATGGTGAGTCTGGGCAGCTTACGACATTACTAATCCACAATCAAGCACATACACACACACACAATTGATGAATACAATCAAACCAGCCACTTGATTGATTTCATATCAACTTTGGGTCCTCAAGCCTGCTGACCAGGTCTTCAGGGCCTTTCAGAAAAATATCAGGATGGGAGCCAGTCTTTCTATCTCCAGAGGAATGATATATCACAGGGTGGGGGCCACCAAAGAGAGGGCTCTTTTTCTTGTTCCCACCAGAAATACTTCCCTAATAGTTGGGACGTGCAACATGTCCTGCCTTCCTGCTCTGGTGGGCCAGTTTTATACAGTACATCCACAATTATACATCTGTATAATTACCTTCATGTTTTTTAAAAATCTTCCCTGATCTATCTAAATAATTGCTCTTTTTCTCCCTTAGACCTAAAGGCACTGCTCAGAGCCATCCCCATGATCCAGAACCAATGATCATTAGGCAGATGGAAGAGGCAGCCCAAGTTCCTGAAGAATCTTCATCTCCCATGATGGATGCTCAAAGCCTTGATGATTCAGCCTTTTTGGAAAAGACAAAGAACTCCAATGCTTTAACAGTCCCTTATAAGAATGCCATTTGCAAAAGTAACCATCATGTTCCCAGGATTCCCCTGAAGCAGAATAAGGGGCTGTACAATCTGGCCCCAAGCTCATGGCAGATGAAGCCACTGTGGATAGTAGCAGGAAGTCCTTATGAAGCCAAGTGGATCCACCAGAAGTATCTGTATTGCAATACCAGACCTTGGTAAGGGAAATGGACCAAAAACTTGGCTGTTAACAGGTAATGTTGTCTATAGGAAGTAGGACAACATAGCCAACAGCGTTGTTAAAGTATTAGTTATTGAAGCCTTCCTCTTCTCCGTTATTAAATCTGACTAAGGGGGCAGCATAACTTTTCTTAGGTTTGCTTCTTTAGATCAGAGGAGAAGCCATTTAGTATTGTTTGCTACTTACTCCATATATAGTATTGGGGTGGTGAATCTGGTCCTCTAGAACAGGGGTAGGCAACCTTGGCTCTTTTATGACTCATGGACTTCAACTCCCAGAATTCCTGAGCCAGCCATGGCTCAGCTTGGAAACCTCTCCCTGTCCCCTCAGCATAGCTGGCTCAGGAATTCTGGGAGTTGAAGTCCATGAGTCATAAAAGAGCCAAGGTTGCCTACCCCTGTTCTAGAACAACAGTTCCCAAACTTGGCAACTTTCCAAGGCAGCTATGTTGGCTGGCCAATTTTGGGAATTGAAGTCCACACATCTTAAAAGTTGTTAAGATCGGGAAGCCCTGCTCTAGACGATGTTAAAGTACAACTGACAGCAGCTCCAGTTAACATAGTCAATGATGAAGGGTCCAGGAGTTGTAACTCAGAGGTTCTCAACCTTGGCAACTTTAAGACTTGTGGACTTCAACTCTGGGAGTTGAAGTCCACAAGTCTTAAAGTTGCCAAGGTTGAGAACCTCTGTTGTAACTCAAGAGACCTTCTCACACCTGCCTGTATTTTAAAGGTACCGTCTTTTTGCTTTATGCTAGTTTTTTTATTTTTTTAGATTCTGAAATCCTTCTCATTTCTTCTTTGCAACTGGAAGTTCGTTTAATTAGCTTTTACTGTATCTGAAATTGTATTTGAAATTCCTTTCCCCCCCCTCCTTTCTTTCAAAATTTGTGATCCAAATAGAGGATTCCAAATGAGAATGAAAGCAAAACAGATTTATTAGACCATGGTATGCTGTAAACTTGGGAATTTGACCCACCTGGAAACTTGAATGCAGATTTAAAACATTGTTTAAAATGTGATAGAACTGAATTAAGTTATCTTCACTTGGAGATACTGTGCCATGCTGAATTTACTTAAATGTTAGGAAAGGACAGGCTAGACTCCTGTGCTTTTGTCTTGACAAATAAGAAAATGTTCGAAGGGATATGTGCAATAAAAATATCCAATTTAATCAAAATGGATTTAGCACTTTGGGGTCGAAATTCAGATCTCATTCTAGTTCAGTTTATTTTAATTCTCAATTACACGATGTAGTTGGAAAAGGTTGTTTGAAATAAAACTGGCATTTCTCATTCTTCGTTGATCCTTGTCAGGTCCCTTTAACTAACGAGAGATTTAATAGTAGATGATAGGACAAAATATGCTTATGGGGAAGGGAAGTGTTTGTTTTTTTAATTTAGGTATGTGTGAAATGTGAAAGTCTATTATATATTTGATGATTTAGAAGAAGCACATTAAGAGAACAGACATGAATTAGGGATTGTTCTCCATGGAGTTGAAAGTTGATTGTTGCGATAAGGGAGTATAGGGTGGACGTGAAGCATGAGTAAAGAATGAATGGTACGCTTAGCAAATGATTCAGTTGAAGCAGGACTAAAATTACAAAGCGTAATAATGCCCTTTTAGTTGTTTAATGTATTAATGCAGGGGTGTCAAACTCGCAACGACACGTATCGTGACTTTTTTGCCATTGCCGGCAATAGGGTGGGCGTGGTTTTGCTATGATGCATCTGGCCTGCGGGCCAGCAGTTTGACACCCTTGTATTAATGGGTGAATGTATTAGGAATACCTTGTAGTAATATTAGAGATGTGTTAGGGTCATCAACGTGTGTGTGTATACACACCCACCCACATAGATGTCCCTAACTAATGCATTACACACACACACATTTTTGTATACAGTTAAACTTATTTTAAAGACCAAAATATTGAATACAATACAATTCAGCCAAATGAAAAAAAAGGGGGGGAAGGTCAGAGAATTAATACAATTTGCAGACTGGTGGCGAACCTATGGCACAGGTACCAGAGGCAGCACTCGGAGCCCTCGCTGTGGGCACACATGCCGTTGCCCCAGCCTCGCCTCCCCTCATGACCCCCTCCTCACCAGCAGCCCCCCCGGAGGAGAGTTGCCGCCAAGTGTGACCCACACGGAGCAGCGCAGCCAAGGACATGGCAGCCAGGCAGCGTAGACAAGACTCTGCCCTCATGCCCCATCCCGCACAGTTGATGCTGCGGGGCGCGGGCAGAGGGCGTGGCCATGGTGCTGCTGGGATGCCTGGGTGATCTGTGGTGGGCCCTGGAGGCAGTGAGTGGCCCTGTGGGCAGGTGGGGTGGGGTATGGGGGGGGCAGAGCAGGGGGTGGAGCAGGGATGGGGCAGTTTTGGGGCACTCGGTCTCTAAAAGGTTCACCATCACTGGTCTAAGCAGAACTAAATCAGCCAACCGAGATTGCCGGTAGTAAATCCAAATCTTTCTCAAGTTAATCATAAACAAAATTTGGTGATCTCCCTAGATATTTCTTTAATGGGACCACAACTATCTCAGTTTGGTCACCTTGATAATATAATGTTTGTTTTATTACTTTTAACCTTTTAAGCTGCTCGGAATCTTTTGACAAGCAGTCAGTCTGAAATGAATGAATAAGTAGTCTTTTTTCTAGTAACAAAAATAGAGAGTTCTCACCAGATCGGTCACAATGGAAAATTAATAGGTTGCAACCATTGACAAAAATAATAATGCACTAGTGTTTGCAAATTCTCTTGACCGCGCCATCTGGACAGCAGCCTGGGGAATCTTGTGGCAGTATATTAACCATCAGTGGCAAGGCAGTCTAGCTAATGGAAATGTTCTTTTTTTATGGGACAGAAAGGATATTATAATTAAGTATGGAGAGAGGTCTACCACAAAGATCACCATTGTTGTTAACCCTACGCAGCTGCAAATCAAGGGCTCACTGCTTAATTTTCAGGATGACACTCTCGTGCTCTGTCCCCAGCAAAAATTTGATTTTTTTTTAAAGGAAACTTGTGCTTTCTTTTAAAGAAGAGGCAAATTTTATCAGCTAGAATTTTTTTGTAAAAATGATGGATGACTTCAGCCAAAAGCGTTGTGTTTTGTCAGAGAACACAGTCTCAAAATTCCAAATGTAGTCTTTTGAGTCTTCAGAAAGGGGACAAAGGTTAGCAGAGATTGCAGCAAAAATTCTATGTGAAGAGTAGATGACAGGAAACATTCTGACGGATAGCTATACAGGTGGTCCTTAACTTAGGATCACAATGGTGACCAGAACTTCCATTGCTAAGTAAAGCAGTTACATGAGTCATGCCCAATTTTATAATGTTTTTAGCTGTGGTCATTAAGTAAACCACACAGTTGTTAAGCAAAAAGTATTTCCGTTGATTTTGTCAGAAGCTGGCTGGGAAAGTTGCAAATGGAATCAAATGATCCTGGGATAGTGCAACCATCATAAATGCATGCCAATTGCCAGGTGCCATAATTTGATCATGTGACTGCAGTGCTCATAAGTGCAAGAACCAGTTGTAAGTCTCCTTTTTTCAGCACCATTGTAACTTTGAATAGTCACTCCCATCCTGTTCTATTCATGTTGGAAGCATCTAATGCAGTGGTGGCGAACCTATGGCACGTGTGCCAGAGGTGGCACTCAGAGCCCTCTCTGTGGGCACGCGCACCCTCGCCCTAGCCCCACTTCCCCCCACCAGCAGACCCCCCCCGGAGGAGAGTCACCCATGGGCACAGCCCATGCAGAGCAGCGCAAGCAAGGACATGGCTGTCGGGCAGCAGAGACAAGACTCCGTCCTCGCGCCCCGTCACGTGCAGATGATGCTGTGGGGTGTGGGTGGAGGGCGTGGCCGTCATGGCACTGCAGGGCCACCTGGGTAATCTGCTGCAGAGGGTTATGGAGGCAGTGGGTGGCCCTATGGGTGGCCAGGGGTGGATGGCGGGGCGGTTTTGGGGCACTCGGTCTCTAAAAGGTTCGCCATCACTGATCTAATGCACTTCTGGGTTGAAAGGATTAGCCAGTGACACCACTTTGCCTGGGGGACGCCCAGTTAAGGGGTTCTTTTATGGCTCCGCTAATGTGCTCACCGAAGTGGTACCTATCTATCTACTTGCGATTGCTCACTTTCAAACTGCTAGGTCAGCAGGAACTGGAGCAGATGATGGGAACTCACTCCCTCCACACAGCAGCACTCAGGTCTGGAATATGGGCTTGCTAATTGTCAACCCAGCATCCTATGTGAGCCACTGTGCTCCTTGAACAGTCAACAAATGAACTGTTGTAAGTCGAGGATTACAGGTAATACACTTCTGGGAATGTGCAAACCCTCCCTCCCCCATCCATTGTTGCAATGTATTCTCATACTTTCCAAAAGGTTGTGTACCTTTCAAATTTTCCATGCATCTTGATTACAGATGCTTGTTTCATACCAGACTGAGTTTAAGAACCTTGGGCACAGGAGAGGGAGGGAGGGAGGGCAGGAGTTATGGCTATTTCAAAGCACTGTAAGGAAAAAGGAAGCTGTATCTTGCCTGCCTTTGAGCCAATCACTCTATTTTTTCTATCTACATCTAAAATATTTATTACATTTACACCTACCCGCAATCAGAATAGCCCCACAGCCATTTATAAATATAAATAGAATGAAAACAGTAGAAATTAAAAATGAATAGCAAAACAAAACCAGACTGCCCAAATCTAATGATCAATTAAAATAAAAATTCTATAGGTAGTCTTCAACTTACAACAGTTCAAACGGCACTGAAAAAAGTCACTTATAACCATTTTTAGTTACAACTTTTGCACCATTCCCCACGATCATGTGATCAAAATTCAGATGCTTGACAACTGATTCATGCTTATGACCATTGCCATGCTCTAAGGTCATGTGATCCCCTTTTGCAACTTTTTAACAAGCCAAGTCAATGGGGAAGCCAGATTCACTTAACAACCCTGTTAGTACCTTAACAACAAGAAAGATCGTAAAATTCATTCAATGTCTCATTTAGTAACAGAAATGTTGAGCTCAATTGTGGTCGTAAGTTGAGGATTACCTATATTGTAGAATGGCATGGTGTTGAAGGAAAAGTCTTCATCATGGTTCAGTCCAAGCTGGGAATAAACAACATGGAGACTGCTTTAGAAAGAAGATTGCAGTTTATTGAAGAGGAGAGCCAGACAGAAAGATGGCTCTGGAAGAAAAGAGGAGTGAGCACCTGTAGGGAGTGGGTTTTTATACCCTCTGTTGTTTGGAGTTGTTCCTTTGGCATGAACTTTGACCTGAGTCTGAGTGTGCCTTTCTGGTATTCTGACAGTCGTGGGTTAATCCTATTATGTCCCAAAGGTCATATCCTGCTTCCCTGGGACTGTGGCTGATGACTCTTAGATTTTTGGTATGAGGGGTTGTTGATTCTAGGGATCTTTCTTCCTAATCCCAGTTTCCTGACTCCTGTCTTTCTGACAAGATTATCACATCTGCATATATGCAGACTTGGTTTCTGTTTGGGACACAGAGACTTTTGGGGGGGGTTCTGCCTTTAAATCCTTTAGGGAAAAATATTGTCTTTTAAATATTTCCAAAAATATTTCTTTCTGGGGGGGTGACTTCCCACACTGGGAAACAGCTTGGTCCTTCGGATCCTCCTGAATGCCATCCACGAAGGGCATCACTGAGTCAATCATCACTGAAGCAACCTGAAGGTTTTTACAGTACACAAATATTCCAAGGTTGAAAAAGAACAGGATTTGAAATGTTCACTGGCTAAAAATATAGCCCAGAAGATTTTACAGTGTTTCTCAACCTTGACAATTTTAAGGCATGTGGACTTCAACTCCCAGAATTCCACAGCCAGCAATGCTGGCTGTGGAATTCTGGGAGTTGAAGTCCACATGCCTTAAAATTGTCAAGGTTGAGAAACTGAGTCTAGGAGAAAATTGAGGGAATGTAATGGAATATGATGGGGGGGAGGAAACACCACTGGGTGCCTTTCCACACGGGGTGACATTTCCTTGCAAGCTCCACGCGTAATCCCAGCGCGCTCGCTCCCCCCCTCCCCCTCCCCGGAGAACTCCCTCAATGAGAGAGCTAAGAACCGGAAGTCTCGCTGGGAAAAAAGCAGCAGGACGGCTGACGGGCGCCCGGGCCGACCTTCTCAGTGCGCAGGCGCGCTGAAGCGGCGTCTCTGGGCTCGCCAAGTTCACGCCGGGTCTGCGGCTTGGCGTACCATTTCCTCCTTCGGTCAAGGAGACTGGAGACGTGCGCCTGCGCAATAGTTAGCGCCAGCGTCGTGCCTTGAAGCCGGTGGAAGGGGCGGCGGCGGGGTTGGCTGCTCGGGGGGCTCGCGGGCCGGGGGAGGGGGGAGCGCGGCGAGGAAGAAAGCCGCCTGGCGCGCGCGGCCGCCATGTACCAGCGGAGCCCGAAGGCGGCCCTGCGCGTGGGGGCCCGCTGCTCCTGGCGGTGGGACGGCGGCAGCAGCAGCCCGTTCCGCCTGGGCCGGGGCGAGTCGGCGCGCTGTTGCCACCCGGTGCGGTTGCAGCCGCGGGTGAGTGAAAGGCGGCGGGCGGGCGTGGCCGGGCATCCCCAGCTCCTCGCGGGGAAAGAGGCGGCAAAGGCAGCAGGGGCGCCTGCCCCGCGAGGAGCAAGCTTGTTGGAAAGCGGGGGTGGGGCGGGGGGGGGAGAGATGGATCGGCAGACGGTGGAGAAGACAGACAGAAGCAATTTAGGCTGAGATCGCGGATCGGTCCATCATCTTTGCAGCTCTCCCTTGCGGGGGATCGGCGGTGCTGGGCTGGACAAAAACCTTGGTTTGGACCCGGTTAGAATTGCACGGCTTGAACGGAGGAGGGTTATAGCACAGTTGATATTAGCCGGTTTTCTAAGGTTTGCCCGTGACTTCACGCCTCCTCCGGTGCTACTCCAGTGACAGCTCGCTCGGCTGCTCAGTCGAGGCTCCGCTGTCTCTTGCAGGGATGTGTAACCTGCGGGTAAAAGCGGGGTTTTATCTACCGCTTGAAAATCTTTGGAGGTGTGGCTGGCAGCCTTTCCCAAAAGTTGCTACTCGGTTGTTGATGTGACCCGAGGGGCAGTGATTAAATCCCGGCATAATACAGGATTAGCTGCATTGAATGAAATTAGTTTTAGTCTTGCAGTATGGCCGCTTATATGCCATTTAAAGATCAGAGATAATACCGGTAGTAGTAGTAGAAGAAGAAAAAAATAGGGGGGCAAGGTCTTGCACTGGAATGTATGAGATGTGTTTGAATGTTAGTATTGTATTTCATTCCTGTTTCTAGTCAAATCGGCATATGAGTTATAAACCTCAGTTTGTACTTGCTTTGCGTGCTCTAAGGTTATTATTTTTTTTTTGTGGCCTGCAAAAGGATTGCTGGGTTCTTGTCTTATATTAGATTTGACTTTCATTTTCATGAGCCAAGTTTACAATCTTATTTTTTTTTTTATCCTGTACCATGCAGAAATGTTACTGCTTTGACACCCCATAGTTCTGAGAAGATTTCTTGTCTCAAAATAGAGTAAATTATGGCCTGTAACTTATCTTGTGGTTGGTCCTTAATAAAACAAAAAACAAAAAAAACACCAAACAATCAAACAGGGGATGTATTTAAATATCAAAAGATTTTTCTTAAATTACCCAAATTCTCTTCTGTAAAAGAACGAGTTCTGTGCTCGGCAGGCATTACTCAGATAAAAGCAAACTTCCTTTTCCTTGAAAAAGGCTTGTCAAGATCTATCAGGTGAGATCAGACAGCCCAGAGATAATAAGCTGAGGGAAATGCTGCTTCCGTCAGGAGCGCCAAGGACTGAATATGTTTTTTTATCATTAGGTTCATTATTCTGAAATCTCTCTCCCTTTTTTTTTTAAGGATGTGGCTGCCTCCTCGGATAAATTACCTCCTGAGCTTGTCTCTTCCACATCAGTAAGACTGACTTTTCACTCCCTATTCTCCAAGAAGCTGTCAGAAGCTGCCCCTCGCCATCCCGCTCTGCCTCAACCTTCTGTAGAAAACTGTACTGTAATCAGTTATGGACTGAAATTCAGCAGCCCGGAGACTAGGCCCCTTTTCCAGCCAACTGTTCCCTCCCCTCCTGAAAGCATGGAAGATGCCATCATTTTGGAGAACGGGAGGCAAGAGGATAACCTAAGGGTACGACCTAGAGAAGGACTGGACAGTACTTCTTTAGACTCTTTGTATAATCTCTTTCATGGCTGGCCATTGCCATCACCTTACCAGACGCTTGAGGCAGCACCCGCATCCCTCGCGCCTTTCCGAGCCACATCTGGGGCTCCCTCCCCGGTCACTTCTCCTACCAGTAATAACCGCGACATGGAGGAGCATCTCGAAGTCATGCAGCAGAAATTACGGGAAGAGGTACTCACGTTGCTCTTTTGCTACTTGGGGAACTAGCTTTCTTTTCCATTGTAGAATGGTAGGGCTGGCTGGGAGACTACATGATTGTGAACTTGCCATCGGATAAAAGACTTGTGTGTGTGTGTGAGAGAGAGACACAGTTTTGTCAAGTGTAACTTGGAAAAAAAGAGAGCTGGGGTTTGCAGAGTGCTCGGTGGTCCATTGTTTGTTCTGTGGTTCAAGCAACTCCTAAGAAAGAGGAGATCTTTTCTGATCTCATCTGTTCATATATACCAGTGATGGCGAACCTTTTAGAGACCGAGTGCCCAAAAACTGCCCCCCTGCTCCGCCTCCCGCCCTGCCTGCCCCACCCAGCCGCAGGGCCACGCACCGCCTCCATGGCCCATCACAGCAGATTGCCCAGGCAGCCCTGCAGCACCATGGCAGCCACGCCCTCCGCCCACACCCCGCAGCAGCATCTGCACGCTATGGGGTGCCAGGGCGGAGTCTTGTCCCTGCTGCCCGCCTAGGTCCTTGGCTGCCCTGCTCCGTCCTCCAGGTGGGCTGCTGGTGAGGAGGGGGCCGCAGGGGGAGGCGGGGCTGGGGTGACGGTGTGCATGCCCACAGAGAGGGCTCTGAGTGCCATAGGTTCGCCACCACTGATATATACTATTAATTACTCTTTCTTATATAAGTTACGTGTTAACAGCCAGGAATGGAAAACTACATATTTTAAGTACATTACAATAAGATATGATATTTAGAGTACCTAGTAAATGCGTTCAATAAATTGTTGGTAAGTATTTAATGATGAATTCCTTCTCTGCAGTGCTGTTGTTTTTTAAAATGTAAAATCATCCTTTCTTTTTATAAGCAGTATTCAAATTGTTTACTGGCTTGGTCAATTACTCTGCTACCTCAAGATACAACATGTGATTTAGTTATAATAGATCCCAAAATCCCAACATTTTTTGGGATCCCTTTATGGGCAACTACATATCTTAATGTTTTGCTTTGGACTGGTAAACGAAGCTCTACAATATTAGGAATCCTCACTATCATAAACTGGAATAATCTTTAAAGGAACAACATAATGTTTGTCTTGTGGCCTGTTTAGCCTTTTGTTGCAGTTTGTAGGATAGCACCAGTTGTGGGTTTTTTTTAAATTGTAGCACACCTGCATTTCTTAATTATCAGAGAAAGATTAACAATTTTTGCTTTGTAATTGCTTGTTCAATATTTGTAATTTGCAGTAATCCTCTTTGAGTTTTTGAGGTTATAGTGCTGTTCATTGTAATATTTTATAGAAAGTGACTAAGACAAATATTTGAGGAGGCAGTGCTAAACCATGCTAAAAGTCTTGACTTCTATAATCTGCAGGTAAAAGGATAACAAAGCAGATGCTTATGTGTTTATTAATGTAAAGAATATTTGACTTCATAGACTAATAGTTCAATGTGTTGTAAAGCAGCTTTGTGTATCTGAAACACCTACATTATTTTATAGATGGAATAGGAGGTCTAGAAATAGATTGCACTAAATTTGAAAGCTTGCAGAAACAGGATTTATCTTAAAAAGAGTTTAGTTTCAGTCTTTTCTGCAAGCAGGTTGAAATTTTGGTTTCCAAAAAAATTCCCAAAGAGTCTTGATTTACGCACATTTATATTCCACCCGTTTCCACAATCGTCAACAATTATTTGTGCAGTTCTAGGGGCTGATGCATGCACTTGAGGTAAGCATGTAGGATTCCAACCTATTTTATTAACTAATTATTGATACAACACACATTCATGAATAAAAATAAGATTGTGAAATCTGCACTCCTATTCATGGAAAGTTGAGACATTAGAATTTAACAAATAGTAGTTTTTGTCTATACTGGACACAATATAGGCAGAAAACTCTCAAAGCAAAATATTGCCAATGTACTGTCGAGAATCTGTGGGCTATAAATTCCTCACTTTGGTTTGCTCTTCTTGTTCTCTCTCCCATCCCTCCAGTTACCAGGCTTTTTTTTGAAGTCTCTTAATTATGGAATGTATTCCCAGGACGTAGAATTCATCAATGAGATTCTGCATCTGAAAACACGGTCAGTCTTGAATCAGCGAGGGAAGGTGGGAAGTTACCCAAGGGCTGTCCTTTGATGGATGAGAAAGGTTCCATAATATGTTTAGGATTCTACAGAGGAATTCAGTCTACACCATTGGAGAGCTGGGCAAATTTTTTTCCTCACGAAACGTTTCCCAAATTTAATTTCAATTTATTGTTGGACCTTGGTCTTAGAAGACAGGAAACTATGGCCAGTGTATCTGATCCGCAAAGAAAAATCTTTGCAAAACACACCAGTCATGAGAGAAGGTCATAACTTGCCCTCTTTTCAATATATGTATTTTATTTATTAAATGTGTACGGTATTCTCCTCCCCCACTCCCATTACCCATAGCTCAGCGGTTCTCAACCTGTGGGTCGCGACCCCATTTGGGGTCGAACGACGATTTCACGGGGGTCGCCAAACACCGCAGTCCATCATTTATTTATTTTTTTGGTCGGCCATTTTTTTCTCCCTTTGCCATGCGGGCCGCCGCGCATGCGCGATGCGGGCCCGCCATATTTTTTTTTTGGTCGGCCATTTTTGTTTCCCTTTGTGATGCGGCCCGTCACGCCACGCATGCGTGATGCGGGCCCGCCATATTTTTTTTTTGGTCGGCCCTTTTTGTTTCCCTTTGTGATGCGCCCCATTGCACCACGCATGCACGATGCGGGCCCGCCATTTTTTTTTGTCGGCCATTTTTTGGGTCGCGCCACGCTTGCGCAGCGCGGGCCGGGGTCGAGCCCCGGAAAAGGTTGAGAACCGCTGCCATAGCTGGTGGGGGGGAGAGTTCTTGTACACCCTCTAGCCCTCTCCCCATTTACGGGGACAATTATTAGTAATCATATCCTATATAGCAAGGAAGGTGTATAACTTTTAATAATAAATTATACAATTTCTTGGCTATATAAAATATGATTATTAGCAATTGGCATGACAGGAAGGGACCGGTTCCCCGGAGAGAGGGTTTTCCATGGACCGGAAGGGGCGTGGTTTTGCACGCTGCCTGCATCCTGCGGATGGGGCTTCCCTTGTTTGCGTGGCCCGGTTGCTGGCTATGCCGCAGCCTGGTGCTGGTCCAGGGACCTGGGGTTGGGGACCCCTGGCTTAAAAGTACATAAATGATTTGTAGACTATCCAACATTTCAGGTTCAGTATCAAAAAACTGCTTTGGAGAAGGTAGGAGCACAATCCTTGTGCCTGGCCAATATCCTATTAAAACAGCCGTTATTTTTCTTGAGATCATTGGAAATTGTCACATGATCCTGAGAAAAGATGAAGCTGCTTTAAGATGTCGCAGACAGATGTGCTGTTTGTGTTTCCAAGCATTTTGGGGGAAATGAAACAGCTCTCATCTACAGTAATCTGTACTACCAGTGTAGATATAGATTTTATTGTAGTCATCGATGCCCGTTGAAGGCAAAGATTCAGTCTTCCTTTCCAAAGGCTGTGGCTGCAGCTAGGCCGCTGTTATTTCTCAGAAGGAAATACAAGAAGTCCTCATTTAGTGACCACAGTTGGGACCCACAACTTGGTCCTTAAGCAAACTGGTTGCTAAGGTACTCTGCAAACTGTGCTTTCCTTTGCAGGAAACTGCATCTTCAGCTTTCCTTTACAGACCTGGACAGTTATGAATGTGAGGATAGGTCACAAAACTTCTTTTTCATCGCTGTCATAACTGAGAATGGTTGCTAAATGAGGAAGTCTGTAAATGAGGACTGCCTTTACTCTACTTAGATGGAATCTTTTTCTAGTCAGAGACAGGTACTCAAGATGGGTTATTTTGATTTAGGTAGTTCTGTGTAGATAGTCCTTGACTTATGCCCGATTGCTTAGCACAGGGCTTTTCAACCTTTTCACCCATTGTACCACTTTTAGGATATGGCAACATCCGACTACCGCCAGTCACCTAGCAAGGTGTCAAAAACTTGATGACCAAAAAAAAACAGCGGGCAAGTATGTGCACGTGCACTCCAATTTGCGTGAGCGGCAGGCGCGCATGGATGCCGCTCACGCAAATGGGGCTGTGCTCATGAGCGCTTGCTGGCTGCTCATGCAGAACCATCTTCTCTCTCCCTCCCTCCCTCCTGCCCCCCCCAGCAAGTCCGCAAAGCCGGAAAGGTTAGGAACTCTACTACAGTCATCTGTCTTACATGGGACAAGATGAGAAATAGATGTACGAGACATCATTCAATGTGTATGGGAAATCCACGGTGAGAGAATTATTTAAACATGCATCGAGGTACATTTATGTATAGATAAGGAAGTGCAAGTGGTCCTCGAGTTAACAATAGTTCGTTTAGAGACCAAGTTGCAATGGCATTGAAAACAGTGGCTTATAAACAGTTTTCACACTTAAATGACCGTTGCAGCAATCCCCATGGTCATGTGATCAAAATTCAGACGCTTGGCAACTGACTCCTATTTACGACGGTCACAGTGTCCCAGGGTCATGTGATCCCCTTTTGGGACCTTCTGACAAGCAAAGTCAAACGGGGAAGCCAGATTCACTTAAGAGCCCATGTTACCACCTTAACAGTTGCAGTGATTCATTTAACAGGTGTGGCAAGGCAGGTCGTAAAATGGAGCAAAATTCATTTAACAAATATGTCTCATTTAGCAACAGAAATTTTGGGCTCAGTTGTGGTCGTAAGTTGAGGCCCACCTGTAGCCTTTTCTGCAGTGAGGTGATAACAGGAATTCCCTATTCGAACCATTCTCTTCTTACTTCTACCACCAGTGGCCTAACGATATATCGAATGGCGGTTGTGTTGTGCCGTTTTGTGGCCTGGAACTATTTTATTCATATGCAGCTTGAGGTGATGAAGGTGACACAACATCCGGAGAACTGGAGCATCCAAGTGCGGTGGCGGATTAGAGGACTGCCTTTCCACATCTTCCTGATGCGTTTCTTCAGGAATAAACCTGAATTTTACAGGTGAGGCCCCTCTGATGGGATAGCAATAGTTTCTAGCAGGACTATCAGATTCTGTAATAGCTTTGTTCCCTATGCCATCCGTCTGGTAAACTCGCAAGGTTCGTTTTCCTCGCCATGCACATGTATACATAACCCGAACTAAACTGTGTGGTTTCTCTGTGTCATATATGTGGGTATATGCATAATTCTGTATTTATTTATTTTTCTCATATTTATGTAGTGTATATTGGAGTTGGTGACCCTTTGAGAGCTGTATGCAATGGAATTTCATTTTAATGTATGCCGATTAGTGTACTTTCAAAGTGACAATAAAGTTATTATTCTGTTATTCTATTCTATTCTATTCTATTCTATTCTATTCTATTCTATTCTATTCTATTCTATTCTATTCTATTCTATATTCTATTCTATTCTGTTTCTATTCTATTCTATTCTATTCTATATTCTATTCTATTCTGTTTCTATTCTATTAATTCTAATTCATTCCATTCCATTCCTATTCTATTTCTATTCTATTCTATTCTATTCTATTCTATTCTATTCTATTCTATTCTATATTCTATTCTATTCTGTTTCTATTCTATTAATTCTAATTCATTCCATTCCATTCCTATTCTATTCTATTTCTATTCTAATTCATTCCATTCCAATTCTATTCTATTCTATTCTATTCTATTCTATTCTATTCTATTCTACTCTACTCTACTCTACTCTACTCTACTCTACTCTACTCTACTCTACTCTACTCTACTCTACTCTACTCTACTCTACTCTACTCTACTCTAATCCTTAAGGCTGAAATAGAAAAACAGGCATAGAATGCCCTTATCTTACTTCTGTCTAACCCTTTTCTGAGAGATTTCTCTGTGGAGTCCTTGGTGCTCTCTGAGCTTGGTTGTTTTCTTGCGGATATTTCCACTAGCACTAGCACTGATGATGTAACGTAGTTGGGTAATGAAAGGTCTGCAAGAAAACAGCCAATTCTGAATCCTTCCTTAATATGGTCTGATTTGCTATGCTTATTGGCCTGTGATGTATGCGCATTTAAAATTAATCAAGCCTTTTAGGACAGAGTAAAATAACTATTCAAAAATATTATAGTTCTACATCTGTATTTGTCTGAGAGGATGCCAGAATGTGGTCTTGCTTGGCTAATTTTCATTTCATTCCTCTTCCAGAATTTACGATGCCTATTCCACTTTCTTCTTAAACCCACAAGGTTTAATTAAGTGTCACAGAGTAAGCAAGGTGAGTTCCTGAGCGTGAACAGTGTTGCAGGAGATCCTGGTGTGATTCCCAACTGCCCCTCCACAAAAACTTTGCTTAGATCTTGGCAAGAAAACAAATCGGTTGAAACGAACGTTGTGTTTTCTTTCCTTTCAGCTCATGCCCTCCCAGCCACTTCAGAACAAGCTGAAAAACCTTGCCGTAGCCTCTTTGCTGGGCCTGGAGCTGTCAGACCAGAGGCCATCACTTTTGCCGTGGCTAGTGAACAGCAAGGGGCATCAAGAGACTGTAGGGGATAGTTAAGCCTTGCCCCACTTGTCAGTGCCTCCTTTGGTTCATCTGCCTATGTGGTAAGGAGGATGCCACTGACCAACCCATTGTATATCTGTGTTTCTTCTGTATAGTGTGGATGTTGCCCTATGATGGTGCTGTTAATTGCACTAATAAGTGCTGTAAAGATGATTGCTATCTAATATTGTACATAATAAAAAAAAAGTTTACGTTGCAAGAATGTCTAGTTGTGCATTAGGCTAAAGATACTGCCAGGAGGCCATTAATTTCACCTCCATTCGTCCGTAATGAGATCAGAGGCCTGCTATCCGTAAAACATCTTGAAGTCCCTACCCCAAATCTTTTTTCAGAGACATGAAAAATGCGAAAGCCTAGCTCAGTGATGGCGAATCTTTTAGAGACCGAGTGCCCAGACTGCAACCCAAAACCCACTTATTTATCGCCGGGTGCCGGGTGTGTGTGTGAGGCAATTCACTGTGCCCCAATCCATGGCGGGTCCATCACGATAGCCGAATTAAGGAGATTATGCGGCCATGCACATTCCTTTGGGGTGAAGCGACCAAGACAAAAGGCTGCCTCCCCTTTTTATCACCTTTCACAGTGGGTGGGTACACAAGGCATCGGATACAGAAACAGCCAATAGCAAAGTTACACTTGTAGCCAGTAGTTTTAAAATCATGGTACAGCCTTCCTCCACCTATCAACCCCTCCTTCTCCCTCTTATCTGGTCACCTCCCTCATTTCCTGTTGCTTCCAAGCTCCATGGTCTTTTGTTTCAAGACTGATTTCTCACATTCCTTATGGCAGTTTCTTTTTCCCGCCTACGCTCCGTCCAGCTCGTACATGATCCTAGGGCGTAGGCCATCATATCAACAGGTGTGGCCCACTGGGTGGGCGTGGCTGGGGTGGTCATGGCAGATTGGGTAGGTGTGGCCAAGGTGGGCATGGTCACCTCAATGTTGCTTATGGGGAGGGATGCCTGTGGGGGGTGGGCAGGGTTGGGGGAGATCCAGGGGGTCTCTGGCAGGTGGGGTGGTAGGCAGGAGGCTCATCCTGCGGGGTGAGGCACGGCAGGCCAGGGGTGCCATTGCCATGGGGCAAGGCAAGGGCCAGGGCGGCTGCTGCCTGGCACCATCGGTCCCCGCATAGAGGCCAGCGAGCGCATGGGGGCAGACGGTGTCCATCAGCAGCCACAGCCTATCAGCCCTTTGACTGGCGCAGCCTGCCGCCAGCAGTTCAAAGAAGCCGCCTCTGAGATTGATGGCCGGCCGACAGCTGAGGAGGCGATGCAGTGGGTTGTGCCCGGGAAAAGGAGAGCATGCAAGGCCAGGAGTGACGGAATGGGGGGGGGAGGGAAACCAGACGTGCCGGGATGCATCCGGCTACATGGGACCTCGGCTAGTTAGCAGGCCGCTGGTTAAAGAGGGACAGTTGCCATCTCTGGGGCATTGCGTGTGTGCCCACAGAGAGGGCTCTGAGTGCCGCCTCTGGCACGCGTGCCATAGGTTTGCCACCACTGGCCTAGCTGGTTTCCTTCGATGGTAGCTCTTGCTAGGTATCAAGGCTAGGATGTGAAAGAAGGAATGGAGGATACGTCTCGGAGCGCCTTAATGAACCTACGAAGATGTTGACGTTAAACGGGATAAAACAAGTCAGCAGGAAAAACGAAAGGGGCAAAAACACAGTGAAAGATTTAGACTGCAAAAATCCAGATGACCACTCCAGGCAGTCCTCAACTTACAAGTTTCTTTAGTGACCATTCAAAGTTACAACGGCACTGAAAAAAAGTGACTTATGACCATTACAACTTGCAGCCTCTCCATGAGCGCGGGATCCAAATTCAGATGCTGGGCAACTGAGCCATAACACGTGCAGTGTCCCAGAGTCGTGGGCTCAGCTTTTGCGACCTTCTGACCAGCAAAATCAATGGGGATGCCAGATTTCACTGAACAACCGTACACGAATTTAACTCTGCAGTGGTTCACTTATCAACTGGGGCAAGGAAGGTCTTAAAATGGGGCAGAATTCACTTAACAACTGTCACACTTAGCAACTGAAATTTTGAGCTCCCTTGTACTCGTTAAGTCGAGGACTACCTATATTGCACAGCAGTTTTCTGTGTCTTGGTGCTGCGTCCAGCAGTTTGCCTGGCTGGCTACTTGCAGTTCAGATCCGATAAAGCACTGAAAAGCAGGAAACCATTATTCCCCCAGCATCTTTAATTCTGAACCTTTGAATTCCATGTAAAACTTAACTGCCTTTGAGTCAGTCTTGACTCCGGTCCATGCACTTTTTTTTTTTTTGGCCAGATTTTTCAGAAGTAGTTTGCCATTGCCACCTTCTTAGGGCACGAGGCACATGCATGAGTAGTGGTAAAGAAGAGCTGCAACGGCTCTATTTTCCTAATCTCTCCCGTGCGTCAGTTCCACTTATAGCCCCTTTCCAAATGATAGATACAATGGCACAAAAAGGGATGGCCGTTTTTCACACTTAACTGTCGAAAGCATCCCCATGGTCACGTGCTCAAAATTTGGGCACTTGGCAACTGACAGGCGTTTATGACAGCTGCACTGTTCCAGGGTCATGTGATCGCCACTTGGTAACCTTCCCAGCCAGCTTTCGACAAGCAAAGTCAATGGGGGGGGGTAAAGAGTTGTTTAATAACCACACGATTCACGTTAATAGCTGCAGCAAAAAATGAGGTGCCATTCGCTTGACAACTGCTTCACTTAGTAACAGAAGTTGCTAAGGCTCAGTTGTGGTTGTAAGTTGAGAGCTAGCTGCATTTTGTTTTCAACATTCTTAAAACGTTCCAATAATAATTTTACATTCAAAATTCCTCCAGAAAACTACAGCCAGGTTAATTTTGCTGAGTTATAAATCTAGTAATCTAATGTCTAAAAGTCTTACTTTTCAGCCAAAACTAAGATTGACGCTTTCAGGCATTTAAAGCAGGGACCGAAGAGCAGAACTTGTTTTGGTTTGGTGCATAATACCCCTCTATCAAATGCCTCCATCTGGAATGGAAAATTTCCTTCAGTCTGAATTTGTGATATGTGTTGCAGGTAGCATATACTGAAAATATCTGTTTTCCAAAATTATTTTCAGAATATGCTACCTACAACGCGTATCTGTGTACCATTCTATCTTTTGCGTTAGCATCCTTGATCACACAAATCCAGGCTTTGTGAGACGTGCATGGAATCAAATGCACGACATACTACATACTGCTTGCTGGTATTCAATTGTTATATGACATGCTGCTGAGATTTATTAAGCTTTCTAGCAGCCGTGGGAATGCAGCTTCTCAGTGTCATGCATAAAGTTCTTGCTTATTACCTCCTCATCCAACAAAATAGAGAAAAATAAAAATACGTATTTGCTTGTTTTAGTGCAGCGGTTCTCAACCTGTGGGTCGCGACCCCATTTGGGGTCGAACGACCATTTCACAGGGGTCGCCAAACAACACAGTCCGCCATTTTTTTTTTCATTTTCAATTTTTTTTCATTTTTTTTATTTTTTTTCAGCTGACGCATGCACAGTTCGGCCCGTCGCGTGCACGCGACGGGCCGAACCACGCATGTGCGGCACGCACGACGACCCGATCCACGCATGCGCAGCAAAACGGGCCAAACTGCGCATGCACAGCGCAACCAGGCCGCTCGCCTCCCACCGCTGCCTCAGGGACTCCGGCAGGCACACCGAGGAGCAGCCCGGAGCAGGCGGGCGCAAAGCTGCCTCCTTCCCGCTCCGCTCCGCCACTTCCCAGGCCCGGCCTCCAACTTGCCCTCCGGCAGCCGGCCAAGCGGTCGGGGCAGGCGGACCTCGAGGCGGGCCCACACTTCACCGAGACCGGCTCGGCTGTGGCGAGAGGCGCCCGACGACCGCCTCCAGCCCCCAAGTCTGCGCTCCTCTCCTCGCCCTCCTCCCCGGCCGGCCCTCGCCAGCGCTGCCCCCTTTTCTCCGCGGTAGCCAATGGGGGCGGTGGGGCTCCCGGGGGCTGCCTGCCTGCCTGGCTCTGGCTCGGTCCTGCTCGCTCCCTCCCTCCCTCCCTCGCTCGGCGGCCGAAGCAGGCGGTAAGGCACCGAGCCAGCAGATCGGCAAGAAGATGAACTACCCTGGTGAGGGAGGGGGGAGCCGGGCGTGGGGGAAGGCCGAGCCGGGGAGGGAGCCGGGGAGCCTGGCCAGACGCCGAGAGCGAGCTGGCGCTGAGAGCGAGCTGGCCCGGGCGGGCTCCCCAGTCCTGCTGCCCACCTACCTACCTGCGGCTGCTGCCGGCCCTGCGGAAGGCGCGGGAGTCCCGGACGAGCCTGGCAGGCGGAGCGCTGCGACCTGGATGCCGGCCGGGGAGGAGGGCGAGGAGGAGTGCGGACTTGGGGGCCGGAGGCGGCCGTTGGGCGCCTCTCGCCACAGCCGAGCCGGTCTCGTTGAAGTGCGGGCCCGCCTCGAGGTCCGCCTGCCCCGACCGCTTGGCCGGCTGCCGGAGGGCAAGTTGGAGGCCGGGCCTGGGACGTGGCGGAGCGGAGGGGGAAGGAGGCAGCTTTGCGCCCGCCTGCTCCGGACCGCTCCTCGGTGTGCCTGCCGGAGTCTCTGAGGCAGCGGTGGGAGGTGAGGCCGGCCTGGTCTGGAGCCAGCAGGCCAGCCGGTTCTGCGCACGCGCAGATCGGCCCAACGCACGCACAGATCGGCCGTCGCATGCGCACGCGCAGATCGGGCCGTCGCACGCGCATATCGGGCCGTCGCTGTCGGGGTCGCGGCGCGCATGGACGGCGCAAGTGGGGTCTCAATCTGAAAAAGGTTGAGAACCACTGTTTTAGTGGAACTGAAAGGCTTATCTTGCTGCTGGGTTCAAAGTGCCCCAAGTAGGTTCAGGTGCCTACTTAGCCATAAAACTTACAGGAAGTCTTTATGTCAATAATTATTTCCCAAATTACAAAAATGAGAGAAAAATCCCACGAATGCCGCATACAAAGACAATGGTGCTACAATATTGTCTTAAAACATTGAAGATGATTTGAACACTGAATTTTGTCTGTATGCATTCCAGAGCATATTTTTAAAGAAGAAATCGATTTCTTAACACAAAGATTAAACTTGTCTAGAAAGAAAATGCAATAATACAGGGGGAGCTTATTTTAAAAAAAAGTATTTATTTTATGCCTCTGAGTTAACAGCTAAACTATACAGCTCTACAAAAAAAGTGTCCAAAGGTGCAGCTGAGCACTGGAAAAGTCAGAATTGAAGGCAAGTTCTTCTTTTATCCCAGCTCTTCCCGTGTCTTCCCCATTTTCTTGGGCAGTTTCTTGGCTGAGGCATCTTCTAGTTCCTTGGCCTTGTAGTAGTGAGGGGCCACTTCCAGCAGCCACGCACTGTCAATTTCAATCACCTGCAGAAAACACAAGAGCAGCTCCAGCTAGGTTCCTTCTGATTTCAGCACTGCCTCTGGATACGCAGATACATATTTAGATAGATAGATAGATAGATAGATAGATAGATAGATAGATAGATAGATAGATAGATAGATAGATAGATAGATAGACAGACAGACAGACAGATACAGATAGATGATAGAAGATAAATAGATACATATAGATGATAGATATGATATGATATATGATATAGGCAGGCAGGCAGGCAGATGGCTGTATGGATGATAGCTATTTCATATACTTAACTGCCCATCTTCCTTGAAAAGGCTCTGGGCAGTGTGCAATATCAATAAAATTAAATATTAAAAACAGAATAATTTGGGATTAAAATTTTTATAATTATAAACGCAACATTATAAAACTTTCCAAAGGTGAAAAATTCCAAGATGGGGAGGTAGTACCGGTAGTTAATACAGGTGGTGAGGGAGGGGGTGTTTCTCATGAGGCCAGCCAGTCCCATGGTTATGTGAATCTTTATGCCCTCTTCCCCCCCCCACCATGCAAGGCCGCACAGCCAAGTTTTGACCCTTCGCGGAAGGTCAAAAATTGGGGGGCCTTCCTCACCTCTGAGGGCACGATGTTCCACAACGCGGGGGCTGCGGCAGAGAAAGCCCTCTTCCCAGCTCCTTCTAGTCTAAATTCTTTGACTGATAGGGTTTTAGCATACCTTCCCTGTTTGAATGGGCAGGATGGGCTGATGTAATGGGGCAAAGCTGGTTCCCTAGTCGGTTTGACCTGCATATCGGCTAGATCAAAGGGCGATGGAAATGCAAGCAAGCGTGATGCATCAGATGTAAGAATAAGGGTAACTGAACTGGCTGTAAAGGAAATCCAGAACTGCTGTTCCACAAAAATCCCACTAATACCTAATTATTAAATCTCTCTTCCATCTCTTTTAATCATTTAATCCACTAATGAGAAGTCACCTCTGTCTTTACTACTGCAGCAATAACAATGTGAAGTGTACGAATTTGGAGGAGTGGCAGAAAGGTATTAATAGATTTATTTGGAATGGCAAGAAACCAAGGGTTAAACTAAAAATTATTCAGGATACAAGGGAAAGAGGTGGTTTGAAAATGCCCAACTTTAAGTTATATTACTATGCTGCAGTTTTAGTAGCGATAAGTGACTGGGTTAATTTAACTAAGGATAGAATATTGAATATGAAGGGTACGGTTTACTATATGGTTGGCATGCATATTTAGTTTATGACAAAAAGGTGGATAGGAGTTTCAAAGAGCACCTATTGAGAAGTGCTCTGCTGCGTGTCTGGAAAAAGTTTTATTATAAGTTAAACGAAAAGATTCCTCTTTGGACAGTTCCCAGGCACGCAATAGAGAGTATAAATAGACAACAAATTCAAGATGTGGTGTCTTATGAGAAACTTCTAATTAAAGAAGGGAATTTGTTATTATTGAAATCATTGAACATGTTAAAGGAAGAAGGAATAGTTCATACTTGGTTTCCATATGCACAACTGCAGACTAGATGGCAGAAAGATTTTAAGATAGGCTTTTCTTTAACAGATAAAAATTTAATTAAACAAGTTAGAGATCAAAGGCCTATGCATATTAAAAGATTATATAATGCATTAATTGAAATTGATTCTGAAACTGAATTAGTTAAGGACTGCATGATTAAGTGGGGACATAATTTTGGACAACCAATTATGATGGAAACATGGGAGAGGATCTGGGTGAAAAATGTAAGATTTACACAAGCGCAACATTTAAGAGAAAATTTTTATAAAATGTTTTATAGATGGCATTTAGACCCGAAAAAATTATCATCTATGTACCCGGATTTACAACCGAAATGTTGGAGATGTGAATCTATGGATGCTACTTATTTTCATGTATGGTGGACTTGTAGAAAAATCAAGGCTTTCTGGATAAAAATATGGTGGATACTTCAAAATATATTGAAAAAGCGTATTGAATTTTTACCACAGTTGTTTCTGTTAGGTATTATAAAAGACTGCACCACCATAGAGACGAATTTGATTTTGAACTTGATTACAGCAGCAAGACTGTTGGTGGGACAATATTGGAAGACATCAGAATTACCATCTATTGAAGAATGGACTTTAAAAGTTATAAATTTGGCAGAAATGGCTAAAATATCCGCATATTTGAAGGATCATTCAAATGAAAAATATATGTTGGATTGGAAAAAATGGATAGATTATATACAAGGGAAATATCAATTTAAGAAATTGTATTTAGCATATAGTTAAATATTCATGTTGGATTGAATAAGGTAGTTAAATTTTTAAATTTTTTAATAGGATTTATATAATATGTTAGAGTAGTTTAGTGGGTTTTCTTGTGTTTTTTTTACCCTGTATTCACTTTGGGAAGTGGGGGGGTGGGGGGGTTGTTATAATTTATTATTTATAATCTTCTCAACTGTAACATGATACCGGGATTCTGTAAGATAATGTAAGAACGATATATATATATATTTTTAGATAAAGGATGGGCTGCTCGGGCGGCTCCTCGGCACCACATCTGGAGGGGGTGAGACTGAGGAGTGAAGGTTGAGGGAAGTAGGGAGGTGGTAAGAGGAGGGTGGAGAGAGTGGGGGTAGAGATGGTGGGTGGATAGAGGTAGAGGAAGGGAGAAAGGAGGAGGGGGATGTGGGGGGGGGTGCCGCCGAGCAATATCCATAGTTATTTTATGTTTTGTTCTCGTGTTTGAAAAAGTCGCAGATGTTTGTATTCAGTTGAGTTGTTTTAATTTGAATATTTTTTTATTTGTTATATTTACAATTATAAAATTAATAAAATTTCATTTATAAATGAAAAAAAAAACAAAAACAATGTGAAGTGTATATAAAATACTGAGTTAGACCAGACTAGAACAGGCAGCTAAAACCACTGGAAAGGCAGAGAGCAAATTAATTTCATATTACACCAATCTCTTGTTTGACACCTCAGGAGGAAGCCTACAGTAAAATGCTACAAATTCACAAGCAAAGGATTCAGCTCCTCCTCTATTTCAATTGTCAAAAACTGATATTTTCTAATGCTTAAAGGCAACATTTTTAATTGACCTAAAGCACCTGCTATATTCACACATCGATTTTCCTTTGAGCACAGGGTAACATTTTTTCTCTGAGGAGAAGTTTTTTTTTCTTCAGAAGATTCAGAAGTGCGTGCAGGTGTTTTAACTCACCTGTCTCATGAATTCCTTAGTGGTGAAGACCAGTTCGTGATAAATGAGCCAGCGGGGCTGCTCTTCAAACAAGGAGCTGTTGGGATGGATATACACTGTTTGCTGATGCTTGACTGTTTTGTAACCGCTGCGGGTTAGCCGCGCAGTGTGATAAAAGAAACCAGCCGTTATGGCCTATAGAAACAGAGCAGGAAGAGACAAAAGTGAGGCAGGCCATGAAGGAAATGGTATGGGTGGCTGAAATTACAGACTTGTTAAATCATAAATGGTCTTCATTTTTGCTTAGCGCTTGGTGCGAATCCATCCAATATGGCTTATCAGGTTAATATGATTTGTTCGATAAACCACGATTAATACATTTACGTTGGATTCCGACTTATGAAGCAATGTGTGGAAACCAGCTGAGCCTAAATTAGTCACTACCAACTTTCCATTTCAAAGGTTCTACTCTAAATCTGGATGTAACTCACTGTGTGTTAATTTAAATAACACAAAATAAGCTATTTTTATAGCCTCTAGATTAAATGATGGATGAAAAGCATTAAAAAAAGTACTATCAATAAATAAACATTCAAAAAGTACCTTCTGCAAATATAGAAATTACTGGCTCTTATTTTTTAAAAAATGTGATTATCTGTATGAAAGTTTCTAAACTAGGTGGATATACCAAATACATATATTGTCTCAAGAAACTTTGGCCCCTCGCGGAAATCCAGAGCAGAAGAAAATAACGGGCAGGGCAGGGGGCTTCTACCTTGCGGATAGGAACGTAGTCCCCTTCGCTGGAAGTCATATCCACCTCAATGCGTTCCATCAACCCTTCCAGCTGTTCTCGCACATCTCGAGCTCGCCTCATAGAACGAAACTGGATGAAATTCTCATAGCACCATTGCATGGAGTAACCGCTTTCCACCCACTAAGGGAGAAGGGGAGGAATTAATAGAAATCAAAGCCTTGCTAGGATTTTAAGTGAGGTATGCCCTCCTCCCAGTGACTTGACTACAGTAATGAGTACATGTAGTCCTCAACTTACGATCGTGATGGAGCCTGCACGTTACAGTCAGAAGTCATGACAGACCTTAAGTGAAGCATGTCACTTAATAATCCCCCACCCCTGTTCTCCCAATGTGGTCATTAAATGAAAGCACAAGCTGTTAAGTGGAGCATGGGGTGCCTCAGGTGAGGGAGGCCTAGTGCAGGCCCTGCTTTGGGTCTCTCACCTCCCTCATCGCCTAGGCCTAACACCTAACACTTCAATGGGTCCCACACTTTCTCTACCATTCATAACCATCTGCACCAGCTATTGTCCTCAATCCCAGAAAACATTCTTTTTTACTTTGTACCTCTGAAAGTAGAACCTAATGCCATACGAGCTTTGGAAAATCCCGCACTAATATTCTAGAACTACTATAAAACACACACAGAAGAAGCAATCATTAACTGCCATTGTTCTGAATGACCTCTGCAATAAAAAAGCATTCAATAGAAGAGAATATAATTTCCCAACTACATAACATCATCAGTTCTAGAAAGGAGTGGGGTTTCCCTTGTTTATACAGTAGCTTGCCCTGCCAGTTTTGATGGTGGGATGGTTTCCTCCTTGATAATCCCTTAGTTAGGTCCTTGTAAAAGGGACCTTTGATATACAACTCTACAATAAGTACAAGGCTGGTAGGGATTTAAAAAGTCATCTAATGAAACTTTTATAGAAGAGGGAGTCAAGCTATTCTCCAATGCTCCTGAAGGCAGGACGAGAAGCAACGGATGGAAACCAATCAAGGAGAGAAGCAACCTAGAACTTAAGGAGAAACTTCCTGACAGTTCGAACAATTAACCAGTGGAACAACCTGCCTCCAGAAGCGGTAAATGCTCCAACACTGAAAGTTTTTAAGACAGTCACTTGTCTGAAATGGTATAGGGTTTCCTGCCTGAACAGGGGGTTGGACTAGATGACCTCCAAGGTCCCTTCCAACTTTGTTGTTGTTGTTGATGATGATAATAATGTTGGAAGGGACCTTGGAAGTCATCTAGTCCAACCCGCTGCTCATGAAGGAAACCCTATACCATTTCAGACAAATGGCTGTCCAGTCTCTTCTTAAAAATTTCCTTCCTTCCTTCTTCTTCTTGTACCATATCCGTTACTGGACATTGGCGATCCTGTTTTTATCAGCAGCCGCACGAAAAAGTGCTGCTGAGTTTTGTCCAAACCAGTCCAGAAGTTGGAGTATTCACAACTTCTGGAGACAGGTTGTTCCACTGATTAATTGGCCATTAAGAGAAATGAGCGGGAGTACGGCTGGTCAGCCAGCTACAATCCATCTGGTGGTGATGCTGTCTAACCCACATTTTTCTATCTTATCAAGTAATAGATTGTGGTCTACTTTATCAAATGCCTTACTGAAGTCCAAGTAAATTATATCCGCAGCTTTTCTCTGGTCCACTAATTTTGTCACCTGGTCAAAGAATGCGATAAGATTTGTCTGGCACGATCTGGCATGATAATAATAATAGTTTTTCTTCCTCTCTTCCATACACTAATCCCATCTCTATACTCTTCAGGATATGAAATATTCTTCCCTACTGGGAATGCTAAGAATTGCAATTCTAAAAATCTGCAGGATGCCAAGCTAGCCTTGACATTCCTTCCTCACCTGAGTATATACATTGAGAAGAACCAGATGGTCTCCACCAGGCAGGAAGAAATTCATGCGGGCATTGTCAGCATGAACTACTTTGTCCTTAGGACGGTAAAAAATGGCATTGTTGACTGAAAGCATAGCAGCAATGGTCAGGATTTGCTCTGAGCACTTGTATCTGGGGGATTTCCAGCAAAGAAAGAGAGTGATGTTGGGTGTTACTGTGGTGGAAACAAAGTCAGATTGAACAATAACAATAAAAGTAAGCAGACAACTTCAGAAGAAAAGGAGAATAGACAAATTGAAAGGAAGAGACACACATTAACAATCAATTGATGAAAAGCTAAACAAATACATGATTTAAAATCATAGTTTAAATCAGACCTTCTAATGAAACATTAAAAATACATCAATTTACAATCAATATCAAATGTGTAGGTGCTCTTAAAAAGAATACAAAATATTTAAAATTTTACTCAAGAATTGGAAGCATTTTTAATGATGATAATTTATTTCAATTCTATCCACACTTAATCAGGAATGTTTTTATGCTTAACAATTTATTATTTATGTTTTAAAAATACTCCAGGTCTATAGGATTTTCATAATTACATAAAAACTGTTGTTCAAATATGTTGGAATTTTCTGGGAAGAATGTAATAGGCAATTAGAGGTTGAACTAAGAAGCAGGAAATGGATACAGCATGTTGCACTTGTGATTCCTGAAAAAAATGTGAGCAAGGCCAAATCCACTATCAACATATTAAAAAACACACAGAAAAAGCAGAGAAGCACTCACTGTTCAGAAGCTAGAATCATCTTTGAGAGCATGGGATCAACAGGCAATTCTGCCATCTTCCGGCCCAACTAAATACAAAATGCAGAGTTAATGAATTCAATTAAAGGATAAAAACTCTCACAAATGTAATATATTTCCACAAGTCAAAACGCTATTTCTGATCAAAGTATATAGCCAAATATTTTGAAGATCTGTGCTTAAGACATTTGTGATGTCTTATCACTAGCCATCCCAGCAGGCTTTCCTGTTTTTAAGAATAGAAAGGGACAAGCTGGTACAACACATTCAAATATCTACCATTCTTCATTGCATTTCTGTTTCTTCTCTCTGCAACCAGGAACCTCCTTCCAAATTCCTCAAAGCTTTGTATATCTTCAGTCTTTTATCCTCATAATACACTGTACACCAGGGGTCCCCAATCTATGGTCCGCGGCCCGGGACTGGGCTGTGGGCTCTTGGCCAGCGGGCTGCAGAAATGGCTGGCTGGTGTGCACACGCATGGGTGTGCATTCCCCCCCCACTCGCGCTAGTGCCAGGGGTCCTGTTTGCGCAGGCACGAATGGGAACATTAGCGCAGGGCGGGTGCCTGTAGCCTATTTGCGCATGCGCAGCTAGCCTGGGTGGTTTGCGCGGCCCATTTGCGCATGCACGAACAGGCCGCTAGCTGCCATGGGGGTGCGTGACCATTTGCGCATGTGGCCACCTTCCCTCCGGTCCTCGAGCGCAGAAAAGTTGGAGACCTCTGCTGTACACAACCATTTATTTATTTAGATGTTTTTGTTTATTTTGTAGCAGAAAAGTAATCTTAATACAGATCCACCTACTTAAAATATAACACTTTAGTGCTCAAATCAAGTTGAACAGAAATCTTTCCTGTTACTGTTGATGTGATAATGACAAGTCCTCTTTTATGCTATTCTTGAAAAAAAATAATGAAAATGATTAGTATCCATGGAACTTTAACTAAGGAGTAACTAGAAAGTATATGATAGTTGAATTTGAATACAAATTTGAAGCTTCAGTCTCTTTCCAACTTCTACCTTCACGCCCACTGATAGACAATCACTCTATTTTCAAAATAAGCATCCTGCCCTGACAAAATAGCCCTGAATAAGAAATCATACCTTGGTGAGTTCACCAAGATGGTTGAGGGCCCCCAAGGCATACAGCTGCTCTAATGCCAATACTAGAGTCTCGTGGGGTGGTGGATCCATGAAGTCAAAGTGAATCAAATCATTGATGCCTGAAGAAAGAGAGGAAATACAACCTGGCTAAGTGTTGCATATACAAGTTACTAGTCCCTACATGATCTTGAGTCTAGATATTTCCGTCTTCCATCGTAAGATGCATCTACTGAAATTTAACCCTTAAAAATGATCCAGTTCCCATTGTGGGAAATCTTGGTAACATATTCTAGGGTGGACTATGCGATCCCTATGTTCTGCTACCCAAGATTGCCAAAATACACACCTAAGCTTTTGAGAAGAAGCACTACATTCCCAAGGTTGGTTCTCTGAATCTCTGGCACCGTGGTTTCCTCCATCTCATTTTTGTACGCCCAGGCTGTGTAGAGACGGAAGCACTTTCCTGCAGCCACACGGCCTGCCCGGCCTGCCCTCTGGTTGGCAGAAGCCTGATGGAGAATAAGAAGTGTGTGTTTTTATTGAGGATCTGTGAGACTGGAACGGTTACTTCATCAGATTCCAGAGGCGAATGTAGAAGAAAAATAAGTAGTAGTTCCCCAACTAAGACAATCTTAAATTAATTTCTCTCTCTCTCTCTCCCTCTCCTTCCCTCTCTCTCTTCCTCCCTCCCTACATATACATACAGTGTGAAATTTAATATTTATATATTTGTATTCAGAAAGTATTCAGACCCCCTTCACTTTTGTCAATTATGCTGCAGCCTGATTATACAGTTATTGAAATTCTTTTTTTTCTTCATTAATCTACACTCAGCACCCCATAATGACAAAGTGAAAACCAAATTTTAGAAATTTATTAAAAATAAAAAACTGAAATATCACATTGGGACAAGTTTTCAGACCCTTTGCAACAACACTTGAAATTTAGTTCAGATGCCTCCCGTTTCTCTTGATCATTGCTGACATGTTTCTACAGCTTGGTTAGAATCCACCTGGGGTAAATTAAATTGATTGGACATGGTTTGAAAGGCACACACCTCTCTATAGAAGGCCTCACAGCTGACTATGCATACTGTAGCAGAGTAAAGCCATTAGGTCAAAGGAACAGGATTATTGCAAGGCACAGATCCGGGAAAGGCTACAATAAAATTTCTGCTGCATTGAAGGTTCCTAAGAGCTCAGTGCCCTCCATAATTCTCAAATGGAAGAAGTTTGGCACAACCAGGACTCTTCCAAGAGCTGGTCACCCAGTCAAACAGAGCAATCGGGCGAGAAGGGCCTTAGTAAGAGAGGTGTCCAAGAACTGGATGGTCACTCTGACTGAGCTCCAGAGATCCTGTGAGGAGATGGGACAGAGTTCCAGAAGGATAACCATAACTGCAGCCCTCCACCAATCTGGGCTTTATGGCAGAGTGGTTAGAGGGAAGTCTCTCCGCAGTGCAAAACACATGAAAGCCCATTTGGAATTTGCAAAAAAAACCCTGAAGGTCTCTCAGACTGTGAGGAACAAGATTCTCTGGTATGCTGAAACCAAGATTGAACTGTTTGGCCTCAATTCTAAACACTATGTCTGAAAGAAACCAGGCACTGCTCATCACCTGTCCAATATCATCCCAACAGTGAAACGTGGTGGCAGCATCATACTGTGGGGCTGTTTTTCAGCAGCAGAGGCTGGTCATGGTTGAGGGAAAGCTGAATGGAGCAAAGTACAGGGATATCCTCAATGAAAACCTGTTCCACAGCGCTCAGGACATCAGACTGGGCCGAAGGTTCACTTTCCAACATGACAATGATCCTAAGCACACAGCCAAGACAACACAGGAGTGGCTTAGGGACAACTCTGTGAATGTCCTAGAGTGGCCCAGCTAGAGCCCTGACTCAACCCCATTAAACACTTCTGGAGGTACCTGGAAATGGCTGACTACCGACGGAGCTTGAGAGCAAGGAAGAATGACAGGTGTGCAAAGCTTGTCACATCATACCCAAAAAAGACTCGAGGCTGTAATTGCTGCCAAAGATGCTTCAGTAAAGTACTGAGTGAAGGGTCTGAATACTTATGCCAACGTGATATTTGATTTTTTCTTTTTAATAAATTTCAGAGATTTCTAAAATTCTGTTTTCACTTTGTCATTACAGTGGAGATTAATGAGAAAAAAATGATTTTCAACAACTGTAGAATCAGGCTGCAGCATAACGAAAGTGACAAAAGTGAAGAGTGTCTGAATACTTTCTGAATGCACTGTATGGCAATGTTTCTCCAGAAACAGGGCAATAAATATAATTCTCCCACAATTTATGTTTACTACAGCCAAATTAAGATAATGATAATTGATCATCTAGATTTAATTACAGATATTCTGACTTGATTATTGTTTGTTATTTTAACCTTTAATATAAGCTACTCAGAATTTTTGGATTGGCATAAACTGTAAGCCTGTTAAAATCTACACACCACCACTACACATTTCTAAAAGTTCTTAGTAATATTATAATGTCCACAATGAATAAAGTATATTTCAAAAACCTGGATTTCAGAAAATCCCAATTTTCCTCAACATTCAGAGACTGCAATTAGAAAGGATGCTCTGATCATTTTTTATTAATGGTTCCATTAATTCATTTGACACCATAATACTCACTTAAGAATCCTTGCCCAACTACCCCTTGCTTTGGTCTATATCAGGGGTATTCAAACTTGGCCCCTTTATGACTTATGGACTTCAACTCCCAGAATTCCTCAGCCAGCATGCCTGGCTGAGGAATTCTGGGAGTTGAAGTCCACAAGTCATAAAAGGGTCAAGTTTGAAGATCCCCTGGTCTATATATTATGTGCGCTTTCTAACTATTTTCCTTAAGATACCTGCAGGGTTAGATCTTCACCACTGACGGGTTGGTGAATACTATTACATGGATGTGTTATATTATAAAAGTCATTTCTGTACATCTTCATAGCTTTACAGAATCACAGATCATAAATCCCTGATAAGTTTTCGGTGTCCTGTGATTTATTTTTTAACTGTTTCCAGATTAACTACATTCTTAACAAATTACTTCCTGCAAAAAATTAACACCAACGTGAATAAGGGACCAGATTAAATGAGAGCTTCAGATACCTTTGAAGACATTCCAGCTCAGCAAAAGAGAGATTGGATGGGGAAGGGAATGGGGAAGTGAAGTACTTATACCACATACCCGAGAACAGGGGGTAACAATAAGTGACTCCATGCCCGTGCGAGCGTTGTAACTCTTCTGTTTGCAAAACCCAGGGTCAATCACATAAATTATGCCATCTATGGTCAGTGATGTCTCTGCGATGTTTGTGGCCACGACAACCTGAGGAGAAAAGAGATACTCATAACTGATTGTGTAAGGCTGCTATTTCTCATAACCTGAACTTCACTATAAATGTTTTAAGTTATAGAACCCTATAATTCCATGAGATGAAGGGTCCTCAGAGCAGAAGTTAATATTTTTTTTGATCATGGCATCTACTCCTTGGAAAGATGTTTTAACCATGGCAGCTTGAAGGCTGGGGAATTCTGGGAATTGAAGTCCACACATCTTCAAGCTGCCAAGGTTGAGAACTACTGTTCTAGGAGCTTGATGAGGGTCCCCTGAAAGGTGGCAAAGACCCTACTCTTCAGTAGTGCCTTTGGGGAGGACCTATGTGCTAGCTGGAATGTGATTCTCTTAGCTAATTCATTTGCTGTAATATATCACTTTGTAGCTTATTTATATATTGCACATTTATTTTTACCAAGGATGTTTTCAATTTGTTTTTACACTTTTTTTAAGTCACCATGATTCTAATAGATTTGGCAACATCCAAATTGACTATTCAAACAAATCTATATCTATCTATATTATATTATATATATATAAATAAAAATATAAATGTTCATTTGTTCAAAATCTTAAATCTCCGAAAGTTCTTCACCGATTGCTTTGAAATTTTGACACAACATTGCATTCGAATACGGGTGTGTTTTTATATACCTATATTATATAGAGGTCACACTTGTGACAGGTAAAAACATGCTTTTTTTGAGAAACAGCGCCATCTGTTGGACATAAAAGCAACACACGCTACGATTTCAGACAATCTCTATTATCTGCACAGACAATGGAACAACAAAAAATATTGTATACCCACAAGCATTGTGAAATTAAGCATATTACAAACGTGCGCTTTCTCTTTTCTTTCTTTTCCATTTAACCAGACTGAGCCACAGCAACGCGTGGCTGGGTACACCTAGTAAATAATATATAGAATATAACATTAACTAATGAAGAAGGTCCAACTGTAATCCTGATTTCTTCATTAAAAACATTCTATGGAAGAAGTCTCTGAAAGATCTCTGCCCAAGAATTTGCTAATGCAAATAAACAATACTGTATGGAGAAATGACATAGGTCTCGGTAAAGCAGCTTCAAATATATTTACTACAAAGGTGAAAAATCTGATTGTCTTGGTTCCTTTTCTTTTATGTTGTGATTGACTTTCTGGTTTTTTTTTTTTTCCTTCCTTAAGTCCAGGACACTCAGTAAAGTGTGTTAGGCCAATTACATTCCTATATTATTGAGTTCAGACAAGATGAAGAAAGAAGAGTTAGGGCAGGGGTAGGCAACCTTGGCTCTTTGATGACTCGCAGACTTCAACTCCCAGAATTCCTGAGCCAGCCATGCTGAGGGGAAAGGGAGAGGTTTCCAAGCTGAGCCATGCTGGCTCAGGAATTCTGGGAGTTGAAGTCCACGAGTCATAAAAGAGCCAAGGTTCCCCACCCCTGAGTTAGGGGAAAGCAACAGCTGATTAAGTATACACTGAACCAAATGCTGTAGCTGTTGGAAGGTGATCACTCACCTATCTGTGTCAGACAAAATGTTGCACCTATATACAAAGGCAATTTTGAAAAGGCTAATGTCAAATGTCAGAACTGCTAAAAATTTTCTGCCTGTAGGGCTTTTTCCAAAATTCTTTCCTCTAGGGAGGTTAGAGGTTATGAGATATATTTTGTGCAAGAGTTGTGCATATATTGGGCTTTCTTTTGTCGACTGGCAGCCAATAGGCAAATGAAAATGCATTACGCAATGTGTACATTTCAAAAACACCGTTAATAATACTGTTGAGCTTTCAGACTGCAGGCTGTAAAATGCATATTCAATTTGCTTTTATTTCTTTGCTGTACATGCTCTGTTGATGCTGAATTTTCTACATGTCAATGGCAAAAACAATACGTTTCTTTGCCAAGTATTCCCTAGCAGGCTGCAAATACAGAAATGGGCATATTCTTGGACAATACGAAGAGACAAGAGCTAGAGATGTGGTTTTGTTTTTACTGTTGTTGTTTGTGGTTTCCTATTGAATGCTGTGTACAGTATTGCTCTTTATTGAGTGTCTGTGATAGTTGGTGTAGGCAACCTTGGCTCTTTTATGACTGGTGGACTTCAACTCCCAGAATTCCTGAGCCAGCATGGCTCAGCTTGGAAACCTCTCCCTTTCCCCTCACCATGGCTGGCTCAGGAATTCTGGGAGTTGAAGTCCACGCCTCATAAAAGAGCCAAGGTTGCCTACCCCTGGTATAGGGAGACAGATAACAGCAAGCTTTAACGATTTCACTTCAATTATTTTTTAAAAAAATCATCCCATTTCTCCTCTGTAGGTAGAGAATTAGGTAGCAGTCAGCAAGCATTATCACACCATCATAAGACGACACTTGTTTTGCATTTCTATTGTCTCTACAGTGAAATATTTGAAATGTTCAACAAATAAAACATGCAACACTTGAGGAATTCAAAATGTGTTCTGTTATATTGCCAGCCTGGCTGTTTTATCTCATTCTCAAAACAAAACCTTTTCTCCTTTTTGTACGCACCCCCTAATATTCATCTTCTTTCAACGACCTACAATTTCCAAACAGCTTAAATGCAAATCTCTAAATCAGGGTCTCCAAACTTGGCAACTTTTAAGCCTTGTGGACTTCAACTTCCAGAATTCCTCAGCCAGCCACGCTGCACGGTTTGGCCTCAAACAGCCAGACCTTCCTTTCCTGCTTTGCACAATCAGTTTTTACCTTCCGGGCCCCTGGTGGGGTCGGTTCAAAGATCTTGGCCTGCATGTCGGAGGGCAGATTAGCATAAATTGGGAGGACCACAAGTTCTGCAATTTTGGAGCCCAAGCGCCGGCAACGATCTTGTAACATCTCACAGCAGGCTTCAATTTCTTCCTGCCAATAGAAACAGAAGTTAAGCTCTACTTATTATAATATGTTGATTAAATAATGGCAGAGTGAATTAGGAGAAAACACGCAAGAGTTACCTGGCCAGTAAGAAACACAAGGATGTCCCCTCGGGGCTGGGTGACATGAATCTGCAACACCGACACCACACAGGCTTCCAGATAATCAGCCTCCGGGGCCTAGAGGGAAGAGGCAGAGGGAGGACAATCAAAGTACAGGTCATCCTCAGTTAATGACCATTAGCAACCATTCAAAATTATGGCATTGCTAAACAAATGATAGTTACACCTAGTCCCCAAAGCTACAGCATGTGAGTAGCTATAGCTGCATTTGATCAATATCTGAGTGCTTAGTGGGTTGCCCAGAGGCATCTCAACTTTCCTTATCTATCTCCCTCTTCATCTCTGTCCTTTTGGCGCCCCGCACACCACTGCCTCAACCTGCCATCCCCAGCTGACCTTCACCATCTTCTTCCTCCCACTGCTGATGAGGCAGGTCTGATCTGGCCCTTCATGAGACAGCTGTTGGCTGCATTGGACCTTCTTCCCAAGGTGGCAAGCACCATTGTCCAAATCACATGTGAGCTTCAAGTGAGGCTTTCAAGCTTTCCAAGCCTTACAAGAAGGCTACATGCAATTTGGACAAGGGTGCGTAGGATTTGGACAAAGCCAGACACGGCTTTGGGAAGAAGCAGAAGCAGAAGCAGAAGCAGAAGCAGAAGCAGAAGCAGAAGCAGAAGCAGAAGCAGAAGCAGAAGAAGAAGAAGCAGAAGCAGAAGCAGAAGAAGAAGAAGAAGAAGAAGAAGAAGAAGAAGAAGAAGAAGAAGAAGAAGAAGAAGAAGAAGAAGAAGAAGAAGAAGAAGAAGAAGAAGAAGAAGAAGAAGAAGAAGAAGAAGAAGAAGAAGAAGAAGAAGAAGAAGAAGAAGAAAGTTGGAAGGGACCTTGGAGGTCATCTAGTCCAACCCCCTGCTCAGGCAGGAAACCCTATACCATTTCGGACAAATGGCTGTCCAGTCTCTTCTTAAAAACTTCCAGTGTTGGAGCATTCACCGCTTCTGGAGGCAGGTTGTTCCACTGGTTGATTGTTCTAACTGTCAGGAAGTTTCTCCTTAGTTCTAGGTTGGCTTCTCTCCTTGATTAGTTTCCATCCGTTGCTTCTTGTCCCGCCTTCAGGCGCTTTGGAAAATAGCTTGACTCCCTCTTCTCTGTGGCAGCCCCTGAGATATTGGAACACTGCTATCATGTCCCCCCTCATCCTTCTCTTCATTAATCTGGACATATCCAATTCCAGCAACCGCCTCCAGTCTCCTAATTGTCTTTATTGCTCTTCTCTGTACTCTTTCTAGAGCAGTGGTTCTCAACCTTTTTCAGGTTGAGACCGCACTTGCGCCGCCCATGCGTGCTGCGACCCCGACCCGGGCGCGCGTGCGCAACGGGCCGATCCACGCATGCGCGGCGCGCACGTGACGAAAAAAAAAATTAAAAAAATAAAAACAAAAAACAAACAAACAAAAAAACAAAAAAACCAAAATGGTGGACCGCGACGGGCCAATCCGCGCATGCGCGGCGCGCGCGAGACAAAAAATAATAATAATAAAAAAAAAATGGCGGGCGACCCCCGCGAAACGGTCCTTCGACCCCAAATGGGGTCGCGACCCATAGGTTGAGAACCACTGTTCTAGAGTCTCAACATCTTTTTTACATCGTGGTGACCAAAACTGGATGCAGTATTCCAAGCGTGGCCTTACCAAGGCATTGTAAAGTGGTATTAATACTTCACGTGATCTTGATTCTATCCCTCTGTTAATGCAGCCTAGCACTGTGTTGGCCTTTTTGGCAGCTGCAGCACACTGCTGGCTCATATTTAAGTAATTGTCCACTAGGACTCCGAGGTCCCTCTCACAGTTACTACCGGTACTATTGAGCAAGGTGCCACCTATGCTGTACTTGTGCATTTGGTTTTTCTTGCCTAAATGTAGAACCTTGCTTTTTTCACCATTGAATTTCATTTTGTTAGATAGCGCCCAGTGTTCAAGTCTGGCGCAACCAGCAGCTGCCTTCTGAAGGGCCAGGCCAGACAGACCTCGCAGCAGTGAGAGGAGGAAGATGGCGAAGATCGAGTAAGGATGGCAAGGACAGTAGAGTGTCAGGATGACTGAGGATTATCTGTAACTCTTCTTGAGTTAAATAAACACAACCTCACCTCCCTGAATGGTTTCTACTATTGCTTGTCCTTGGTCCTCGCTCGGTTTTTCTGCTCTGACTTAGATATGTAAGTCAAGGACTAGCTATAGGAAGTAATGACTGAACAAAAGATGACCCAAGTTAGGAAAGTTGGATAGAATGAAATCCAGCTATGGGAATAAAGCTTGTGATACCGCCACACACAATAGCTATAAAACAGAAAAAAATGGTACAATCTACAGTAGCGGTTCTCAACCTGTGGGTCGCGACCCCATTTGGGGTTGAACGACCATTTCACGGGGGTCGCCAAACACCGCAGTCCGCCATTTTTTTTTTGGTCGGCCATTTTTTTGGGGTCGGCCATTTTTTTTTGGCCGGCCATTTTTTCTCTTTGCGATGCGGGCCGTCGTGCCGCGCATGCGCGATGCAGGCCCGCCATTTTTTTTGGGGGGCAGCCATTTTTTGGGGGCGGCTATTTTTTCCCCTTTTGCGATGTGGGCTGTCGCGCCGCGCATGCGCGATGCGGGCCCGCCATTTTTTTTATTATTTTGGTCGGCTATATTTTTTTTTGGGTCGGCTATTTTTTTCCCCTTTGCAATGTGGGGCAGCGCGCCGCACATGCACAATGCACCCCATCGCGCTGCGCATGCACGATGTGCCCCGTCGCGCCACGCATGTGCGATGCGGGCCGGGGTCGAGCCCCGGAAAAGGTTGAGAACCGTTGATCTACAGCTTCAACTTGTGATTGTATAAATTCGAATTTGGACGTAGGAATTTGCATTCTGGAAATCTTACATGCTCTCCTCAAAGCTGCAGCCACTGAGGTTGATCACTTTATCTCTCGGTTCCCTCAGCCCTTCACACACACAGACGCAAACACAAAACACTTGGTGCTGGCTGACCTTAGTGTAATAAATGTCAACAGGAAAACGGCGCCCCGGGATGCGGAAGATGGGAGCATCATCAAAGAAGGTGGAAAAGCGCTCGGTGTCCAGGGTGGCACTGGCAATCAGCACCTTCAGCTCAGGCCGGAAGCGAGCAATGTCCTTAATCAAGCCAAACAGAATGTCGGTGTGCAGCGTGCGCTCGTGAGCCTCATCTATGATGACGACGCTAGGAAGCCAGCGAGAAAGGGTGCTGGTTAACACTCATGCAATATTTCTACTCGTCTGCAAGGGATTCTGTAGTCTCGGTTCCATTTAAAGTCAGGCCAGTGTTGGCATATATATTTTTTAAACTAAGATAGGAAGATTACAATTTACAGTCTACTACAAAGACTACAATTTTAAGGAATCTGCAGCAGAGATCAGCCTTGAATCTAGATCTCTTAGCTTATTCATTAAGATGTACTGTGATACCACACTACGTAACACTCTTCAAACTGCAGATATTTTCTTTCTGAGTATGGTCCCAAAGCAAGCTCTAGTATGGATTGCACTCTCTGCAGCAATACTGAAGTCAGACCCTCACATGGTGGAAACAAATGTCATTTATTCCCCCCAAGACCCAATTTACCATGCAAGTCTAAAAGGACCTATCTAAGCTCATCTAGGCCACTAAGGCAAGTGTCCACTTCTGTTACTCACCTGTAGCTACTCAGGTCAGGTTCAGTGAGGAATTCTCTGAGCAGCATCCCATCCGTCATGTACTTCAACACCGTCCGCTCTGAAGTGCAATCTTCAAAACGGATGCTGTACCCTACCTGGGGGAAGGCACAGAGCTGTCTTTATTGCATGCAGAACAACCTTTGTCCAGGAATTTTATTTCATTCACATCAAAACCGCCTCCAAAGAAATGCAAGTAGTCCTCAACTCATGACCACAATTGAGCCCCAAAGTTATGTTGCTAAGCGAGATAGTTTTGCCCCATTTTATCTTTCTTTCCACAGTTGTTAAGTGAATCACTGCAATTGTTAAGTTAGTAACATGGCTGCTAAGTGAAACCAGCTTGCCCGTTGACTTTGCTTGTCAGAAGGTGGCAAAGGGGGATCACATGACTCTGGGACACTGCAACTGTCATAAAGATGAATCGGTTGCCAAATATCGGACCCGGATATTTACAGGACCGCCTTCTGCCAGCAAATACCTCCCAACGTCCGGTACGCTCCCACAGAGTGGGTCTCCTCAGGGTGCCGTTGGCCAGACAATGTCGGCTGGCGACCCCCAGGGGGAGGGCCTCCTCTGTGGGAGCTCCAACGCTTTGGAACGAGCTCCCCCCCCGAACTCCGTACGATGACAGAATTGCGTTCCTTCCGTCGAGAATTAAAAACATATTTATTCCGACAAGCCGGCCTGGGATAGGAGCTCCGGTTCCAACAAGGCCATAATTGTTTTTAGGGGATTGAATTTTTAGATTATATATTGGGTTTTTAAATGATTGGGCCAAATTATTTAATTTATTTTTAATAATTTTATTTTTTGCATGTTGACGTTTTTAATTGGGCTGTACACCGCCCCGAGTCCTTCGGGAGGGGGGTGGTATAAAAATCGCAAAATAAATAAATAAATAAATAAATAAATAAATAAATAAATAAATAAATAAATAAATAATCCGAATTCTGAGCACATGCCATGGCAGTGGTGAACCACTTCCATACTGTTGCTAAGAAAACTATATGGACATATATCCAAGAAGTCACCAGAAGACCATCTCCTCTCCAAGGGAATCTCAATGCTTACATTACCTGGAGAAATAGATATTGTTATGAGGCTAAAGAGTATGATGATGGCCAACACATCACTGCCTTCAGGTCTACGGCAAATAAGGGTGAACAATGGACACATTGGCTTTTATCTGAAAATTTGGGATAATGCCTATATACATAAGGAGCCCTGCTGGATCAGCCAACCAGATGCTTCTGGGGAGGAGATGGTGGAGTCAGGTATAACCCTCCTCCATCCCTGTACATCTACAACTAGTGTTTGGAGGTATGCTGCCCCCAATCCAGAAATAAACTGAATCTCAAGATAAAAGCACTTTGATATACCTGTCCTTCAATGTACCCATCACCACGTTTTGTGATACTGATTTCTATAGGTGAATAATGCATGCTCTATTTGGCTGTGGACATTTTCATGCCAGGGAAGCAACTTTTTTTCCCCCTAATGATATAGGCTGCCATTAAAATAATTTACTGGCCATCCCAAAATTAGATCAGGATTATAAACTGGCTAAGAGGATTGGTAATATAATATACGCAGATTCTTTCCTTCCCCTCTCCCTCTTCAGAACATACTTCATTTCCAAGCTTGACATTCATTTCTTGTGAAACACGGGCAGCAACACTCATAGCTGCAACTCGCCTGGGTTGAGTACAGCCAATCTTCATTCCTTTCTTGGTATAACCCTGTTAGGGAGAGAGACGGGGAGAGAGACGGAGAGAGAGACGGAGAGAGAGAGAGAGACGGAGAGAGAGAGAGACGGAGAGAGAGAGAGAGAGAGAGGGAGGGAGGGAGGGAGGGAGAGAGAGAGAGAGAGAGAGAGAGAGAGAGAGAGAGAGAGAGAGAGAGAGAGAGAGAGAGAGAGAGAGAGAGAGAGAGAGAGAGAGAGAGAGAGAGAGAGAGAGAGAGAGAGAGAATCTCCATAATTCAAGATTTTAATACCAAAGCTGTTATGTGCACAGAATGGTTTGTGTAGGGCAGCAGTTCTCAACCTATGGGTCGCGATCCCTTTGGGGGTCGAACGACCCTTTCACAGGGGGCGCCTAAGACCATCAGAAAACACATATTTCCGATGGTCTTAGGAACCGAGACACCGCTCCTCTATCCGTCTCCGCATGGCTTCGAGCTGGGGGCCGTTGCAGCGCTGAATTCGTTGGGGGTCACCACAACATGAGGAGCTATATTAAAGGGTCGCGGCATTAGGAAGGTTGAGAACCACTGGTGTAGGGGCTAAAATACTATGCATACTGGGGCCATTGGATTATACATTCAGCAGTTCATGGCCACACTCAATAATTTATGGGTATGCATAAAATTGTTTGTGTAAGTGCTAAAATTCTTTTCCTGGTGAGGGTCACGGGATTACACACTCAATTTTTTATGTATATACTAATATGCACACAACAAAACACCTGGGATTTGTCAAGTATGAAAAATAGACTTGTTTCTTCTGCATAAATCATCCCAAAGCACTGATTCAAAAGTTTTAGTACAATAGTTTTATGCACATTTTAAATATTCTTAAAATCAAAAACCATTTTTCAAGGGCATCTCTAGAAATGTAAATAACCAACTTCTTTTCAGTGGACAGCAAAATGTGGGTTTTGTAGAATGTGTCAAAAGGCAAGATGTGGTCAAATCATAACCCAGATGCAGTAGAAAATGCTACTTTCCCTTCTAAAGTTCCGGATGGCACTTAACAGTGTTGTTTTTCAGTGGGTTTTTGGCCTGCCATGAAGGTTGTGAGTGGTGATTTTGTTTTTTAATGTTAACTTACTGTTTTACTTATTCCATTACATATACACTGTCCACAGTTTGAACAAGTGGGGAAGCTTATAAAATAAAATAACTATTTGAGGGAATGTGTGTGTGTTTTTCCATTTTTTCATCTTGATTCTTGCCTCACTGCCACAACTCTGTGCCACTTTTTAACAATCTTAACAGTTTTAAAATCCTACGTTTCAACCGGAAAGGAGGCCGGAAATTAGGAAAGAAATCCTTATGGACCAAACGTTTTAAAAACTGGGATCTTCTTGAGTTTTGTTTGTAGCTCAAAACAATACCTAACCAGTATACAAATAATACATATCCAGGCCAGTAACCACGATTTCCAGAAAAATGCACTGGGACAGAGACGAAGAACAGGACAGCTGAAGTAGGAACTAAAGAGTAATGCAGACTGACTCCTAATATTATATGCAGGTCTATGATTAAAAAAGAAGAGTATTGCTCCCTAGCAATACTCCAGAGGGCAATACTCTACTTCAACTCCAATCCTTAGCACACAGCAGGGACCATTTCCCTCCCGTAAGCTTCACCGTTGATCTCCGTCACTCCTGCAAATAATTATTCTCCCTTTTCCTATCAAGTTACCTCTTCGTACAAATATTGTGGGATTTGAGTGGTCTTGCCAGAGCCAGTCTCCCCTTCAATAATGAGCATCTGATGTTCAGCAATGGCAGCCAGTAGGTCTTCCTGGTATGGGAAAATAGGAAGGCTGCGGCGCACCTCCTGGAGAGACAACTTCTTGAGTTCAGTCTGGGACAGTTCCGGCTTCTCCTCCTGGGACTGAGGAAGCAGAGTTAAATGAGCTTCTCTAGACAAAGAAGAACTTGGTTCTATATTTCCTATCCCTGGACAAAAGTGATACCACAAGCAGATTGTGGGAGGCACTGTAAATCAATGGTATTTACCTTTCAAAGCTGTCAGGCACAATCCTTCGTACTGCTTGAAAACAACCCAGAAACAATCTATTGATTCCCTTAATTGATTCTATAGAGCAGGGGTGTCAAACTCAATTTCACTGAGGGCTGCATCAGCATTGCGGTTGCCCTTGGGGTGGGCGGGGCTGTGTGGCTAGGGTGAGTGTGGCCTACTGGGTGGGCATGGATGGAGAGGGTGTGGCCTACTGGGTGGGCATGGCCAGCTCTACATTGTTCACGTTAAGGGTGCCTGTGGGGCCTGGGCAGGAGTGGGACAGATCTGAGGGTCTCTGGCAGAAGGGGGTGGGACCAGGGCAAGTGCCAAGGCATGGTCCACTGGAGGAGCCTCACTGTTCCTCTCAGGCCACGTGGGGGGAGGGCGCTGGATGGTGGTGCGGGCTGCCCGGAGCCCTGGGCAGCAGAGGTCAAACGCCCAGCCTGGCCCTCGAGCACCTGCGGCACCAAGCTGTTTCCAGAGGGCCTTGTGGAGCTAAGACTGAACGCGTTTCAGCATAGATGGCCACCACAAAATTGTACATTAGCTCCCGGCTGGACTGGGCCAGAGCCAAGGCAGCAGAGGCCATTCCCTCACTGTTTCCAGGATGGCTTCGCGGGCCACATGAAACTACTTCGTGGGCCGCATCCGGCCCCTGGGCCTTGTGTTTGACATGTCTGCTATAGAGCAGTGATGGCGAACCTTTTAGAGACCGAGTGCCCAAACTGCAATCCAAAACCCACTTATGTATCGTCGGATGCCGGGTGGACATGGCCCATTGGGTGGGTGTGGCTGCAGTGATAACGGCACACTGGGTGGGACAAAAAAGTTCAATCAATCAATTCCAACTTTGCGAGTTCTTTTTTTTCCCCACAAGAAGTTGAAATTGATTGATTGATTGAACCTTTTTTTTTTTTTTGCACACGGTGGTGGAGGCCTAAAGCAAAAAGGTTTTATAAAATACAGTTGAAGGCCTAGGACTGGGGCGACAGCGCACGTGCCCACAGAGAGGGCTCTGCATGCCACCTATGGCATGTGTGCCATAGGTTCACCATCACGGCTATAGAGTAAGGGTCTTCAAACTTGGCCCTTTTATGACAAGTCATAAAAGGGCCAAGTCTGAAGACCCCTGCTATAGAGAGTTAATATTGGGCTAGTAAGTCTGACTCCGTTAACATAGTTTCCTTTGGGCACCCATATTTAAGCAGCATTTAGTACAGAGAGAGCCATGGTGACGGCCTTGAGGGAAATAGTCAGAAGCTGTTACAAAAAACCAAAAGGGTAGAAGTAGGCATTGAGCCCTGGGAATGGATAAAATATTAGGAAGAGACTCAGGATGGCTCCTCCCTGACTCACTGGGATTTAAGAAGGAAGGGAAAAGGAACACAAGCACAACTGCAGGATTCTGTTATTTCTAGTTCTTCTCTGCTACTGTTAAATCCTAGATTCCTTATCTATGCTCTGAATATTGTAATCCTTGATAAATAGCTCCCTTTCCCTGATTTATCGAAATCAACTTCCATTTTCGAGAATCCCTCCTGTTGAGGCAGAGCTATTTGCGAGATCTCTAATCAACTGGCCAGAGTCACTTGGTTGAGTTGGCAACTATAGAAATTGATTAACTAACAAAACAAAAAACAAAAAAAAATTGATCCTCGCGTCTTGGAGGATTAAGTATTTTTTAGGGACAAGAACTGAATTTCTACTAGGAGTTCCTGGTTAGGCTAGCATTTGCAGAGTCTCATCCTCTCTATTTCCCAGTCTGCACCCTCTCACCTTGTCCTGATTTGTGCCCCGCATTTGCACAGCGTTCACAAACTGGATCATCTCGTCATCTTCTAGCACATACTCGTAGACTTTGCGAGGATGGCGCCGGTCAGCATCCCGGGCCCCGAAACGGAGAGCAGCTGCCCCAATGTGGTCTTCCTCCCAGCGCCGCTGCTCATCCCTCGGAGCCATGTGATCCTCTGCCTGGGGCTCCTCATAACGATCAGGAATCTTCTGCAGGACAACATCCAAAGAGAATCATCAACGCATTCAGCAGCACAGTAGCCTATAGATACAGTCGCTGTGTCTGTAATCCAGGTTTTTGTATGTTTTCTTCAGAAATATGCCAGGCACTGAGTCATATCCCCAAGTGCATATAATTTCAGGAAGCATTAAAACTCACTTGTCATTTTGAACATTCTGTCCACTGATCCAAGAATCAGAATCCAGTGAAACAGACAGAAAGCAATGGGCCTAAACCTCAGCGCCTGGGTTCAGACGTAGGAGCTTAATCTGATGTGGCAACCGAGTCAGAAATAAAAGCTAACCGAAATATTTAGAGAAGAATGATTTGGCCTCTACGTTCTGGAAGACCTTTTTTCTTTTGTTTCATTACAATAAGCGTCTTGAATATTTTTGCTTTTAATGTTATATAAAATGGTTAAGATATGAATGAAATTTGGTAGTACATCAAATAATAATAATAAAAAAAACTAAAAAAGCAGAAAGACAGAGATGCTTCTCTTAATACAGGCAAACTTTCTGTTTCCAAAAGTCCAGAAAATGTTATAATACAGTAGTGGCCAAAATTGTGGAAACCTTTTGGGAAAAGTGTATTTTTGAGGTCTGATGGCTAATAACACTTTTTTTTGTAGCAGTAGTACCATAAAATTATATATCAATGGAAAGATAATTTAATCAAGAATGTAATGCAACAAAGTTTGTTCAATTATCTGTACTGTATTTTATGAAAAGTTATAGCCAAATAACCGGAAAAAGGAAGCACAACTTGCTTAGGTTGATATCAGGTAGCTTTCCTTCATCTGACTGGAGCCAATGAGCATGAGTGTTTAGAGAGCCAATCAGGTGCCATCTTGTTTTGGCAATGAGCAATCAGATCACATCAGTTATTGATGTCATGTATTGAAGGTGAGAGGAGGACATTTGTCAGTGTGTTATGTGATCGCTATCAAGGTGGTTGGGGTTTTTTGTGTTCTTTCATTTAGTGAGCTTGTAAAACGTAATAAAATTAAAGTAATGGTGCAAAGAGTTGACTGGTCACCCAGAAAGCGATGTAAAATAGAATTAAGTGAACAAGGCTACAGTTATAAAGAAATTATAGAGGAAAAATTGATGGAAACTTAACCAAAGGTGGCATTTCTACTGTATACTTTTCCCAAAAGGTTCCCACAATTTTGTCCACTACTGTAGTAGCAAGAGATACTGTGAGACACAGCTTCTGATAACAAAATATGTCAGAAAGTGGGACTGATAAAGATTGTTCTGAGTGCCCCATTTGTTCTGTTTGATACTATTGAAGGCAAAAGCCAGAATTTATCAAACATTCAGTCTTCAATATTCAGCTTGTTGAGTTGGTTTTGAGGGAAAGCAACTTGTGTGCTCGCTGATGTTCAGCAGTGGAAATATGTTACAGCAGTGCTGCAGATCCACCCCTAGTTGCCAAGAGGCTTCTGGATGCAATTTAGCCCTACACAGGTTGACCCCTGGTTACCTGCAGGATATCTTAGGCAGAGTTCTTTTTTTAGACCTGGTTATTGCTAATTTTTAACTGGAGACTACTGGGGTAACCCCGAAACAACATTTTATGTTCTTTCTTCAGTCCACCATTTATAAAAGGGAAGTGGCCATCTCACCCTCCCGCCTTCAAACTTTGCACACGTCACGACCAGTACCTTGCTGCGACTCTCCTCAGGCATGTAATACCGATTATGCTTCTCCATTTTCTCCTGCTCTCCAGCCTGTTTGTACTGTTTTGCCAAGTCGCGCACTTTGCATTTGTACTCCAGCTCCTGTTGCTCAAGAGCGGTGAGTTCTTGCTCGGAGAACAGGTACTCCTCATCCTTGATCTCTGCTTCCAGATCTTCCATCTTGTCCTTTTCTCGTTTGGCTAAATATTCCCGACGGGATTTCTTGCGTAGTTCTGGAATCTGACATATAGGAAGAGAGTTTTATCCTCATTACAGTCTGAATGATTTAGTTTTTAAAAAGAGATTTTAAAGTCCGAATTTCATTAGATTCTTTAGGATTAGCTCAGCGGTTCTCAACCTGTGGGTCGCGACCCCATTTGGGGTCGAACGACTGTTTCACGGGGGTCGCCAACCACTGCAGTCCGCCATTTTTTCCCCATTTCCCCTTGGCCGTCGCGTGCGCGCCGCGCATGCGCGATTCGGGCCGTCGCACCACACATGCGCGATTTGGGCCGTCGTGCGCGCACAGCGCATGCACGGTTCGGGCCATCACGCCGCGCATGTGCGATTTGGGCCGTTGCGCCACGCATGCGCGATTTGGGCCGTCGCGCCACGCATGCGCGATTTGGGCCGTCGCACACGCGCCGCGCATGCGCGGTTCGGGCCATCGTGCGCCACGCATGCGCGGCGCAGGTCGGGGTCGCGCCGCGCATGGGTGGCGCAGGTGGGGTCTCGGCCTGAAAAAGGTTGAGAACCGCTGGATTAGCTTATCAGTTACTAGCCTGTAAATCAGTGGTTCTCAACCTTGGGGTCGCGACCCCATTTGGGGTCGTGAGACCATTTCGCGGGGGTCGCCGGGCACCGCCGGCCGCCATTTTGTTTTTTTTAATTTTTTTATTTTTTTTTGCACGCGCGCGCCGCGCATGCTCAGATCCGCCCGTCACGCCAGAAAAAAAATTTAAAAAAAAATTAAAAAAAATTAAAAAAAATTAAAATAAAATAAAATAAAATAAAATAAAAATGGCGGATCGCAACGGGCGGATCCGGGCATGCGTGGCGCATACGACGGGCCGATCCACGCAGGTGCAGATCCGCTCGTCGCGGCCGCCATTTTGTTTTTTTTTTGTTTTCTAATTTTTTAAAAAAAATTTTAAATAAAAAATAAAAAAAAAACAAAATGGCAGCCCGCGACGGGCGGATGTGCGCATGCGTGGAGCGTGCGACGGGCCGATCCGCGCATGCGCAGATCCGCCCGTCGCGGCCGCCATTTTTTTTTATTTTTTAAATTTTTTTTTTAAAAAAAAATAAAAAAAAAACAAAATGGCGGCCCGCGATGGGCGGATGCGTGGCGCGTGTGACGGGCCGATCCGCGCATGCGCAGATCCGCCCGTCGCGGCTGCCATTTTTTTTGTTTTTTTGTTTTTTAAAAAAAAAATTCAAAAAATTTTTTGCGCGCGCACGCACGCACACGCACCCCCAAGTTGGGGTCGCGGCGCGCATGGGCGGGGCAAGTGGGGTCTCAACCTCAGAAAGGTTGAGAACCACTGCTGTAAATACATATTCAACGGTGTAATTACAAGCTTGATTTTTTGTAGTTTATTCTACAGTATTATATTCCTGATATTTACAGTATATACATTACGTGTGCAAGTTAGGGCATTTATTATAAGGTTTACATTATAATTATTTCACAGGTCAGACATTAAACAGCATCCCTGAATTGAAAGGGACAATTTAGGCCAGTGAATACAATCTCCTGGTCATTGAAAGGATCCAGAGGAAAGCATTTTCAACAGATGGTTCTCCAGCCTTTGTTTAAACGTTATCTCGTGAAGGGGAGCTTGTCATGACAGAGACAGCATCTTTCCTGAGAGATTTACAGAGAGACCTCGACTTATGACCACAACTGAGCCCAACATTTTCAGTGCTAAGCAAGACAGATATTGAGTCGTGACCCATTTTATGAATTTTTTTGGGCCATGATTGTTAAGCGAATCACTGCAGCTGTTAAGTGAATCATGTGTGGTCATTAAATGAACCTGGCTTCCTCCACTGACTTGTCAGAAGCTGGGTGGGTAGGTCAAAAATGGTGATCACATGATCCCAGAACAGTGCAACCATCATAAATACATGCCAGTTGCCAAGCATCTGAATTTTGGTCATGTGACTGGGAGATGCTACAACAGTCCTAAGTGTGGGAACTGGTCACAAGTCATTTTTTTTAATACCGTTGTTCCTTCAAATGTCACTAAATGAATAGTTATGTGTTGAGGACTACCTGTATTCTATTTATTATTTATTACATTTATTATGTTGCTGATCTCATTGATAATGTGACTCTGGGCAGCTCACAGAATGGTAAAAAAAGATAAATATTAAAAACAGTTAAAATTTAAATTAAGATTTATAACTGCCTCAAATGCATTTAAAATTGAAAACAAGATTTGCTAAGGATAATCAATCCCTTAAAGCAGGGGTGCCAAACTCGCAACGTCACGTGACATGTCGCAACATTTTTTCCATTTCTGGAAATGGGGTGGGCGCAGTTTCGCTATGATGCATCCGGCCAACAGTTTGACACCCCTGCCTTAAAGAAATCCCTCATATCAGTATGAAAATGTCTCGTGTTTTGAAGGATCGATAAAATCGATGAGTCTTTTTATTCAGAATACAAATGAACATAAGAACAGAGCATATTTCATAAATGAAGTCAACATTCAAATTCATGTTGCTGAAATCTAGATAAATCTTCAGCCAAGTAAGAGAACTTGTCAAGGTTCCAGCAACAGGTGAATTTTACATTCTAACATATGTCTTTTTATAGGATTATGTGTGCTTTACTGATAATAAACACTTGACATTTTTTTTAAACATTCACTACTTCATTAAAATAATCACTAGAGCTGAATTTTTTGAAAACACAAGTAGAGAATGTTAGCTATTTGGGCATTTTATTTTAACATGCTCTATCCTGGCCACATCATTGCAAAACAATACTTCTGAAAGCAAGCTCTACTATGATGGCCTTGCTTCAAGCTCTTACCATGAATTTCTTGTCCTCTTCTGCCATCTTTAAACGCTTCTGAGCTTCTTCATATGCCTAACCTCGACATAATCAGGAAACAAATATACAATATAAATCAAACAGTAATTCCAAAAAAGCTTGCCAACAAATGCTGGATGCAATATTTTCAGGACTATGGACTTAGGCATGCAACAAAACAGCAGAGAGTTACAGAAAAGTTGGGAATAATGTCAGCAACAAAGTGGAACTTCCTCTTCTAAATAATATATAAGCATTAGGTATATTTCTCAAGTATGAAAGAGGAAGAAATCAGAGGAGTCCAAAACATGAGAACTCTGGAGCTGGCATAGCAGAGATTTGAAAGTGATTGAAAAGGAGTCAGCTACATGTTTCCATATTGGGAATGAAGGCCTTGCAAAGCCGGATTGAAATAAAAGATTCCATATCTCACTGAGTCAGCATTAAAAGTTTAGCCATTAATCTTGAACAAGACTGAATAAGAATTATACCATGGTTTAAAAGTAAGGCAAAACAGTATGTATACAAAGTTCTGAGACTTCTGCAAATTATCACAGTTCAATAATTTTGCACAATTTTTTTTGGCTCCCTGTTCCCACTTTCCCCAGAAATGGAAAGAATGCCTACAAAGACACGTAGAGAACTATGTCTGATTCCTGTTCCCAAAAATTTATTCAGGAATCTTTTCAGGTTTTCCACTTTTACCAAACATTGTCTACATTCTTTTAAGTCCGCCTTTTGGCTAGACTGGCTAAAAAAAAGCAGTGTTACATTCAAAAAAAACCTGCCTCTTGTTTTACACCTGAGTAGAAACATAGTGTATATACTCAGTAATATTCATAATGATATGCAGGTATAGATACATATGTATCTATATATTTGCAAGTGTGTGTAGATCTCTGATATCCAATTTTTAGCCAAATTTTCCAGCCCCAGGTGAAATGCTCCTAATGCAAAAATGGGTGATATAAGAAAAGAATGGGCAGAACAAGTTAAGACATGGCCAATCCAAAAGGGCTTCCCCATTTACGAAAGCAAAATCCCAAGGCTGAGACCACACCTTCTTGTCTGATCGCTCAAGGATATTGCGCGTCTTCTCTTTATCTTTGCGTTTGACACGTTCTGCAAAAGCGTCACGTTCTTCCAAGTCTTGCAGCCGCTCCCGTTCGCTCCGGTCCCATTCATCCTCTGAATCCTCTTCTGGAATCCTAGGCCAAAAAAAAGCAAGAATATCTGTGGCGTTCCTTATTTTTTTCTCCCAACTCTGCTTTTTGCAAGAGATGGATGCTCACCGTCCCTTGTCCTCTTCACTAAGCTTCTCATCAGAGTCTTTGTCTTCGTCTTCTTCCTTGCGCTGCCTCAGGTGTTTCTGCCGTTTCCGTTGCTTGCTCTCAGGACCTCGTGAGGGGTGGTGACGCTTTGAGCTCCGGGCTGCTGTTGTTTTACTGGTTTCTTCATCATCGCTGTCCTCCAACAGGGTATATGAACGATTCTTTTCCTGCAACGCTAAGGCCTGCTGCTCAGCTAATCTGGCTGGACGCTCCTGTGGCATCTGGTGTGGAACCTATGAACCATTGGGGGTGGTGAACAAACCAGTTAGAACTCCAAAACACTGCAATTTCTACATATATACCACATATAAAACTCTTGAGAATCTAGCTCTCGTTCTTTAGTACCAGCCTAGAAGCCACATGGCTTTCCCAATTTCTCCAAGTCTATTTGTAATAATTTTGACTTAAATATTGAACTCAGGAATATTCAAATCTTACTTCTGCCAAGATTTCATTAACTGGATCTGTTATGAAGTCTTCACCCTCCATTTATTGTTTTTATAACAGTGACCAACTTGTTGGGTCATTCTACAGATTCTCATTAGGTAGTTCATCTGAAATATGTGGAAACACAAAATCACTAAATGCTACATATTCTTTTCAAAATCTATTTTCACACTTCCATTCATTTCCTGTTGAATTTCTAAAGAAAGAAAAAATAATGGGATCTGGTGCAACCACCTTTATTATAGAGCAGGAACACAAAATAAGAATTGGTTTCTGCAGAAAAAAAATAATAAATTCCATTTCCATCTGTATGGAGAACTATTCCTAGCTTGAAATCAGGAAAAAGTGACAGTGGTGCCCTTCTGAAATTTTAAATTTCAACTCCCATCAGCTCCACCACTATAGCTACGGTATCAGTTTGTGTCCATCCAATCAATGCATTTCCTGGTTGAGTTTTCAAGGAATGTATCAGCTCCACTAAATGGACCAAACAAAGAAAACTATTTAGATGGGCTATAACAACAGAATCTTGCCAAGTATGATTGTGTTGTACCTCCTCCTCCTTCTTACAATTCAGTGAATTAGGGAGTGTCCACCAACACTTTACTCCCTTTTGAGTAGGCAATGGAGTCTGTATATCTCTAAAGGTCATCTTCTTTACTCTCTACAGAATTTAATAAGTGGACTCAGGTAATCAGATACAGTGCCTTCACATTCTTGCTCCTCCTTATCATTATCTATAATTATTGCTCTTTAAAGCTTTTTTGTCCTGATGCTCAGTAGAAAAGCTTTTAGAGTGATACACACACAGTCAGTGAAAAAGGGTCTACAATTTGAAAGTCATACTGAAAGAAGAAAATAGGAAAGGGGAGGGAAGAGGGGTATCATCTATACCAGGGCTTTTCAACCTTTTCACAGATTGAACCATTTTTAAGATATGGCAATATTCGAGTTCCACCAGTTGCCTAGCAAGGTGTCAAAAACTCGACAACCAAAAAAAAGAAAAGAAAAGAAAAGAAAAAAGTGATAAAGTACAGGTAGTTCTTGACTTACAACAGTTTGCTTAGTGACTGTTTGAAGTTACAACAGCCCTGAAAAAAGTGACTTATGACCATTTTTCACACTAAGGACCGTTGCAGCATCCCCAGGGTCATGTGATTTACATTTGGATGCTTGGCAACTGATTCATATTTATGATGGTCACATTGCACCAGGGTCATGTGATCCCCTTTTGCAACCTTCTGACAAGCAATGCTAAGATTCACTTAGCAACCATGTTACTAATTTAACTACTGCAGTGATTCACTTAACGAATGTAGCAGGAAAAGTTGTAAAATGGGACAAAACTCATTTATCAAATTTCTCACTCCTTTTATATCCTCTCTTCTCTCCCCCCTCCTTCTTTTATATCCTCTCTTCTCTCCCCCTTTATATCCTCTCTTCTCTCCCCCCTTCTTCTTTTATATCCTCTCTTCTCTCCCCCTTTATATCCTCTCTTCTCTCCCCTCTCCTTCTTTTATATCCTCTCTTCTTTTTCCCTCTTCTTTTATACTGTCTCTTCTCTCCCCCCACCCCTTTTCTCTTCGGTGTACCTCCAGCTGATCGCTCTCCTCAAGGCTGCACTTCTCCATGTCTCTTTTGCCGTCCCCTTCTCTTTCCCCTGTTCTTTTTTTTCCTCTCCCTCTACCACCAAAATCTGCTCCTTTGATAGCCTCTCCTCTCTCTCCCCCTCTCATTTTCTCTTCCGGGTGTGCTGGAAGCACCGATCAGCTGTAACTGCATGTGCTGATCCTGAGCTTTTAGCAGGACCCAGGCAACAGCTCGCACAGCTCCAGCTGAATCTCTGCCTGAAGATTGTGTGAGGCTGCCTGCCATTCCAAAGGCCGTTGCCGATCAGCTGGAGCTGCGCGTGCTGATCCTGGGCTCTCAGCAGAATCCAGGCAACACCTTGCGCAGCTCCAGCTGACTTTCCCACAAGCCTGTGTGGTGCTGCTGCCACTTCACCTCATCCACTTTTACACTTTTTTTTTTTACAGTGCTTTTCAACCCATCATACGCGTACCACCTGCCAGGTGCCGCCGTACCACCAGTGATATGCGTATCACCAGTTGAAAAGCCCTGATCTATACTATCTTATTCCATACAACAGGGTAGTTTTAATGATCATGGAACAGTTGCAAGCTTTCAAATTCAAAACAAAATTCAGGACAAATTGGTTTGGATCTCTTATGTTAAACAAAGCTAAAGCCAACAAAGCTAAAGAGAATTTGTTTCATACATTAAGAAAACAGGAAACAACCATTTTTGTTTTGTCTTCCTAGCGGTTTTAAAGAAAATCCTAGATGCAGCTTCGCATCTCTCAGTACCATTTAAGACTCTGATATATACATTTGAGGGCTTTCCATCATCTCATCTGAAATATAATTTGGCATATACTCTCATTTGCATTCTTTTAGAGAGTAGTTGAGGCCACATGGGAGGTTTCTCTGTGTCCTCAAGGTTATCTGAGTAGTGCAAGTGTGTGTGTGTGTGTGTGCGTGGAGCCTTCTCGGCTGCAGAATTTTTATTTTTTTTTGACCAGCTGTCTGCAAGGAATATAAATCTTTCCATTCCCCACCAATCCAGTCAGAACTGAAGAAGCTTCTTGGATAAGGTGACCAACCGTCCTCCTTTAGGGAGGACAGTCCTCCTTTTGTGAGTTCTGTCCTCCCTCAAAAAGTGTCCTCCTACATGTCCTCCTTTACGATATTTGAAGACTAATCTGCAGGGCTTTTTTTCCCCCTCATAGAACGCTCAGAATGGCGTTCCAGCACCTTTTTTTGATGTTTTTTTTTTCAACTTTTGCGTGAGCTGTGCTACTCCCCCTATTGGCTTTCGAAAGCCAGTAGGAATTGTGCTGAGCACGCCAAAACACCCAGCTGGCAAACTTTGCACATGCAAGTTGTCTGCAGCGAAGGCGAATTGGCAGGACCTTTGCACCACTCCCTGCTACCCAACTACACCATCTCCTAGTTAGTCCCGAAGATACTCGGAGGAGAATGGAGCGGTGACGCCACAGTAACTTTCTCTTGATCTTTGGCCCTGCTAGGGCAATAATGGCTGCGGGCGCAAGAGGCAGGGGTGGCGGGGCTGCTGCAGGTGGCGGTGTGAGGGGCGGCAGTGGCCGGCTGCCCCCCCATGCTGTGGGAGCCGCAGGGCCTGCTCTACATGGGGTTGCGCAGGGTGGGCGGTGGTGCTGGTGGGCCGGCTGCAGGCGGGGTGTGTCAATGGCGGGCTGCCCGCTGGGGCCAGAGCTGGCACAGCTGGTGCTTTGGGAGCCGCGGGGCCTGCTCTACACGGCGGGGCAGCAGTGCTGGCGGGGTGGCTGCGGGTGGGGGTGTGGCATGTAAGCATAATTACAATATAAAATGTTACTGTTACAAATGTTTTTTATTATGCATTTATCATATTATAGTGTATTCTGTATTATTGTTGCAATGAATAAAATGTTTCTTTTATTTACGATATTTTTTTCTTCAATTTATTTGTATCCTCTTTTTCACTGTAAAAAAGTTGATCACCTTAATGTTGTAGATATCTCCGAACACAATGCAGAGAGTCCCACTTAGCAATGGTTCAAAGTTATGACAAGCACCCCTTCCTCCCCCCCAAAAGGTACTTTGCACTGTCCTGCAGATCGCAATTTACTTTGTTTTCTGCATTTCCAATTTCTGGCAAAACAACAACAATCCATTGCGGACAATGGGTTCACTTAGTGACTGTGTCATTTGCTTAATGACCACTACAAAATCTTCACATGTGATGACTTCCTTAACAACTGGCATGACTGTAATTCCAGGCTCAGTTACAGTTGTAAGTCGAGGACTACCTATAACTCGGTTAGGGAAATCTGGCTTGTGAACCCAGTCTATAGTAGACCATGCTGATTTTCATAGCTGAGTACTTTCTGGGGAAAAGATCTGGAACTCTCAGAGGGAAGCTTACATCTATTTTGTGAAATGTTAATACGGATTTGGATTATTATTATTATTATTCATACAGAGCACTTCCTGTTTCTCACCCCTTTTTTCGACAGCCCCGCCTCTGACAGCCTCCCCCCCCCCACTAGTCTCGCTCTTCGAAGAGGGTCGCGCGCTCAACTGCCAAACCGTCTCACCCGGTCCCAGAGTTGCTGGGCGAAGGCGCGCGCGGTGGGGTCGGTCACCCGCAGCGTCTCGGTCTCTTCCAAGCGAGTGAGCAAGTCCTCCGGAGTCCGGCTCCGCTGGGCCAGGCCCACCATGAAGGCAACGACATGGCGCTCGCTGAGCCCCAGAAGGGTGTGGAGCTGGTTCGATACCCAACGCTCCAACTCTCCCGCCATTGCGGCAGGACGCCGAACCCCAAATCTCGCTTCGAGCTGCGTGATAGTATTTCCGAGCTCGTGCTGCTGGGAGCCAATCAGCAAGCTCGAAAAGGCGAAAAAGTTCGTCATCTTAAAGCGACATTCCAAAAGCAAGGCTAACGTGGCTCTCGAGTTTCGGTCGCTCTCTAATTGGAATTGTGGGAATTGAAGTCCAGTACCCCAGGAAAGCCTCTGGCTGAAGCTCTGAACGGGGTTTCCTAGCCCTCCTCAGGCTGCAATTCCCATCATCCCCAATCAATATAACAAATGGTCAAGGATGATAGGTTGCTGCATTAGAAATCCTAGCAACACAAACGTTTGAACAGGTTATGGCAGTTTCGCGTACCTATGTAATCTGCAGTTTAGTCTACTCTTCCACATTTTTAGTGTTTTGTGTGTGTGAATCAGGTTATGTGCCAAAAGGCATTATCTGATGAAGAAAGATATTCCTTTGGAAATAGGGAAATCATAAGTAATTCCATTCAAGAGTGGGTGTTTTGAAATCAAGGATTTTGCTTCCTGAATACCGTATCCTTAGCAGCTTTTCATATGTTCTGTGTTTTAGACTGCAGTGCGTGGAGAATGCAGAAGAGCTACTTTATTTAAACTATTGGCCATTACCATCTTTCCATGCTGTGCTACTTGCTCTTTAATTTCCCCTTCTTTATTTTAGAACCTCACTTGGGTTCCCTCAGACTGGATCTCCCCCCCCCCAAAAAAAAATCAGGATTATTTTTTTTTCCTGAAGAACACCTGATCCATATGTGAGATGTCAGGAACAAGTTTCAATCCTTCCCTTATTAAGTGTAATAAAACTAAGGGAGAAGTATAGTAAGATCCTTTGTTGTGTGCTTTATTTGTTGCCGTAGCCTAGAGCAAATCATTCCTTATTCTAACATAAGGATGATTCTATTTGATTATGCTAGGGTTGAGGGAAAGAGGAACCTGCCCTGTGAATTACTTTGGTCTTGAAGAGGAGAACAGTTATAGCACATGCAGTTAGGTCTTCCCCTAGCTTCATTGGTTGCCAGTTTGCTTCTGGATTCAGTTCAAGGTTCTGGTTTTAACCTTCAAAGTCCTGTATGGAATGGGGCTAGGTTATTTGAGAGACCACTTCTCCCTGGTTACATCTACTTATTCCTGCAAGTCCATCAGGAGGGTTATGAGTAACATATGCTAAGGACTTTCAACCGATAGCACCTGCCCTTTGGAACACCATTATCCCTAATGTGAGATTAGCCCCAACTCTATTAATCTTCTAGATGTCTCTTAAAATGTGTTTCCCCCCCATAGTTTCCCATAGAAACAGGGAGCCTACAAAATGGTTACATTGATCCATTCTTCCTCTCTTATTTATAAGCATGCTTTATGACTTTAATGGTTGTTTAGACTTTTTAACTCTTTGTTTCATTGTAACAACCCAGGGTCACATGAGATGAACGGCTATACAAATTCGTTAAATAAATAAAGGTAAGAATTAAATGTTGTTTTGCCGGAGCACACCAAAGTCTAGCTAGCCCAGCATTCTGCTTCCAACAGTGCATAGGATATAACAGGTATATGTGACCATCAAACCATGAAGGACCATCTTCTTCTTGTCCTTTCTTTTAAGTACTGCATTCAAGATAATTATTTTAAGGGAAAGATCTACGTAGCTGTCATGATGAGTAGAGGAATAAAGACAACTAGATTATCGTGCAACATCATTCTGGTTTATTGTTAATAATAATAATAATTACATGTAACAAAAAACACTGATGGAAATGGCTGGACACAGCTTCTTCAGCCCTCATTTAACATACATCGATCTTTGCAGACCCCATCACACGCCTATCAAAGAAAAAGATGTCTGCAGTATTCAGTCACTCACTCACTTATTCATGGGCTTTATGCTTGGCTGTCCCGGCAGTGCAAAATAAAAGGAGAAATGATAATTAACAAGGGTGCACAGATAGATAAATTAGTAATGAAGGGAGAGAGAAGATATGTAATTTTCTCTTCTGCACCTTCCATTCAAACTTTTACTTCTTCCGCTTGACAGTTTTCGTTTCTAAAGCCTCACCTCTCTCCTCCCATACATTCGTCAACTTCCTTTCAATTTGCATTCTTGTTCCATTGATCAGTTGTGCCATTCTTTGAGTAATTTAATTGAGCAAGTCAACCAAGCTTCACAGCTGGGGAAAAGGGGATTCCTGTTCAACAATTTAGAAACAGTTTCAATTTAATTTGGATACTTCCATCTTAACTTCAGACTTTCAGCCAAGAGGACAAAGGAATTATACTTTTGGTTCCAAAATGTGGAATTGTGAAATATTACAGCCCTGAGACAGGACCTGGGTTGTGGAGGGCTTGGAGGGCCTCACTGGCCCTCAGCTTCCCTGAGTCAACCCACCTCCTCATTTTTTTTAATTATCAGCACTACAAATGATTGGCCTGCTGCCTCACTGCCCAAGGTGGAAGGTCATCCTGAGAGACATATAGCTCCTTCTTCTGATCAAAGACGAACACGTCTTCATCAAGGTGTGCAAGCTGAACAGTGGTGCTCAGATGTTCAGATGGTGCATAGAAGTAGTCAGGTTAACATCTTCAAACAAATGTAACATGGCTTTCCTTAATCTTAACTAAATTAAGATTTTATCCTAGTTAAAAATACTATGCAATGCAGAATGGCAAGTACAGGTAGTTCTTGACTTACAACCATGATAGGGAAATTCATCATTAAGCAATGAGGTCACTAAGTGAATCATCCATGGCTGTTAAGCAACGTATCCTGTGACTGTGACTTGCAACCTCCTGAGGGCTTTTCCATTGATTTTTGCTTGTTGGAATCTGGATGAGAAGGTCACAAATGGCAATCACATGGTTGTTGTTAAGTGTGAGCTGGTTGCAAAGTGCCTGAATCACAATCACATGACCATGGGGACATTGCAATGGTCTTAAGCATGAGAACCAGCTATACGTCACATCATAACTTTGAATGGTTGCTAAACAAATGGTCATGAAGTGAGGATTACCTGTACTTATCAAAATGGATGGTAGAACAATAATATTACTAGTATTATTGCTACTACTAATAATACATTTTTGGCCAAAGAATCCAAAGTCATCTGGGGTGAGGGGGTGGGGAAGGTCAATTTGGAAGCACAATTGTCCAACTGAAGGGGCAATCCTTTGAGTGTGTGGTTGTGGATAACGTCCAGACCTTTTGTACCCTCCCCTGTGGCCACCCCTGAAAGCATCACTTCATTTTTTTAACATTCAAGACTCTGTTCACTTCACTTCATGCCCACCCATCTAAGTCCATATGAGTTGTGAATTCTAAACATGAAATGGATACGACTAAAACCAGAAGTTATACTTTTCTCCTGATTCTGCTTTGTTTGTCCATTCCACCCCCCCTGCCTCCCCCCCTTGTTCCACTTCCATACTTTAGCCTGGCAGTCCCACAAGACCACCTCAGCCTAAACTCAAAGAGAGCGAAAACACAAAATGCCACCACAAAGAACAACGGTCTCTGCCCCTGTGCAGAGATAACCTTTCCCTAATTGTTCAGTTCCATGCCTTACTAAGTGCTCTTGATTTAAAACACAGAGAGGCCTGTCCCCATTGCCCAGTTGCATGCCATATTACTCACACCTAGAGTCATGCTATGTTGAATTGACTTCCTCTTCAATGGCCCCCCTCCCACCCCGGAATACTGATAAGCAGTGTGTAACCTACCCCGGTCGCCCCCCCCCCAAAAAATGGTGCTTTGCTTTGTTTTCCTTTAAACATCATAACAAGACAAGATACTTTATAAAGAAAAAAAAAGCAGAAAAACAACAACAACAACCAGACAAAGTTACATCAATGTCCCTCAGCCCGGAGCTGAAGCTTTCAAATGCTGTGTGGTTGATGGTAAGGAGTAAAATAGATTCAATGATGTTAGCCCTTGGTGTTTGAAGGTTCAATGGTCTTTCCTCAGGGAAAATTTTAAAACATGTCCACAGGCTCCTCAGTGACTGACAGGAGCAGAAGGAAAAACATTGGTTGAGATTCCCTTCTAGATTGGGCTGCATTTCACACAATTTGGAGCCATCTAGATGTGGGGTAGTTTTTCCTAAGCAAAGAGGTTCTGTTTTCAGGTTCAGCGCGGAGAGAAGAGCCATATCAAGGGTGAAGATGCTGTGTTAACTCCTGAAGGGAGAAACGCACAGCGTTCAAAACTGTAGGAAAAGGCTGATAGGTCTTTATTGGTCCCTGTTTCTTTTTCCTTGGTGTGTCAGTCATTGGAAGACAAAAAGATATTCAAGGTCCAGCCGAAGGATTTTGAAACACGGTTCCAATCTTGAAATAGATTCCATTTTTTCCTGTACCAGGAAAGAAAGACGCTAAGCTATCGCCGACAGGACTCATCTAGAAAAAGGGAAAGAAAGAATACCAGCATAGTTAGTAAAGGAGGAAAACAACAACTCCTGAGTTTGCATTCCCCCTTTTGGCACTTGTTAAAAAGGCCTTTAGATGGCACTTCAGTATTAGCTCTAAGGCTCCTGTTTATTTCTATTCTTCCAACTATAGCATTTCTGGTTTTACAAGTCTCTCATCTATTTATAATGGTACAGGGTGGTTTTTTTGGAGGAGGGGGAGAGATCTGGATGGAAATTAGGGTTTTCATCTGATCCCAATTACCAATACTTGTAGACTGATCATTTAAAAAAAACTTTGCTCTCCTTTTGTTGTTATTGTCAGATATAATTCTGTTCATCAGAATCGTAAAACAAATATTCACAGACAGTTTTTCTTCAAGGCTGTTGAAAGCTCTGTCCATCATGGAAATGGATTATATTATTCCTTAACCAAATCTTGAATTCAACTCAGTGAATGTGCTTTTTTTTTTATCAGTAAGGGGTTGATATTTGTGAACGTTTCCAGCTGTAACATGCTTGAAAGTTCCCACTATATGAAAATATGCAGGGATTTTTCAAAAAAGCCAACACAGTGCTGGGTTGCATTAACAGAGGGATAGAATCAAGATCACGTGAAGTATTAATACTACTTTACAATGCCTTGGTAAGGCCACACTTGGAATACTGCATCCAGTTTTGGTCATCATGATGTAAAAAAGATGTTGAGACTCTAAAAAGAGTACAGAGAAGAGCAACAAAGATGATTAAGGGACTGGAGGCTAAAACATATAAGGAACAGTTGCTGGAATTGGGTATGTCTAGTTTAGTGAAGAGAAGGACGGGGGGGGGGGGAACATGATAGCCGTGTTGCAATATCTCAGGGGCTGCCACAAAGAAGAGGGAGTCAAGCTATTCTCCAAGGTGCCTGAAGGCAGGACAAGAAGCAATGGATGGAAACTAATCAAGGAGAGAAGCAACCTAGAACTAAGGAGAAACTTCCTGACAGTTAGAACAATTAACCAATGGAACAACCTGCCTCCAGAAGCGGTGAATGCTCCAACACTGGAAGTTTTTAAGAAGAGATTGGACAACTATTTGTCTGAAATGGTATAGGGTTTCCTGCCTGAGCAGGGGGTTGGACTCGATGACCTCCAAGGTCCCTTCCAACTTTATTATTATTATTATTATTATTATTATTATTATTATTATTATTACTGGTTGTTTCAAGTCGAACAACAGACAGACATGTAACAATTCCTCAATCTCTGTATGATGGCAGTTGTCTACAACACTCTTCTTTTTCCAATAAACAGAACCAGTTGCCAGCCCATTGTAGCCCAATGTTGTATAACAGTATAATAGAATATCAGAGTTGGAAGGGACCTTGGAGGTCTTCTAGTCCAACCCCCTGTTCAGGCAGGAAGCCCTATACCATTTCAGACAAATAGTTGTCCAATCTCTTCTTAGAAACCTCCAGTGTTGGAGCAGCCACAACTTCTGGAGTCAAGTCGTTCCACTGATTAATTGTTCTAACTGTCAGGAAATTTCTCCTTAGTTCTAAGTTGCTTCTTTCCTTGGTTAGTTTCCAATTGTAACTTACAAGTTACAATTCAAAACCCAGCTAAAGAGACAGAATCTGTGTCAAGAGTGATTGGGGAAAGATTTTGCAATCCACTCTAATCCAAGCATTGCCAGGGGATCCCAGATACTCACCTACAATAAGTGGTTTGCTCCTGAGCAGGCCAGGGAGGCCACGATGAAGCAGCAGCAACTCCTCTTCTTCTTCCTCCTCATCCCCAGGGGGGTTTGTGCTAACCAAAGATTCTGACTCTTCTGGGGGCCCAAACTCCTCCAGTAGGGAACTCTCTGATGGGTACTGGAATGTCCTCTCCAGCTGGTTCTCACTGAATGAAATCCTAAGCTGCAGGTGGAGAGAGAAAGAGGGATGAACGGATGGATGAATGGATGGTAGGTAAATACCACAACAGCATGATGCAAGATCAGGTTCTTGGCCCATTTCAAACTAGATTTGCCTTCCCTTGTTTGATGCCTTTGGGATGCCATACAAACGTGATGGACCTCCATCCCCTTAATCCATAGAGAACAGAGTAAAACATGGAGCTGAAGAATTCACATTTGCAGGACATCAGTTAAAAGGTTTTCACTAAATTAATAGTAAAATCTTAATAATAATAATAATAATAATAATAATAATAATAATAATAATAATAATAATAATTGAAAGGGACCTTGGAGGTCATCTAGTCCAACCCCATTCTCAGGCAGGAAACCCCTATACCATTTTGGACAAATGGCTGTCCAGTCTCTTCTTAAAAACTTTCAGTGTTGGAGCATTCACAGCTTCTGGAGGCAGGTTGTTCCACTGATTAATTGTTCTAACTGTCAGGAAATTTCTCCTTAATTCTAGGTTGCTTCTCTCTTTGGTTAGTTTCCACCTGTTGCTTCTTGTCCTGCCTTCAGGTATTTTGGAGAAAAGCAGCAACTGAGATATTGGAACACTGATATCATGTCACCCCTTGTCCTTCTCTTCATTAAACTAGACATGCCCAATTCCAGCAACCGTTCCTTATATGTTTTAGCCTCTAGTCCCCTAATCATTTTTGTATATGTGTATTCAAAAATAAGGTCTATTAATTTAATGGAATTTACTTTGAGCCAGGTAAAGTAAGTAGTATAGGGGGTACCTTGCTCAATAGTAGTAACTGTGAGAGGGACCTCGGAGTCCTATTGGACAATCACTTAAATATGAGCCAGCAGTGTGCTGCAGCTGCCAAAAAGGCCAACACAGTGCTAGGCTGCATTAACAGAGGGATAGAATCAAGATCACGTGAAGTATTAATACCACTTTACAATGCCTTGGTAAGGCCACACTTGGAATACTGCATCCAGTTTTGATCACCACAATGTAAAAAAGATGTTGAGACTCTAGAAAGAGTACAGAGAAGAGCAACAAAGATGATTAGGGGACTGGAGGCTAAAACATATAAGGAACTGCTGCTGGAATTGGGTATGTCTAGTTTAACAAAGAGAAGGACGAGGGGGGACATGATAGCAGTGTTCCAATATCTCAGGGGCTGCCCCAAAGAAGAGGGTGTCAAACTATTTTCCAAGGCGCCTGAAGGCAGGACAAGAAGCAATACATGGAAACTAATCAAGGAGAGAAGCAACCTAGAGCTAAGGAGAAACTTCCTGACAGTTAGAACAATTAACCAGTGGAACAACCTGCCTCCAGAAGTGGTGAATGCTCCAATACTGGAAGTTTTTAAGAAGAGACAGCCATTTGTCCGAAATGGTATAAGGTTTCCTGCCTAAGCAGGGGGTTGGACTAGATGACCTCCAGGGTCCCTTCCAACTTTATTATTATTAAGTAGTCTGACAACTTGCAGAGGCAGGCCCCTTCTATTCCCACAGGCTCATCCTATATATTGTACCCATATGGCAGGGAAATCTGTAGCCTGCAGGAACTTTTTGTTCTTGAAGGAAAATCCTGGTAGAGTATTGCCAATCAGAATTTGATGCAAAGAACATAGTGTTAAATTATAGAACCACAAACCCATGATTTTATTTGAAGTACCAGAAATTCATGGATTTCAACACACAACAATCCCTTTCTAGTTGCCCCTAATCTTCATTTTCAGAGGTATAATTTAAGAGATCAGGGAGAATGATCGATTTTCACCACTTTGATACATTGCCCAGAAAACAGTTTAAAGAGGCACGAATTACTAAATCTTCATAGATCTGGCCCTTTAAGATGCCTAGATGGAACAAGCTGTGGGGAAGGCCAATCATATCCCATATACACTGCTTTGAGCTCGCTAAGGTAAGGTGGGCTATAAATTACCTCATATTATCATATCATTCATCAGATGGCTTGGAGACCCAATGGGGGAGCTTTGTGCTGGAGGTGGTTGACTAATCAAAATTCATCCACCATCATCACCACCTCTCCCCATTATGTCTGGCTCCCTTCTTAACCATCCTGTGTCAATGATTTTATCTGTTAATGTTTTTATCTGCTGTGTTTTTATGATGGATGATTTTAATGTTTTTTTATTTTTTTTATGTTGTAAGCTGTCCAGAATTGTTAGATAGATAGATAGATAGATAGATAGATAGATAGATAGATAGATAGATAGATAGATAGATAGATAGATAGATATTCATTGTAAGTATAAATGAATGCTATTGGTACACATCTGCTTCTACCTTAAGTCTCCAACAGAGATGGTCTTTAAAGTTACAGCAAATCATAGTCTGGCCCTTTACTCTCTGAAGGGAGGCTATACTGTAGTATACAGGTAATTCCGTGAGACTCCAGGGGTTAAATCTCTTAGGAAGCAAAAGATGCCTTATAAGAAAACAAAGGCTTAATGAGTGTGTGCTGCACTTGTGGTGCAGTAGCTACATTTAGAGCCATAGGAGAATTGCACATTTTAGTCCAGGATTGGAACATGGGAGTTGTAGTACAGCTCATCTGGAAAGCCCAGTAAGATGAAAGGAAAGTGTGTAATTGAGTATGTGTGGCCGCTGGAGACCTAAATTAAGGGAAAGGTTGCAGGCAAGACAGCCAATTATGTCTGCCTTGCAGCAAAACCCTCTTATCAAAAAAGGAGAATATTTGTAGCTCAGGGTTGAAATTAGAGGTCCCTGAGCTTGGTTGTTTTCTTGCAGACGTTTCATTATCCAAACTAGGTGGCATCATAACTGCTAGCACTGATGGTGTTACCTAGTTTGCATAATGAAATATCTGCAAGAAAATAACCAAGCTCAGATAGCATCCAGGACTCCTGAAAACCTTCTCATGTCCTGCTTCTTTAGCTGTTTTCAAAAACATTTATTGTAAAAAAATGCAAGGTACTACATCTGGGTAAGAAAAATGAAAAAAGCACATATAGTATGGGAGGAATCCAGCTGAGCAGCAGTACATGTGAAAAGGACCTCGGTGTCCTAGTGGATCATCGATTGAACATGAGGCAACAATGTGAAGCAGCTGTAAAAAAGGCAAACACAATCCTGGGGTGTATCAAGAGAAGCATAGAGTCCAGATCACGTGAAGTTATTATTCCCCTCTACTCTACCTTGGTCCGACCTCACCTGGAGTACTGTGTCCAGTTCTGGTCACCCCAGTTCAAGGAAGACATTGACAAACTGGAGCAGGTTCAAAGGAGAGCTACCAAAATGGTGAACGGTCTACAAACCATGTCCTATGAGGAACGGTTAAAGGAATTAGGAATGTTTAGTCTACAGAAAAGAAGACTGAGAGGAGACATGATAGCTGTCTACAAATACCTGAAGGGCTGTCACAGTGCAGAGGGATCAGCCCTGTTCTCACTTGCCCAAGGAAGGACTAGAAACAATGGGATGAAACTGCAGGGGAAAAGATTCAGATTAGATGTTAGAAAAAAATTTCTAACAGTATGGGTGATCGACCAGTGGAACAGGTTGCCACAGGAGGTGGTGAGCTCCCCTTCGATGGAGGTCTTCAAGCAGAGATGGACGGCCATCTGTCTGGGATGGTTTAGGATATCCTGCCTAGAGCAGGGGGTTGGACTCGATGACCCGGGAGGTCCCCTCCAACTCTACGATTCTATGATTCTAATTTGCTTGGGTTAAATGGCAGAAATTTGAATACCAAAAAAAAAAAAAAAGTTGAGGGATTACAAGCAAAAGTGACTGCAGTGTCTTAGGATATATAAAGAAAGAGGTTGCAAACTTTTGGCCAATAAATCTCTTCCTAGGACAGTGATGGCGAATCTTTTAGAGACCGAGTGCCAAAACCGCAACCCAAAACCTATTTATTTATTGCAAAGTGCCAGGGGCGCATCAGCATTGTGGTACCCGGGGGGGGCAGGGAGGCACCTCTGTGTGCTGCCACTGGCACGCAAAAACCGGGGGTGCAAAAATGGGCCACCGTGCTGCAAGACGCAAACACAGCCAGCATGGCACCACAGGGTGCAGATACAAGGCACTGCACCACGCAAGAACAGGGCAGGGCTAGTGAGTATCACACAGGCAGTAGCCCTGCCCCATTTGCAGTGCGTGCATGCTAGCAGCTCCATGCGTGCATGCACGCATGTAAAATGCTTCCCCTCCCTTTTCTTCCAGTCCACCAATCAACAATGGTTGGTGACCTTTGCTCTACCACCTCTACTCGAGCTTGCTAGTCGGCCGCTTTGCCTCCTTTATGCTGGGCGGGGCTCCTGCTCCGGGCGGTGGCGGCGTCCTGATGGATCTGCTGCTGGCGGCGGCAGTGCGCGTGCCAACAGAGAGGGCTCTGAGTGCCACCTCTGGCACGCATGCCATAGATTCACCACCACTGTTCTAGGATGTCTCACCATCCCAGATCACACCCAAATCAGGTGATACACTTTCAGAAAATAATATTAAATTGCCCCATAGGCACTCCTGTGGCCGGAGGGTATCTCTTATGTGTGAGAGAAGAGCTTATAGGTTTTGTCATCCTTGGAGATTTTTAAGAAGAGACTGAAGGGCTACCTCTCAGGGGTGGTTTAATTTATTTTCATGCTCTCTGGGCAGAATTGGACTAGATATACCTTGTGGAATTCCATTCCAATTCTGTGACTTTAGAATCAGGTATGCTTTTTGTCATCCACTAGCTTAATATGCAAGAAAGCCCAGCAGTCAAAAATAACAAGAGGAAGGTATCCCATGAGAATCTCTCAAAGTCATAGGGAATTAGATGGTATATACATTAAATAGATAGATAGATAGATAGATAGATAGATAGATAGATAGATAGATAGATAGATAGATAGATAGATAGATAGATAGATAGATAGATAGATAGATAGATAATGTGGGGAGTCAGCCCCCCCAGAGAAGGAATTATTAAAAGGGCAGAAAAAATATATTTCCTCAAAAGATCTTAAAGAAGCAGAAAAGCATGCCCAGTTTTTTCAATAACCCCAAATCTCCCTCCCCCAAGCAGAAACCAGCTCTGTAGAAATGCAGATATAAATAATCCAGGAAAGTTGGAGGCCCCCAGCTAGAAGATTAAGAAGACAAAGACACCTAAAATCTACATACCCCACCCAAACTCTAAGACAGGACATAATAGGATTAACCCACAGATGCCAAAGGGACACAGGTAAAAATACAAGACACAGGAAATACAAAGCCTCAAACAGGAACAGGAAACCACCTCAAGAGCCCCAGAGGGTATAAAAACCCACTCCCTACATGTGCTCTCTCTCTTTTTCTGCCAGAGCCATTTTTCTGTCTGGCTCTCCTCTTCAATAAACTGCAACCTTCTTTCTAAAGCAGTCGCCATGTTGTTTATTCCTGGCTGGACTGAACCATGATGAAGACTTTTCGATATAGATAGAGATAGATAGATAGATAGATAGATAGATAGATAGATAGATAGATAGATAGATAGATAGATAGATAGATAGATAGATAGATAGATAGATAGCCAGACAGACAGACAGACAGACAGACAGACAGATAGATAGGATGCTTAGGTAGACTGTCTAACTGATCTCAAGCCAGCCTCCCCACAGGATGATCCCCATTTGCGGTTCACGTCAATATGTGTATAGTAATGTGTGCTACATAACAAGAACACCTGGAAAAAAACCTCAGCAAGAGCCAGTTTGGTATAATGGTTAAGGTGCTGGCTAGAAACCAGGAGACTGTGGGTTCTAGTTCTGCTTTAGGCATGAAAGCCAGCACTGTGACCTTGGGCCAATCTTTATTTCTCAGCCCACCCTACCCCACAGGATTTTTCGTGGAGAAAATAGGAGGAAGATGTATTAGGCAAATTTGTCACCTTGAGTTATTTATAAAAATAATAAAAAGAGGTATAAACATCAAATATATGAATAAAAACACAAAGTTACCCTATCAAAGGAGCTTACAGTGTTAAGTAAATGAATAGTGGGAAGGGATGAAGATCAGAGTGGCAAACTGACAGCTACACCTTCAAATTCTGGGCCAGCTGCCTTATGCTGCGTTTGTCTATTGGTCCATCTAGCTCCATCTTGTAGACCTGTTCTTGAACTTTCCACAGAGTTTCCTAGCTGCTCCTGAAGATTCAGCTTCTCTTTTAAGCTTTCTGGGCAGATCTCAAGAGACACAGCTTAATGGGTGCATTCCATAATAAGCATGCAACGGATTGCAGAATTGATCTTATTTAGAATAAAAGCTATCTAACAGGATGGAAAGTTTGGATCAAGGGCTTGCCCTGGCCTCGGAGATCAAGGGGCAGTTGAGAAGAACCTACTTCAGGGGTCTTCAGACTTGGCCCTTTTATGAGTTGTGGGCTTCAACTCCCAGAATTCCTCAGCCAGCGTGCCTGGCTGAGGAATTCTGGGAGTTGAAGTCCACAAGTCATAAAAGGGCCAAGTCTGAAGACCCCTGACCTACTTTGATGGCAACAGCTTATAGAGCAGGCATTCAGAAACAATGTGAAGTGACAAAGAGTGCCTGTGAACATGTACAGCAGACATTTCCTGTGTCCCATGAATGCTTTTAATGAATGAGGATTTGTACTGAAGGTCCTTGTAGCAGATTCCATCTGGAGTTCCATCTTTTCTTGTCCATGAGATAAGAGCTTAAACCATACTATGTGGCTTTTTAGCAAGCTAAAAACTCAGCAACGTGAAGAGGTGGGTGGCAGAAAAAAAAATACAGAAGAAAATCTTTTGCCCTATAAATCTAATTCCATGCTGAATTAGAGAAGCCAAGCATAAGAGGGATTTTGCTAGGTCTAACTCAGGGGTAGGCTACCTTGGCTCTTTTATGACTGGTGGACTTCAACTCCCAGAATTCCTGAGCCAGCCATGCTGAGGGGAAAGGGAGAGGTTTCCAAGCTGAGCCATGCTGGCTCAGGAATTCTGGGAGTTGAAGTCCACGAGTCATAAAAGAGCCAAGGTTGCCTACCCCTGGTCTAACTGAAAATCCTGTTTTTCATTTCTTATGAAAGAAGGACATGAAGGTAATAATCTTGCTGAGTATACCACCTGCAAAATTGACAGAAGGTGGGGGAATCCTTCCCCAACTCAAGATTTATGGATGTCAACTTCCAGAATTCTCAGCCTACATGGCCACAGTCCCTGAATTGGAAGTATATCTCTTGGCACCACTTGCCTCCTAGGGTTGATATAAGAAAAGGTGCAAAGAAAAAAATGCAAAGAAAAGGACACAAACAAAAAAACACCAAGCACCTCATTTATACAGCTTTCAAATATACTCTATAAATGATTCGTCGTGCAGATTGAGGTTTGCAAACTCAGGAAGCCTATTTTTAATCGGAAAGCTGGCAGGGTTTTCACCAATTCTGCCCAAGAAAGGTGAGGTCTTATCTCCATGCTTCTCTTTCCTGTACTGTCCTCAACTTACAACCATTTGTTTAATGACCATTTGACTTTACAACAGCAGTGGAAAAAAGTGACTTATGATAAGGTGACCAACCGTCCTCCTTTAGGGAGGACAGTCCTCCTTTTGTGAGTTCTGTCCTCCCTAGAAAAGTGTCCTCTTACATGTCCTCCTTTTTGATATTTGAAGACTAATCTGCAGGGCTTTTTTTTTTTCCTCATAAAATGCTCAGAACGGCGTTCCGACACCTTTTTTTGATTTTTTTTTCAACTTTTGCATGAGTTGTGCTACTCCCCCATTGGCTTTCAAAAGCCAATAGGAATTGCTGCTGAGTGCGCCAAAACACCCGGCCGGCAAACTTTGCACATGCAAGTTGTCTGCAGCGAAGGCGAATTGGCAGGAACTTTGCACCCCTCGCTGCTACCCAACTGCACCATCTCCTAGTTAGTCCCGAAAATACCTGGAGGAGATTGGAGCGGCAATGCCATGGTAACTTTCTCTTGATCTTCGGCCCTGCTAGGGCAATAACGGCTGCGAGCGCCAGAGGCAGGGGCGGCGGGACTGCTGCGGGCGGGGGTGTGAGGAGCGGCGGTGGCCGGCTGCCCCCCTGTGCTGTGGGAGCCACGGGGCCTGCTCTACACGGGGCTGTGCAGGGTGGGCGGTGGTGCTGGCGGGGCGGCTGCAGGCGGGGTGTGTCAATGGTGGGCTGCTCCCCGGGGCCGGAGCCAGCACAGCTGGTGCTTTGGGAGCTGCGGGGCCCACTCTACACAGTGGGGCAGCAGTGCTGTCGGGGCGGCTGCAGGCGGGGGCGCGGCATGTAAGCATAATTACAATATAAAATGTTATTGTTACAAATGTTTTTATTATGCATTTATCATATTATAGTGTATTCTGTATTATTGTTGCAATGAATAAAATGTTTCTTTTATTTACGATATTTTTTCTTCAATTTATTTGTGTCCTCCTTTTCATTGTAAAAAGGTTGGTCACCTTACTTATGACTACTGTTCACACTTACAACTGTTGTGGCATCCCCATGGTCACGGTGTCAAAATTTGGACACTTGGCAACTGGTGTGTCTTTATGACAACTTCAGTGTCCTGGGGTCGTGAGAGCCCCTTTTCCGATCTTCCAACAAGCCAAGTCAATGGGGAAAACAGATTCACTTAACAACCGTGTTACTAATTGAACAACTGTAGGGATTCACTTAACAGCGGTGGAAGGAAAGGTCGTAAAATGGGGCAAAACTCACTTAACAACTATCCTCCTTAGCAATGGAAATGTTGGGCTTACTTGTGATCATAAATGGAGAACCATCTGAAATGGTATGAAGGCTCCTGCCTTGGCCTCTTCCCCATTTCAGTGCAGGTTCTTCCTAGCCCTGCTGTAGAGAGTTCAGCAGAACTTCTCAAGTAGTTCCCATGGGAATTAATCTACGTTAATCCCAATTAAGTGAAGTCTATTAAGGACAAGGGTAGAGGTGAAGGTGGAGGAGGAGAGGCAGAGATTGGTTTGTAAATCAAGTTGACAGCAGGAGCAATAGAGGCTGGTTTGGATACCTCTGCTCTGTTTAACAGCCACTTGATCTTCAAACGCCAGCAAAACTATCCAACAGATATATTATTAGGCCTAATTTCAAGGTCCTTATATTTACATGTATTTATATGTATATTTCCTAATCTGATACAAAGTCTGCCCTAACTCTTTTTGTAATACTATGCTATCCCTACAAGAAATACAAAAATTTAGGAAGATCTTTTTATTTATTTTTATATGAATAAAATGCTATCGCTTAAAGTCACAGAAGTGTCCAAAGAAACATGAATTCCTCGGCAATGGTCTTAATAAAACATAAACCAATCTCCCCAATCACAGGTCTTCTAGATGTGTGGGATAACAGCTCTCACAATCCTCAACAGATCAGGGTTTCTAGCCAGGGAGTTAGGGTGTTTGTGGTCCTCTGTTGTGATTTTGAATGTTGCAGTGAGTGCAAAGGCCCTGAAATGATTGACAAGCTCAAAGCCCCCTTTTACTGAATGATTTATTTTCCCCTCTAAGTCAATAAAAGGCACTTCTGATTTTTCTGCTATAATCCCCACCATCTAATACCCCCTTTTAACCACTTTTTTTTAAAAAAAAAATACAACAGGTTGAGACAAGGTTACTTACGGGACCAGGTTACTTACGGGACCGTCTGCTGCCCCATGAATCCCAGCGGCCGGTTAGGGCCCACAGAGTCGGCCTTCTCCAGGTCCCGTCAGCCAGACAGTGTCGCCTGGCGGGGCCTAGGGGAAGAGCCTTCTCTATTGCAGCCCCGGCCCTCTGGAACCAACTTCCCCCGGAGATCCGTGTCGCCCCCACCCTCTCCGCCTTTCGTAAATTACTTAAAACACACCTCTGCCGGCAGGCCTGGGGCAGTTAACATCTTGCCCCAAGCCAGTGTATGTCTGTGTGTATGTTGAATGATTGGTTTTTCTTTTAAATTAAGGGGTTTTATATACATGTATTTTTAAATGTTGATTTCTATTATGTTGTGAGCCGCCCTGAGTTCTCCGGAACAGGGCGGCATAGAAGTCAAATAAATAATAATAATAAATAATAATAATCATTGGGTGTTAACTAAAATTAATTGGTTATATTATATGTTATATTACTAATTAATATTATATTATAATTAAAATCAGTGCCAACTGACAGCAACACCAGGAGTATTAGAAGCTGGAGAAGTTCCAGGGCCTGAAGCGAGAATGAGAGAGAACGTGGATGGAAAAGGCCAAAGTGGTTCCTGTTGTGGTAGGAACACTCAGGGCTGTGACTCCTAAATTGGGAGAGTGGCTCCAACAGATCTCAGGAACAACCTCAAAACTAGAAGACCTCGGATGTCCTTTCCAGCCCTAGGATTTTATGTTCTATGTTCTAAGCTCTCTGTCCAGTAGAGTGCAGTGCTAGGAACAGTTAAGATGCTACGCAGACTCCTCAGTCTCCCAGACTCTGGGAGATGACCCAAATTGAGGGAGACATAGACCGCCCACAAGGATTAACAACAGAATAACAGAATTGGAAGGGCCCCTTGGAGGCCTTCTAGTCCAACCCCCTGCTCAGGCAGGAGACCCTATACCATTTCAGACAAATGGTTGTCCAGTCTCTTCTTTTTTTTTTTTTTTTTTTAGAAAGCAGAAACTGGCTTTAATCATTCAGGCCCGAGATACACTAATATTGACAGAAAGAACAGCTCTGAACAACAGAGACTCTGTATGCCAAGTTCTCCCCAGGGACATATGTCCAGGCAGGAAAACTCCCTACCTCCATAACCCAAAGCAGAAGGCTCAAATCCCGAGTGTATATTCTTACACAAGTTCCTGGCAAGCTTTACACATCCACCGATAAGTACAGCTATTCATAAATCCTCACCTTTCATGCAGAAACCCAAAACCAACAGAATTTGTCATGGCTGGGGTGGAATGGGATGGCATGATGGGCAACACTGGAGAAGTAGGGGAGTTCAGAAAGAGAAAAAAAGCTGGTTTAGAAGAAAGTGTAAAAATAAATGTCATTTTCGCAGAGAGAAAGGAAAAATATGGAAGATGCCAGGCTCCCCTACTGGCGGATCTTCCCTGGGACGTAGTTCCTATCAATAGTTTCGTCTTGCAGGAACATATGTAAGCAGCGCTCGTTCTGTGCCAGCGGGTGTCCAGCGATTTTGTTGATGAACTGTTCTAAGCCTTGTCTTCTTTCTTCTATGAAGGACTCCTCAAAGATGCCTTCATCACCCCGGAAAGGAAGCTGACGCTTCAAGGCCTTGCCTGGCAACGGAGGTACTACAATCTTGTTGTCCCGCTCCAGCTCATTCTTCAGCCATTCAAAATCACTATATCGCCGCCTCACGCAGGACTCTTTCAATTTGAAGATGGGCAGGTTTGTTCTCATGCGGAGCTTGTAGCTCATGTAGCAGGCCCGCCCGACGCCCACGGTCTGCGGGTTGAAGATGTCGATCTCCAGGAAGTTGCTGGGTGGCCCGTAGGCGTCCGTCAGGTCCTGCGGCTTCGAGTTCAGGCGCCGCGTGTCGGCCACCGCAGCCTCGGACATGATGGAGAGACGCGGAGGGGAGCTCCGTCAGAGCCGCTTCAGCGGAACTCGCCCCGCCGCCGCCGCCGCCACCACTATTCCAGCCACCGCCTCCACCTCCTCAGGGCTGCGGCGCCGCAATACATCTTGTCCAGTCTCTTTTTAAAAACTTCCAGTATTGGAGCATACATAACTTCTGGAAGCAAATTGTTTCACTGGTTAATTGTTCTAACTGTCAGGAAATTTCTCCTTAAGTTGCTTCTCTCCTTGATTAGTTTCCACCCATTGCTTCTCATCCTGCCTTCAGGTGCTTTGGAGAATAGGTTGACCCACTCTTGTTTGTGGCAGCCCCTGAGATATTGGAACACGGCTATCATGTCCCCCCTCGTCCTCCTTTTCATTAAATTAGTTATACCGAATTCCAGCAACTGTTCTTTATATGTTTTAACTTCCAGTCCTCTAATCTTTGTTGGTCTGCTACGCACTCTTTCCCTCCCCTTTTATTCCCTATGGGTGGTATATGCACATATGTACAATATATCTACATATACACGAATGAATGATTCAGTTGACATGCTTCTTACCATGTCTCCCAAAAACGTATGTCAGAGAAACACCTTTTTGCCTTGGGTCACACAAACTTATGTTAAGTTAGGATCTGAAATAGTCACTTGTCCCACAATGTACTTGAAGGTACAGAGCAAAGGCTGTGGAGAAACTCTCTGGCTTGTGTTCACCTTTAACACCTGTTTGATCAGAAGAAATCAGCAGAAAAGAGTTTGTACTGCATTCCATTTCAAGGGGTCAAGGCACTGTTTAACACACTAGTTCTGTTTGCACAATACACTTGAACCATGTTTTAATCCAGGGTACTCTTCAAATGTAGCCTGGGCAGAATGGAGTATGGTTCTCTGTATTCCGCGAATTGAGAAAACTGAATTAATTCAGCAAACCACTATTTATCCTGGGTAGGCTCTCCGTGTGAACTTAGCTATCAAGGGCAATTTTAGAAAAAGAGTAAAAAGTGAACAATCCTAACTGAGCCTAAACTACAGTAGTTTGGAGAAAGTAGGAGATGAGTTTGATCCTTCTTTCCAAAGCATCATAACCCCCAACTCAATTCCATTCATTACTCCAGGATCCTCTATGACATGTCAAATCTAATTTTTGGAAACATTCACAGCTGAATTGGGATTGGCGTAGCTCAGTGATGGTGAACCTTTAGAGATCGAGTGCTCAAAAACTGGCCCCATCCCCACCCCATCTCCCACCCCGCAGGGCCACTCACTGCCTGCAGGGCCAGCCAATCGCCCAGGCAGCCCAGCAGCGCCATGACCACACCCTCTGCCTGCACCCCGCAGCATCAACTGTGCGGGATGGGGCATGAGGGCAGTCTTGTCCATGCTGCCTGGCTGCCATGTCCTTGGCTGCGCTGCTCCATGTGGGCCACGCTCGGGGATGACTATCCTCCAGGGGGGCTGCTGGTGAGGAGAGGGTCGTGGGGGGAGGCGAGGCTGGGGCAATGGCACGTGTGCCCACAGAGAGGACTCCGAGTGCCACCTCTGGCATGCGTGCCATAGGTTTGCCACCACTGGCATAGCTGCTTACTGGACAAAATGGGCTCTGGCCACCAGCGCTGTTGCTCTGGTTGCTGCACAACTCTGGTTGACTGAGCTGAGTTAGCATTTGGAGGGAAGATGAAGGAAGGCTAAAGTTGACAATGGCTTTATGGAGTTGAAGGGAGAGGTGGAGGAGAAGAAGAGGAAGAGGAGGAGGAGGAGGGGGGAAGAGGCAGAGGCAGAGGAAGAAGAAGAAGAAGAAGAGGAAGAAGAGGAAGAGGAAGAGGAAGAAGAAGAGGAAGAAGAGGAAGAAGAAGAAGAAGAAGAAGAAGAAGAAGAAGAAGAAGAAGAAGAAGAAGAAGAAGAAGAAGAAGAAGAAGAAGAAGAAGAAGAAGAAGAAGAAGAAGAAGAAGAAGAAGAAGAAGAAGAAGAAGAAGAAGAAGAAGAAGAAGAAGAAGAAGAATCCATGTATTGGTGCCAAGATTATATTTATGTAGTCAGCAGCAGTTGAGATGGGCACATGGAAACTTCTTTTAAAGTACAGCAAGAGACTGTAACTACCAATACAAAATGGGTATGTGGCATTTGGTTTATCATTAGCTTTTGGATAGCAAAGCATTTCTTCCGGGAGTAGTACCAGACTCTCATCTGGGTTTTTCCCTTTGCTGTGGCAGCATGTGCAGGAAGGGAGGTCCTCGCTTCTCCCAAGATACGGCCTCAGGCAGCTGTCCTGGCAGAAGCGCTTCTGCCCTTATTTAGAGACTGAGCGGGTGACTCAGACCTGGTGCATTCCTTAAGGGGGGCAGACCTGCGGGTGGGGCAGAGCAGCTGCTGTGGGTGGTGAGCGGAGGGGGGGAGGTGAGCAGAGATGCTGGTGGGGGTGGAGATGCCCGGTGGCAAAACTGCACAGCCAGATGTGGAGGGATGGGAAAAAGCAAAGGGAAAGAAAGCCAGGGTGCTTGCACCCCACAAGCCTCGCCTTGAAGGACCTGCCTTTGTTGGAGAAACATCTGCAAGATGTCTTCCTCCCTTCCAATCTGGACTGCTGAGCAGCATTCATCCACCTTAGGGAGATTCTAGCAAGATGTGGAGACCCTGGGATTTGCAAATGTGTAAGAGACCTTTAGGGAGAAGAAAGCTTAGTGCAGTAGTTGAAAACAGCCCAGTTCTATCTTGCTGGGAGACAAGGGAGATCTGAGGGATTAACAACAAAAGGAAATATCTCAGAAAGTGAGCTAACCAAATTCCTGAACAAAATCATCTAACATTCTCTAAGCATTTGCTCAGCTACAGCCCTAAGTCATCTATCTATATACAAAAGTAACCGAGAATATTTTGTTTATTTTTTTAAAAATATACATATCTTTAATATTTATTTTACAATCCACTCTGAGCATTCTATAATTGCCATCTTTATAACTCCAATTTAAACAAAAAAGGAACTTAAGTTGAAGCAATCCAACATTCACTGCATGAAAATGGTACTTGCTCTATAGTTGAGATTCTGCTTTTTGTTGACCGTGGTGTTTATTTTTAATGAAGCAGTTTTCTTTTATAAATGGGAGGCCCTTATTAAATGTAGACATTACAATAAAATCCCTAGTTTTATTTGTGGAAGCTGGGATAGTAGATAAATACATTGATCATTTCAATTGATCACAATAATGCCCAGCATAACACAGCTTTCTTCCAACAGTGACTGAACTGAAGGATAATTTGGTTTATCAAGATAGCCACTGTTTAAGGCTCAGTCAGGGGTGCCTGCAAGAGGTTCAAAAAAGTCAAGACAGTGACCACCACCTTTGATCATAAAGGCTTGTCCCCTTCTTGCATGTATCATAATGCATGTAAACAAGGGTGGGGATTTAGATTGCATGCTTGCATCTGCCCTGTTTTAAGGTGACCAACTGTCTTCCTTTAGGGAGGACAGTCCTCCTTTTGTGAGTTCTGTCCTCCCTAGAAAAGTGTCCTCTTACATGTCCTCCTTTTCAATATTTGAAGACTAATCTGCAGGCCTTTTTTTTTTTCCTAATAGAACGCTCAGAACGGCGTTCCGACACCTTTTTTTGATGTTTTTTTTTTCAACTTTTGCATGAGTTGTGCTACTCCCCCATTGGCTTTCAAAAGCCAATAGGAATTGCTGCTGAGTGCGCCAAAACATCCGGCCAGCAAACTTTGCACATGCAAGTTTGAGGGTGTAAATAAATACATAGATAAAGGGGCCCCAGTTGATATTGTATATCTTGACTTTCAAAAGGCTTTTGACAAAGTTCCTCACCAAAGGCTCCTAAAAAAGCTCTCCAGCCACGGAATTAGAGGACAGGTGTTGTCCTGGATTGGTAACTGGCTAAATTGTAGGAAGCAAAGGGTGGCAATAAATGGACAAGTCTCTGGATGGAAAGAAGTGAGAAGTGGTGTACCCCAAGGTTCAGTAGTGAGGTAGCCAAGTTTGCTGATGACACTAAATTGTTCCGGGTAGTGAAAAGTGAAACTGATTGTCTGGAGCTGCAGAAGGATCTCTCAAAATTGTGTGAGTGGGCAACAAAGTGGCAAATGCATTTTAACCTAAACAAGTGCAAAGTTATGCACATTGGGGCAAAGAACCCCAATTATACTTACCAACTGATGGGGACCAAACTTTCTGAGACAACCCAAGAAAGGGATCTTGGGGTTTTGGTGGACAGCTCGATGAAGATGTCAACCCAATGCGCAGCAGCAGTAAAAAAAAAAGCAAATTGCATGCTTGGCATGATTAGGAAGGGAATCGAAAATAAGTCAGCAAGTGCTGTATTGCCTCTGTACAAATGGATGGTAAGACCACACTTGGAGTACTGTGTACAGTTCTGGTCACCGCACCTCAAGAAGGATATAATGGAACTGGAAAAGGTGCAAAAAAGGGCAACAAGAATGATCAAGGAAATGGAGCGCCTCCCTTATGAAACCAGATTGCAACGCCTTGGTCTCTTCAGCCTTGAAAGACGGTGTTTAAGGGGTGACTTGATCGAAGTGTATAAAATCATGCATGGGAGAGAAAAGGTGGATAGAGAAATTTTTTTTTCTCTATCACACAATACTAGGACAAGGGGGCACTCCCTAAAGCTCATAGCTAAGAAAGTGAGGACAAATAAAGGGAAATATTTCTTCACCCAGAGGGTCGTTGGTTTATGGAATTCACTTCCAGAAGGGGTCGTGACAGCTGTCAGCCTTGACAGCTTCAAGGCAGGGTTAGATAGATTCATGGATGCCAAGTGTATTGGTGGTTATTAAAACGGATGTCCATGTGCCGCCTCTATGTTGGTTGAGGCAGGCAGGATTCCCTTGAGTACCATTTGTTGGGGGTCAAGGGAAAGGGAGGGTTTTGCCTTCTCTTTCTGCTCAAGATCCCCATGTACAATTGGTGGGCCACTGTGTGACACAGAATGCTGGACTCGATGGGCTTTGGCCTGATTCAGCATGGCTCTTCTTATGTTCTTATGTTCTTAAGTTGTCTGCAGCGAAGGCGAATTGGCAGGAACTTTGCACTCCTCGATGCTACCCAACTACACCATCTCCTAGTTAGTCCCGAAGATACCTGGAGGAGATTTGAGCGGCGATGCCATGGTAACTTTCTCTTGATCTTCGGCCCTGCTAGGGCAATAATGGCTGCAGGCGCCAGAGGCAGGGGCGGCGGGGCTGCTGCGGGTGGGGGTGTGAGGGGCAGTGGTGGTCGGCTGCCCCCCCCCGTGCTGTGGGAGCCGCGGGGCCCGCTCTACACGGGGCTGTGCAGGGTGGGCAGTGGTGCTGGCGGGGCGGCTGCAGGCGGGGTGTGTCGATGGCGGGCTGCCCCCCAGGGCCAGAGCCAGCACAGCTGGTGCTTTGGGAGCTGCGGGGCCCACTCTACACGGCGGGGCAGCAGTGCTGGCGGGGTGGCTGCGGGTGGGGGCATTATGTAAGCATAATTACAATATAAAATGTTACTGTTACAAATGTTTTTATTATGCATTTATCATAGTATAGTGTATTCTGTATTATTGTTGCAATGAATAAAATGTTTCTTTTATTTACGATATTTTTTCTTCAATTTATTTGTATCCTCCTTTTCACTGTAAAAAAGTTGATCACCTTAATGTTGTAGATATCTCCGAACACAATGCAGAGAGTCCCACTTAGCAATGGTTCAAAGTTATGACATGCACCCCCTCCCCCCCCAAAAGATACTTTACACTGTCCTGCAGATCGCAATTTACTTTGTTTTCTGCATTTCCAATTTCTGGCAAAAAAAACAACAACAATCCATTGCGGTCAATGGGTTCACTTAGTGACTGTGTCATTTGCTTAATGACCACTACAAAATCTTCACATGTGATGACTTCCTTAACACTGGCATGACTGTAATTCCAGGCTCAGTTACAGTTGTAAGTCGAGGACTACCTATAACTCGGTTAGGGAAATCTGGCTTGTGAACCCAGTCTATAGTAGACCATGCTGATTTTCATAGCTGAGTACTTTCTTTTTTATTTCTGACCTCCAAATCCTTCCACCAGGGATCACCACGGGAGAACATGCCAAGTTGCTCACATCATCATACCAAGTACAGAAGATAGAGAGAGGCCTTTATAGAGCACTCTAGGTTAGCAAAGTCACGTGGCCTTAGATGTTTTCAAGGGAGTGAAGACAAGAAACTTTTTGTCTTTTCTAAGGAGGGAATTTCAAGAATCCCAGAATCCCATATTCCGTTCTTTTGCCCTGTTCTTAACGTTGTTAGAGCAAAGCCATTTCTGGCATACTGTTAAGTCCTTTCCTTCCTTCTTCACTAAATGCAGTAACTCATTTCCTGAGTTTTACTTCTGCGTAGACGCCTCTGCATCTCTCATTTCCGCCGGCCTACCCTCATTCTTCCCCCCCCCCCACAAAAACCTAGCAATTTCCTGTTTTCAGAACAACTGTGAAGTGGAAGTAGTTGAATAGAAAACAATTTAAATAGCTATGAACTGGATAATATGGAGGCAGACCATACTGCTTAGGGATTATCTAACAGAAACACAAAAATACACATACACAGAAGAGCTATGTTTAGTCTATAACTTTCAAGAACAATTGCAGCTTGGTGTAGTGGTCAAAGTATTGGCCTAGAAGCCAGAAAACTTTGAGTTCTAGTCCTGCTTAGGCATGAAATCTGTTTGGGTGACTTTGGGTGAGTCATTCAGCCCAACCCTCTCACACGGTTATTATTATTGTGGGGAAAATAGGAAGAGGAAGGAATATCAGGTATGTTCGCAGCCTTGAGTTACTTATAAAGTAATGGAGTTGGTATAAAAATCTGATAAATAAACAACATCGCTAAGGCCCAGCCTATCTTACAGGGCTGTTGTGAAGCTGTAATAGGACTTGGGAGATGCTCCTACAGTATTTTGTACAATCCACGGATGTTAATTATCCTCAAGTCCTGGCCAAAGCAGGCCAGCGTGAAGAACTAGCAGTCTAGTAACCAGCCCATAATGTATGGACTCTTTGCATAAACTATAACTGAATGGATTCATATAGATGTTAAGTCATAAATCATGGTTCATAAGGCAGAGCTGGTAAAATAAAACAAAAAACAAAAAAAACAAAGAAATCATTTTACAGTTTAACCCCAGAACCAGTGATGGGATTCAAATATGTGAACAACCGGTTCTCTGCGTGGATGCCGCTTCCGGAAGTCCGTTCTGGGCTACCGGTTCTGCCAAAGTGATGTGAACTGGCTGAATCTCAGCACTGCCCAGAATCTGCCATGCTGTCCCACCCACTCTTGGGTGAAGTGAACCTATCTATCTCACTGATAATGTTTGAGATGTCCATTCTTCATTGATATATTGACCACTTGGAGGTACACTGACCACTAGGAGGACCGCTAGGAGTGACAAATTTCACCCTATTGGGACTAATCAATCATCTAGAATTCGATGGCAGTTTCTGAAGCTTGGCAACTTGAAAATCTGTGGACTTCAGTTCCCAGAATTCCCCAGCCATTTTGGCTGTTTAGGGCAGGGGTCCCCAACCCCTGGGCCATGGTCTATTTGGAGGGGCCCTTTCTCCCCCCACCAGGCTGTCAAGCCACAAAGGTTGGGGCCACTGGTCTAGGGAATTCTGGGAATCTCCGATTGGCCAAGGTCTCTATGGGGTTCAGAGTCGTAAAAAGCTGCACATGGGGCCATGATAGAATGTTAACATCTCCATCTCTCTGCTCTGAGAGCTGAAATAAAAGAGGCCTGCGTATATCATCCTGAAAATTTCATTATGACTGGTAAAGATGCAAGATACAGTAGAGTGTGGCCAGTTACATACCTTTATTTTGTCTATTTGTTGCACTTTGCGTCTTTGGATTTTATTCTAAACTGTTGATTAGTATCTATGCACATGTGTATGTAAACAGGTAGTCCTTGACTTATGACTACAGCTGAGCCCAAAATTTCTGTTGCCTGTAAGACAGATGTTAAGTGACCTTTGCTCCGTTTTATGACCTTTTTTGCCACAGTTGTTAATTGAATCACTGCAGTTGCTAAGTTAGTAACACAGCTATTGCCAAATGTGCAACCCACAATTGACTGGATAATATTTTGCTCTAATCCAGCAAGATATTTTTCTTGTATGTGGTCCTTAAATTAAATGAAGAAATGAAATAACACGCCGGCTATCAACCAGATTGCTGTTACATCCATCGTCTCTCGAGAGCTGATAAGCAAGGCATAGGTTTTATTAAACATATAAATAAACCGGCCGAGTGACTTTGGGTCTGTCATTCTCTCTCAACCCAACCCACCTCACAGGGTTATTGTTGTGGGGAGAATAGGAGAAGGAAGGAATATGTTTATGCACATGTGTTTTGTTTTACATTGTTATAAAAATTGTTTATAAAAATAATAAAGGCGGGATATAAATAAATAAAATAAAGTGATAATCTTTCTTGCCCATCATACTAGTTAAAAGGCAAAGTCAAATGTATACTATAGGTAAGGCATGCCCCCTAGAATAGAACAGAGCTGGAGGTCTATTGGAGGTCTTCTAGTCCAGCCCTCCCCCACCGCTCAAACAGGAGAACCTATACCATCTCAGACAAGTGACTGTCCAGTCTCTTCTTAAAAACCTCCAGTGATGGAGTGCCAACGATTTCTGGAGGCAAGCTGTTCCACTGGTTAATTGTCCTCAAATAGATATAACTTTAAAGCAAATAAAGCCAAAAGAAGATCAGAGAATGTGAACCGTATAGAAGCAGAATGAAAATTTGAGACTGTGGGACTGTCCTCTTTGTTGACTCCTATGGATTCAAACACAATTGCACAATTGAACAAATGAAGCCACAATGGGCGAAGAAATAGAACAGGAAAGCAGTGGTTGTAATCTCAACCCAGAGTGTGCAATTGTGCTATTGTCTCTCCCCACCCCACTCACTGCCGGTCATACCACCCAGGATGTGCTGCTTTGCATTTTCTCCATGCTACTTTGTGCAACTCTGCTCACTCAGCCCTAATGCATTGTGACGAAAGAATAAACAAAATACGGAGGAGACAGAAGGAAGAAGAGTTAACCAGAAGGTAAAATTGCACAACCGTGACTAGGACTGTCTTTTCTAAAGGGCAGGAAATCAAGGAGGAAACTATGAGTTGGAAATCAGCAGATCATCCCTTGGAATCACGAATATTTTTATTCAACTAGATTGTACCAGTGGAAACTAAAAAGGAGCAACGTAAAAAATATGGATTTGATGTTACCCCTTATGCTGCTGCTGATATAAACCCACTACAGCAGTGGTGGTGAACCTATGGCACGGGTGCCAGAGGCGGCACTCAGAGCCCTCTCTGTGGGCATGCACACTGTCACCCCACCCCCGCCACCCTCGTGGCCCCCTCTACACCAGTAGCCCCCCCAGAGGAGACTCACCCCGGGCGCAGCCTGCACAAAACAGCGCAGCCAAGGACATGCCAGCCAGGCAGTGGGGACAAGACTCCACCCTCGTGCCCCATCGTGTACAGATGATGCTGCAGGGCACAGATAGAGGGCGTGGCCGCCATGACGCTGCTGGGCTGCCTGGGCGATCTGCTGTGGTGGGCCGTGGAGGTGGTGGGTGGCCCTGTGGGCAGGAGAGGCAGGGTCGGTTTTGGGGCACTCGGTCTCTAAAAGGTTCGCCATCACTATACTACAGTATTGCCAATGGAGAAAAGTCAGAATTCTGAAATCAGCCCCACTTCAAAAATACTAGATCTGGAGTGTCCCCCATTTTCTGAGACAGGGAGAGATCTGGGGCCAGGCAGACGAAGAAAGGCCCAGGTGATCACCAGAGATAAGGTGACCAACCGTCCTCCTTTAGGGAGGACAGTCCTCCTTTTTTAGGTTCTATCCTCCCTCGAAAAGCGTCCTCCTATATGTCCTCCTTTTCAATATTTGAAGACTAATCTGCAGGGCTTTTTTCCCCCCTCATAGAACGCTCAGAATGGCGTTCCAGCACCCTTTTTTTGATGGTTTTTTTTTCAACTTTTGCGTGAGCTGTGCTACTCCCACTATTGGCTTTCGAAAGCCAATAGGAATTGCTGCTGAGCGCAATTTTATTTACAATATTTTTCCTTCAATTTATTTGTGTCCTCCTTTTCATTGTAAAAAAGTTGGTCACCTTACCAGAGAGTAACAAATGAAAAGCAGCATATATAAGCCTTTCATCAATACCAGACTCTTGAGATGGTCCAGACAGAGTCTCAAGAGTTGGGTGGCCCTATAAAATCCATTGAATAAAATAAAATAAATGGCACAAATGTGCAGCTTTCTCTCCTTATATTTTTAAAATATTTTATAGTCAGCAGTTGGTGGGGTAAACATGTATATAATCACAGATAGTTCTCAACTTACAATCACAATTCAGACCAGAATTTCCATTGCTAAGTAAGGCGGCTGTTAGGTGGTTTTTTATGATTTTTTTGCCAAGGTTTTTAGGGAAAACACTTCAGTTGTTCTTCAATGTCTCATGCAGTCATTAAGAGAATCCGACTTCCCGCATTGACCTTTGCTTGTCGGAAGCCACCTGGAAAAGTTGCAAATGACCCGGGATATTGCAACACATGCCAATTACAAAATGCCCAATTTTTTATCCTGTGCCTGTGAGGATGCTGCAACAGTTATAAGTGTGAGGACCAGTTGTAAATCCCATTTTTCATGCCATTGTAACTTGAAACAGTCACTAAGCAAATGGTTATATGGAGAGGACTATCTGTAAAGATGCTCCTTCCTTCCTTCCTTCCTTCCTTCCTTCCTTCCTTCCTTCCTTCCTTCCTCCCTCCCTCCCTTCCCTCCCTCCTTCCCTCCCTCCCTCCACAGAGTTTTTCTAAAACAAAACGATATCTATTCCCCAATTAAGAGGATTTTCCAAAAAAAGCATTAAGCCCAGAATTAAAATGACCTTGTTACACTACTGACTCCCGTCCCAGAATTTTCTCTCAGTTTTTTCCAACGTGTTTTGTACAAGCCACGATGACATCACATGTGCCATGATGCCATTGTGCAAATGATGCAATTCCTGTAAAAAGGAAACCTCAGGAAACCGACATGCTGGTAAAGGGTAAGGGAGGAGCGCAAGTGATAGCTTTGTCCCTTTACTTCCTGTGCAACAAATCAATTGCCTGTTTACCTCAACAGCTGGATAAGAAATTAAACAAAATGTGCCAGGGATGAAGAAATACTTCCTTTTTCTGGTTACAGAGCACTTGCAAGCATGTCATTTCCAAATCATTATTTACTGAAAGGCTTTCCAGTTTTCTGAAAAAAAAAAAAAACAAGTCCAAAGTATACTTGTATTTTAATAAATTTGATGTGCATAAATAAGCCAGCAAAGATTTTTCCCAGGTGAAGCTGAACACAAGTGCCTCTAAAGATTGGCACCACAAACAGTTCATAAAGAGTAGTGGCAAAAGATGTCAACTCCCCAGCACTCTGATTAACAGTTAATCCCCTCTTTGGCCATAAAGTAGGAAAATAAATTGTTCTTTTAGGAGAGCCTCTTCTGAATACAAAGATATATCCTGAGACCGGAGCTGGATATACAAAGGAGCAAAAATATATGCGCTGAAGATGGGATAGCCAACAGAAAGAGTTAGCAACCGAGTCACTGAGATCTGGCGTGTTCTATCTTAAGATTGTTCGGAGGCAATAGGACAAAAATAGCAGACTACCTCGATATTTCTCCAAAGACAAAACTATTAAAACGATCTGCAAAGAGTCCTGGAACATTTTCTAGGACAAGCGCGCTGATACTGAAAGATGACATCAACTGTCTGAGGGGGAATAACAGATTAACAGAATTGGAAGGGACCTCAGAGGTCTTCCAGTCCAACCCCATGTTCAGGCACGAAACCCTATACCAGTGATGGCGAACCTTTTAGAGACTGAGTGCCCCAAAACCGGCCCCACCTGCCCCTGCTCCACTCCTGCTCCGCCCCCGCTATGCCCCTAGCCCGGCCCTGCTCACCCACAGGGCCACCCACTACCTCCATGGCCCGCCACAGATTGCCCAGGTGGCCCAGCAGCGCCATGGTGGCCATGCCCTCTGCCTGCGCCCCGCAGCATCATCTGCGCGCGACAGAGCACAAGGTGGAGTCTTGTTCCTGCTGCCCGGCTGCCATGTCCTTGGCTGCGCTGCTCCGGGCTGTGCTCGGAGGCAACTCTCCTCTGGGGGGCTGCTGGTGAGGAGGGGGCTACGGGGGGAGGTGGGTCTGGGGCGACGGCGTGAATGCTCACAGAGAGGGCTCTGAGTGCCACCTCTGGCACTTGTGCCATAGATTTGCCACTACTGCCCTGTACCATTTCAGGCAAATATCTATCCAATCTCTTTTCAAAAACCTCCAGTGTTGGAGCAGCCACAACTTCTGGAGGCAAGCCGTTCCACTGATTAATTGTTCTAACAGTCAGGAAATTTCTCCTTAATTCTAGGTTGCTTCCCTCCTTGATGAGATTCCACCCATTGCTTCTTGAGAAAGGGAGAAACAGGTGATGCTGACCCTGAGCAAATTTTTTAAATTTTTATTTATTTTACAATACTTTCACCCTGCCCCACTTCTACAGGACAGGGCTCTGGTAAGTTACACAGAGTCTCCCTGCCCCCACAACTGGATGATTGGATACTGTCACCCAAATGACTGGATGTAATAGAATATGATTTATGTATTTATTTATTTATTCGTTCCCTGCCTTTATTATTTTTACAAATAATTCAAGGCGGTGAGCGTATCCAATATACTTTCCTCCTCCTAGAATAGAACAACAGCCCTGTGAGATGAGTTGGGGCTGAGAGAGAGTATCTGGCCTAAGGTCACCAAGCTGGTTTTCATGGCTAAGGCGGGACTAGAACTCATAGTCTCCTGGTGACTGGACTCAAATCACCAAACTGGTTTTCATGGCTAAGGTGGGACTAAAACTCACAGTCTCCTGGTTATTGGACCCTAATTATCAAGCTGGCTTTCATGGCTAAGGCAGGACTAGAACTTACCGTTTCCTGCTTTCTAGCATGGTGTCTTCATCACTAGATCAAACTGGCTCGCCTTTAGGGGAAAAATTGTGTTGGATGGTTTAGAGTTCAGCACATTGTGATTCACGTCATATTATGTGGATCAGGCCATCACATTCAGCCATAAAATTAGATTTGTTTGGGGAAAGTATATTAAAAATAGAATTGTCTTTAATTAAATCCAGTTTATCCTGTTATTTGAAATTTAAAATTGTAGGTTTTAATTCAGATTTGACTGTTTCATGTTTCTAGGACCAGACTGTATATGGGAGATAGCCATCAGGGACAGTTGTGAAAATGAGGCCACCCAAAATTGGTGGCCTTGATTGTATGAACCAAGCCCTGGTTTTTAATGTGCTTTTATTGAAAGCAGGGAGAAAAGGAGACAATGTCAGTCTACATCAGTCATTATTATCAATTACCTTAGGGCAGTGGTGGCCAACCTATGGCACGCATGCCAGAGGCGGCACGCAGAGCCCTCTCTGTGGGCACACGAGCCATCGCCCAGCCCCGCCTTCCCCCGCAGACCCTCTTCACCAGCAGCCCCCCGGAGGAGAGTTGCCCCTGGGCGCAGCCCACGCAGAGCAGCGCAACCAAGGATATGGCAGCTGGGCAGCAGGGACAAGACTCAGCCCTCACGTTCCATTGTGCGCAGATGATGTTGCGGGGCACGGGCAGAGGGCATGGCTGCCATGGTGCTGCAGGGCCACTTGGTTGATCTGCTGTGGTAGGCTGTGGAAGCTACAGGTGGCCCTGCGGGTGGGTGGGGCAGGGGGCAGAGCTGGGGCGGGGTGGATGAGGGGGCGGAACAGGGGTGGGGTGGAGCGGGCGGGAGGGTTTTTGGGCACTCGGTGTCTAAAAGATTTGCCATCACTGCCTTAGGGTAAAAGTGATTTAGCTTTGCAAATAGATGAAACTCAAATAGAAATAATTGAAAACAAATTCTTAATTATGTATAAAGAAGAATTGCCTAGGATGTGATATATGGCACAAAACTGCTGCTACAAGAAATGGCATGTCAGACTTACAAATTCTGCAGAAACTACTTTTCCAAGACAAAAGCAAGCAAAAAGGCACAGACCAAGATTGCATCACTTCAAACTGAGGTTAATCTGTTGGTCACTCACAGCCTCCGTTGGAGGGTTATCATTTTTTCCTCAACAGAATTCTTTCTGGATTTAACAGAATCAGCCCTGGATTATTTATTTTGTTTATGCCCCACTATTTAATGAGTGTTCAAGGTGGCTAATAAAATTTAACAACAAAAATATAAAACAGATTAAAATTAGTGGTGAAAGTAATACTAAAACAAGTTAGCAGCTCAACAACTGGTGAAAGAGATCCATTTCCACACACATGGAAAAGTGAGACTAAATGCAGTTTCCATGCGAATGCCTTGCAGCATCTGGAACCCCTTCCTTTGTACCTCTGGAATATATTTCTGCAGGCCTCCTGGAACCCTGATGAGGCTGCTAAATTAGCAGAATAAATCTCAAATTAATAACAGGGATGTTCCTCAGGTTCAGGCAATTGGAGAAGGGATGGATTGGGGGAGAGCCGAATATTTATTTTATTCATTTATTTATTTATTAATCAAATTTCTATACCGCCCCTCTCCCGAAGGACTCGGGGCGGTGTACAGCCTAAAATTTAAAAAACATATAAATATACAAAATTTAAAATAATTAAAAATGAATTAAATAATTTGGCCGAAATCCCCATTTAAAACCCAAGACATACAAAGCTTAAAATCTTAAAAATACTCAGTCCCCCTAAAACATTTTGACCCTATTGGAACCGAAGCTTCTATGCCAGGCCGGCCTGTCGAAAAAGGAATGTTTTTAGTTCCCGACGGAAGGTGCGTAAATCTGTTATTGTACGGAGTTCGGGGGGGGGAGCTGGTTCCATAACGTGGGAGCTCCCACAGAGAAGGCTCTCCCCCTGGGGGTCGCCAGCATATGTTGGGAGATTGCTTAAAGCAGGGGTGTCAAACTGCCGGCCCATGGGCCAGAGATGCCCACGCCCAACCCAGCTCCAGCAATGGGGAAAAAGTCGCGGATACATTGCGACACGTCACCTGACGTTGGAGTTTGACACCCCTGGCTTCAAGACATTTGGCATAGAGCAGTGGTTCTCAACCTTTCTGAGGTTGAGACCCCACTTGCCCCGCCCATGCGCGCCGCGACCCCAACTTGGGGGTGCGTGTGCGTGCGTGCGCGCGCAAAAAATTTTTTGAATTTTTTTTTTAAAAAACAAAAAAACAAAAAAAATGGCAGCCGCGACGGGCGGATCTGCGCATGCGCGGATCGGCCCGTCACACGCGCCACGCATCCGCCCATCGCGGGCCGCCATTTTGTTTTTTTTTTATTTTTTTTTAAAAAAAAAATTTAAAAAATAAAAAAAAATGGCGGCCGCGACGGGCGGATCTGCGCATGCGCGGATCGGCCCGTCGCACGCTCCACGCATGCGCACATCCGCCCGTCGCGGGCTGCCATTTTGTTTTTTTTTTATTTTTTATTTAAAATTTTTTTTAAAAAATTAGAAAACAAAAAAAAAACAAAATGGCGGCCGCGACGAGCGGATCTGCACCTGCGTGGATCGGCCCGTCGTATGCGCCACGCATGCCCGGATCCGCCCGTTGCGATCCGCCATTTTTATTTTATTTTATTTTATTTTATTTTAATTTTTTTTAATTTTTTTTAATTTTTTTTTAAATTTTTTTTCTGGCGTGACGGGCGGATCTGAGCATGCGCGGCGCGCGCGTGCAAAAAAAAATAAAAAAATTAAAAAAAACAAAATGGCGGCCGGCGGTGCCCGGCGACCCCCGCGAAATGGTCTCACGACCCCAAATGGGGTCGCGACCCCAAGGTTGAGAACCACTGGCATAGAGAGATGAAGAGTGAAAAGAGGCCTTCTCCTGTAACTGTGGCAAGTCTGTAAACTCATACCTCAGTAATGACTTCCTTTGGAAAAACACAGCAGGCAGCTTCTGCTAGTGGAAACTTCCTTAGGCTTCTTCCAAATCAAGCTGTACATTTTTCTCCCAGGCAAGAACATACCTGCAGAAGCTGGACTTCTCTGGTGTGGAACATCTATATATTCCTAGGATTAGCAGATTTAGATCAGTGTTTCTCAACCTTGACAATTTTAAGGCATGTGGACTTCAACTCCCAGAATTCCACAGCCAGCAATGCTGGCTGTGGAATTCTGGGAGTTGAAGTCCACATGCCTTAAAATTGTCAAGTTGAGAAACACTGATTTAGATGAAGGAAGGTCTATGATTCTCAATCATCCAGATCATGGTTGTCCCAAGGGTGCTTTTTCAAGAGGCAACTGTACTTTGTTTTTCCTTGAAGACATTTCGCTTCTTATCCAAGAAGCTTCTTCTGTTCTGAAGAATGAGAATTGGATGAGAAGTCAGAACTAAAGAAGCTTCTTGGATGAGAAGTGAAACATCTTCAAGGAAAAACAAAAGTCTAGTTGCCTCTGGAAAAAGCACCTTTGGGATGGATGAAGGAAACTCCCCATTACAGCCTAATTGGGAGTACTACGGTATGAAGTCAGGCAAATGTTGGGTCTCTTAGCTGTTGATTTCAAAGGCTTTGGGGCATCTGGTTTGGCTAAAACCAGAAAGAATTTAGCAGATTTCTCCAATATTGTATATTCCCCATGTTACCTTACAGTGCTTGACTTCACAAATTATGTTCAGCCACATTTGTTGAACCAGTCTGGTTCATACGTAATATTAAGATATAAACCATGATTTGCCAGTCAACATTACCTGTGTCACCCATTCTCTAAGCCACAAACCAAAAAGCAACATTAAGGCACTGGTAAATTAACTTCATTGTATGACAAGTGCCCGATGCAACTCTGAGTGAGATGGGCAGTCTCCAGATTAAACCAACAGACAACTTTGTAGACCAGTTTTCTGAACATGCTAGAAATTAAACTTGCTGCCTTCTCCCTACAGAATAACTGCCTGACCATTAAACAAGGGTCTCATTTTCACTCGTCTCCAGCATTGTTTGACTGAGCAGTCTCTCACATCCTTACAGTTGGGCTTTACTTTAGAGTAATCAAAAGGTTTCGCCCCCACTCAGTGGTTTTTTTGTAAAAAAAAAAAAAAAAGGTGCCGGAACTCACACACGTCATACAACCCGCCTTGCCTACCCTACAAGGTTCCATCCAAAAAAGGTGCTGGAACTCCATTCTGGGCATTCTATGAGAAAAAAAAGCCCTGCCCCCACTACTGTCCTAGTCTGAATCCAGTTTGCCCAACACCTGCCATCTGAAAGCATCATAAATTCAGACACAGACGGCTAACCTAACCTAATCTTTACACTGGTTCCCTATCCCCATCCACCCAATTTTACTGATGGTTATAAGATAAAAAGACAGGGGCTAAAATCCTCTTAGTTTTAAGAAGGGGTCTTGACCTATTATTCTGCACTGGTGCCACTTAAACCTCATGTTTATAAAACTACCAAATATTGGCTGCAAATATACAAACAGCATCCATCGATCCATCATCCATCCATCCATCCATCCATCCATCCATCCATCCATCCATCCACTGTCTGTCTGTCTGTCTGTCTGTCTGTCTGTCTGTCTGTCTGTCTGTCTGTCTGTCTATCTATCTATCTATCTATCTATCTATCTATCTATCTATCTATCTATCTATCTATCTATCTATTTCCTTGTTCTGTCACTATATCAAATCATATATTAAATATGATCATATTTAAAGCTATATATCAATAACTCCCTTTTTATGATCCTGTAATCCCTTAATTTGGGGCAGAGTTGGACAACTGGATGGGGCTGAGTGTTTACTGGCCAGATGCCCTTCCTGATGCCACATGGAGTTTGCAGTAAATATTTTTTCTTTGCGCCCTAGGAGAGAAACATTTGCCACTACCTAGGATTGAACTCTCAACCTTCTGAGTAGGAGACGAGAGTCTTCACGCTAGGGCAGCACGCCACTCATGATCATATTTATATATCAGTACAGCATATATACTGTATGTAATGTACGTTGATATCATATCATATTTCAGAGTTGATGTACGTTGTAATGTACATTGATATCATATCATATTTCAGAGTTCCCCAACTTTTCCAGCTTTGTGGACTGGCGGGGGGGGGAGGGGATGGTTCTGCACAAGCGGCCAGCAAGTGTGCCCGCTGCTCATGCAAATGGTCTGCATGAGCCTGCATTTGCCTGCTGATTGCGCAAGTGGGGATGCATGCACGCATACACACGCTCGCCCACCACTTCTGCAGCCGGGTTCCAAACAGCTCATAGACCAGTAGTGGGCCACAGCCTGGGGATTGGGGACCTCTATCATATGTCATATATCGCGGGTGTCAAACTCGCCACGTCATGTCTCAATGCATCGTGACTTTTTTTGCATGATACAACCGGCCCGCGGGCCAGGAGTTTGACGCCCCTGTCATATATAAATGTGATCTATGAAATATGTATTTACAAGTCATATTTGTACAGCACCCTAAAATTGGGAAATAGTCAAAATCAGCATGGGGAAATTTGAAAGATGTATCACTCTCCTGCAAAAAAAATGAAAAAGCTAATACAGATTTTCTAGGCCATAAACTATCTCATTATGGGCATCAAGAAAACCACTCATGCCAAAATAAACAACAGCCAATTTTATTTCCCCTTGGGCTTGCCCCATTACTGTATCTTGATCTGCAGCCCAATAAAGAACGTTAATGGATTGAGCTTTTTCCAAGCTAGAAATTAAGTGTTGGAAAAAGCTTCTCTTGTTGGATTTCTATGCCCGAGCAGCTGTGAAAAGCACAGGCGTATGCCATAAAAGGTTTCCTTTCTCCTTTTCTTCTGCTCAACCGTAGAAAATCTTTAGCAGTGAGGAACGGGAATGGCATCCAGAGGCAAAGAATAGAACATAAGAACATAAGAACATAAGAAGAGCCATGCTGAATCAGGCCAAAGCCCATCGAGTCCAGCATTCTGTGTCACACAGTGGCCCACCAAATGTACATGGGGATCTTGAGCAGAAAGAGAAGGCAAAACCCTCCCTTTCCCTTGACCCCCAAACAAATGGTACTCAAGGGAATCCTGCCTGCCTCAACCAACATAGAGGCGGCACATGGACATCTGTTTTAATAACCACCAATACACTTTGCATCCATGAATCTATCTAGCCCTGCCTTGAAGCTGTCAAGGCTGACAGCTGTCACGACCCCTTCAGGAAGTGAATTCCATAAATCAACGACCCTCTGGGTGAAGAAATATTTCCCTTTATTTGTCCTCACTTTCTTAGCTATAAGCTTTAGGGAGTGCCCCCGTGTCCTGGTATTGTGTGATAGAGAAAAGAATTTTTCTCTATCCACATTTTCTATCCCATGCATGATTTTATACACTTCGATCAAGTCACCCCTTAAACGCCGTCTTTCAAGGCTGAAGAGACCAAGGCGTTGCAATCTGGTTTCATAAGGGAGGCGCTCCATTTCCTTGATCATTCTTGTTGCCCTTTTTTGCACCTTTTCCAGTTCCATTATATCCTTCTTGAGGTGCGGTGACCAGAACTGTACACAGTACTCCAAGTGTGGTCTCACCATCGATTTGTACAGAGGCAATACAACACTTGCTGACTTATTTTCGATTCCCTTCCTAATCATGCCAAGCATGGAATTTGCTTTTTTTACTGCTGCTGCGCATTGGGTTGACATCTTCATCGAGCTGTCCACCAAAACCCCAAGATCCCTTTCTTGGGTTGTCTCAGAAAGTTTGGTCCCCATCAGTTGGTAAGTATGTAATTCCTCCGTGAGAGAGCAAGTCCCCTCTGCAGATAAAACTCCCAGGGATTGCAACAGCTTGAAAAAAGTGAAAAGAATTATGCCTCTGTTAGTAACGGTGAGGAATTCCATCCCGCCACAGGGTTGCCGTTACCCAAACAAATGCCCTAATCATGCCCTCCTGGTGCTCACTCAGCAGCCACATGGATGGTCAGAAGTTGGCAAGAAACGGGCCAGGTTGAGAAGCGGCCAATATCTTAAGACCCAAATTACAGAACAAAAAGAAGAATTCTCTCTTGGCAGAAATAGTTGTCCAGACCAAAAAGGAAGGAAAGCCAACTTATCTGCTGGGGTCTTGGATGGATTATCTGCCAACAGACGGCTGTGCCAGGAAGAAAGGAGAGATTAAAATTGCAATGTTTGTCTGGTAAAGTTTAATATGCTCATTGGGGATAGTTATACCCCCCCACACCTGTGCTTTCTGTCAAGGTTGGATATATGAATGGATAATGAAGGCAACAAAAAAAAGCCGTAATTATATTATTATACTATTGTGCAAATAATAAGCTATAGCGGTTCCTTGAGAATAAATCACGCCAAGTTCGGTGAACATATCTACATGACCTACTAAGCCACTTACTAGATTAATGGGGTTGCCTTGCCTGCGTCCTTTGCTGTAGCTCACAAGACCCTTTAATTGGAGTCTGTGATTTCTCCATGGCTAAGCATGTCATCTGAAGCTAGAGCAGCAGGATAGATAACAGTTTTAAAAATACCCTGCAGATTTGTCATGCAAATGTCTGTAAATCTACTAGATGGCAGCAGAGATCCCCTCACAGCCACCTATATTGATCAGCTGGATTGTTGAAGTCCAGATCTATAGCCCTAGCTATAGTATACCATGAACCAATTGCATAGACTCAGATGGTTAGTTACAAACAATGTATTCTTCCTAGCTAGTAGCATACTGGGTGAGTTCCTAGATTGCACATTAAGCCATAATATGACCTGCCTGTTCTTTTGCTTGGCATATGAACCCAACCACTGTAATTTGTTTTCCTGGGGTGTAAATCTATGGTTTATTCCAGTGATGGGGAACCTTTTAGAGACTGAGTGCCCAAACTGCAACCCAAAACCCACTTATGCATCGTCGAGTACTGGCTGGGTGTGGCCCATTGGGTGGGCGTGGTCCATTGGGTGGGCGTGGCTGCAGTGGTAATGGCAGACTGGGTGGGACTAAAAAGTTCAATCAATCAATTCCAACTTTGCAAGATCTTTTTTTTCCCCACGAGGTTGAAACTGACTGATTGAACCCTTTTTTTTTTTTTTTTGCACATGGCGGCAGAGGCCTAACGCGAAAAGATTTTATAAAACCCAGCTGAAGGCCTAGGACTGGGACAACGGCATGAGTGCCCACAGAGAGGGCTCTGAGTACCGCTTCTGGCACCCGTGCCATAGGTTCGTCACCACTGGTTTATTCCAATCCTTATATTACAGGTAATCCTTGACTTACAACCAGAATTTCCATTGCTAAGCAAGGGGTTGTTAAATGAATTATACCCCATTTTATATCCTTTTTGCCACTGTTGTGCAAGACAATGCCATTAAGAAAATCATGTGCTCCTTAAGCAAATCTCAATTAACTTGGCTTGTGGGAAGCCAGCTGCAAGATTGCAAATGGTGATCACATGACTCTGAGATACTGCAACTGTTGTAAGTACATGCCAGATGCCAAGCACTGGAATTGTGATCACATGGGGATGCTGCAACAGTTATAAGTGTGAGGAACATCTATAATCCATTGTTTTCAGTGCTGTTGTAATTTTGAAAGTTTATTTATTTATTTATTTATTTATTTATTCGATTTCTATGCCGCCCTATTCCGGAGAACTCAAGTTACTAAACAAATGGTCATACATGGAGGACTGTCTGCGTATAATTCCATTAAACAAAGGCAACATGGCCTTTCTTGGGAATGCAGAAGATATATAATCTTACACTGGGCAGGACTAGGTAAACTTCAACGGTCTTCCCAACCTTTCCTTCTGTAATGGATATTCTGAACCCAGCTGGCTGTAATGTAGTTATTAGTTACAACATTAAGGAATTTATGTGTTCTAAATTGTTCAGTTCAATCCTCACCAGATCTTTTCAGTATTCCCACTGAGCTTACAAGAACTTATTTCTCAGTGGCTAAATTAGCACATCACACTTAGCTGGTTTGTTATTAATCTATAGTTAAAACAAACCAGCTATAAGTATGATGTGCTAATTTAGCCACTGAGAAATAAGTTCTTGCAAGCTCAGTGGGACTCAATACTGAATAGATCTGGTGAAGATTGAACCGAACAATTTAGAACACATAACTTTCATAATGTTGTAACTAATAATGTGCTACAGGCCTGTGTTATTCAGGAAAAATGAGCACTTTTAAAAAATTGTTTAAAAGCTACTATGGTAATGAGGAAAACAAGAAGACAGCTGTTGGTTGGTTTCACTGACCATGATTTGAGACTACCAGATCTGGGCTGAAGTAATTGAAATGATCATTAGATGGCAGCAAATAGTTCAACATTTCTGTAACACTTTCCTATCACCTGGTGGTTGTCTGGATTTTTACAGGCTACCTCTAATAAGTGCTACATGAATGTATATTACCAAATCATTGGTGATGTTAGAACAGACAGGTGCTGCCTCAGGCACAAAGCCAGTTGGATGATTTTGGGCCAGCCACACTGCCTCAGCCTTAAGAGCCTCTTTTGAAATCTTGAAGAAAAGTCCCTGCAAACACTGACTTGAAGACACCAGAACAAGGGAAGGTGCAGTGCATCCTGATTTTAACGCCTCTGGCCACCTGTTCAATTCAGCTAAAAGAGAAGACAGGGGGGGGGGGAAATACACAACCCCCAGGTAAATTAATAAAAGTAAAAATAATATGCAAAGTACAATATTCAGTGTGCCTCTTGAGATGAAAGTGATTCTGGATTTGGAAAGAATTAAAAGTGCTTGCACAGTATCAGATGCTAATGATGTATACATGGAACAGCTGCTTTCTCCCACTTCCAATGTCATGATGGAAGTTCTTGCATTAGTTTATCCTACCCAAAACCCAGAATTATTTGAGACCCTGACACTAAATGTAAAGTATGCAATGCTCTTTTGTATGGTTGATTCCCTCCTTCATGGCCCTGCAGTTGTGGAAAAAGGCCTTCAAAGGCAACCATATCTCCAGTTTCTTCTTCCTTCCTTCCTTCCTTCCTTCCTTCCTTCCTTCCTTCCTTCCTTCCTTCCTTCCTTCCTTCCTTCCTCTCCTCTCTCTCTCTCTCTCTCTCTCTCTCTCTCTCTCTCTCTCTCTCTCTCTCTCTCTCTCTCTCTCTCTCTCTCTCAAGCAGCTCAACTAGATGCTATGACATAAAAGACCTCAGACATTCCACTTTTGTTCTTCCTCTTTCAATGATTCACACCCTGAAGTGGAACTGACATTCCCAACAGTTCCATGGAAATTCTCCATACCTGAGCCTATATCCCGGTCTGACTCAATTCTACATGGGTTTTAATCCAGCAGAAATGATCCTTAGAGAGATAGTATCTCAAAGAACGAAATGACCAAATGCTGCCGATGAAGATTTATGCTAACTAGAAGCCTCCTGAGATCCTCCTAGGGCATTCAATGTCTTGTATCATGTATTTTCCATGCTGACTTTTCCCCCAGCACATGCGCTGATCCAGGCCCTCTGACAAGCCTGTTGAATGTTGTCTTTCCTGACTGGGGTTTTCAGCCCAGGGCAGAAGTCAGAGCCCATGATTTTCCGTAGCTTTGCTTGCTCAAAAGAGGAAGAAGAAGGCCAATGGGCAAAAAGTTGCATTCAGCTGATGTCAGCTGGCTTTGCTTCCTCTGAGAGGTTGTTGTGTCAGCTCTGGACACCAGCCAGGCGGTGATAGCTCACACCAATGAAATGTAGCCTGGAGGCAGGAGGGGGAAATCCAGCGAAGGCTGGCTGCTATAGGCAAGCAATTAAATAAAAGGGCTATTTGTGAAGGAAGAAAGAATCCAAGAGGGAACTGAAAGGCTGGAATTTTCCTAAGGGATGCCACAAAAGAGACTGGACAGAATAAGACAAGTCAGAGAGATGGAAAAGGCCAAGGGTGGGGCAGGACGAAGATCAAAACTTGCGGATCAAAAATTAGGCTTTTCTCTTTCCCTTTAATGGCTACCCAAGATCAGATGTTAATGGGACCTATTGGGTGTGTCATGCCCAGTTCCCCTACCTTTTTTGTTACAGTTGTTATGCAAATCACTGCAGCTGCTAAGTGATTCACATGGTCATTAAATGAATCCAACTTATCCCATTGACTGCCTGTCGGGAGCCAGTTGGGAAAGTCACAAATTGCGACTCCAGGATGCAAAATGTGGTTTGGAAGAACGCTGCCCCAGATGGCTTGCCAGATATTCAAAATCTAGCACACTGTACAGTGTGAAAACCCTTGTTTGTTTGATTTTTCAATATTGGAATACAGCATTTAAGTATGAAATGCATACAGGGGGTCCTCAACTTATCACCACAATTAGGAACAGAATTTTCACTGCTAAGCAAGATGGTTATTAAACCTAAAATAATCAGCTGTATTTGAGTTCTCAGAAAGCCTGTCAATCTTTGCTGAAAATTCTTGTTTCCTATGATGGATATTATTTTGAGAGGCAACTAGACTCAGGGTACCATTAAAAGGGGGTGATTGTCTCAGGCAGCAATACAATACCTGTTTCCCTCTATTCCAGGGGTGGGCAATAATTTTTCCCAACAGGCCACATAAGAAATTCGGACTGGCGTGGAGGGCCAAACCAATAGGGCTGTGAAGGTCCATAGACATGCATGCATATAGACCAGTGGTTCTCAACCTTTTACAGGTTGAGACCCCACTTGCGCTGCCCATGCGCGCCGCAACCCCGACCTGCGGCCCGCCATTTTGTTTTTTTTATTTTTTTTCGTTGCTTGCGCGCGCCGCGCATGCGCAGATCAGCCCGTCGTGGTCCGCCATTTTGGTTTTTTTAATTTTTTTAAAAAAAATTTCGACGCGCGCACGCCGCGCATGTGCAGATTGGCCCGTTGTGCGCGCGTGCGCACGCGACGAAAAAAAAATAAAAAAATAAAAAAAAATTTAAAAAATGGCGGACCGTGACGGACCGATCTGCGCATGCACGGCACGTGTATGACGGCCCGAACTGTGCATGTGCGGCGCGCGCGCGATGAAAAAAAATAAAAAAAATAAAAAAAAATAAAAAAACAAAAAAACAAAATGGCGGACCGTGGTGTCCGGCGACCCCCGCGAAACGGTCGTTCGGCCCCAAATGGGGTCGCGACCCATAGGTTGAGAACCGCTGCTATAGACACATAATTTGAAAAAAATAGAGATCATCATAAAATAAATAAATCTTTAAAAATAAAAGCAACCTCTGTGAGCTGGACAGGGACTGCCAAAGGGCTGAATGTGGGCAGGGGCTGTAAAATGCCTAGGCCAGTGATGGTGAACCTTTTAGAGACCGAGTGCCCAAAAACTGACCCTGCCCTTGCTCTACCCCCTGCCCTGCCCCACTCCACCCCCTGCCCCGCCCCACTCTGCCTGCCCGTAAGGCCACTCACCGCCTCCATGGCCCGCTGCAGATTGCCCAGGTAGCCCAGCAGCGCCATGGCGGCCATGCCCTCTGCCCATCCCCTGCAGCATCAGCTGTGCGCATTGGGGCGTGAGGGCAGAGTCTTGTCTATGCTGCCTGGCTGCCATGTCCTTGGCTGCACTGCTCCGTGTGGACCACGCTCAGGGGCGACTCTCCTCCAGGGAGGCTGCTGGTGAGGAAGGGGTCACGGATGGAGGCAAGGCTGGGGCAACGGCACGTGTGCCCACAGAGAGGGCTCCGAGTGCCGCCTCTGGCACTCGTGCCATAGGTTCGCCATCACTGACCGAGGCCTACTTTATTTGTTCTGTTGGAGGACAGAGCTAAGCTTTTCTGGCTAGCCCAGGAGTAGGCAACCTTGCCTCTTTTATGACTCGTGGACTTCAACTCCCAGAATTCCTGAGCCAGCATGAGTCAGCTTGGAAACCTCTCCCTTTCCCCTCAGCGTGGCTGGCTCAGGAATTCTGGGAGTTGAAGTCCACAAGTCATAAAAGAGCCAAGGTTCCACACCCCTGGGCTAGACGTTAACTCAGGACAATGTAATGCTCAGGCTGTCATTGAAATAGAGGCAAGGGAATTATGGACACTACCTTGAAAATCGAACGAAAAGCAATAGCTCAAGAGTAAGGTGGAACGGCTTGTACATTTTTTTTAATGTATGCGATGGAGTGGAGAAACCCATTTTCATTCATGCCTAAAGCAGGAAAAGATCTAGGGAAGATTCTGACTTCTAAATATAGAAATTAAGAACAAGATATTGCATGCAGGATAATAAAATGAAAGAAAGCTTTTATCTATACAACACTCAGTTGATACCAGAGTAGGCAAACTATAAGCATGGAGCAAGTTTCACCTACTATGGAATTGTGGCCTCTTTTTCACTGGTCTTCCAAAGCTGCTAGGTTGACTTATCATAAATAAATAAATCATAATATGTTAGACTCTCATTATTATAAGGAATGCTCTAAATCAGGAGCGTCCAAACCTTGGCAACTTTAAGACCCGTGGACTTCAAATCCGCAAATTCCCCAGCCAGCCTTGCTTCTAAAGCACAAGTCCCTTTGATGTAAAGATGAAAGAAAGAATATGAAAAGGCTTGACTGTCAAAGGGAAGAAGAGATCAAGCAGCTATGGCAGTGGTTCTCAACCTCATTCATTAAATCTGGTGCTTTAAAACTTGAATTAAGTCTTGGTGGGTCCGTAGTGGGAAAAAAAAAGGTTGAGAACCACCGGTCTATGTAATGGTTGGCCACTCAAAAGAGTAGAATTAAGCCACCAGCTCAATTTCTTCCTTTTCTTTTTTATGAATTTGTTTTTCTTGCATTTACAGGAATGAATACTATCCAGGGGACTTTCACCCCTTATTTATTTATTTATTTATTTATTTATTTATTTATTTATTTATTTGTTTGTTTGTTTGTTTGTTTGTTTGTTTGTTTGTTTGTTTGTTTGTTTGTTTATTTATTTATTTATTTATTTGGGTTTGTATGCCGTTCCTCTCTGGGGACTCGGAGCGGCTAACAACATATATATAACAATAAAATTACAATAAAAAAACCCAAACAACGATATCTAAAAAAAACAATAAAACACACATTCAATTCAACAATCAACCACAATCATCCCCAGGCCTGCCGGCAAAGATGAGTTTTTAGATTTTTCCGGAAAGCCGGGAGAGTCGGAGAAACGCAGACTTCAAGAGGCAGTTGGTTCCAGAGGGCGGGCGCCACAACAGAGAAGGCCCTCCCCCTAGGGCCCGCCAGACGACATTGTTTCGCTGACGGGACCCGGGGGAAGCCAACCCTGTGCGCTCTCACCGGTCGTAGAGAAGTATGTGGCAGAAGGTGGTCCCGTAAGTATCCTGGTCCCATGCCATGAAGGGCTTTATAGGTGATAACCAACACCTTGAATTGTGCTCGGAGACCAATAGGCAACCAATGCAGCATGCAGAGAGTTGATGAAATGTGGGCACAGCGAGGAAGGCCCACAACTGCTCGCGCAGCTGCATTTTGCACTAATTGTAGTCTCCGAACACTCTTCAAGGATAGCCCCATGTAGAGAGCGTTGCAGTAGTCGATCCTTGAGGTGACAAGGGCATGTGTGACTGTGAGGAGAGACTCCTGATCCAAGTAAGGATGCAACTGGTGCACCAGGCGAACCTGGGCAAATGCCCCCCTCGCTTATGCAAAAGCAATCCCAGGAATGCACTTAAGAGGGAGTTAAAAGGTTTCTATGCCCAATATAGAGCAGGAGTAATCTGCCCCTCAGCTTTGCTACTCATGCAGATGATGTAAATGAAGAGGGAGTTTCCATATTCAAAACCCGATTGTCTGTTGCAGGAAGCCGGGAACCCTGAATTTGTACATTACCTCAAATCAATCTCACGCAGAGCTCAGCTCCCAGCTGCCAAGAGTGAAGCTTGAAGGCAGAAGAACCCAATTTTCATCTGCATGGCCAGAATGATGAGAACGGAACAAGGGAAAATAACACCTGGACGGGACTCCAGTCAATTCCAACTGCATGGTAAATACGGGTAGTCCTCAGCTTATGACCACAATTTATTTGGCTAAGTGAGACAGTTAAGTGAGGTTTGCCCCATTTTACGACCTTTCGTGCCAGAGTTGTTAAGTTAGTAACAGAGTTAGTAACAGAGTTGTTAATTTAACAACAGAGTGGTTAAATTAGTAACATGGTTGTTAAGTGAATCCGGCTTCCCTTTTGACTTTGCTTACAAAAGGTTGTCACATGACGCCGGGACACTGAAAGTGTCATAAATATGAACCAGTTGTGAAGCATCTGAATTTTGATCGTGTGACCAAAATGCTGCAACGGTCGTAAGTGTGAAAAATGGTCAGGTCACTTGTTTCAATGTGGTTGTAATTTCAAACCGTTACTAAACAAATGGTTATAAATCGAGGATTACTTCTACGCCTCTCCAGGATGAATTAATCCATTTGAACTCAAGAGTTTGTGACGGTCTGGTTTGACATTAAGGGTCGATCCTTAAAGCAGTACGTCTCCCTTTAAAGAATAACAAGTAGTCTAACTTTCATTTTGGTTGCTTCAAACCCAAAACACAACAACTGTTAACTATGGTTTCTTTCTCATTTCTATGTTCTGTGATCTAAAATACCAGAATAAACCTTTTTTTTCCCCTGAAAGGGCAATTGCATCACAACTCCACTTCATGCAGAAAAACAAGTAAAACAAAAACTTCATCCATCATAGAGATAGACCAGTATCATCCAAATCAGGGGTCTTCAAACTTGACCCTTTTATGACTTGTGGACTTCAACTCCCAGAATTCCTCAGCCAGCATGCCTGGCTGAGGACTTCTGGGAGCTGAAGTCCACAAATCATAAAAGGGCCAAGTTTGAAGACCCCCCCCGATCAAAATTTTCTTCCTTCAGGTATCATTTTCCCAAATTCTCAGGAATGCGATTGGAAAAGCTCACAATTCTATTACACAAAGGAACTGCATTCTTTAATGTCCTGGCCAATGGATGCATTTTTTTTTCTTGAATAGCAATTACTTTTAACCTTTTTTAAAATAAAGCTTAATCTGAAGGTACAAATAGGTGATTGTTCTTATGCCTTTGCTAGGAAAACATTCATCTGCTGACTCTTGCGAGCAAAGCTGCAGTTAGAGAACAGGAGCAAGATTATCCCTTGGTCCTCTTTTAATTGACACTAACTGGAAATCACAAGTGGGAAGTCCCAAAAAAGCAATATCAAACTACATTTGCTTCATTGTCAAGTTCTGACACCATCAGTTACATCAGCAGTGGAATTTTATCAGCTGCTACTGTTTCAGCTCTACACTACCTGTTGCAGCTGGTTGAATTTCCCCTCAATAACAATAATAATAAAGTTGGAAGGGACCTTGGAAGTCATCTGCTCAGGTAGGAAACCCTATACCATTTCGGACAAATGGCTGTCCAGTCTCTTCTTTAAAACTTCCAGTGTTGGAGCCTTCACCGCTTCTGGAGGCAGGTTGTTCCACTGGTTAATTGTTCTAACTGTCAGGAAGTTTCTCTTTAGTTCTAGGTTGCTTCTCTCCTTGATTAGTTTCCATCTGTTGCTCCTTGTCCTGCCTTCAGGCGCTTTGGAGAATAGCTTGACTCCCTCTTCTCTGTGGCAGCCCCTGAGATATTGGAACACTGCTATCATGTCCCCCCTCGTCCTTCTCTTCATTAAACTAGACATACCCAATTCCAGCAACCATTCCTTGTATGTTTGAGCCTCCAGTCCCCTAATCATTTTTGTTGTTCTTCTCTGTACTCTTTCTAGAGTCTCAACATCTTTTCTACATCGTGGTGACCAAAACTGGATGCAGTATTCCAAGTGTGGCCTTACCAAGGCATTGTAAAGTGGTATTAATACTTCACGTGATCTTTAAAATGATTCTTAAGAATTGCAGAATTGTACTGCTTATTTACATATGATTTATGATGTAAGAACAAAGAAATAAAATTTATTTATGGTAGTGAAGAATTCTCAGAAGATATGGATCTGGCAGCTGTATCTACCTCTGGAGTGTGACTCACTGAATTTCTTCAAACAAAGATTAGCCGGAATTCAGAGAATCCTGTCTGCAAATATGCAATGCCTTCATACAAGCTGATATGAGGAAAACATTGTTCTGGATTTTCTTTGCTCTTTCTCCTGACTGTGGGAAGAACTCTACATCTCGGCAACAGTTTGCAGATGATTGCATTTAAGACACATTTGGGATATTCAGATCCTTACCAGTAAACATAGCTGTGGTCTTAGCACAGAAAATTTTGCCCTGACATATCACTATCACCAATGTATGACAATTCCCAAACTGACTTTTACATATCAAAGACAATGCCAACTTAAAATAGGCACTTTTCTAGCCAATCTGCTGCTCTACCTGGCCATAGCATTAGCTACATAGGTAACCCAATTCCTAACTTATTTCTAAAATTTATCTAACCATTTGAAACCAGACAGACTCTAGGCAGCGTTAGAGGATTTAACAAGATACAAATCTGAAATTAATGTATGATTAGACTGATTATATGCCATCAAGCTGGTTTCAATTCCTAGCAACCACAATAGATAAATTTCTGCACAATGATCCATCCCTCACCTGATGTTTCAGGTCTTCCAACATTAATGAAGCTACAACACTAAAAATTATGAAATTGAGAGATTGTAGTTTCAAGAAATTGAGCTCCGGCCTTGAGGAGGAAGTGGGAGAGAAAAAATAGTGGCTGGGAAAATAGAAAATGTGAAAAACAGACTCTGAATAGCCCTACCTTGACCTTGTTGTCTTTAGAAAAGGACACTGAAGGTTCTGAACAGGCTTTCAAAATTCTTTTAATATAGCCTACACTAATAAAGTAGAATTTTTGGAATCTCGGTGGTACTTTTTGTTTGATTTGGCCTTCCTCAAAGGGATGACAGGCATCATGATTTATCAATCTTCCTAGATGTTCTCTGGAAGGGCCACATTTTCATCATCTTCTAGAAGGCTAGGAGGGTGTGGACCATATGTGTTCCAGAAAACAAGCTGTTCCAGAGAAGAGAGGTCACTATGAGCACAGCTGGGCCCTTATTTCCATTTTTCCTAGTAGGGAGGACTATCAGGAGATACTTCCCAGTTATTTGGGTAGGATAGGAGAAAACTGTTATGGAAAGGTGGTGTAGGAAATGATCAGGCTGATCCTGAGGGAGGAATCAAATGGGTCATAAGTCTCAAGTACCTTTGTGTCCACAAGCAATCTAAATCCAGCCCACTTTGAATTCCCTTGACTCAGTGGTGGGATTCAGCCGGTTCACACCGGTTCAATAGAACTGGTAGCTAAATTCTGTTGAGTTCAGAGAACCGGCTGAACCCATGCTGCTTCTGGAAGTCCATTCTAGGCCTCGGAGGCCTGGAGGAGGTCTCCCAGGCCTAGAACGTCTCACAGGAAATAAGAACATAAGAACATAAGAAGAGCCATGCTGAATCAGGCCAAAGCCCATCGAGTCCAGCATTCTGTGTCACACAGTGGCCCACCAATTGTACATGGGGATCTTGAGCAGAAAGAGAAGGCAAAACCCTCCCTTTCCCTTGACCCCCAACAAATGGTACTCAAGGGAATCCTGCCTGCCTCAACCAACATAGAGGCGGCATATGGACATCCGTTTTAATAACCACCAATACACTTGGCATCCATGAATCTATCTAACCCTGCCTTGAAGCTGTCAAGGCTGACAGCTGTCACGACCCCTTCTGGAAGTGAATTCCATAAATCAACGACCCTCTGGGTGAAGAAATATTTCCCTTTATTTGTCCTCACTTTCTTAGCTATGAGCTTTAGGGAGTGCCCCCTTGTCCTGGTATTGTGTGATAGAGAAAAGAATTTTTCTCTATCCACCTTTTCTATCCCATGCATGATTTTATACACTTCGATCAAGTCACCCCTTAAACACCGTCTTTCAAGGCTGAAGAGACCAAGGTGTTGCAATCTGGTTTCATAAGGGAGGCGCTCCATTTCCTTGATCATTCTTGTTGCCCTTTTTTGCACCTTTTCCAGTTCCATTATATCCTTCTTGAGGTGCGGTAACCAGAACTGTACACAGTACTCCAAGTGTGGTCTCACCATCAATTTGTACAGAGGCAATACAACACTTGCTGACTTATTTTCGATTCCCTTCCTAATCATGCCAAGCATGGAATTTTTACTGCTGCTGCGCATTGGTTGACATCTTCATCGAGTTGTCCACCAAAACCCAAAGATCCATGGATGTCATGCATGGATGTCACTTCCAGAAGTCCATTCTAGGCCTCGGAGGCCCAGGCCTGCATCCACACAGAGAACCAGATATTCAAGTATTTGAATCCCACCACTCCTTTGACTCTTATCTACCACCAACTTTGACCGTTAGTAGTTCAGATTCTTGTACAGTTTCAGCATACAATAAACCTGTCTCTATTCATCTGAACTACCTGGACTTCTGATTTTCTGATTTTGATAGGTGATCTCCAAGAAACTCAAGACCCTGAGCCATTAGCCTGGAATATGCCTAACTGTACTCCTTAAAATGACCAAATCTTTCTCTCCAACCACTTTCGTGTCTTCTAAATATAACGCTCAAAGTTCCTTTTGAAAAGCCAAGAATCTTAAAATCCATTTACACTTATTAACTGAGTGTAGTATAATACACAGAAGAACCCCATGTTCCAGTGGTAACTAATTACCAGAAGGGATCTCCTTAATGAGTGATAATGAAAAGCTGACAAAAGATCTGCATAAGGCCTATATTTAGTTAAATTGCTAGCTAGTTACTCTGGGCACCCCACCTCCTTTTCATTCACTGATCATCATGAGTATTATACATGGCTTGCAAATGCAAAGTTTCCTTTGAGTCCTGCTTGATTCCAGTGACTTCATCAACATGTGTATGCCGTTTTCTTGGCAATAAAAATGGAAGGATTGAGAAGGAACCCAGTTCATAAGCCTAAAAGGTGGGGGGGGGAGATATTTACAACAAGCGGCTAGAAAATGAGCAGCATTTTTAAAGCCAGCTGCAGAAAACAAAAAAGACTCGGAGATTCCTTCAATTGCTAATGATTTAACTGAATAACTGTCTAATGATGGACAGAAAAGACAGGCTGCCTCTATTCGGCTTGGGGGCGTATCTGGTGACCCGAGAACATGGAGTAGACTTGCTAGGATAAAAAGGCTTTTGTGGAGGAGGACTTAAGACCTCTGTGGAAATGTGTGTGCAAATAGTACCATGATGTTCTCGAGGCCAGCCTGACCACTAACCCGCTTCACACAGTGAACTTGGGGCAGCAAATTCTGCATCTTCAGGCTCACGTTCATTGGACTGATACTCAAGGAATAGATCAGTTGGACATGCTTCGACCTAGGTTGGACATAAGAAGAATGGTTGCAGAATTTGGGTTTAGCTTGTCTAGACAAAAGAAGGACTAGGAGGGACATGATAGCGGTATTCCCGTATTTGAGGGGCTGCCGGAAAGAAGACGAGGTCAACTTATTTTCCAAAGCACCACAAGGCAAGACAAGAAACAATGGATGGAAACCAATCAAGGAGAGAAGCAATCTGGAACTAAGGAGAACTTTCCTAACAGTGAGGACAATTAATCAGTGGAACAGCTTTGCCTTCAGAAGTTGTGGCTGCTTCATCCCTGGAGGTTTTTAAGAAGAGACTGGACAGCCACTTGTCTGAAATGGTACAGGATCTCCTGCTTGAGCAGGGGGTTGGACTAGATGACCTCGAAGCTCCTTTCCAGATCTATTCTGATTCTTAGGTTGCTAAACACAACCCTTTAACATCTCAAACGTGCTTTTTCAAGAGGCAACTGGACTTTCTCGTTTTTCTTTGAAAACATTTCGCTTCTCATCCAAGAAGCTTCTTCAGCTCTGAAGAAGCTTCTGGGATGAGAAGTGAAACGTCTTCAAAGAAAAATAAGAAAGTCGAAGCTTCCGGGATGAGAAGCGAAACGTCTTCAAAGAAAAATAAGGAAGTCATAAGAACATAAGAACATAAGAAGAGCCATGCTGAATCAGGCCAAAGCCCATCGAGTCCAGCATTCTGTGTCACACAGTGGCCCACCAATTGTACATGGGGATCTTGAGCAGAAAGAGAAGGCAAAACCTTCCCTTTCCCTTGACCCCCAACAAATGGTACTCAAAGTCCAATTGCCTCTTGAAAAAGCACCTTTGACCTGGATGACTGAGAATCTCCATAGGCAAAACACATTAGTGGGAATGTCATATTACCCCAAAAACATAGTCTCTCCTGTACAATTAACAGAGGGCAACCAGACTGAGGATGAAAACTGAGAAAATCTTTGTTGATGCTAATACAATCTCCAGCTAATTAAGATGGTGATCTTCACTCCACTAAATGCCTTTTGCCGACAGGGAATGCAAATGATCAGACATCCCTTTGTCTCTCAAACTCACAACGGAACCTCAACACGAGGATGCTTTTCCCATCTTAAGTTCTATCTGGAAGTCTCATAGTGGATCTTCTCTGTTTCACCTGATTTCCATTAAAAAGTAAATGCACGGCTACTGCTACAGAGCATTCCTTGGCTCACTGCTCTGACCATGCCTTCGTCTGACTTTATGTCGCTTACCCTAGGGACCTCTTTATATTCTCTCCTCATCTGATCTTTTTATATACTTCTGCTTTGCCAGCCCTACACCTCAATCAATCTTCTTACTAAATAGTCCGACTGGCACCTACACACTGTTTCCTGCTATTCCACTTTCATTTTGAGGGCAGGAAAATTGGTAACAGGCCCACTCTATACATCATCCTAAAAATTAACACATCTGATCTGCACATATACGCTTTGAGGGAAAAACAAAATGCTTAATAGTGTGCTGTGTCAAGAAACTTTAGACCAGGGGTCCCCAACCCCCGGTTCGTGGACCAGTACTGGGCCACGGCATACCAGCAACCGATCCACACAAACAAGCAAAGCCCCATCCGTGAGATGCAGGCAGCACACAAAACCACGCATCCTACAGTCCGCGGAAAAACCTCTCTCTGTGGAACCGGTCCCTGGTGCCCAAAAGGTTGGGGACCTCTGTTTTAGACTTTCACAGCCACTTTAAAGCAGCGCTGCAATCTTCGATGAGAGAACCGGCCGACAGAAAGTAATGGTACGCAGGTGTTTGGTTCTTCCTCTATTCATATTTTACCATATTTTCCTCTGAAAATTGGGAAAGTTTCTAAGCAAGCACTTAGCCAGCAGATGACAGGAGGAAACGAAAGTTAAGGGGAGACACTGTAGGGTGGAAGTCAAATCACCCTTCCTCACTATTTCTTTATCCTACCATGCTCAACACAGAGTTGCTAGACCTCAGTCTCCACCCCAGTGCTTGGTTCTAAGCAGAAGATGTGAAAATCAGTGCTTGAATGTCATATTTAGTTGAAAAAAAGTATTCTAGCTTCAAAAGACTCTCATCTTTAACATACTCCTCAGAAAATGCAAGCTTTTCTTTTCTTAGATAATGTCTCTATTCTATTCTATCATTTTGTACAAGCACATGTGGGGAGTGTCAAGGTATATATTGCTCAGAAAAAATGGTAAAGTGGTTGAGTGTCATTATATGAATTATATGTATGATTTTGTTGCTGGTTTAGAATTAACTAATAAAGTTATATTGTAAGTTTGTTCATGCGCCATGAATCACTGTGAATCTATATAGATTTAGTAGCACACAAACCCAATAAATAAAGAAATGCATTGGAGAAGAGGCCCCCTTAATGTCTTGTTCCATAATAGGAACAAGTGACTTTTAGCAGGAATTGCGTTCAAGAGGTCACAGCCAACACCTGATGAAATTTCGGATGAACAAGCGGTTGAATATTAACTACAACTACGATATTGATCACTCTTTGAAGTAAACCAAGATTTGTATTCTGGAAATGTGCTTGAAAAATGTAGTCAACACAACAAAGGAGCTGGCCTTTAGTCACCATTCCTGAGGTCTGTCTATAAATATCACATATGTCTGAAGGCCATTCAAAATTGGCCTGCAAAAGTAATTTGCAAATGAATAAAATAAGTCTACCTGCCTATATTAGTTATTTCATTTTGATGAGGCATTGTGTGAACCCTGAAACCCTACAAAGGAAGCTCCAAAGTGTATTTTGCAGCTTGCATACAAACATCCCTACCAAGAACTATGGATTAAGCCTCAAATCCAGCATGTTTCTTTTAAATTGTACGTTAGGAAACCTTAATGCAATTTATAGGATGTAGCTGTCTTCCTCTGAGTATTGCGGACAACTCAAGGTAAGGGGGAAATTAAAAGGAAGAACCGTGGAAAGAGATAAACACAGAGCAGCTGGGGACAAAATTGCACAGAAGAAGAAAAAGGCAGTGTGTCTGAATGAAAATTTAATCATTCATGAATTTTTGGGATGGTGGTGCTGGTTTTCTGTATGGCTTCTTCCATCTTTGTTCTTACTGTGGAATGAACACCTCACAGAATCCTTGAGTAGGTGCTCCATCATTGGAGTTTTTAAGAAGAGACTAGACAGTCACTTGTCTGAAATGATATAAGACAGTTCTCCTGCTTGAGCAGGGGGCTGGACTAGAAGAAGTCCCTTCCAGCTTCTATTCTATTCTATTCTATTCTATTCTATTCTATTCTATTCTATTCTATTCTATTCTATTCTATTCTATTCTATTCTATTCTATTCTATTCTACTCTACTCTACTCCACTCCACTCCACTCCACTCCACTCCACTCCACTCCACTCCACTCCACTCCACTCCACTGATCTCTGCAGAACAAGTGATCAGAGGTACTAGATATTGTTTTACTGTGTGTGGCAGGGTGTGAAATTGCTCTGTATTCTGAGAACCTTTCAACAGACAAAAAAATATTTTGCACTATTGTAGTTAGCATAAAAGGAAAGGTTAATATTACAAGTACATTGTCAATGGAAAGTTAGGGACTGTAGGCTAAAGCACTGAGTTTGAGACTGTGAAAGACAGGGATTTAAAGCCTTGTGTGTCCTGAACTTGCGTGCCAACCAAGAACAAACTCAATTTTCTTTGCTTCATTTGCTCATCTGTAAAAGGGGAGGAATAGGGATTTGCCTTACAAAAGCCAAAGTTTTGTATTACATTAAAAAATATCAAGTTCTAAGAAGGCAAAAGAGTAGTTTGGTTATCAGCCTTGAGTTGAATCCTGCATCCTTTAACAAGAATTTCTAGAAATTGAATTGTTCTAGAAATATTCACTTTCTGAGGTGAATATCTCCCACAGCGTCAGAGAAATAAAGGAATAAAGAAACAAGAATGCAGGCAAAGGTGATAGCAATCACAGGATGGTGATTGTGGAGGGCGTAACAAGCAAGCACCTGAAAAAGTTGTGGCTACCCAAAGGCCATAGAACAAGACAAATGCAAAAGTGCAAATGTTTACAAAATGCAAATAGCTACAAATAGCAAAATAGCTGACCAAAAGGGCTTGGAGGAGCACCTTGCCTACCTTTTTCCGGTGTCGGTCGTTCTTTGCAAGACAAGATCTCTGTAGGGAGAGGTAGCCCCCAATCACCTGGATCTCCTCCACTGTGGGGTAGCGTTTCTTCATGGGCATCATAGCCAGTGGCGGAGAGCTCTCGATGCCATTCTCCACAGCCATGACAGGTGACACGGAGGCCTTCCGAGGATTGATTGTGATGGTGTTGCCACTGCGACGTTGCATTGCTGGATGGGGGGATGAGACCCGGCCCAGGCCTCCCATCCTGACATCCTCCTTAACTCTGCTGTTGCCACTGCGTCTCATGGCCTCGGCCTCGGGCGGAGGCTCCTCAACAGCGTCCGGGAGAAGTTGTTCACAGCTGGGTGAAGAGCAGGAAGTGGGGACTGGGGGCTTGGCTGAAGGAGGAGAAGGGCTGGCTTCCTGTTTGGGTTCTGGGGGAGGGGAGGCTGAAGCCCGCAGTGGTACAACCATGAAGGAGTTCCTGGAGTGGAGGTGCAGGTTGGCCAAGGCTTTGCCCTGGACATCCTCCTCAGCTGGGTGGCTTTCCACTGCCGCCTCCAAATCACTGCTCTCCACCCTGGGTCCTCTGTCTGGGGACACGGCCTCCCTTCCCCATCTTTTCCCAGTGGGCGAGCGCCTTGGAGGACTATCTGGCCAGCCCTCCCCACCGCTTGATTTAGCTTCAAATTGGCTTCGATAAGATGCCACAGTGCAAGGCCCTGGGGACGTCAGTCCCGGGAGGTCGCAGGGAGGGCTGGGGAGGCGACTGACGCATGGCAGCCGGGATGAGGTGAAGTCTGCTGGAGAATGGGCTGGCTTCTTTCCTCCAAAGGTGCTTTCAGTTAAATTCTCAGTGCTGAGGGACTTCACCGGGTGTGATGGCATCACCGCTCCTCCACCGTCCTCTTGGCTGAACCGGCTGAGCAGTTTGCTCACCCGCCCTTGGCGCTGCTCGGGCAGCGATGCCCGATGCTCAGCTCGGCCCATGGCATTGAGATCCTCCACGCTGCGGCTCAAAGCCGACTTGACGATGAAGACCTCGCCTGCACGGATCTCGGTCACGCTGCCCCCACGACGGGCCAACAGCTCATTGAGGGACTCCATGCTGCCTGATTTGGCTTCTCCCGAGTGGCGGTCACTAGCCAGCTGCGCCGGTGGTGCCCCATGGGCTGTTTCTATTATAATGACATTGTCTGCCCGCAGGGTCCGGACGCCTGGAATCTGCCCACACAGATCCACTATTTGTTTGGCTTTGGTATTCGCAAGTTCACTTTCTGGAGGGCCAGACTCCTGATGATGGCGGCGCTTCTCCAGCTGAATGAAAGGGTTTTGGTGAACTGGGCCAATCTTCTCCTGTAGCACCGAACTCTCTGGCTCCCCATCTTGGTAGGATGACATTGCAGCAGGCACAGAGGCTGGGCCACTCTCAGTTTCTCCCGGTCCGTTTGGTTCAGAGAAAGAAGTGCTGGAACCTTGCTTGGCCCGGCGTCGTTCAATGATCTCCCGTTTCCAAGCTGGCATCTTAGCCATGCGGTCTTGCTGCTCCTGTTCCCGCCGCCGAGCTTCCTCTTCCTCCTTTCGCCGACGCTCCAGTAACTGGAGCTTCCATTCAGGCAGCGGAGGAGTTGAAGACATCTTTGCTGGAGGTGTGAGATAGCAGGAAACAAGGGAGGGAAATCTGGGAGGAAAAAAAGGAGTGAAAAAAAAAGAAAAGAAAAGATTGGGTGGGATATGTTCAGGTGGTGAGAAGGCACAAAGCAAGGGAAAAAACAGAGAGGGGGAAAAGTGGCTTGGGAGAGCAACTTAAAAGCAACACAGAAACAAAAGAGGCAAGGAAAAGAATGGAATAAAAGAGGGAGTGAAGAAGGAGAAAGAAAAGGATCTGGAACAGAATTGGCAACAAGCAGAAGGGGGCTAATAGAAATGGGCAGTGGCTGGAAAGGAGAGGAAGGGCAATATTAGATAGAGTAAGAGAAAATGGAGGCTCAGAGATAAAAAAAATGATCAGAGGAAGATGGGAGGAAGTGACAGATGGGAGATGAAATGAGGGAGAACTGGATTGGAAAAGGAGACAGAAAGGTGGGAGAGTACAAAGAATACATTCAGAGAAAAGAAAATGGGAAAGAGTAGCTTGAAGGATTAGGAAGAGGAAGATGATCTGTCAGAAGACATTGCAACATTAAATCCCTTTAGCTATCAGAGGAGAGAGAGAGAGAGAGAGAGAGAGAGAGAGAGAGAGAGAGAGAGAGAGAGAGAGAGAGAGAGAGAGAGAGAGAGAGAGAGAGAGAGAGAGAGAGAGAGAAGGCTTCCTTCAGGCTCAACCTTTGATGTTTTTCTCCCTTCCTCCTCCCTCTCCTCATCTGCTCACTCTTTCCAACTCATGTCACACACACACTGTCTCTGGTGTGTTGGGGAGGTGACAGTTCTACACCGGGCTCTTTACACAATGAATCCAGACATCCTTGCAAGGAAGCAGAGGCAAAGGTGATTAGGTTTGTTTACAAGATTTGACCCCCCGTCTTGATGGCCAGCTCAAGGCAGTTAAAAGGGAAGAGGAACTATAGAGGATTTTTTAAAAAACAGCTTCCTTTCATGTGTTTTGTATTGCTATCAGTGTTCTAATCTAAGCTTTCTTTATGACTGTTAATAATAATAAAAAAAAAAGAATGCAAGGAACCTAGTTATGCCCGAGTAAGCAATCTAGATGAAAACAGCCTTGTGCAGTGACACGAAGAGGCAAGGGATATTGCAAGATGACAATGGGGCAGGTTTATTTACAGTGCAGTGTTATGCCACCAGCTCAGAAATAAGCATGCAGTGAGAATAACTCACAGGCAAGGGGTGTATAGGATTGCAGCAAGAGTATAGAGAAGGCTGTTCACCCCGGAGAGGAAATCTGATTGCAAACAACAGTGACCCAGGAGGAATAGAGTGAATAAATAAAATTGGCACTTCAGACACAAATGTTTGCACAGACCTCTAGAGTAATAGAGGGGACATGTTTTTAATCTGAAGCCAGACTGGGGAGGTGGTTTCAAGACCCCATAACTGGCACGTTGGCAGAAATCAGACTTCGGTGTATTTACAAGAAATGTAGCAACAGTGATAAATGTTAGAATTTTCAGAAGCAAATTTGGATGAAACGGAACGTGTTAAAGAAAAGAGATTCTGGGTGGGTCCGAAGAAACCCCAAAAGTTGGACAGAAAGCGGCTTGCGAGAGGAAGGTCAACAAGATAAATATAATTTAAAAATTACCAGAATCCGAACTTCGGAATTTCACAGTTAATTTCAGCTGTTCAAAGATCTGCAAAAACCACTGATGGAAACAAAAGGCAACACTAAGAGCGCCTTGCTTGGTACCACAAGCCAACTTTTATATTCTGGAAAGCCAAGGCACCGAGCTAGCCCGATGGGGAAGACCAGTCTTCACTTAGAATGGAGGAGCCCAAAAGATGAATTGCCGCTTGGTAATTTTCCCGGAAAAAGAATGGCGTGCAACTAGAGACGTCCAAGAACTGATCCTTCTAGGAATTTGGGAAAAGAAGCCTTAAAATAATCTTCTTAAAAACGTTGGCGTGTCCCCGCCGTTCCCAGATATGCACAAGCGATGCAGAAGATGAAAAAACTCCCTTTTGAGGGAGCGGGGGTGGGGGTGTCGAATACTCTTCCGGAGAATTAGGGCTGGATCCGTAGAAACGTCAAAAAGGGAGCAACACGTGTACTGTACATCCAGGCGAGGGAGAGCCAAAAAGACCCTTTCTTTCCCTCCGCTTCCCGCCTCTGGAGGAACGCTTCAAAGGATCCGGAGGGAAATCAGGCGGGATCTGAAGGCTGAGCAGACGGGGATCCCACACACCAACTGAGGAGAACCCCCAACCGAAGCCCCTGGTTCCTCGATCCCCCCTCCCTCCTAGACGCCAGGAATCCTCCCCCCTCCGATCCTTCGAATCAGGGAGCAAAGCAAAGGATCCCTGCGTACTTAAGCTTTCAAGCCAGCTGGATCTTGGAAGCCCGAGGCAGGCGAGAGACTACTAACTAGATCCTTCGCTCGGTCCATGGCTGGAGGAAGCTCGTCTGGCTCCAGCCGGTCCCGTTGGCTCGGAATGGAGGGGATTTTTTTTTTTCAGCCGCCTCGCTTTCTCTTCCCTTTCCACCCCCCCCCCTTTCCTTTTTGCCTGTCGAAAGGAAGGGAGGGATCTAGGCGGATCTGAGTCAGGGTTCTTGCTGGAGGTGAAGGGTTGGGGCGCTCCGATCCTTTGCCTCCTCCTCCTCCTTCCTTCGGCTGCTTTCCCAGAAGACGCGGTCGAGGCGAAGGCGCACGACGGAGGAGCGGGCGGGCGATGGGGGGGTGGTGGGGCGGGGGGGGGAAATCTCTGCCGGTCTCTGAGCGCATCCACTTCTAAGCCTCTGCCGCCGAACTCCACCTCCGCCCGGCTGCTAAAACCCTTTCAGAGGAGGAGGAGAAGGGAGACGGGAGAAAGAAAGAGAGAGAGAGAGAGAAGGGGGGGAGGAGGAGGAGAGAAGAGAGGAAGGAAGGAATGTGAAGGGGAGGAAAGATCGAAAGCGAAGGGAGGACGGAGCCCGAGAGGGGAAGAAAGAGGAAAGGGGAGGATGGGGGGGGGGTCTTTGTGTATAAACAGAAGGGGAGGACAATGAAAAGGGGCGGGGCGGGGCGGGCAGCAGACAAATGCGGCGGGGGGGGGGAGGCAGGCAGGCTGGCTGGCTGGCGGGCGGTGAAGGCAGGAAGGGAGGAGTTGGTCTGTCGCAAATGTTTCATTTGAGATGTTTCCTATATTACAGGGCTCTCCGGTGCTGGACCCCAGAAAGCCCCCCCTTCCACCTCCCACCCGCCCCCCCCGGAGACCGACGAGGAGATGCTGCCCCGTAGAATCAGACGGGCTTCCTCTAATCCGTAAAAGCCGATTACGGCCTTTTCCTGCGCCTCCGGGCGCGGAGTCCACGGAGCTTTCCAATCCCACCGCCGTAGCCCTCCCCGTTCCACGCAGGCCTTTACGCAGCGCAAACACAATTCCCATACGCCAGTGTTTCTCAACCTTGACCATTTTAAGGCATGTGGATTTCAACTCCCAGAATTCCACAGCCAGCATTGCTGGCTGTGGAATTCTGGGAGTTGAAGTCCACATGCCTTAAAATGGTCAAGGTTGAGAAACACTGTAAAATCTTCTGGGCTATATTTTTAGCCAGTGAACATTTCAAAGCAAACACAATTCCCATACGCCAGTGTTTCTCAACCTTGACCATTTTAAGGCATGTGGATTTCAACTCCCAGAATTCCACAGCCAGCATTGCTGGCTGTGGAATTCTGGGAGTTGAAGTCCACATGCCTTAAAATGGTCAAGGTTGAGAAACACTGCCATTCGCCGCCTTGCATCATCCACGGCCGCTATGGCTCTGATGGGACTTGTAGTCCTACTGGGCTGGAAAGGATCAGGTCGGGGGAGGCCTGGTGTGTCACGTGTGTTATGTTTCCTCTGAGGAGTAAGCACCCACGCTGGCTGGTTCTCAATCGGTGGTCCTCAGACCCTGTGGGGGGGGGACAGTGTCATCCCAGGGGGTCTGCAAAGGCTTGAAGAAATGTTTATGATTTATATCTTGAGTTGAGTCTTGGGGGTCTGTGGCCACAAAAGATATTTAAGGGGGGGCTTTTCCTGTGGTGAAGAAAAGGTTGACGACCTCTGTGCTAGATAAGTAAATGCTAAAAACTGCTGGGTACTTGATAAAATTCACAACATCACACAAACGTCTTCTATCAGGCCTTCAAGCACAAAAGCTGTCCCTTCTCCCCTCACCTGTGATGGTCATACTAGGGGTTTTAAATACAGGTAGTACTTGACTTGCAACTGTTTGCTTAATGACCACTGGAAGTTACAAAAAATGACTTACTACCAGTCCTCACGCTTATGACTATTGCAGCATCTCACAGTCAGGTGATCAAAATTTGGACACTTGACAACCCTCCTATATTTATGGGGGTTGCCGCATCCCAGAGTCGTGTAATGCCCCTTTGTGGCCTTCTCAGCTGGCGTCAGACAAGCAAAGTCAATGGGAGAAACTGGATTTGTGATGCACTTAACAACTGCAGTGATTTGTGTAACGAAGATGGCAAAAAAGGGGAAATTGGGCATGACCAGCTTTCTTAGCAACTGAAATTCTGATCCCAACTGTGGTCGTAAATTGAGGACTACTTATATGCATTCCATGTTTAAATACTATCAAACATCCAGGGCTTTCGCTATGTCAGTGGTGGCGAATCTATGGCACACATGCCAGAGGCAGCACTCGGAGCCCTCTCTGTGGGCACGTGCGCCATTGCCCCATCCCCACCTTCTCCCACGGCCCCCTCCTCACCAGCAGCCCCACCCGGAGGATTGTCTCCCCCAGACATGGCCTGCGTGGAGCAGCGCAGTCAAGGACATGGCAGTCGGGCAGCAGGGACAAGACTCCACCCTTGCGCCCCATTGCGTGCAGATGATATTGTGGGGTATGGGTGGAGGGCGTGGCTGCCATGGCACTGCAAGGCCACCTGGGCGATCTGCTGCAATGGGCCTTGGAGGCGGTGAGTGGCCCTGCAGGCGGGCAGGGCAGGGGCAGAGCACGGACCAGGGCCAGGCTGGGGGGTGCGGTGGTTTTTGGGCATTCATCTCCAAAAGGTTTGCCATCACTGCACTATGTGATTTATGGATGCTGTTTTCTGAACACATGTTAGATTTTGCGTATCTTCCAAGCCATTCAGGGCCAGCATTTCTACAAACCATGTTTTGCATCCCGACGTTGCCACACTGAGCTGGAGCCATGGCTTTCTTGGCACAGTCCATCAGCAGGACTGAGAGCTAATAAAGATCCGTCTTTCATAGTTGTTCGAAGAATCCAGGAAGATTGCTTAGATCTCAAGTACACTTAAGCACAAAGTACTTTCTGAAGGTATTTTCCAGAAAAAAAACCCCAAAACCCTAATGGGACATAGCCTGTTCATGGAGGGGCTATCTTGGGATAGCTTGCCTTGAATTCTGTAAAAAGCACGAAGGAGAAATACCGAATGTGCTAAAGGTGCTTTTTCCAAAAAACAACTGGACTTTCTCCTCTTTTCTTTGAAAACATCTCACTTCTCAACCAAGCAGCTTCAGTTCAGAAGCTTCTTGGATGAGAAGCAAAAGATTTAAAAAAATAATAATAAAATGAGAAAATCCAGTTGTCTTTTGGAAAAGCACCTTTGGCACATGCAGTCAAATAGCCTTCCGATGATGGTGATGGTGATGGTGATGGTGATAATAATCATAATCATAAACATAATCATAAACATAAATCATAATCATAGAGTCAGAAGGGACCAAATGAGTCAAAAGTGTTTTGGAAGTAAATAAGAGCTGTTTAATCACTCTTGTCTGGACACTTGTTGACAACATCAACAAGTCTGGAAGTTGTAAGTCAAAACTTAACTTTTGCGGAAGCCACACTGGTTCCTTCCCAGCAAAACTGTTTAGGAATTTCCTTATTTTCTCTTCCATAGTATTTTTAGCCACTTTTCTAAGCAGTGTTGTTAGCTAAAGTAGCCCAGAGTTTCTTTTTAATGTTATTTAATCCCTTAAAAAAAAAAAACAGTCATAGAGGCTCTTTTCCAATCCTTGGAAACAGATTGTAAAACTAGATAGGATACATATTTTCGTGAAAAGAATGTTAATTTCATATCAAAAATTCTTTGGAGGATGATATCTGGTCTCAGAGAACTTGTTTTTAGTTAGTCCATTTGATTTATGACTTCATGTTTTGTTACTTTTTTGTTGCAGTTTTAAATCAATCTTTATTATGATCCCAGAAAAAACCAAAGTTAAATATTGGAATAAAATCAAAACAGAACAGAACAGAGCAGGACAAGGACAGGACATAGAGGTGTATTACAATTGATAGTGATATCATGATGGGTAACCAGGATCTGCCTAATTTAGCAAATACAGCAAAAGTTAGCTACATTTAAAAAAAAAAAAAACCTGTACCTCACTTTGTTGCAAACAGTCTAGTCTTCCTGCTGAAGAAGTCAGCTCAGGTGTGGATGCCCATCTTGTGTCCTCCACATGAAAACAAGCAAAACATTCATTCATTTTCTCTGCTACTTTTCTATCCTCTTCTAATGCATCTTTAACAACTCCATTATTCCATGGTTCAGTGATTGGTTTCCTACTGCAAATGCATTTTAAAATCTTTATTGTTGATCATCTTTGTGTGTGCTGCTCGAAAATTTTTAATCAACATCTTTGATCAATGGCTTGCATATATTTTCTGTTAGATTAGCATTGTGTCGCATGGACTTGCATTTATATCACATTAGATATTTCTCATTTGGAAACCTGATTTCAAAATTTGGCAATAAAAATAGAAATCGGTGCTTTCCAGTTTGAGCTCCCCAGCTGTACTCACCTAATAGTTTTAACTTAGTCTTTGAATGAAACCTTTTCTGAGATCTTAAAAAACTCTGAATTATAAACTAACTAAGCGAGTAAGGTTTGTACAAAATGCTAAACCACAGAAAGCTAACCAAAGTTGAAACTAACCAGAGAGAGTCTTTAAAGGGTCTAATTGAGCATGTTGTGCAAAAGATTTGGAGTACACCAAAACATTTTGTAGATGACTGAAGAGAGAGATTTGATTCTGCCCCTCACGTTAATTTGGGGGTTTTAATAAAAGAATTGACAGCCAGAATTTTTTTTAATCTACTGATTATGAGTCAATAATTTCTTGGAGGCATTAGAGACATCTGATTTTATGGACCAATGGAAGAGGAAGAGAAGAATTAACATTTTGCTCTGAGTTCTGCAGGGTATGAAATGATTGTCGACAAAGTAGTGGTATGTATTTTGGGGGATGGTTTGAATAATGATGACCCATATGGGGCTTTCTTATTTTGCATCCCTTCAGGGTCAGGAAATCTTGATGTTGCAGATTCCAGAATTCTTACTCATCTTCTGAGGACATTCTTAGGACATTGCCAGTTGACTGATGTAATTCTTACATGTTTCATAAGCTGGTTTCTTTTTCTTAGAGATTATGTTCCCAACACAGGCCTTAACAGTGTTTAATTAAAAGCGCAGTGGCTGCATTATTTATTTATATTAAACCATTTATATGGCTGCCTGTCTTACAACAATATCTCTGGGTGGCATGCAGCAATTAAAACTAAAAATAATTGGAACTACAAGTAACCAATGTCCAAGATTATAAAAAAGCCATTCCAGTTTCCAGTTTACTTATGGGACTGTCTGCTGCCTCATGAAACCCAGCGACCGGTTAGGGCCCACAGAGTCGGCCTTCTCTAGGTCCCGTCAGCCAGACAGTGTCGCCTGGCGGGGCCTAGGGGAAGAGCCTTCTCTGTTGCGGCCCCGGCCCTCTGGAATCAACTCCCCCCGGAGATCCGTATTGCCCCCACCCTCTCCGCCTTTCGTAAACTGCTCAAGACACATCTTTGCCGACAGGCCTGGGGCAGTTAACATCTTGCCCCTAGCCAATGTATGTTTGTGTGCATGTTTGTTGGATGATTGGTTTTTTTTAATTCAGGGGTTCTTATTTATATGTATTTTAATGTTGATTTCTATTTATGCTGTGAGCCGCCCTGAGTTCCCGGAATAGGGCGGCATAGAAATCCAATGAATGAAATGAATGAAAATGAAAACAACATTTGTAACAGAGCTCACTTAACATTATTTGCAACATATATGATAGTAAGCTTAATTATAGCATAGATGAGGTTTTGGAAGGTATCTAATCTATGATCAGTTGGTTAATTTATGATTCAGCGTACTGTGTGAAGCCAGGAAATGGGCACATTCAGTAACCACTATGACGTCTCTGTGAATGCAGCTACAGAAAATCACAAGGGAGCACTTCAACAATTGTTAAGCAACCACCCACCACTTCCTGCCCTCTGGAGTTTACCAGACTGCCTTAGCCCAGCAGTGCATTATTGTACATTACAGATAGCCCACATTGAACCAGAATTTGTAAGACTCCCTGCAGTGGAGTCCACAGTGAGACTGCTTTTGTGATCTTGAGAAAACTTGATTATAGTGGTTTCAGTATTATACATATTCTAGGAATTAAATCAGCACAGCTGGATAAAGAATGCTAATGTGAGCACCATTGGCTGATTCTATGAATTAATGGTCATCCACCTTTAAGTATCCAGCACAAGAGCAACTTACTAGGGTAATCACCAGTGTAGACCAGTGCGGTGTTGTAAGCTGTCCAAATAAATTGGGGAATTAGCTATTACTATAATGGGTCTGTTGGTCCAATGTAATGTGCTCCCAAGGCTTGGTGCTTGGTGTTATGGTACCCTCTAGTGTTTCGCTAACATTATAACTTTTTCTGGAGATATAGCCATGTTTATTTTTATTTATTATGTGCTTCTAATTCATATTCCAAAATATTGGTCTCTTGCAGCCAGCCAGGCAAACAAGAATCTTGTGATACCTTGAAGATTGGTCTATTTACAGTATGCATTTCTGAGGATTTCAGTCTACTTCCTCAGATGCTTGCTCCGAAGTTGCAAAGGAGAAAAATCTGTGTAGGCACAATTATTTCCAAGAAGAGGGGGAAAGAGTGGGAGAAAGAGTGGGTGGGGAATTGATGAAGGAAGTTGGAGGATAAGAAATAAAGTTGAATGCCAAACAAGCCTAATGAACACACAAATTTGAAAATCTAACGCAGTGACTGACTGATCAAGTGTCACACATAATAGCCATTTTTTTTGGTTTGTTTAATCATTTTATCAATAAAGGAGAATATTTGTAGCTCAGGGTTGAAATGAGGGATCCTCCGTGCTCTTGGAGCTAGGATGTTTTCTTGCAGACATTTCATTGCCAAAGAGGTAACATCCTCAGTGCTAGTGCTAGTCATTTTATGCCCACTGTTAATTTTATCTTTCTTTTACAATACTGTCTTATCTCCCTCTTGTTTCCCCCAAGCAACTACATGCATTTATTTATTTATAAAATTTATATGTTGCCTATCTCTCTGTCCAGTGACTCTGGGCAGCTTGCAACATCTTGAAAGCACAACGTGCATTCGAAACATTAAAAACACTCAGCATTAAAATTAAAACAATAACAACAACAACAACAACAATAATAATAATAAAGTTGGAAGGGACCTTGGAGGTCATCTAGTCCAATCCCCTGCGCAGGCAGGAAACCCTATACCATTTCAGTCAAATGGCTGTCCAATCTCTTCTTAAAAACTTCCAGTGTTGGAGCATTCACAACTTCTGGAGGTAGATTGTTCCACTGGTTAATTGTTCTAACTGTCAGGAAGTTTCTCCTTAGTTCTAGGTTGCTTCTGTCTTTGGTTAGTTTCCATCCGTTGCTTCTTGTCCTGCCCTCAGGCGCTTTGGAGAATAGCTTGACTCCCTCTTCTTTGTGGCAGCCCCTGAGATATTGGAACACTGCTATCATGTCCCCCCTCGTCCTTCTCTTCATTAAACTAGATATGCCCAATTCCAGCAACCGTTCTTAATGTGTTTTAGCCTCCAGTCCCCTAATCATTTTGGTTGCTCTTCTCTCTACTCTTTCTAGAGTCTCAACATCTTTTTTACATCATGGTGACCATTAAAGATTAACAAGAGATTAAGGGACCAATACAAGAACAGGATGGAGAAGGAACCTTCACCTAATCTACTAACCAATCCAAAGTGGAACATCTCCATTGGGGCCCAAAGCAGAGCAAGGTTTTCAAGCCCTTTCAGAAGGCCCACTGTACATACATTTGTACAGTGGTACCTTGGCATTCAACTGCTTTGAAACTCATTGCATTTGGTACTCAGTGCATTCTGATGCAAAAATTTTGCCCTGGTGCTCATCATTTGACAAGCTAGAACATGTCAGTGTTGGCTGCCTTGTGACTCATTACATTATTCGTTACGGGGGAAAAAATGTTTGGTACTTGTTTTTAGTACTCATCATGCCTCCCGGAACCAATTAACAATGAGTATCGAGGTACCACTGTATATACAAATTCTTTCTTGGGATAGCTAAAACTCATACCGTAGAAGAATGGGATTACAGGTTATTAAAATCTTTTTAGGAACTTTTGCAGCAACCCTGAGCAGGATCATTCTAAGTACACAAGGTTATTTAACAGACCGAAAGCAACTTTCCCTCTCACCTCCAGCACTCTCTGCATTATTAGTGAAAGTGTGGAAGGGAATTTAAATGGCAGTAAGAATGGTCTTGGGAGACAGGAGGAAGAGTCACAAGTTAGTTAGGCAATGATCAGATAAGAGGCAGCTAAGCCCGCAGAAGGAATGGGGCGTGGCAAACATCTCAGAAGGGACCCTCCTTAAGCTTCTTGGACTATAAAGATGAGAGGGTTGGGAGGGGGAAAGAGATATACTTTCAGATTTACAAGATTCTGTTAATGTAACATTACAAAAAAGATACAGCTGCTACTCCTAGGTGTGCTTCTTTTCTAAACTATGTCACAGCGATGACAGGCATGTTGCAATTGACAAAATGGGCTTTGATCTCTCTCTCTCTCTCTCTCTCTCTCTCTGTGGTTTTTTTACATTTTTTTTATTTTATTGAGCAAATCGGTATATGTATACTAACGGACTCACTGATGGTGCAGCAATGATCAGTGTTGCAAGCAGTTTTAATACTGGACACAAGATTCTATAACAGAGCTGCACGCATGTGTGTTTCTATTCCAAAACATTTCTGAGTCAAAACAAAGCCCTTTATAGATCTGTCTTACAACATTTTTGCTTCATTTGCAATCTGCCAAAATGCTAGCCATAGACGTGCTTTTGGGCTTCTCATACTCGAAGTGTGTACATAATGGGTATTTCCTTCTGGGGAAAGAATTGCACACCACAAACTAGGCTGCTTATAGTTCTGAAGCCCTAAATACAAGGAGTTTATATTTTGCTGTGGTGTGACTTCTCGCTAGTTTGGGAGTAGAGTAGAATACGTAACACCAATTTTAGTGTGACACACAAAAATAGTAATACAAATTCAACAACAGGAAATGAGAAGACTTTTTTAGAACTGAGAGACTCAGAGGCTGGCACCATTTTGGCTCAGATGTTTGTGGAGGGGAAAAAATAGTTTTCAATCTGTTTTTATCAGGAAACAGCAGGTCCTGTTTAAGAAGTGAGGTTAACCCATTCCACACTGTATCTTTCTCCATCTGATGCCAGAATTGTTTGGGCATATGTTTGCTGGTTTCCGAGGAACCTAAAACTTTTGGTGCTAGCAGTTACTCTTATCCCAAAGCTCATATGATTGCACATGGGTATTGTGGAAGATAGCCATAGCACTTAGACTTATATACCTCTCTCTTAGACTTACAGCCCTCTCTAAGCAGCTTACAGAGTCAGTCTAATGTCCCCAATGATCTGGGTCCTTGGATGGACGGAAGGCTGAGTCAACCTTGAGCCAGTGACAATTGAACTGCTGGCAGTCAGCAGAATTAGTCTGCAATACTGCATTCTAATCGCTGTGCCACCAGCACTCTCGATTAGAAGATCTAATCAGCCTTCACAATGTTGAGCATCTTCTTCAGAAATGTATTTCAGCCTTTTTCTCTTCTGAGACAGTTTTTTCCCCCACTCATTTGAACAATTCATACAATCCCTTGATGAATTAGAAAAATTGCCCTTTTAATTTTTGATCGGGTCCTTTCCACTGTTAACTGCTTGGTCACTGAAATATGTTATGTTTTGGCCCCTGTGGCAGCACGGTACCAGGTCAAATCTTAAAGATATGCATTTGCATGTGATTGTAGCACAGATACTTTTCTGCTTGGGCAGTCCTCTGGCTCATATTTGTGACAATTGCATTGTCCAGGCACGGTAACATGATCACCTTTTGTGATCTTCTGACAAGCAAAGTCAATGGGGGAACTAGGTTCACTCTTAACTTAATAGCTATGGTGATCCACTTAACAACTGTGGCATGAAAGATCGTAAAATAAGGCAAAACTCATTTAATAAGTGTCTTGCTTAGAAATGGAAATTTTGGGCTCAATTATGGTCATAAGTCAAGGACCACCTCTGTATGTTGGTGGCTGGTAAAGGATGAATTCCCAGAAGGGGACAGTATCATATGAGCAAGGAAGCAGATCTTGTTTAATATGCCAACAGCGGTTTCTGGGGTGCTGCAGTAAAAAGGTTTTCCAGGTTGCACCAAGTCCTTTGCGGAAGTTTCCTATGAACTGAACTGCACACTGCTTTTTGTTTTTTCATTAAACAAAAATATGTGAAGAAATGTACTCCTGCAGGAAATCTCCCGAGTTCGTAACAGTTAAAGGAAAATTAAGCAAATAAAACAAAGAACTATTTTAGTAGCTAGAGATGTTAGTATGATAGCACCTTTGCTGTATGAGTGCAGAACTCATTTCTAAGAAAAATCAAGAGTGAACATTTAACTGGAAATTTAGTTTCATTTATATTAGTGAAAATAACCATAAGCGGCCCTGACTTAGCAGGGGAAGAGACATAAACTGAAAATGAACATCACATGGAGACCAATATTGAAATAAAAACATAGTGCCACCAAATTAAGCATTTCTAAACTGCACTGATTTCCACAGATAAGATATAAGCAAATTGCTCATTTCCCCCCACAGGAATCCTATCACACATAACATTAAAATATTTAATTTTGAATGAATGAAGAAATAATATTCCATCTTTATGTCCCTATGATTCTTCATAGGATTGGTTGGATCCATCTTCCCAGTCTCACAAGTCTTCTCTCCATCCACACTTGTATCTGAAATGTTCTCTCTCTCAAGGTGATTCTAGATCAGCGGTTCTCAACCTGTGGGTCGCGACCCCATTTGGAGTCGAACGACCATTTCACGGGGGTCGCCAAACAACGCAGTCCGCCATTTTTTTCCCCTTTTCCCCTTGGCTGGCGCAGGGGGCAGCACCACACATGTGCGGGGTAGCGCCGCGCTGCACATGGGCGATGCGGACCGTCGTGCCGCGCATGCGCGGCGCAGGTCAGGGTCACAACCTGAAAAAGGTTGAGAATTGCTGTTCTAGATCGATGATGGTGAACCTATGACGGGTATCAAAGGTGTGACACCGCACATTTTGGGTGATACACCAGTGTTCATCAACACCCAATAACAACTATTCTCAAAAGCAGGCCCCATTTTTGTGTCATTTTCAGAGACACCGGAAGCCATGCAAGGACAGGGTGTGTGCTCCCTTGTGGCCTCCGGACCCTCCCAAAATTGAGGGGCAGTTGGGACAAACAGAAAATTGAGGGCAAGGTACCTCTGGCTGCAGAAGAAAGAGGAAGGGAAAACGTTTGGGAGCTGGAAGTGGGATGAAGCAGAAGTCCCAAAAGTGCTTTTTCAAAAGGCAAGTGGACTTCCTTTGTTTTTCCTTGAAGATGGTTCGCTTCTCATCCAAGAGGCTCCTTCAGTTCATTAGCATGAAAAACAAAGAAAGTCCAGTTGCCTTTTGAAAAAGCACCTTTTAAAAAAGTATCCTTGGGATAACCATGACCTGGATGATTAAGAATCTCCATAGACCAGGGGTAGGCAACCTTGGCTCTTTTATGACTGGTGGACTTCAACTCCCAGAATTCCTGAGCCAGCCATGCTGAGGGGAAAATGAAAGGTTTCCATGCTGAGCCATGCTGGCTCAGGAATTCTGGGAGTTGAAGTCCACGAGTCATAAAAGAGCCAAGGTTGCCTACCCCTGCCATAGACAATGAAGCAGAAATTTTTGCCCATAGGAAACCATCTGCCCTGCAGCTCTTGAGGAAATGCTGCAAAATTCTCTTGGTCATATTTCCTGTGGAACATGTGCTGAGTAGATACGGCATTCCACTTCCAAAAAAGCATAGAATCATGGGAAAACATCTGGAATTAGTACAACCCTTACGTGCGGATTGGCACTGTCTTTACTGGCACTGAATAGGTTTGCCAGTAACAGCAAACAAATTGCTTTAGTACTAGTGAACTATTTCACCGATATTTGCTGTATTTAGAAAACTGGTATAAAATTGGGATACATTTTTTTTTCGGTGGGGGGAGGAAGAGCCAGTTTTGTGTACAGTAGTGGTTAAGGTACCAGTCTAGAAATTGTGAGATGGTGAGTTCTAGTCCCAATTTAGGCACAAAACCAGCTGGCGACCTTGAACTGGTCAGTCTCTCTCAGCACGAGGAAAGGTAATAATGATAATGATAATGATAATGATAATGATAATGATAATGATAATGATAATGATAAAGATAAAGTTGGAAGGGGCCTTGGAGGTCATCTAGTCCAACCCCTGCTCAGGCAGGTAACCCTATACCATTTCAGACAAATGGCTGTCCAGTCTCTTCTTAAAGACTTCCAGTGTTGGAGCATTCACCGCTTCTGGAGGCAGGTTGTTCCACTGGTTAATTGTTCTAACTGTCAGGAAGTTTCTCCTTAGTTCTAGGTTGCTTCTCTCCTTGACTAGTTTCCATCCGTTGCTTCTTGTCCTGCCTTCTGGTGCTTTGGAGAATAGCTTGACTCCCTCTTCTTTGTGGCAGCCCCTGAGATATTGGAAGACTGTTATCATGTCCCCCCTCATCCTTCTCTTTGTTAAACTAGACATACCCAATTCCAGCAGCCGTTCCTTATATGTTTTAGCCTCCAGTCCCCTAATCATCTTTGTTGCTCTTCTCTGTACTCTTTCTAGAGTCTCAACATCCTTTTTACATCGTGGTGACCAAAACTGGATGCAGTATTCCAAGTGTGGCCTTGGCACACTTGGCATTAATACTTCACGTGATTTTGATTCTATCCCTCTGTTAATGCAGCCTAGCACTGTGTTGGCTTTTTTGGCAGCTGCAGCACACTGCTGGCTCATACTTAAGTGATTGTCCAATAGGACTCCGAGGTCCCTCTCACAGTTACTACTATTGAGCAAGGTACCCCCTATACCAGGGGTAGGCAACCCAAAACACTGAAAGTGCCACTTGGACCCGTTTCCCACCGAAAACAAAACACTGGGAGCCACAAAACCCTTTTGATATCTAAAATGAAGATAACACTGCATATATCCTTTTTTACCTTTATTTTGTGTATGTGTGTGTGTATATACATACACACACACATACACATACATACATACACATTCATGCACATACACACACACACACACACATACGTACATATATACACACACCTATAATAAAGGTTAAAAAAAAGATATATGCAGTGTTATCTTCATTTTAGATGTCAAAAGGGTCTCTGTCTCTTTCCCTCCCTCCCTCTCTCTCCCTCTTTCTTTCGTTCTTTCTCTCTCTCTCTCTCTCTCTTCTCCCCCTCTCCCTTTCTCCGATCTTCTGCTCACCTGGCAAGCTGGCTTCAAGCTGTGCTCCAACAAGCTCAGGGGTAGGCAACCTCAGCTCTTTTATGACTCATGGACTTCAACTCCCAGAATTCCTGAGTCTCTCACACACACACACACACACACACACACAGAGAGAGAGAGAGAGAGAGAGAGAGAGAGAGAGAGAGAGAGAGAGAGAGAGAGAGAGAGAGAGAGAGAGAGAGAGCAAGTGCCTCTCTCTGTCTGTGTCTCTCTCTGCAAATGGCAGAGGCTGGGAGCCATAGGGGAAGGCTCAAAGAGCCGCATGCGGCTCCGGAGCCGCAGGTTGCTGACATGTGCCATATACTATACCTGCGCATTTGGTTTTTCTTGTCTAAATGTAGAACCTTACTTTTTTCACCACTGAATTTCATTTTGTTAGATAGCGCCCAGTGTTCAAGTCTGTCCAGATCCTCCTGTATCTTAAGCCTGTCTTCTGGAGTGTTGGCTATTCCTGCCAGCTTGGTGTCGTCTGCAAATTTGATGATTTCCCCATCTATCCCCTCGTCCAAATCATTGATGAAGATGTTGAAGAGCACTGGGCCCAGAACAGAGCCCTGGGGCACCCTACTACACACTTCCCTCCATGTAGATGCGGTTCTATTGAAGACCACACTCTGAGTATGGCCGGTTAGCCAGCACCTGAGGGCAGGATAAGAAAGAGGCAAGGGCGCTCCTGAAACCTTGCTAAGAAATCTGCAGGGATTTATTAAAGTAGTTGCCATTCACTTGAGAACAAATGAAAAAACAAGGAGGGGCAAGAGTTATTTGTTTTCAATACTAACAATATTTTTTTTAAAGAAAGTTGTACCTGGTCAGTGATGGTAGGTATTAATTTTTGTAGGTATTCAGATGCTTTTTAATTAAACGAGGAAGAAAGTCCATTTCTAATCAGGATAGCTACTGTTTCCCTTTACCAACTGGGAGATAACAAGTTTTAAAATGAGCGTAGTCCCTATTATTTCCTGTAAGAAGTCATGCAATACAGCAATCAAACCATAAGAAGAGGCAAAACTATATATGTTGTATTTTAAAAAAAGGCACGATCCTTAGTATACACAAGGGTTATACTAGTATCAAATTAAGTTAGAAAAATGTTCCCAACCTTCTTAAAATCCAAATAGTTTATTTTGTAACATATTAATGAGCGGTTATTAACGGTAAAGAGAATATTTCTGCTTCTGTTGATGTAATCTGACTTTTGTCCCCCTCTTCCAGACTTAAAAAAAAACTAAACAGACCACATGAAAGATTTGTATTTACTTTAATGTCAGAGTTAATAAATTATTTTGGTTTTGGTTGAGATGTTGAGACTCTAGAAAGAGTACAGAGAAGAGCAACAAAGATGACCAGGGGACTGGAGGCTAAAACATATAAAGAATGATTGCAGGAATTGGGTATGTCTGGTTTAATGAAGAGAAAGACGAGTGGGGACATGATACCGGTAGCAGTGTTCCAATATCTCAGGGGCTGCCCCAAAGAAGAGGGAGTCAAGCTATTCTCCAAAGCGCCTGAAGGCAGGACAAGAAGCAACGGGTGGAAACTAGTCAAGGAGAGAAGCAACCTAGAACTAAGGAGAAGTTTCCTGACACAACAATTAATTAGTGGAACGACTTGCCTCCAGAAGTTGTGGGTGCCAACTCTGGACTTTTAAAGAAATGATTGGACAACCATTTGTCTGAAATGGTATAAGGTTTCCTGCCTGAGCAAGGGATTGGATTAAAAGACCTCCAAGGTCCCTTTCAACTCTGTTATTCTGTTATATATTACTAAATAGATAGTACTTGAACATTGATTTGTATAAAGTTTTGGAAACCCTGAACTATTTCTAAGTAGTTGTTGAAACCACAATGCAGTCAATTGTTAGGAGTGAAGCTGATGCAGTGTTTCTCAACCGTGACAATTTTAAGGCATGTGGACTCCAACTCCCAGAATTCCACAGCCAGCATTGCTGGCTGTGGAATTCTGGGAGTTGAAGTCCACATGCCTTAAAATTGTCAAGGTTGAGAAACATTGTGATAGAGCAAAGGAGCAGTGTTTCCCAGACTAGTGAGAATTATTATGTCAATAAATTCCAGCTGCCTTCTCTGTCCTTGAAGAAAATGATTCAAAGAAAGGTCAAGAGGACTGTAAAGTCTGAAACATTCACACTTTCTCTCTCACACATATACACACACATGCAGAGAGAGAAGTGGTGACTGCTTTGTTCTGCAATAGATGGATCTTCTGTGGCAGCTGTCTTCTTTCTTGCCTGCAATACAGGTAGTCCTCATCTTACGCCTGGTCACTTAGTGAGCATTTGAAGTTATGATGGAGCAAAAAAAAAAAAAGAGGATTTACGACTGAGATCCAAAGTCCCAGTGGGTGCTCTCCCACAGTCACGTGACCCGCACGTCAGACGCTCAACAACACAGATGCATTTGGGGCCTTTTGCAGCATCCTGTGGTCACCTGACTGCATTTTACAACTTCCAGTTTTTGGCAAAACTGCACCTGTAGCAAATCATTGGTTTGCTTAATAACCAGAGCCTTCACTTAATGACTACAGCATTCACTTAACAAGATCACCGCCTTTTGCAATTGACTAATAGCGAATTTGTCAGTGCCAATGGTGTTCAAGTGGTGCTCCAGTTGTTTTGGGATTGCACCCAAGGCGCCTGTTACTATTGGTACTACTCTTGCTTGCCTTTGCCACAGTCTTTCTATTTCTATTTGCAGGTCTCTGTATTTTGTTATCTTCTTCAGTTCTTTCTCTTCTCTTCTGCTGTGTCCAGGCACTGCCATGTCCACTATTCAGACTTTTTTGTCTTTCTTATCGACAATTGTTAAGTCCGGGTTGTTATGTTGCAGGTGCTTGTCTGTTTGAATAATAATAATAATAATAATAATAATAATAATAATAATAATAATAATAATAATAAGGTGACCAACTTTTTTACAATGAAAAGGAAGACACAAATAAATAGAAGAAAAAAATATTGTAAAAGCTGGCTTGGCCCATGGAAGGTCAACCGCCCGCCGTGCCCCTGCCCGCCGCTGCCCTGCCAGCACCGCTGCCCTGCCGTGTAGAGCGGGCCCTGCCATGTAGAGCGGGCCCAAAGCACCAGCCGCGCCAGCTCCGGCGCCAGGGGGGGCAGCCCGCCATCGACACACCCCGCCTGCAGCCGCCCCGCTAGCACCACCGCCCACCCTGCACAACCCTGTGTAAAGAGGGCCCCGCGGCTCCCACAGCACCGGGGGGAACCGGCTGCTGCCGCCCCCTCACACCCCTGCCTGCAGCACCCCCACTGCCCCTGCCTCTTGCACCCGCAGCCATTATTGCCCTAGCAGAGCCGAAGATGAAGAGAAACTTACTGCTCCAGTCTCCTCCAGGTATCTTCAGAACTAACTAGGAGATGGTGTAGTTGGGTAGCAGGAGGGGTGCCTTCGCTGCAGACAACTTGCATGTGCAAAGTTTGCTGGCCGGGTGTTTTGGAGCGCTCAGCAGCAATTCCTATTGGCTTTCGAAAGCCAATAGGGCAGCGGTTCTCAACCTTTTCCGGGGCTCAACCCCGGCCCGTGCCGCGACCCCGGCCTGCATCACACATGCACGGCACGACGGGGCGATTCGCGCATGCGCGGTGCGACCGGGTGCATTGCGTATGCGTGGCGCAACGTCCCACATTGCAAAGGGAAAAAAAATAGCTGACCAAAAAAAAAATGGCCGACCAAAAAAAAAATAATGGTGGGCCCGCATCGCGCATGCGCAGCGCGACGGCCCACATCGTAAAGGGGAAAAAAATGGCCAACCAAAAAAAAAAAGTGGCAGACTGTGGTGTTTGGTGACCCCTGTGAAATGGTCGTTCGACCCCAAATGGGGTCGCGACCCACAGGTTGAGAACGGCTGCAATAAGGGGAGTAGCACAGCTCATGCAAAAGTTGAAAAAAAACCCATCAAAAAAAGGTGCCGGAACACTGTTCTGAGCGTTCTATGAGGGGAAAAAAAATCCCTGGAGATTAGTCTTCAAATATCAAAAAGGAGGACATGTAGGAGGACACTTTTCAAGGGAGGACAGAACTTACAAAAGGAGGACTGTCCTCCCTAAAGAAGGACGGTTGGTCACCTTAATAATAATAATATACTCCTTGTAGACAGTTGGTCATTTGCATTCTTTTTTTTTTTTAATTTTTTTTATTAGTTTTTTAATTTTTAACAAAAAAGAAATACTCAAATCAAATCATAATATTAAAATAAACAATATACATAATCAGAACATGAATACATATTTCCAAAATAATCCATAAACATAACATAAGTACTTATTTCAATACATCTAATAATAATAACTCAACTGAAAATAATCATAAACCATATTTATCAAACAATTAACATTACTGCTCGGTACCCCCACCACCACATCCCCCTAACCCTAACCTTCCCCCCTCACTTACCAACTAACTACCTACTCTCCTCCCTTCTTCTCTATCTCCCTCCTTCTAGTCCACCGAACTATCCCTTCTCTTCCCCCTTCTTATCAACTTTCTACTTACATCAACCTTCACTCCTCCTTCCTCTTTCCATCAGATGTGGTGCCCAGAGGCCACCCGAACAACCCCTTAATAACAATAATTACACATTCTTACATCAACCCTTCAAATATCAAAAAGGAGGACATGTAGGAGGACACTTTTCAAGGGAGGACAGAACTTACAAAAGGAGGACTGTCCTCCCTAAAGGAGGACGGTTGGTCACCTTAATAATAATAATAATAATATACTCCTTGTAGACAGTTGGTCATTTGCATTCTTTTAGACAGTCATTGAGGTCATCTGGAGGTTTATCTGTATTGTCAGGGTCACCTGAGTAGTGCAAATGGGTCCAGCTGCTTAATGAAAAAACACCTTTGCGATAACGATGACCTGATGACTGACAATCTCCATAACAATCAAGAGATAAAAAGTGAGTTGCCTTCAGACTTGAACACTGGATGCTATGTAACAAAATGAAATTCAATGGTGAAAAAAGTAAGGTCTACATTTAGGCAAGAAAAACCCAATGTACAGGTATAGCATAGGGGGTACCTTGCTCAATAGTAGTAACTGTGAGAGGGATCTCGGAGTCCTAGTGGATAATCACTTAAATATGAGCCAGCAGTGTGCTGCAGCTTCCAAAAAAGCCAACACAGTGCTAGGCTGCATTAACAGAGGGATAGAATCAAGATCACGTGAAGTACTAATACCACTTTACAATGCCTTGGTAAGGCCACACTTGGAATACTGCATCCAGTTTTGGTCACCACGATGTAAAAAAGATGTTGAGACTCTAGAAAGAGTACAGAGAAGAGCAGCAAAGATGATTAGGGGACTGGAAGCTAAAACATATGAGGAGCAGTTGCTGGTATTGGGTATGTCTAGTTTAACGAAGAGAAGGACGAGGGGGGACACGATAGCAGTATTCCCATATCTCAGGGGCTGCCACAAAGAAGAGGGAGTCAAGCTATTCTCCAAAGTGCCTGAAGAAAGGACAAGAAGTAACGGATGGAAACTAATCAAGGAGAGAAGCAACCTAGAACTAAGGAGAAACTTCCTGACAGTTAGAACAATTAACCAGAGGAACAACCTGCCTCCAGAAGCGATGAATGCTCCAACACTGGAAGTTTTTAAGAAGAGACTGGACAGCCATTTGTCTGAAATGATATAGGGTTTCCTGCCTGAGCAGGAGGTTGGACTAGATGACCTCCAAGGTCCCTTCCAACTTTATTATTATTATTATTATTATTATTATTATTATTATTATTATTATTATTATTATTATTATTATTATTATTATTATTATCATTATCATTATCATTATCATTATTATCATTATTATCTTATCCTGTTTTTTTTTTAATAAATGCCATATTAGTTCAGGTGGCAGGAAACCCAGGAAAAAGTGTTTAAAATCTTACCAAAATACTTTCCCTTAATTAATTCACTATAAATGAAGTGGGAAATTCCTGTTACTTCAGGGAGACAATTAGTTCAAGTACATAAAGGGAAATGACAAGGAAACTACATGGTCAGACATTCAGACCAGAAATAACGAGTGGAACTTGCAGCTGTGTAGATGTTGTTTAAATATAGGAAAAAATTCCTGATAATGTGTACAAGAATAAGAATAGAATATTTTGCCTACAAGAGTTGTGGATTTCCCATCTCCAGAGATTTTTTAAAAAAGACTAGACAACCTTTGACCCCATGGCTCATCCCTCTCTGCAAAGATCTCGGAGAGATCTCGGAGTCCTAGTGGACAATCACTTAAATATGAGCCAGCAGTGTGCTGCAGCTGCCAAAAAGGCCAACACAGTGCTGGGCTGCATTAACAGAGGGATAGAATCAAGAGCATGTGAAGTGTTAATATCACTTTACAATGCCTTGGTCAGGCCATACTTGGAATACTGCATCCAGTTTTGGTCACCACGATGTAAAAAAGATGTTGAGACTCTAGAAAGAGTTCAGAGAAGAGCAACAAAGATGATTAGGGGACTGGAGGCTAAAACATACAAGGAATGGTTGCTGGAATTGGGTATGTCTAGTTTAATGAAGAGAAGGACGAGGGGGGAAATGATAGCAGTATTCCAATATCTCAGGGGCTGCCAAAAAGAAGAGGGAGTCAAGCTATTCTCCAAAGCACCTGAAGGCAGGACAAGAAGCAACGGATGGAAACGAACCAAAGAGAGAAACAACCTAGAACTAAGGAGAAACTTCCTGACAGTTAGAACAATTAACCAGTGGAACAATCTGCCTCCAGAAATGGTGAATGCTCCAACACTGGATGTTTTTAAGAAGAGACTGGACAGCCATTTGTCTGAAATGGTATAGGGTTTCCTGCCTGAGTAGGGGGTTGGACTAGATGACTTCCAAGGTCCTTTCCAACTTTATTATTATTATTATTATTATTAATAATAATAATAATAATAATTTATTTCCTTACCACATTCAGTGCCTTCAATGATAGCAGAACTTTTAATGTACTTGAAAAAAAATTCAGGGATATTTTCAGAGATATACCTGCCATGAAAGTAGCTCATGCAGAACTGTATAGCCCAGTCAAACTTCAGGAGTTTACCACAAGAAATTTGTTATGACATTCTATATTATGTCATAACATGCTTTATGGTCATTTTTATGTCATAAAATGTTTTATAAAATTTGCCAAATTTCAATTCCACAAGAGTCACGGGTCCCAGATTTTGAACACATTCTATAAGTTAGCCCATGTGAGGTATCTGGGTTCAAAACCTGTTGCCCAATGGCATACTGTTTCACCCAAGTAAAGGTTATTTCACCCAAGTAAAGGTTATAGACACAAGAGTCTCAGTAATGTATAGACTGGACAATTACTTCTGATGAATGACTGAATTGGTTTTTCTGCAAATTGCAGAAGGTTAGAGCAGATGATCTTTCTGATGTCTTGTCTATGGAGATTCTCAATCATCCAGGTCAGGGGTAGGCAACCTTGGCTCTTTTATGACTCGTGGACTTCAACTCCCAGAATTCCTGAGCCAGCCATGCTGAGGGGAAAGGGAGAGGTTTCCAAGCTGAGCCATGCTGGCTCAGGAATTCTGGGAGTTGAAGTCCACGAGTCATAAAAGAGCCAAGGTTGCCTACCCCTGATCCAGGTCATGGTTGTCGCAAATGTGCTTTTCTAAAAGATAACCAGACTCTCTTTTTTTTCTTTGAAAATGTTTTGCTTCTCACCCAAGAAGTTTGAAGTCCAGTTAAGTTTCTAAAGTTCAGAAACTAGGAGATTCTGGTTAAATTTCTTTGCAGTTGTCTTTTGGGCTGAATGTTTAGCTAACCCAGAAAAGGCCAAACTAAATAAATGTCCTTTTATGGTCAGAATTGTATTGCTTGATGAAAAAATTCCCCCCACTATTATGAATTTTCTGGAATGGATCCACATTCTTGGTTATCTGACTCAACTCTTCTTTCAGATGAGTTTTTACAATTCTCAGGTCAGCTTGCTTCCTGCTTACCTAGAAATGGAGTGAAACACTGGCTCTATTTATCTCAAAAACTATGACTCAACAAACTACAGGTAATCCTTGACTTACAACAATTCATTTAGTGACCTTTCGAAATTACAACGGCACTGGAAAAAAAAGGTGACTTATGACCAATTTTCACACAATCATTGCAGCATCTTCGAGGTCATGTGATCAAAATTCAGACCGCTTGGCAACTGACTCATATTTAGGATGGTTGCAGCGTCCCAGGGTCATGTGATCCCCTTTCAGTGTCCTGGAAACATGTGATTGCCCTTTTTGCAACCTTCCGGGAAGCAAAGTCAATGGGGAAGCCAGATTCACTTAACAATCATGTTGTCAACATAACGACGACAGTGATTCATGTAACAACTGTGGCAAGAAAGGTTGTTAAGTGGGGCAAAACTCATTTAACAAATGTCTCACTTAGCAACAGAAATTTTGGGCTATACCAGTGATGGCGAACCTTTTAGAGACTGAGTGCCCAAAATTGCAATCCAGAACCCACTTATTTATCGCAAAGTGCCAGGGCTGCTGAAATCAGCATTGTGGAGCCCTCGGGGGAGGGGCATGGCCCACTGGGTAGGCGTGGCTGCAGTGGTCATGGCAGACTGGGTGAGCGTGGCTGGGGCCAGGGTGGTGGGGGCCAGTCCCTCACCATCTCCGGGGCATCCCCGGAGGGCCAACACCGCTTGCTTGCTCACTTCCTGCCCTGTCGCTTCCAAATGCCACGTGCTTGCTACTCTGGCGAACTCTGCTGGGGCAATGGCGCATGTGCTCACAGAGAGGGCTCTGAGTGCCGCCTCTGGCACGCGTGCCATAGGTTCGCCACCACTGGGCTATAGAATTATGGTCATAAGTTGAGAAATACCTGTATATGTAGGATATTACGTATTTAGCAGTAATAACCTTGATTATAGAAAAAGGGAGCGGAATGAGAACTTTTGTACACAAACGGATCTCTTGTTCAACCAACAAATGTACTGGACCTTTTTTTTTATCTTGTATCGTGTACGAGATCCTTTTTCACACTTAAAAGGTGCAAACATTCAGGGCTGCTGAATATAGCATTAGCATCAGCAAAGTGCCTGTAGTGTATTCCAAAATTAGTTAAAATATTATAGAAGGTATAGTAATTAACAGCTGTAATGACAAATAATTAAATAATACATGTCATGAAGCCAAGGTGAAATACATTGCCTGAAAGGAGAACTTACCCAAAGTAGACACCTTGAGAGAAGAAACAGCCACAAAAGGGAACAAGTGGAATGCAGAAAAAGAGAAGAATTCCAGGGAATGGAGCAAAAAAACAACTGACTCAGTTGGACACATGTTTCTGAAAAGACATGAGGTCTTGTTGGTGCCAAATAAGTCCAGAAAGAAAAAGGACTTTCCATCACAGGCTGTGGAGGTGCATATAATATAATTGTCAATATCCAGCTCAAGGATCCAAATTAATCACCAGGTTAATTTCATTTCCGAAAATCTTACTGTTTATTGAATACATGGCATGGTACTGTCAACGCAAAATTCACTCTGAGGTTTCAAGACACCAGATCAAAGAATTAAACAATAGTCTTTTCGCTCAACCCCCTACCCTCTCACATAGTCCCTGTAAACAATTTCAGTTTGTTATGGGAACTGTCTGCTTCTCTTCCACACCTGTTGCAATGTCCTTGGAAATGGTTCAGGCTCTCACGGTCTTCAGCAGAATCAAAAAAGTTTCATTTCTCCATCTAAACACTTCTAAAGCAACACCTCCCCCCCCCAATTCTAATGGCAGGTTGAAATGAAGAGGCACGTAGCTGCCGAAGTTTCATTCTTGACAATAATAACATTATATGCCGTGCAGCATATAAAGGAAGACAGAACCAAGATGGAACTGAGAAACTTCAGGATTCAGACTTGACTTCTCCCAACAGCCTGGCCGAGCACATTTCATTTATTGGCTTCTGGTCTAAAGAAAAAATTCTCCCTGGATATCCATAACTATCCAGTCCAAGTCAATAAAATTGTTCCCAGTTTCTATGGACGAAGGCAGTGATAACATTGACACAGGAACACAGTGCAAGAACCTTTAGCAGATAAAAGTAAGTGACTCCTCAGCCTTGGGAAAGGAGAGAAATAAAAGAAACTCAGAAGAATCCCTCGTTGATTCTGTATGGTAGAAGAGACTGCAAAGGGAATTTGGCAGGTGTTCAGCTCTGTTATTATACCTGGCAACAAAAGTAGAATTCCAATAATAGTTGACAGGTCTGTTTCCTGACTTTGAAGGGCTGACGGTCTCATAGCTTTAAACCAAAATATAGACTTTTAGCTTTAGCACTTCCCCTAAGCCAGGGGTAGGCAACCCAAAACACTCAAAGAGCCACTTGGACCCGTTTACACAGGTAAAAAAGGATATATGCAGTGTTATCTTCATTTTAGATGTCAAAAGGGTTTCTCTCTCTCTCCCTTCCTCTCTCTATCTGCCCTTGGTCTGCCAGTCGTCTTCCCCTTCCCTCTCTGTTTTTTTCTCTCTCTCTCTTTCTCCCCCCCCCTCCTATCTGCTGCTCACCTGGCAAGCTGGCTTCAAGCTGTTCTCCAACAACCTCAGGGGTAGGCAACCTTGGCTCTTTTATGACTCATGGACTTCAACTCCCAGAATTCCTGAGTCAGCTCTCTCCTGCCCTCCCTGCTTCCTGCAGAGATGCAGCAAAGGGAGGAGCTCCGCCCAATAAGCTTTTCAGCTCGTCGGAGAACACTGTGAGTGCACTCTCTTTTACACACACACACACACACACAAACAAACACAAACACACACACATACACAGAAACAGACAGAGAGAAGCAGGGAAGCGCAATTGTCTCTGTCTCTCTCTGCAAATGGCAGAGGAGGCTGGGAGCCAGAGGGGAAGGCTCAAAGAGCCACATGCGGCTCCGGAGCTGAAGGTTGCCAACCTGTGCCCTAAGCGGAAAAGGATAAATTGAACCAACTTGGTAGAAAGCACAATGCAAGTACTGTACACATGTTTTAAAAACAAATTTATTTCCGGTTTCCTGTATTTATCGGGTACACAAAAGTGATATGAGACTGAGACTCTCTTTTCTTTCTCACCTTTTCCTAGCTCGGGTAGGCAACCTTGGCTCTTTTATGACTCGTGGACTTCAACTCCCAGAATTCCTGAGCCAGCCATGCTAGCTCAGGAATTCTGGGAGTTGAAGTCCACGAGTCATAAAAAGCTAAGGTTGCCTACCCCTGACCTAGCTCAATAGTGCCAGAAGCTGAAATCACAACTGGCAGTGTTGGAAAAGAGGCACCCCTCTGGTCACAGAGGTGGAAAAGGGAGCACATTCTTAGCCAGTGATGGTAGAAAAGCCCCACAGTGAGATAGGTGGCTAATAAATTCAACAAACAAACTAACTAACCAACAAATAAAACACAAATAAGCTACACTGAAGAAACTTTCAAGACTAGAGTGTGGGGTGGGCTGCTCTTCTGTCTATGTAGTTGTCATATACAGTGTATATTTATTTATTAAATGATATATGGTTGCCCATATATCACCAGAAGTGAACCAACATTGTACAGCAAAAAATACGAAACAATTAGCATGTCAAAAACAGTCATATTAAAACTTAAAAAAACAAACAAACGTAAAACACACAAAAGATTAGATCAGCAAAGATGCCAACTTTATCCTAAAATTAAGGTCACCAAGTTCATTGAAGTTCTTCAAGTAGCACGTTGAACTTTTGGAAAGTATATTCCTTGACTTTCTCCGCCCTGAACGTCGTCTTCCTGGTTTCTTCCATCCAAGGCAGGGGATTCATTCCTGGACTACAGCCACTTGCCTGTCTGGAAATGGAACAATCCCAAGGGAGACGTCACTTCCCACTCTTTGCTCCTATTGATTGGGTGCCCACTGTGATCTCCTCAGAGGCAACATGGCTGCACGGACTGGAACTTGGGACTGTTGCCTTTCCCATTTTGGAGGCCTTTTGTGACTCTTGTGCTGGATTGGGGATCTGGCCTAAAAATGGGAAACAAGGAGAAGGTTTCACGAAAAGTCTGTGGATGCCAGTTGCTAAATGGCTACTTGCCTATCTCTTGCCCTAATTCCATGCAAATTATCCCTTCTCTTTTCCTCTTATAATTCTTCTCTTTCCTCCCAGTTCCAGCTCAAACCATTTCCCTGATGAATCTAGAACAAGGAACCAGAGACTGGATGTATCTAGGGCTGCCACAAAGAAGAGGGAGTCAAGCTATTTTCCAAAGCGCCTGAAGGTAGGACAAGAAGCAACGGGTGGAAACTAAGCAAGGAGAGAAGCAACCTAGAACTAAGGAGAAACTTCCTGACAGTTAGAACAATTAATCAGTGGAACAACCTCCCTCCAGAAGCGGTGAATGCTCTAACACTGGAGGTTTTTAAGAAGAGACTGGACAGCCATTGCTGGCTCAGGAATTCTGGGCATTGAAGTCCACGAGTCATAAAAGAGCCAAGGTTGCCTACCCCTGATCTAGGGCTTGTTTACAGCAAAATTATGTTCTTTTTGACAGGACTTTATGGATAATATGGAATGGCTGAATGGCATTTATGCAGACTAGAAATATTAAATGGTGATGTAGGAATAGGAGTTCTGGTTCCGCATCTCACTTTCTTTTCTGTGGCTTAACCTCTCCCATCTGGAAGCACCAACAATTAGTTTCACTAAGGTCAATCTTCTCAGATCTTATTTTAATCAACCTGGAATGTTATTCTTTGCTTCCCTATTCAACAAAGTTGAACATTATTTTGAGTATTCAGGATTCAGAACCAAACTATCCCCCCTCCCACTCTCTCCCCACTCTCTCTCTCTCAAGAGAGGGAGAGGGAGGGGAAATGAAGCAGAAAGGGTGAAGAAAAAATGCTCAGTCCAATTTATCTCCCTTCAGTTCATGGAGCAGGGTCTCTGGTCTATTCTGACACGATCTCTAGAGGTTCAAACATTCTACTCTCATATCATTATCATCTTTCTTGGCCATTTTCCTAATAGTCCAGCTTCACAATCTTCTAATTCTATCTCTTACAAATGTCAGCGCTCATGAATGTTCATAATTAGCCTCGCAGTCCTTTCAGCTATCTTGCTTTTATTGTTGTTATGGTCTTTCAAGACAACTGTGATTGTCTGGACCAGTTTTCTTGGCGACATTTTTGCCTAGTACTTTCTTCCTGGGGTTGAGAGAGAGGGAGGGAGGGTCTGGCCCAAAGTCATCCAGGTGGTTTCCATGCCTAAAGGGGGACTAGATATCCCCCATTCCTAATCCAGGCCCATTAAGGATTACCATTTCTGCCCTTCAGCAAATAAAATTCAATATAGTTAGTAAACGCAGTCAACAGAGAACGGTGTAATCTTATTCAATAGAAGGAATGGGCCACTTAAGATCAAGCTGCATGTCCTCCCTGCACTTATCTTCTGAATTCCTTTCACACATTTTTGTGTGCGTCACTGTTGCGACCAGACAAGACCTTGCAGTTCTCTCGGCAAAGTTTCTCAGTTTCTTCTCCTGGCTTTCTTCTTCTTCCTAGGCCTGAGAGAGAACTACTGGCCCAAGGTCACTCAGCTGGCTTTGTGCCTAAGGCCAGACAAGAGATCACAGTTTCCCGCTTTCATATGCTTTAATCATGATACCAAACTGATGCTTTCTTCCAAGCCTAGTTGTTGAAAATCAACTAATAATAATAATAATAATAATAATAATAATAATAAATGTCCTAAAATAAATTTCACATTGAGAGACACTCTGATGTTCCTCCAAACCTAGGATAAATTTTAAAAAGCCTCCCCTCTGTCAACTTTCCCTCAACAGCCTGCTCACCACAACCCTGGCTGTTACAGTTGCGAATAAGATGATACGTTCAGCCCTGAGGTAACTGAGGTTGCACAAGATGGACCTTCAGGCACGACGCAAGCGTGGCTTTTTCCTCCATTCCCAGAAGCTCTTCTCTGTCAGAGCCTCCTCTGCATCCGTTTACCTTTGGGGCCTGCAGTGGCTGGTGTCTGATTCTCCAGCAATGACTCAGGCTGCTCCGACCACAACTTGTAGCCAGGATTACTGAGGAAACGCTTGCTCAAGCCACAGTTCAGACACTGCACAACAGTCCACCGCTGATGACGGCGCTCTATGTGGAAACGTGAAAGAACGAATTACCAGGAATACGGAAGAATAGAAGACTTGCCCTCCCTTCCCGCTACTCCCCAAACATATAGGTAGTCCTTGACTTAGAACCATTTGTTTAGTGACTGTTCAATGTTACAAAGGCACTGGAAAAAAGTGTCTTAGGACTGGGTCACAGGGTCACATGATCAAAATCTGGATGCTTGGCAACTGACATGTATTTATGATGGTTGCAGTGTTTAGGAGAGCCATGAAGATGTGACTCTTTACCCAGGTCTTTGGTGAGAGTGATATCTGTTGCTTCATTTCATCTCGTCTGTCATCCTTGCCATCTTTTATCTTTCATTGATTTTATTGTAATTCCCTCCTTCCTTCCATCCAGAGTCATTGGGAATCAGATAGCATACCAGTTTAATATATTGTTATTAATTGTTATCAAGATCACGTGAAGTGTTAATACCACTTTACAATGCCTTGGTAAGGCCATACTTGGAATACTGCATCCAGTTTTGGTCACCGCAATGTAAAAAAGATGTTGAGACTCTAGAAAGAGTACAGAGAAGAGCAACAAAGATGATTAGGGGACTGGAGGCTAAAGCATATGAGGAATGGTTGATGGAATTGGGTATGTCTAGTTCAGGGGTTCTCAACCTTGGCAACTTTAAGACTTGTGGACTTCAACTCCCAGAATGCCTCAGCCAGCAAAGCTGGCTGAGGTATTCTGGGAGTTAAAGTCCACAAGTCTTAAAGTTGCCAAGGTTGAGAACCCCTGGTCTAGTTTAATGAAGAGAAGGAGGAGGGGGGACATAATAGCAGTGTTCCAATATCTCAGGGGCTGCCACAAAGAAGAGGGAGTCAAGCTATTTTCCAAAGCGCCTGAAGGCAGGACAAGAAGCAACAGATGGAAACTAACCAAAGAGAGAAGCAACCTAGAACAAAGGAGAAACTTCCTGACAGTTAGAACAATTAACCAGTGGAACCACCTGCCTCCAGAAGCGGTGAATGCTCCAACACTGGAAGTTTTTAAGAAGAAACTGGACAGCCATTTGTCCGAAATGGTATAGGGTTACCTGCCTGAGCAGGAGGTTGGACTTGATGACCTCCAATGTCCCTTTCAACTTTATTATTATTACTATTACTATTATTATTACTACTATTATTATTATTATTGGTTGCACAACCAACCAGATGTTTAGACTGGATTTGTCTACCTATCAGGGCCTCCTCAAGGACTTGAGAGAGACACTATTATTAGCCTTCTTTAAGTCCTGGGAAAGGAGATAGGTCTAGAAAGAGGCTCAGACTGGCTCCCCCTTGACTCAGCGGGATAAAGGAGGGAAAGGAGGAGGAACACAAACTTGCAAAAATCTGCTTGTCATGGTTCCGACAGATGAGACCAGCAGAAATAAGAATTCTGAGGCAATTGCTTTCCTCAACGAACACATTCAATGGCTACATAGTATTGGCACTAACAAAGGTGAAACCAACACTGAAAGTCCCCCCCCCCCAGGTTACAAAGTAAAACGTTGAACTCCCCACCCCTGCAGTATGTTATAAATCACAATCCTCAATTAACTACTTTGGCTGGTACTTTCTAAAGGAAGCTTTAGCCTGCCAAAACTTAGGTAACTTGACCTTGGTTCCCACAGAAAGTTATTGTTAGGTCTAAACTAAGAGAATGTATCTCTTCCCCCCCCCCCATCACTGTGGCAACCGAAAATGAAGTGGAGATAGCTGCAGCCAAATTCGTTTGAAGGTTGACACTGTTACTATTATCTGTCTCAATAAAATTTAGTGCTTGTCTTCCTGTGGAATCATTTTTCTGATATGATCTACCTCTCCGGCTGACAATAAAGGATTTTTAAAATAGCTTGATCATCTGCAAAAACTTTGATGATAATCTAGCGGTTTACAGCGGGAAGCACCAGGGGTTCAGCAGAGCTGAGGTTGCTTTTGAAGACAGCACACATATTTTAGAGATTGATTTCACAAAGTATGTTTACCTTGAGGATTGAAATTAACCCATTTGTTTTGATTCGCACAACCTACTAAACTGGTATTTCACAATACTAAGCCAGACAGCCAACCCATCCCAGACACTTCTCAAATTCTCAAGTTTATTAAGTTGGGCACTAGTTAACCTGTTTAAGCTACCTGTTAAGAATTTTGTGTGAACACAACTATCTCCTTACTACTTTTCCTGACAATTCTGTATGTTTTATGTAGCTGTACATAAAGGCGGGAGTTTAAATGTAGGCGTGAGCTTAAATGGACTCCAGAAGATGGTAGAGGACAGGAAGACCTGGAGGAACGTTGTCCATGGGGTCGCGATGGGTCGGACATGACTTCGCAACTAACAACAACAACAACACATAAAGATAGAATCGATTTTAAACTTCTTCTATTTGCTTCCGAAGGATGGATCATATAAAACTCACTGTGGGCTTTCAACTCTTTGGAGGAAGAGGCACTAGTAAAACAGTGTGTACACCCACAGGCCATGAAAATTCCAGAGGTTCTATATGAAAAATGGTGCCAGTCAGAAGGGATCTGAGGATGAGATGGAGAAGAGAGACCTCCCAAGGCTCAGTGTCATCTACATATAATCTCCCAAAAAAGCTCAAAGCAAGCCACATCTACAGAGGTCACTAAGCAAACTCTTGAGTCTCTCTTCTCCATCTCAATCCTAGCATCCATTTACCCCAAAGGGCAGGGGTGTCAATCATATCAGATTCTAGAGCAAGAATAATACCAAGGAGCATCCAGAAGCGAGAAGGAAAAGAAGGCAATACTGACTTCGTTGGCGAACTGTTGAGCTGATTCCAGGAACAAGAAGAGAGAAGCAGGATTTGCAGATGGTCCTTTTCACAGAAGGATCCCTGCACACAAAATCAGGTGATCAATTAATTTGTAGCACTCAATTACCCTTGTTAACTGAGGACTATCTATACTATTTATAACCAGACACTGACAGGGTGTTCATATCAAACTAAGCTATAATGTGGTTTTGGTTAGGGAAGAATCTAGTTTTGCCTTAATGGGATATGTGAGCTTCATTGTGGCTCAGTGCAAAACGTGAATCTAGCCAAATGTTAACATTTTGGTTAGCAAAGTTGTGCTATAATGAGAGGTATGAACAGAATCACTGAGTTCATAGCCAAAATGAGATGGCAACCATAAACCACCCAGCTCTTCTAAACCACTGTTTGCCATTTTAAGAGGTTTGGACTTCAGTTCCCAGTATCCCAGCATGCAGGCTGGGGAATTCTGGGAGTTGAAGTCCAAATACCCTAAAGTTTCCAGATTGGGAAATACTGATCTAATTCAATCTGGTCAATTTCAGTTTTGACCCCTAATGTTCGATTTAGAAACAGTAAAAGAAGAGAGTGAAAAGAAGAGGAATTGAGAAAGGGCTAATTGGGAAAAAGCAATGTGACTTCTATATTGGAGCAGTAAAGGGCAAAAACTGTATCATATGCCAAACGTTGATTGAAATCTCAAGGCAGCCATGAATTTATCTGTATGATAATAGTAAAACTAATATTTTTTTTGTTGCGAATTATGAAGTACAGACAAACCTTTGATCTATTTATTGAGGTCTCATGAACTCCAATCTCCCTCCTAAATATGGATACATTGTTAATAATTACAAAGTGTTCCCCACAAAGAACATAAGAATAAATAAAGCACTAATAAGACATGTCAGATTATAAGTAGATTTTTAAGAAAAAAAATTGGCAACAAGGAGAAAACAGGTTCAAAAGGTGGGAAGAAAAACACTCCATTTGTTGCTGGATTGGAAACAACATCTTACCCTAGAAATTAAAGGTTTTATACCCTGCTTGTAATCATCTCCCACAAAAGATGGCTACTCATGTATTCAAGATGGACAGTGAATAATATTTATATGTTACTTATATGTAAGGGTGTAGGTCTATACCAGGGATAGGCAACCTTGGCTCTTTTATGACTCGTGGACTTCAACTCCCAGAATTCCCAAGCCAGCCACGCTGAGGGGAAAGGGAGAGGTTTCCAAGCTGAGCCATGCTGGCTCAGGAATTCTGGGAGTTGAAGTCCACAAGTCCTAAAAGAGCCAAGGTTCCCCACCCCTGGTCTATACATATGTTGTATATAGTATGTTTTAAATGTGTGTTATGTACAGTATGTGTACGCTTTGAGAGGAAGCAACTAAATTTCATTTTTAACGTGTGCCATTGTGCCCACAGGAAAAAATGACAATAAAGGTTATCTACTCACTGTCTCAGGACGAGCCGTCGGCTGATGTTGTTTTGGGTTTGACAGTAGAAACGAGCCAGCTCTTGGTTATTTGGGTTTTGGGCAAGCACACAATGCGCTGCCTGTGTAAGAAAGAGAAATATCCTTACCGCCTCCCAGAGATATCTAGGCTAAAGGCATCCCACTACACACTCTGGTTGCCTCATAACAAAGGGATCTTACGGAGAATCATCCTGATCCTATTAAGGCTTTGGTTGTAAAACATGTAAAGAATCTTAGCACATCTTAAAAGCTACATCAATTTTTGGGGGGGTCAGAGCTCAAGTAGCATAATATGATCACTAAAATAAGGAGGCATCTTATTTTACTACAGGACATTTAGTGGCCAGATCCTGAAAGAACACGTCTTTAAGAAGGTCTTTATTGATTCTTATTACTTGGGCATGCAGCTCATTCTTGGTGATTCCCAATTTAGGGAGGCTGACATTATGACTTTTGTATTGTGGGCAATCTCCCTTGAAAGTCAAATGAGCCCCATAATTCAGGGATCCCCAACTCCTGGCCCCGTGTGGAACCATTAGGAACCAGACTCTGAAAACGGTGGGTGAGTGAGGCACTTGCCGAAGGGGTGGGCGAGCACACACATGAACCCACATTTGTGCAAGTGGCAAGTGAGTGGGTGCACGCTCACAAAACCATCCCCCCTCTTTCCCTGCCACTGGTGCTGCCAGGACACAGAGCCGGGAAGATTGGAGACTGCTGTCATAGTTGATTGTTTTCCAAAGCAAGTAAAGATGTAGTACTTGCTTTCTGTGGTTGATTGTACAGCTATCTGGATCTTACAATAATATTCTGGTCTATAGCAGGGGTGTCAAACTGCCAACCCGTGGGCCGGATGCGTCACGTGGAAGCTGCGCCCACCCCAGCTCCGGCAAGGGGAAAAAAGTTGCGGTACGTCACAACACATCATGTGACACGGTGAGTTTGACACCCCTGGTCTACAGGATCAACAGGATCAAATTTGTCATGGAGGGGGAGGAGGGAGAAGTTGGAAAACAAATTTAGGATTTTGAAGAATCCAGAAAAAAAAACATACTTCGCTACAATCCTATAGAATTCTGCCAACTGTTCCATTCTTAACCCCTCCTCCCTCTTGGTCATGTGACCAAATCTGATACAGAGCCAGTCCACTCTGTTCTTCCCAGTTTATATATATATATACAGGAGCGTTCAGCAGGAACATATAGAGAGCCCAAGCAACTAATGCACAATTAGTTAAATAGGCACATGCCCTGATTTAACTCTGGGGAGAATATGCACAGGTGCAAACACATGTAGATGTACCACATTACAAGAGTAGTAACGTGGATGTGCATACAAACATGAGCAATTGTGTTACAGAAAAAAATAAGATGCTTCCTATAGGTGCTGTTGGGAAAGGGGTTGGAAAAATTTCCAGAACCCATGCTGTGCATGTTGTCTCTACATTGCTTTTAAAGGAACTGTCTTTCTGATTGTACCCAAGAGAGAAACATGCATTTCACATAAAATTTGTAAGCAAACTGGAAACTGAGACATAGCTAAGGGTCACTTCCCGCTACACCCCCCTGTTTTAAACAGCCTAGTAAAATTAATTCCTATGCCGGGAAATTCTTCTCACCTGATAGAGGAAATTCAGTCTCTGAAACGCTTCTTTGTCCTTTATCATGCTGATAAAAACAATGAAAGGATAAAGGTATCTTAAATTATTTAAGTGACAAAACACCTGACAGCATGCAAAAAAGGGTTATGATCAACACGGTACTTCTTTAAAAAAGCTTTGCTTACATGGATTGGAGTTTTAGAGTTGGGGGGATATCACAATATATGAGGGCCCAATCTTTTTGATCCAGTGGGCATATTACAGGGGCTTAGTTGTCACAGGGGGCTCTGTCATTCACAGCGCTACAGTCAGGGTGTCCACTCTCAAAATGCTAATTAAACTAAGTATCACTTGGTTGAGTTGGACAGCTATAGACATTGAATGAATAAATAAATACAAATAAATGAACCAGAAAGTACAACAGGGGGAGACTGTCCCATATCAACACCAATAGCACTTACTTATGTACAGCACTCTCTAAGTCAGCGGTTCTCAACCTATGGGTCGCGACCCCATTTGGGGTCGAACAACCATTTCGCGGGGATCGTCGGACACCGCGGTCCGCCATTTTGTTTTTTTGTTTTGTTTTTTTCGGGCCGTTGCGCGGGTGCTGCGCATGCACGGATCGGCTCGTCGCGGTCCGCCATTTTGTTTTTGTTTTTTTTTTCGTCGCGCGCGCGCCACGCATGCGCGGATCGGCCCGTCGTGCGCGCACCGCGCATGCGTGGATCGGCCCGTTGCACACGACGCGTATGTGCAGATCAGCTCGTCACGCGCGCGCCGCGCATGCGCGGATTGGCCCGTCGCGCGTGCACCGCACATGCACGGATCGGCCCGTTGCAGTCCGCCATTTGGGGGTTTTTTTGTTTTTTGTTTTGTCGCGCGCAGGCCGTGCATGCGCGGATAGGTTCGACGCGCATGCGCACGCGCCGGGGTCGCACCGCTCATGGGCGGGGCAAGTGGGGTCTCAACCTGAAAAAGGTTGAGAACCACTGCTCTAAGTGGTTTCCAGAGACAGCATATTGGCCCCCAATAATCTGGGTCCTCATTTTATCGACCTTGGAAGGATGGGAGGTTGAATCAACCTGGAGCCAGCGAGGATCGAACTCCAGGCTGTAGGCTGAGTTTGCCTGCAATACTGCATTCTAACCACTGCGACACATGGCTCCACCTTTTTTTTTTTTTTTTAGGTCCCAAGAACATTTACTATCTATCCAGATGAATTTTCCTTTTTTATGGGCAGACACATTTACTAAGGCAGGGATAGGCAACCTTGGCTCTTTTATGACTCGTGGACTTCAACTCCCAGAATTCCTGAGCCAGCCATGCTGAGGGGAAAGGGAGAGGTTTCTAAGCAGAGCCAGGCTGGCTCAGGAATTCTGGGAGTTGAAGTCCACGAGACATAAAAGAGCCAAGGTTGCCTACCCTTGTACTAACTAAGGCTACCAAATCAGGGCTGTAAAACTTTAGATAACCACTAAATGGTCAAAAGATTCCAAGTGTCAAATATTTCAGAGTTTTCTATATGCACCATGTAGCTATCTAGGTTTCACAATTTTGTTGATTGATTTCTGAGATTTATCCCCATCTTAATCCTTAACAGACTTTATGCAATTACAGAATATAATATAAATAAGGCAATAGTAACAATTACAAAATTATATTAATACCATACATTACAGTAATTAATTTTGGTGTCATTGATCCCAAAGTCCTTACAGGTAAGTCCAAATTTTATTAGTTTCCATGAGAGGAGGGGAGCCCCATGGATTAGATAGATGATATAGATAGATAGATAGATACCGTAGATAGATAGATAGATAGATAGATAGATAGATAGATAGATAGATAGATAGATAGGTCTTTGGTTATTTGGGTTTTCTCCCGTGTAAAATTGAAAATGTCTTGGCAACGTTTCGATGAAGTCCCATTCATCATTTTCAGGCTGGTGTTTTTGGCTTCATGCTTCTAGGAGCACGAAGCCAAAAACACCAGCCTGAAGATGACGAATGGGACTTCGTCGAAACGTTGCCAAGACACTTTCAATTTTACACGGGAGAAAACCTGAATAACCAAAGACCTACATACAAACACCCGCGAAAACCTCAGAAAACACAGATAGATAGATAGATAGATAGATATAGATAGCTATATAGAATAGATATAAACAGACAGACAGATCCAGCGTTCTTCAACATTTTCATAAATGATCTAGATGAGGGGATAGAAAAGGAGCTTATCAGATTTGCAGATGACACAAAGCTGGGAGGAATTGCTAATACTCTGGAAGATAGATTCAAAGTTTAGAAGGACCTTGCTAAACTTCAGCATTGGACCCTATCCAACAAGATGCAGTTCAGTGGTGAGAAAAGTAAGGTCCTGCACTTAGGCAGGAAAAACCAAATGCATAGGAATAGAATAGGCAATACATGGCGCAACAGCTGTGCCTGCGAGAAGGATCACCAATAAAGTATGAGCCACCAGTGTGCGGCAGCTGCCAAAAGAGCCAATGCAGTCCTAGGCTGCATCAAAAGAGGGATAACATCAAGATCACAAGGAGTGATACTATCGCTCTACTCTGCACTAGTGTGGCCACACTGCATCCAATTCTGGTCACTACAATACAAAAAAAAGAAGCTAAGACCCTCTAAGGAGTGCAGAGAAGAGCAGCAAAGATGACAATGTGTCATGCCTGAATCTGCGGAGGAAAATGAACTGGAACAGGACCCTATGGAGGTCGAGGGAGCAGTGTCTGTGGCTTCAGAGGAATATGGGGAAGAGCAGGCAGAGGCAGGCCAGGGCCCTTCAGGAGTGGGACAGGAGGAACAGGAGAGACAGAGTTCAAGCGATGAGCAAGGGCCACCCCCACCTGATCCTAGAGCAAGGAGAGTGGAGAGAAGGCGGGAACAATGCAGGCAGGCACAAGGCACAACTACTCGGGAGGAGAGCTTCCCGCCCCTCTCCACAAGGCATACCTGGAGAATGAGATTTAAGGAGATGCTGTGGGGAGAGGCATTTGTCGGGAACAAACACTGATTCCTTGGAGTTTTGTGTGTGATGTTGCTGATCTCTTGTTCTGTGACTTCTGCTTGGAAACCCGGAAACTCTGACCATTGGACTGGCTGACAACATTGCTTGGATGGGACTGTGTTTTGGCTTCCCTTTTGAAACTGCTCAGGCAAGCGTGTATTCACACAGACTCGTTAGATTTATGATGTATGTGTCATTTCCTTGTTATCTCCTGTCGCCTTCAGTAAATACCTCTAAGAACATAAGAAGAGCCATGCTGAATCAGGCCAAAGCCCATCGAGTCCAGCATTCTGTGTCACACAGTGGCCCACCAAATGTACATGGGGATCTTGAGCAGAAAGAGAAGGCAAAACCCTCCCTTTCCCTTGACCCCCATTGGGTTCCTGCTTCTGATGTACTTAAAAAAGATTTTGTTATTATTTTTAATATTCTTGGCTATATGCTCCTCAAAGTCTCTCTTGGCTTTCATGACTATTGCCTTGCATTTGGTCTGCCAGAGTTTGTGATCCCTCCTGTTCTCCTCGGTAGGAAGAGCCTTCCATTTCTTAAATGAGTTTTTCTTCTTTCCAATAACCTCCTTTACCTCATTCGTAAGCCATACTGGTATCCTCTTGGACTTTCCCAGACTGTATGTGAAACTACTTGCAGCCAGAGGCGGCTGAAGGTGTGTGTGTCTTCCTGTGTTTGGAGGCTTGCCAGAAACGTGGGAGCATTTGGGGAAAATTTGAAGCAATTAAAGGGCACTCTGAATTGCCAGCTGATTGCATTGCCTCTGTGCTGTGCCCTGGGTCATCACACAATGGGTCTGGAAGCTAAACCGTATGATGCACACTTAAGGAACTAGGCATGCTTAGCCTAACAAAGAGAAGGCTTAGGGCAGGAGTGTCAAACTGCCGGCCCACAGGCCGGATGAATCATCCGGAAGGCGTGCCCACCCCATTGCCGGCAATGGCAAAACCGTCCCGATACGTTGCGCGATGTCACGTGACATCACAAGTTTGACATGTCTGGCTTAGGGTGATATGATAGCTATCTTTCAATACTTGAAGAGTTGTCACAGGGAGGAAAGGGTTGATTTATTATCCAAAGCATCGGAGAACAGGACAAGAAGCAATGGGTGGAAGCTTGTCAGAGGGAGGCCCAACTTGGAACTAAGGAGAAATTTCCTGACAGTGAGAATAATTAGTCACTGGTACGACTTACCTACTGGAGTTGTAGGTGCTCCATTGCTGGAGGTTTTCAAGAAAAAATTAGACAACCATTTGTCCAGGATGGAATAAGAACTCCTGCCTTGGGCAGAGGGTTGTATTAGAAGACCTCCAAGGTCCCTTTCAACTCTATGATTCATTGATTGATTGACAGACAGATCTGTTTAGGAAATCTTAATAATAATGTTGGAAGGGACCTTGGAGGTCATCTAGTCCAACCTCCTGCTCAGAATAGGAAACCCTACACCATTTCAGACAAATGGCTGTCCAGTCTCTTCCTGAAAACTTCCAGTGTTGGAGCATTCATAGCTTCTGGAGGCAGGTTGTTCCACTGGTTAATTGTTCTCACTGTCAGAAAATTTCTCCTTAGTTCTATTTTGCTTCTCTCTTTGGTTAGTTTCCATCTTTTGCTTTTTGTCCTGCCTTCAGGTGCTTTGGAGAATAGCTTAACTCCCTCTTCTTTGTTGCAGCCCCTGAGATCTTAGTCTCTTTGATACCATGTAGGGCTTTAAAAGTAGCTCCCAGCACCTCAAACTGCACTTTGAAATACATTTCTAATAAGTGCAACGTCTCCAGCAATGGTGCACGTATGTCAGAAACATGAATGACTCATTCATCCAACCTCAGCAACTTTAAGATATGTGGATTTCAATTCCCACAATTGCCCCCAGCCAGCATGAGAAACAGGGTATCATTTTGTTTCTCTCAGTTCCCCCTTCCTTAAATTTGGAATAGCAAAATTAAAGGATGCTACAACTTTTTTTTCCTAATGAATTGTTACAATCCATTAACTCTTAATTTTGGAGGGAGGGGACAGAAAAAAAAGGTCAAATAGAGACTGTGCTACAATGCAGTTCGATTCTCCTAAAAGGGATCTGAGATGTGCAAGAGCACATAGGTCTTGCCGCTTATAGGCCTTCTTCACAGTACTGTTTTGGCCTTTCTTAGCTATATTGCATCCATCCAAAGCCAGTCTTTTCCTTAGCCCTATAGATCAGTGATGGTGAACCTTTTAGAGACCGAGTCCCAAACTGCAACCCAAAACCCACTTATGTATCGTCGGGTGCCGGGTGGGTGTGGCCCATTGGGTGGGCGTGGGTGCGGTGGTAACGGCAGACTTTTGCAAGATTTTTTTCCCAGCGAGAAGTTGAAATTGACTGATTGATTGAACCTTTTTTTTTTTTTGGCACACGGTGGTGGAGGCCTAAAGTGAAAAGGTTTCATAAAACCCAGCTGAAGGCCTAGGACTGGGGCGACGGTGCGCATGCCCACAGAGAGGGCTCTGAGTGCCATCTCTGGCACCCGTGCCATAGGTTCGCCACCACTGGAATAGATAATGTGGGTATCAAACGGCCATTCGCTTCCATTCACTCACCTGTGTGACCTGGAGACCGGCTTTCTTCTTCTTCTTTTTTGCTAAAGAAGCACAGCCTTTTTAGTAGACAGAGGATGAAATCTTGACCACGGAAAGAGGAAACAACCTGATAGTTACAGAAACAAAACAAAGCAAACCCCTGTAAGAAATTGGGGGTTAAATTTTCTGCATTCCTGCATATTCCATAAAAATAAAAAAAACCAACAACAGAGGATACAAGGCTATTATTATTATTCTTTCCTTGGGCTTAGCCCTTGATGACCCATATCCAACTTTACCCCTGTCGCCTGATTGCACTGGTCCAAGCTGGTTAAAGTGCCATAGAACCGGCTTCCTAATTGCGCGCGCAGCGTCTCTCCAAGTCCGTCGCTCGAAGCTACCGGAGTGCATCTTTTTTCCGGTTTCGTGGCACAAAGGCTTCTGGGAAATGTAGTGCCTTTTTCATTCCAAGGAATTGAACTACAACAGGGAGGTAGCGTTCGGGTTCGAAATAGGAAAGGGGCTGGAGGTGGGGGGCGTCGTCGTCGTAGCTGCGCATGCCCCGTAGTTTTCCCCGTAGGAAAAATGTGTTCTGCTAACTTAACGTAAAAATTTGACGTTAACTTAACGTGGGTCTGCCGTGAATGCCCAGATAAGGGAATCTTTTTTTCTTTTTTCTTTTAAAGAACCCTCGGCTCTTTCCCCTTCGGCTCTGAATTTTGCAGGGGAGCAATCAGTGTTTCTCAACCTTGACAATTTTAAGGCATGTGGACTTCAACTCCCAGAATTCCACAGCCAGCATTGCTGGCTGTGGAATTCTGGGAGTTGAAGTCCACATGCCTTAAAATTGTCAAGGTTGAGAAACACTGATTAATTTTACGGGTAAAGTGGGCCGAAGCCTGCAGAGCGCCCCCTTGCGTATGAATTAAGAAACTCGAATGCATTAATTAAGTCTGGCTCGTGCGAGTGTGCCTTGGCCTCGGTGTTGACTCCTAGTGACAGCCTGGAGATGTCCCTGCAGATTTCTTAACAAGGTTTCAGGACTAGTTTGCCATTGCTTCCTTCCTAGGGCGAAGAGAGCGCTACTGGCTCAAGGTTACACTGCTTGGCTTGTGCCCAAGGCAGGATTAGAACATGGTTTCATGGTTTCTGTGATGGTGCCTTGACCATTACACCAAATTGGCTCTCTGAAATAGGTTACTAGCAGTCAAAATAATTGCTTAGCGTTGCATGCCTATTCCATACCACTTGACTGATTATGTGCCATTAAGTTATTTTCAACTCTTAGTGACCACATAGATTTCTTCATGAGGTTCTGTCCCTAACTTGTTTCAAGTCTTCCAAGGAGACGCTCATCACCACTGTAGCTGACTCCGTTCACTTGCTGCTGGTCATCCTTTCCTTCCCTTTCCTTCCACCTTCCCAGCGTTAGAGCCGTTTCCAGAGACATGGCTCTTGCCATCATGTGTCCAAAGTAGGATAAATTGGGCAGATCATTTGGGTCTCAAGTGAGAACTCCGGGTTGATTTGTTTGATGATCCATTGGTTACAGCCGCTTGTCTGGAATAGTATATAGGGTCCCTTGCTTGAGCAGGGGGTTGGACTAGAAGACCTCTAAGGTCCCTTCCAACTCTTGTTATTCTGTTTCTTTTCCTGGCTGTCTTCTTCAAAATAAAGTTCAAAGGTATCAACACTTGTTTATCCTGCTTCTTTAAACTCCAACTTTTGTTTCTATATAGAGCGTCACAGGGAACATCATGATCTAACAATCAACTAAATAAACAAATTTGCTTATGTAAAGAGTTTTAAAAAATCAACTTACCTGCCATTGACCTGGCTGATGGCAAACATTAATATCATGGGAGGAGATCCAACTGAGTATATCTTGGCTGTACACTTGCCAAATGCTTGGCTGTACACATGCTTGGCTGTACCTGCATTTATCAGGTACCACTTTCTCTCACCAGTAAGCAACAGTTTTTTTGCTGGAGGCATATTACAAACTGAAGCCTCCAATGTCCATGGGCTGGGAGAAGCCTGAGGATAGCAAGGCCAGAGGATAAACTAAGTCAAGAGTTTGGGCTCTGCAGGATGCAGTCTGAGTTGGTTACTGGGAGCAGAGTTTTAGCCTTTCAAACTTTCAGACACATGCTGGAGCCCATCCTCAGGGAATTCCTGTCTCTCCACTATGTGCATTCAGAGAAAACGAAGTTCCCTGCAGATGGGCTCCATCATGTGTCTGAAAGCTTGGAGGACTATAATTCTAATTCCAGTGACCAATTCAGATTGGATCCTGCAACATTATCCTGAGATTATTTGACTTCATTTGTGGGCTTGAACTCTGCCAGCCATAACAATGAACCCCTTCTGGGATGTGGCTCAAGGTCCAAAAGACAAACAAACTCAATTGGAATTCCAAGAACAAAATTTTATTTGGATAAAGCTTTTGTTTTTTCTCATGCAGGAGAAAAGGCCACATGCACAATTTTAAAAAGCATACATTTATACCCTCTCACGAAGCTGGTTCCCCCCACCCTTATTGTATTCAACAGCCCACCTGCTCATCCCGATCAGTTAATCCCAAATGCTTAAACCAGGGGTTCTCAACCTTGGCAACTTTAAGACTTGTGGACTTCAACTCCCAGAATTCTGGGAGTTGAAGTCCACAAGTCTTAAAGTTGCCAAGGTTGAGAACCCCTGGCTTAAACAGAAGACATTTCTTTTTCCCTTCCCAGGAAAAAGACCCTTGCATCTATACCTATTGTGTTAACCATGGCCTACTTTTTTCTAGCATAAACTCGTATCTTTATTTTTGTATTTCCTCTGCTTGCGGTTATGGCTGACTTCCTAAGAACAAGTTACATGTCTGAGATCTAAGCAACAATCTTGCACTTCTAAAAACTCAAGTAACTCCATTTTAGAACTATGCTTAAACTTCAGCTGTGTCATTAGGATTAGTTTTCTTCATAAGATCATTAAACAATTTCTGATCTTATTATCCCTTACAATCCACCCATTTCTCTTTTCATCCTTTCAGAAATTTTTACTCCTGATTTAAATCAGACAATGGTATCAAACGTACCAACTCTTCTTCATCCATAGATTTACCTTTCACTCTTAGCATTAACATTTTTTCTCCATTCTGCATTTGTTTCTGCATCAAAATTACTTGCATACGTTCAGTGGAATATTGAATAGTTCTTATCATATAATGGATAAGAGGCAGATCAAAAGTATCAGTCCTCCTACTGCCATAAGCAAAATGATTCCCCTCTTCTGCTATCCTCCCCCAAATACCTGACCTATCCGGGAGGTGTCCAAGATACCTGTCCATGTTTGTACTGGGATTCCCAATTTTTCTCCTTGCTGTATTGGGAGAAGGCAGAAACTGGGTTTGATTGCATCCATTCCATTGCTCCATTCCATCCTTTGGGAAGTATTGCATAAGCATATCTACCACAAATCCAATACATCCCACCAAGTGCTTTCAATCTTAGGGAAACATTTTCCTGGGCTATTCCATAGTTCCTTTCAATTGAATAATATTTTGAAAAGGGTTGGAGGGCTCAGTTCTATTTTCACCACTCCACCAGGTTGCCCTCTACTGCCCTATTATACTGAGGTAACTTTAGAGATAAAGGCATCTTCCTAACAACAAAACATGGCAGATCAACTTCTGCAGAGTTGGGGGTTTGACTTCCTTCACCCAGAAATGCTACGTTGGAATAGATTGTTTAATACTTACTGAAAATCAGCTAAATTTTTATTGCACAACAAAATATATATTTGGGCACTTTTCTGAGCTGGAAAGCCAAACAGCAGATTCATGCAGGTTTGCACACCACAGATAGTGACTGTGCCCCATTTGATTGAAGTTCTCTGCATTTCCACCAGTTTGATCTTGGAGCCTTTGCCAGTATTTGCAGCTTCCTCCCCCTTTATGGGCAGAATCCAATTGGTCAATGCACCCTCCTGTCATATATCACATTGCTCTTTTCATTATCATTATTTGTGAGAGAGCAGGATACAGTCTGGTCATTTCTGAAACTGTTTCCTTCTTTGGAATAAGCCGAGGGCGATATTTACAAGCAGTCCCTTTAAAACTGATAAACAGGTAAGTCTGAAGAATTTTTAAAAATCAATATTTTTCAGAGAATTGGAAGATGATTTTTAGGAAAAGGACTAGAATTTCTGTTAATTGTTAATCCTATTGCAGGCTAGGCATATGTAAAGAGACAACAATCTCTTTAGCGATAAAAGGAAACTTATTTATTTAAGAAATTTTATATCGCCACCCAATTGACTCTCAGTGACTCCAGGCAGCTTATGACTGCAGCATCTCCAGAGTCCCATGATCAAAATTTGGATGCCTGGCAACTGGCATGTATATATGACGGTTGCCGTGTCTCAGAGTCATGTGATCACCTTTTGTAACCTTCTGACAAGGAAAGGCAATGAGGAAGCCAGATTCACTTAACAGCTATGTTACTAACTTAACCTCTGCAGTGATGCACTTAACAACTGTGGCAAGAAAGATCATAACATGGATAAAAATGTGCTTAACTGTCTTGCTTAGCAACAGAAAGTTTGGGCTCAATTGTCATAAGTCAAGGACTACCTGTACTGTGGCCAAATTCAAGAGTGCAAACCCTAAAGTTGATTAACTTTTCAGTTGGTTGAACAACTGTGGCAGGAAAAGAAACTCAGACAAATCAAGATTAGCATTCATGTATGAAAGGACTACAATGGTAGAAAGCTCAGTTTTTAAAATTACTTTCTCCGCTGTGGAAATTGTTTCATTTATTTTTATTGATGGCTGTATGCCACCCAGAGTCACTTTTTGTGAGATAGGTGGACTTAATTTTTTTCCCCAATCTTTTTTATTAATTTTTTCCCCGTCAATATATGTTAATTTTTCCAATCAACAAGTTGTCTGAAATTTGCTAAACTAATACATGTTCAATTCCTAATCCTTCCTTCTTTTCTCTAACCAAGAATAAAATAAATTCCAAATTTGATAATAGTCTGTATCTTCTTTGTCTTTCAGCCTCATAGTTAATCTGTCCATCTCTGCACATTCCAAAATCTTCCTGATTATTTCTTCCTCTGATGGCAAAGCTTCATTCTTCCAATATTGTGCAAAAATTATTCTTGCTGCTGTGGTAATATGTAGGGTTAAATATAATTTCTGCTTATTAGTCTTTTCAGGCATAATGCCTAATAAAAAAAGTTCAGGTTTGAAATCCACTTGTTCGTCCAATATTTTTTCTAACCACATATGTATATTTTTCCAATAAGCCTTTGCCTTCCCGCATGTCCACCAAATATCATAATACATGCCTATATTATGTTTACATTTCCAACATCTATCTGACATATTTTTAAACATTTTTGCTAATCTTGCTGGTGGAAGGTGCCATCTATAAAACATTTTATACAGATTTTCTTTGTATGAAGTTGACATTGTTAATTTATAGTTTCTCTCCCATAACATTTGCCATTTTTCTAATTCTATGTTATAACCAAAAATTTTTGCCCATCTTATCATTGTTTCTTTCACTTGTTCACTTTCCATATTTAAAATTAACAAAAAATTATACATTTTCTTAATCAATTTCTCATCTGAGGTTAACAAAATCTTATCAAACACAGTTTGATCCTTATAAAATCCATACAGTTTTACATCTTTTTCGTATCTATTTAGTATCTGTAAATGTGCCCACCAGGATAGATTAATTCCTAAATTTTCCAATTCTTGTTTAGATTTTAATTTCCCATGAATATCTAAGATATCTTTATATGTCCATACTTTCTCAAAATCCACTAGATTCGGATGTATAAATGCCTCCATCGTTGACAACCACCCTGGAATTTTAAGATATATTTTAGCTTTAATTTTTTCCCATAAGAACATAAGAAGAGCCATGCTGAATCAGGCCAAAGCCCATCGAGTCCAGCATTCTGTGTCACACAGTGGCCCACCAATTGTACATGGGGATCTTGAGCAGAAAGAGAAGGCAAAACCCTCCCTTTCCCTTGACCCCCAACAAATGGTACTCAAGGGAATCCTGCCTGCCTCAACCAACATAGAGGTGGCACATGGACATCCGTTTTAATAACCACCGATACACTTTGCATCCATGAATCTGCCTTGAAGCTGTCCAGGCTGACAGCTGTCACGACCCCTTCTGGAAGGGGTCCAGAACTGTACACAGTACTCCAAGTGTGGTCTCACCATCGATTTGTACAGAGGCAATACAACACTTGCTGACTTATTTTCGATTCCCTTCCTAATCATGCCAAGCATGGAATTTGCTTTTTTTACTGCTGCTGCGCATTGGGTTGACATCTTCATCGAGCTGTCCACCAAAACCCCAAGATCCCTTTCTTGGGTTGTTTCAGAAAGTTTGGTCCCCATCAATTGGTAAGTATAATTGGGGTTCTTTGCCCCAATGTGCATAACTTTGCACTTGTTTAGGTTAAAATGCATTTGCCACTTTGTTGCCCACTCACACAATTTCGAGAGATCCTTCTGGAGCTCCCGACAATCAGTTTCACTTTTCACAACCCAGAACAATTTAGTGTCATCAGCAAACTTGGCTACCTCACTATTAACTTCTACATCCAGATCATTGATGAATAAATTAAAAAGTAAAGGTCCCAAAACTGAACCTTGGGGTACACCACTTCTCACTTCTTTCCATCCAGAGACTTGTCCATTTATTGCCACCCTTTGCTTCCTACAATTTAGCCAGTTACCAATCCAGGACAAGACCTGTCCTCTAATTCCGTGGCTGGAGAGCTTTTTTAGGAGCCTTTGGTGAGGAACTTTGTCAAAAGCCTTTTGAAAGTCAAGATATACAATGTCAACTGGGGCCCCTTTATCTATGTATTTATTTACACCCTCAAAGAATTCTAACAACTTAGTAAGACATGATTTGCCTTTGCAGAAACCATGTTGATTTTCTTTCAGCAATGCCTGTTTTTCTATGTGCCCTGTAATTTTATCTTTAATAATGGTTTCCATCAGTTTGCCTGGAACTGAGGTTAGACTGACTGGTCTATAGTTTCCTGGATCACCTCTGGATCCTTTCTTGAAGATCGGGGTTATATTTGCCTCCCTCCAATCCTCTGGTACAGTGCCTGATCTTAGAGAAAGATTATATATTTTAGCTAGAAGTTCAGCAATTTCCCATACTGTTAATAAGGCATTTCTTATAAAATGTTTTTGAAAATACTTATGAACTCTGTTTTTCCCATACCATAAAAAAGCGTGCCACCCCAATTGTAAGTCATGTCCTTCTAAATACAATAACCTTTTATTTCTGAGTGTTATCCACTCTTTCACCCATGTTAACACCGATGCTTGATAGTACAATGTACATTCTGGCAGCCCAAAACCTCCATTTTCCTTAGCATCTTGTAATGTTTTCATCTTAATTCTAGCTTTTTTCCCCTGCCAAATAAAATTCAAAACCAATGAATTTAAATTTTGAAAAAAATTTCTCTCAAGTTTTATCGGAATCGTTTGAAATAAAAATAAAATCTTTGGCAACACATTCATTTTTACTGTAGCAATTCTTCCTAATATTGATAATTGGAGATTTTTCCATCTTTCTAAATCTAGTTTTATTTGCTTCAATAATTTTATGTAATTATCTTCTTTTATTGACGAACATCTAGCTGAAAGGTAGATACCTAAATATTTAACTTTTTTCACTATTTGTAGCTCTGTTTTCTCTAATATTTGTCTTTTTTGTTTCTCTGTAAGGTTCTTTACTATTACTTTGGTTTTATCCTTATTTAGTTTTAATCCTGCCACTTCTCCATATTCTTCTATCTTTCCCCATAGTTTAGGAATTATCTCTAAAGGTTCTTCCAAAATAAATACTAAATCATCGGCAAATGCTTGTAGTTTATATGTTTCATCTTTTACTTTCAATCCTTTAATTTCTGTGTCTTGCCTTATCCTTCTATTTAATACTTCCAAAGTAAAGATAAATAATAAAGGAGATAGTGGACACCCTTGTCTCGTGCCTTTTCTTATCTCAAAGCTCTCAGTATAATCTCCATTTACTATGCTGTTTGATTACTATATATTGTTTTTATCATATTTGTAAAGTTCTTTCCAAAATCCATTATTTGTAATTGTTGGACCATAAATTGCCAAGAAACATTATCAAACGCTTTTTGGGCGTCCAAAAACACTAATGCTAATTGTTTCCCTGGGTGTAATTCATAATATTCTAATACGTCCATTATCACCCTTAAATTATTTTTGATCTGTCTCTTCGGTAAAAAGCCGTTTTGATCTGGATGTATAAACTCAACTAAGTATCTTTTCAGTCTCTCTGCCATTATTGAAGTAAAAATTTTATAATCCACACTGAGTAACGAAATCGGTCTATAATTCTTAATATACATCAAATCTGAGCCTTCTTTTGGTATCAAAGTAATATTTGCTTCTATCCATGTATTTGGAAGTTTAGCCTCTAACAGTAATCCATTGCAAACCTTTTTCAGTGGTTCGCTTAATATATCTTGTAGATTTTTATAGAGTTCCGCTGGTAGCCCGTCTGGACCTGGTGTTTTCCCGTTCTTTTGTCGCTTTATAGCCTCTAATACAGCGGTTCTCAACCTATGGGTCGCGACCCCATTTGGGGTCGAACGACTGTTTCGCAGGGGTCGCCGGACACCGCGGTCCACCATTTTGTTTTTTTGTTTTTTGTTTTTTTCATCACGCATGCGCCGCGCATGCGCGGATCTGCCTGTCGCGGTCCGCCATTTTGTTTTTGCTTTTGTTTTGTCGTCGCGTGCGCCGCACATGCGCGGATTGGGCCATCGTGCGCGTGCCGCGCATGTGCGGATCGGCCCGTCACGGTCCGCCATTTTGTTTTTGCTTTTTTTTGTCGTCGGTGCGCCGCGCATGCGCGGATTGGGCCATCGTGCGCGTGCCGCGCATGTGCGGATTGGCCCGTCACGGTCCGCCATTTTGTTTTTGCTTTTTTCCATTGTACGCGTGCCGCGCATGCGCGGATCGGCCCGGCACGCATGCGTGCCCACGCGCACGCACCGGGGTCGCACCACGCATGGGCGGGGTAAGTGGGGTCTCAACCTGAAAAAGGTTGAGAACCACTGCTCTAATATCTCCATCATTGTTATTCTTTCTTCTAACATAATTTTAAATGTCTCTGGAATCTTTGGTAGTTTACTTTCTTCTAAATATTGAGCAATTCTCTCTTTTACAGCCTCCTCTTTAGAGATAGGTGGACTTATAAAGATGAGAAATAAACATAAACTTTATTTAACAAATGTATATAGCCATCCAGCTAATAAAGGAAAGGTAAATTCAGGTCAAATCAGTCCTCACAGGTAAGAGAACTGATCAGCTTGTGTACAACACAATTAAACATCACAGGTATTAAAAGCTTCAGAAATAAATGAAAGCAAACTTGTGGAAGAAAAAACATCCATCTAAACACAATATAACCATTACACATTGCTCCCCCTGGGCTCCCTAAGATTGCTGGGAAAACCACATTTTGAGGGCCTTCTGAAAGGCTAACAGGGTTTTGGAGATTGGGAATGTTTACAACAGAACAATTCCAATTTATGGCTTAGTGTAAAAATAAATCTGGAAATTTGTTTAGATGTTGAAAAGTAAAGAGCACTGCCCCAAATTATGATGGTCTACAATCAGCCATGGTTCCAGATGGAAAATCCTAATAAAAGAGGATGTTTGTGTGTATGTCAGAGAGATTCAACTGTATACTTGGATGATTTAAAGCAGGATCAGAGCAGTAAAAATGTTGACAGGATCATTTTGCATTGTTATTTATTTCAGTTATATCTTAGCTATAATCCACAAGATAGGGATTGGTACACCAAGTTCCAAAAAGGGATTTTGGAATAAGTTAAAAAGATATAATATACTGTCAGGGAATGGTGCACAGGTGTCCAAATGAAGTCAGAGATGCTGACACAAACTTGTAGTTTTATATAAATAAATATATTTACAGCAAATGAGATAGTTAGGCAAACAGGAGCATTGTGAGGTAAATCATAGAGCACATAGGAGAAAAAGGCGGGAAACAAGGAAATTCTCCCCAGCAACCAATCACAGCATAGATTGCCTCATGCAGGAGCCAGCTCTTTCCAACCAATCAACTATAACTATGTGTTCTGTACAACTCCACTCTTCTAGCTACTGGATTTAAATATCTTAACATATACATAACCCAAACAATATATACCAAAACTATATTGGTAACCCTGGAGAGGATTTAGCAGCAATTCTGTGTCAAAACTGTCCATTCGCTGAGCAAGGGGATCGGTAACCAAGAGTCCTAAACGGTTCTTTTGGAACCTTGGAGACACATGATGGAGAAGGGCAAAGGTGACTAAGTCACTACCTGCTCACCATTGGTCTCCTCAGCAAAAATAAAAAAAGGAGTCCCGCCATCACAATAAATCAATGATGAATTGGCATTAGGTGGGCTTATACCAGCGGTTCTCAACCTGTGGGTCGCGACCCCATTTGGGATCGAACGACCATTTCACGGGGGTCACCAAACGACACAGTCCGCCATTTCCCCCCCTTTTCCTTAGCTGTGCTACTCCCTCTTATTATATTGGCTTTTGAAAGCCAATAGAATAGACTCTCTTGAATAGAGTCTAATTCTATTGGCTTTCAAAAGCCAATAGGAATTGTCCAGGCTGTCTCTGCCCTGCTGAGCCCGCCAAAAGTCCCAGTCTGCAAACGGTGCTGCAAGTTGTCTGCAGTGAAGGCGAGCTGTCTGGAAGTTTCCACCCCTCCCTGCTGAGCAACTACTAAAAATGTAAGTAAAAGAGGGACAGGGGTGGGAGGTGGGAGGTTGGCGGGCGCAGGGAGAGTTGCTGGCGTGCATGGGGCCCGGCAGGTGCCTTACCTCCCTTGGGCTGGGCCAGCTCGTGTCCCATCCGGTGGTCGCCCTGCGCCATCGCTGCCCCTTGCCAGCTATGCCTCGGCCGGCACAGGGGGCGGCACCACGCATGCGCTGCGCTCCCGGGCAGGGAAAGTCCTCGACTTACGACCGGTTGGGAAGTCCTCGACTTACGACCGGTAGACGTCCTCGACTTACGACCAGTTGGGTAATCCTCGACTTATGACCGGTTGGGGGTCATGGCATTAAAAAGGTTGAGAACCACTGTTCTAGGTAAAAGGTAAAATCTGGAAATTTGTTGAGATGTTGAAAACTAAAGAGCACTGCCCAAAACTATGATGGCTTATAAATAGCCATGGTCCCAGATAGAAAATCCCGTCTCATGCCAAACTACAAAAAAAGGAAGTGTGTGTATGTGAGAGAGATTCAACTGTATACTTGGATGATTTAAAGCAGGATCGGAGCAGAAAAATGTTAGATTTGGGATTGTTTTACGTTGTTATTTATTTCACAAGATAGGGATTGGTACACTAAGGGATTTTGGAATAAGTTAGAAACATATAATTTACATAACAAAAACAGTATATAACAACATTTTATTGGAAACCCTGGAGAGGATGTACCAGCAATTCTGTGTCAAACCTGTCCATTCGCTGAGCAAGAGAATCGGTAACCAGGAGTCCTAAACGGTTCTTCTGGAACTTTGGAGACATCATGGAGAAGAGCAAAGGTGACTAAGTCACTACCTGCTCACCATTGTGGTCCTCAGCAAAAGAAGAACACCGCCATCACATATAAATCAATGATGAATTAGCATAAGGTGGGCTTATAGAGTAACAGGAATAATCTCATATTGGTTGTAATTTTTTCCAGGTCTATCAACTCTTCCTACTGTTGCAATGCTTTGTCAGCTATGTCCATCTCTCTGGTGCTGCCTCCTCCTCCTCTTTCCATTAGCCTCCAGTTCTGCTTCTAATGGGGACACAGTGGTCATAACCAGCAGTGGCCCTATTAAGGGCAAGCAGTTCCTGGCTGGACCTGGATCTGTGACAGCCTATCTAGGCATTCCTTATGCCAAGCCTCCCCTGGGGAAGTTGCGCTTCCAGAAACCTCTTCCACATCAGCCATGGACTCAAACTTTGGAGGCCACCAGCTTTGGCAATTCCTGTCCTCAAAGTATTTACGCGGAGGACCCTGCAGCACCAACATGGAATCCTAAAACACCACTTTCAGAAGATTGCCTTTCCCTCAACATTTGGGTGCCACATCCACAATCTTCTTCACCAGGGCCTGTTTTCTTCTGGATACACGGAGCTGGATATGTAGGGGGCACGTCTTCTCTGGACTTGTTCAACGGGGCATCCTTAGCTGCCACTGAGAATGTCATTGTGGTCTCCACCAATTATCGCTTGGGAGCCCTAGGCTTTCTTTACTTGCCACCAGCTGCTCCAGGGAACCTAGGCTTATGGGACCAACAGCTGGCCTTGAAGTGGATAAAAGAGAATGCAGCTGCCTTTGGGGGAGATCCTTCTCGGGTGACCATATTTGGCCACTGTGCTGGAGCAGCTTCTGTGAATTTCCATCTTCTTGCGCCAAAAAGCCAGGACCTTTTTGCCCAAGCGGTGATGCAAAGTGGAGCAGCCAATGCCTTCTGGGCTTGGAGTTCTCCTGAGGAAGCCAAACGCTCATCGCTGGAATTTGTTCGTTTGCTAGGTTGCTCTGAGGACAATAATACCAGTGTAGGGCATTGTCTGCAAACAAAAAAGGTTTCTGAATTTATTCAGCATCAAAGTTCTAAATACTTGTCAGGTGGCTTCGAACTGAATTTTTCCTTCAGGCCAACCGTAGATGGGGATTTTTTGCTTGGTGATCCAGAAAAACTGATGGAGGAGGGGCAAATCCAGGTCAAACCTGTCCTCCTAGGAAAAACCTCTGATGAAGGGGGCTCATTTGTCCATGACGTTTTCTCTGACATCAACGAAAGTCTCATCAATCAGGAGCAGCTTCTGAAAGGGATAAGACTATGGGCGCCAAAGGCAACTGAAGATTTTGTTCAGACGGCTGCCCCGAGGTATAGTGAAAGATATCACGGCCCAGCAAAATACCGCTCCGCTCTGTCCCAATTCTTTGCAGATTGGTTCATTGCATGCCCATTGATTGAAGCTGCAAGAAATTTCAGAAAAGCTGGAAGTCCTGTATATGCCTATTTATTCGCACATAAGCCTTCAGCCTCATTTTGGCCTGAATGGGTTGGGGCACAACATGATGCTGAGATTTCTCACATTTTTGGGACATTTGAATCCGTGATGCCCATCAATCAAACGTACACAGAGGCTGAAGCCAGACTGAGCCGTAAGATGATGCAATATTGGGCGGAGTTTGCCAGAACCGGGTAAGTGGTTCAGTTTATTTCTATAAATTTGTATTTTAAATTTGTATTTTAAATCCAAGGAAAGCCCATTAAACAAGTACACTTTATTTCTAAGGTAGTACAGTCATAAAGTAATGCCCGCTATTCCTTTATGTATGTTTACAGGTCACGTTAATACAGGTAATGTTATTATTGTAGTAGTTGTAGTAGTAGTAGTAGTAATAATAATCCCCCAGTGAGGCACTACCTTGATGTGGTTGTGGAGCTTGTGTGCTCTGAGGAAGATGAGAGTGATGCCACAGATTCAACCATACTTGAGAGGTTTTATCAGAGGACTCCGACAAGGAAAATAAGATCAGCAAGTTGAGATCAGATGCAAGCAAGCTAGAACTGCAGATGAAAGAAAAGAAGTTGAAGAAAAAGAAAACCAAAGAATACCTAACCAAGAATACCACTTAGAAACAAAGAAGGCCAAGGAAGCACCGGAAATAATAAAGCAGCAAATAACAGCTATAGATCAGCAGATATGAAGCTTGAATTGCAGATTACAGGCCAGGGGCCGGCAACCTGAAACAGTGAAAGAGCCACTTGGACCTGTTTCCCTCACAAAAGAAAAAACTGGGAGCCGCAAAATGTGCGCATGCGCGCGCATACACACACACACACACACATGCACATGTAACAGGGCTTGATTAAAGAGTGTCGCCTAAGGCGACACATGCACCAACCCTGCCCCTGTCCAGCTCTGGTATGGACGGCTCTGCCATCCTGGCTTCTCCTCCCCTCGGAAAACACTGCTCTCCCCCCGCCCTGCGCTCTCCCTCTTTTGCTGAAGCGGTGAGTGGGGGGCCTGCCTTGGGCACGGCGGAGCTGCTGCAGGCTGCGGCTCCCGAAGGCGCGGACCAGGCTATCTTCCATAGTGGCGGGACAGCGACCCCAGGAGCAACAGCTTGCTCATCTCCGCCGGCACCATGACTGTGGAGCCATCTGGTGGTGTTTACACGATCCTTCGTCCATGTGACTGAGATCGGCAGCGCCGCCCTGCCCTCGTTTCCCCGAAGCAGAATTGGGGCTGCGCCAAAGGAGAAAGTGAAAGTGGTGCCTTGGACTACCCGTCTGAGGACGGCGCTTTGGAGGAAGGCCGGAGCACGGCACCCTTGCTGGAGAACTAGAGTCAGCCCCACTAACTAACATGTGAACCCTACGCTAAGAAGGTCCCTGCCTAAACTGAGCTCAATCGGACAGGAAAGGTCCAAAGGCTCCTGTGAAGTCAGTTCGGTCATTGGGATCACACAGTTGAGTGGGTTTGGCGCGCCCCCCAAGCTATTAATTCAGCAACCAGGCAGCAGTTGGCTTGCAATCGGTTGGGCAAAACAGCTGGATAGGATTGCAGCCAACAATAGTAGGATGTTAGAGCCGCCAACTCTGGTCTCCACTTGGGTGTGTGGGCAAGCGAAACCCTGAAACCTTTTGCTTCGTTTGCAAAGAGAAGACGCCGGTGGCGCACGGCCCGGACTGTCGGCATTGCCGTGGGACCACCTCCTGCGGTGCCAGCTAATGCGGCGTGCTTCTCTTTGTGAACAAAAGCGAAAGGTTTCGGGGTTTCACTCGCCCGCCTGCCCGGGTGGAGACCCTGTGCTTCCCCTTCTCCTGTGGTCGGGGAAAGAGGGCTGACCCCGAGCCTGTCCTGAAGAACTTTTTAGGCCCCAGATACCCCCACTCCCTCCCTCATCAGCCCAGGCACTGCGGCTCCACAGCAGGAGGGAACCCTCCAGACCTTTGATACTCCCAGCTTGCTGGCAAGGCTTGCAAACTTGGCTCCTGCCAGGGAAACAGCACCTTTTGGGGCAGGGGCTCTGAGCAATTGCACGTTTAGGGGAAGAAGCACAGAGGCCTGCAAGCAGGCAAGCAGGCAGACGCTGGGCAGCATGAACTGAGCGGCACAGGAGGAACACGGGGCCTTGGCTTGTTGCTTATCAAGACCGTGCTCAGTTCATGCTGCCCAGTGTCTCTTGTTCCGCCACTGCTCAGGCCCCTTTTTCATCGTGGGAAGCATGCCACATTAGCTGGCAGCACAGGGGGTGGTCCCACGGCAACGCTGACAGTCCGGGCCGTGCGCCACCAGCGTCTCCGGTCCCAAGCCGCGGGAAATATCTGGGCCCGAGTTGTCCGCTGCAAGGACACCCCACCCACGGCAGCACCGCCAAACTGCCTTCTATGCTGCTGGCATCCCCGGGCTGGAGCAGTGAAAGCCGGTCCAGCTGGTTGTCGGGGTGCAGAACCGGGCCACGGATGGCAGGCCTTGCTCACCGGCAATTTTGGAGCTCTCCACGCCGACCGGTAGGTCTTCCGTGCTGCTCCGCTCGGACTGCCGGCTTCTGGCTGCGGGGCTGCCTCTCTCCGGAGCTGTCTTTCCCCCCTCCCATCTATGTCAAGCCCACAGGGCTTGATAGGCAGACGGCGTCCCACAAACCAAAGAAGTTGAACCAATCAATTCAAACTTCTTTTGTGAGAAGTTTGAATTGATTGGTTCAACTTTTTTAGTTCCATTTTTTTTGGCACTGCACATGGCTAGGAGCCGCAGGAGACGGCTGAAAGAGCCGCATGTGGCTCCAGAGCCGTGGATTGCCGACCCGTGTTATAGGCAGAACCTTCCATTTCAATCCAATCAGAAACGTTTCTACCAATGAATCAATGGAGAAACTGTAGTGAAACTGACAAAGAAGAAATAGTGCAATTCTGGGAGCAGATATGGGATAACCCAAAAAAATACAAGAAGGACACAGCTTGGTTAAAAGAGGTGGATAACAATAACGAAAGATCCAGCAAAAAGGGCAGCACCAGGCAACTACAGGCCAATTACTTGCTTACCAACAACATTCAAATTGCTAACTGGTGTGATAGCTGATGCAGTTCAATAGATTTCTGGTTGAAAACAATCTCTTTCCACTTGAGCAGAAAGGAAACCGCCCCAACAGCAGAGGAAGAAAAAATCAACTCCTAATAGACAAAATGATTTTGGAAAACTGCAAGAGAAGGAAGACCAACCTGAATGTAGCATGGACTGACTACAAAGAGGCATTCGACCAGTGGTGGGATTCAGATAGGTGAACAACCAGTTCTCTGTGTGGATGCTGCTTCCGGAAGTCCATTCTGAGCCTGGGCAACAAAAAATTAGCTAACGGTTCTGCTGAACTGGTGCAAACCAGCTGAATCCCACCACTGCATTCGACTCTCTGCCATGCCACATGACTGGATAATCAAGTGCCTAGAAATAACAGGTGTCAGTAGAAGCATCAGGCGCTTTGTGCAAAGATCGATGGCACAATGGAACACACAGTTGCAGGGAGAGGTTAATATCAAGAGAGGAATATTTTAAGGCAGTGTTTCTCAACCTTGACAATTTTAAGGCATGTGGACTTCAACTCCCAGAATTCCACAGCCAGCATTGCTGGCTGTGGAATTCTGGGAGTTGAAGTCCACATGCCTTAAAATTGTCAAGGTTGAGAAACACTGTTTTAAAGAGATTCAGTGTCACAGCTACTACTTGTGATTGCACCGATTCCTCTGACAACAGTATTGGATAACTCAGACCATGGCTATCAAACATCAAAAACATCTGCCAGACTATCCCACCTCTGAAGCGGTATGGAAAAACTCCATCTGAAATAGAATCACTCTCAACACTGTCCTTATATATAGCCAAGATATTGTAGTGGAGTTTGGATTGGACAAATGTGCCACATTCACTATCAAACAAGGAAAAATAGTGAAAACTGAAGGAATCAAGATGCCCCACATAAATAACATTAAGAGTCTGGATGAACATGATTACTACAAATACCTGGGTATCTTTGAAGCTGACGACATCAAGCACACTGAAGAAAAAGATTAGAGGTGAATACATCAAGAGAGTGAAGAAGATCTTAAAGGGCAAACTCAATGGAGGAAATACCATAAAGGCAATCAACACCTGAGCAATTCCAGTCATTAGATACACAGCTGGAATTGTGGACTGGACTCAAGCAGAACCTAAAAGCAATGGATAGGAAGACCAGAAAAATAATGACAATAAATCATGCCCTTCATCCATACAGTGACATTGTCAGACTCTACTTACCAAGGCAAATAGGTGGGCGTGGACTGTTGCAAGTATATCAGATGGTTGAAGGGAAAAAAAGGGCTTTGGAAGAATATCTAAAGGAGGTTAACTGGCCTCACTATTAGGAAGTTTCTCCTTAATTCCAGGTTGCTTCTCTCTTTGATTAGGTTCCATCCATTGTTTTTTTTTTGTCTTACCTTCTGGTGCTTTGGAAAATAAGTTTACCCCCTCTTCTTTTGGCAGCCCCTCATATAATTGTCATAGTTGTTATACAAATCACTGCATTATTAAGTGAGTCTTATTAAGTGAATTGAGCTTCCTCCACTGACTTTGCTTATTGAAAATCAGCTGGGAAGATTGCAAATGGTGATTATGTAAGTAGTAAGTAAGTAGTAAAGCAAGCAGTAATGGGGAAACTCCCAAGATGGAGGGTGGCCAGAGTGTTTGTGGATGGGGGAGTGGGTTGGGATTGGCAGATTTCAAGAGTCTACGAGGAGCTGACCAGGGTTTGGATTAGCAGCCCTGCCCCTCTTCACAATCTGTTATGAACAAAAGTTCAGAATCTAGCTTTTGATATGGCTGCTCAGTCAAAGCAGCCAACGTTCAATAGCACTAGAATATCTTTTGTGAAGAGGGTAGATGAAATCTCTAGTGATTTTGAACTTTGAACTCTAGAGATATTGAACTTTGGCTGCTATGACTGAGCAGCCATACGAAAAGCTAGATTCTGAACGGTCAATGAATTGCGCAGACGGTGTCCAAATGAAATCACAGACACTGACATGTACTTGTAGTTTTATATAAAATGTATTTAACAACTATCTAATCTGCAAACAAGAGTCAGGCAAACAGAAGTATCATGAGGTAAATCACAGGGCACACAGAAGAAAAAGGTGGGGAAAAAAAGGGAAACTCCCCCCAAACCCACAGCAACCAATCACAGCGCAGGTAGCCTCATGAAGGAGCCAGGACTCTTCAACCAGTCAACCACAACTGTATGTTCTGGCTCATTGCACAACTGTACTGCTCCAGTTACTCAATTTAAATATCTTAACATGAACTAATGTTGTGAATCTATTACATGTTTGTAAACGTATTATGAATGGTCCCTTTAAGGAATCTGTTGGTATAGACGAGGGAGACAGTAAACAAGCTTTCAGACCAGAGTTTCTCAACCTCAGGCACTTTAAAAAGTGTGGACTTCAATTCCCAGAATTCCCCAGCTAACCCTGCTGGCTAAGGGAGTTCTGGGAGTTGAAGTCCACACATGTTAAAGTTGCTGAGGTTGAGAAACACCTCACCAGACACTGATATTCCAGCCCATTGAGTCAGTACAGGCATTCCTTGGTAGTAACTTCTTGTGGTTTTATGTTAAGACAGCTCACGACTGGATTCGAAGTTATGACTGGCACTTTTATGATGATTGTTAAGCAGATGTGGCAGTCGTTAAGTGAATCCATTTTCCCTAATCCACATTGTTTGCCAGAAACTGGAAGTAAATGCCAGAATTTAGCAACAACATTGCAAAGCATATTCATATGACTGTGGGAAATCACAAATGGTAGTAAAAGTGAGCCGGTTATCAAGCACCAAATACTACCACATAACTACATGGTGCGCCCATATATTTCTGTGTGTGTGTGTGTGTGTGTGTGTGTGTGTGTGTTTATGAGTGTGTGTTTGTGTGCATCTGTGCAGCCATCATAATTCCAAAAATGAGTCGTACGTACCTCTGGGGAAGCCCATTGTAACTTCCAATGTTTGTTAAATGACTGGTCATAACTACTCATATTGTCCTTCTTGGAGCTATATTACTACATATTTTGTACCAGTTGTAGATCAGTGCAATAATTAATACGAGGAAAGTAGCAAAGCAAAGTTCTTCTTAGGCTCTGTGCAAGTAGCAAAGTTGAATTGTTCCTAAGTAGAAGCTGATCACGGATTGTGTTGGACAGAGAGAGGGGGTAGGGATGTCTTTTAGATGCCTCTTGCTGGATGGAGACTTGGGCCCTTATTATATTTAAAAGCCTTAATAAACCCTGCTGCCAAGTTTCCAACCAGTAGGGGGCACTAACGTCCCCTTTGGGAGTTTCCTTTGGTTGAAGTTTCTCAGATCAAGACGAGTCTCTTTGGAAAATCAGCATCCTTTTCTTCCTCCATAGGAATCCTTCGGGTTTGGCAGGCACCAAGGCTGAGTGGCCGCTCTATAATGCCACGGAGCAGAATTTCTTCCTTCTTAATACTGAGTCATCCAAGGAAGTGGAGAAAGAGCCTAATCACGACTGTGGTTTTTTAAAGAGGCATTTTTCAAAGGCTGAAGACCCACGTAAGTTTGGCTATTAGTCCTGTCTTTGGAGGGGAGTGCTTGGTTGATGAAAAAGATATTTCTAAAAATCATATTTATATTCACTTTTACAGGTCAAATTTAAAGACCACCCAATTCACTCACACAGCTGTCTCTGAAAATCTTTCTCTCTCTCTCTCTTTTTTTTGAGGGGAGGCAGCTTTTACAGGGGCTGAATTTTTGTGTGTGTGTTGTACTGGGCAATGTGTTGTAATGCTAGAGACACATTTTTTTAGTGCAAGAATCTTTCATGACATCCCAAGAATTCGATCTCTAGCTATTTCTTAGGAGATCTCTATGGTTGCCTTGGTTGCTCACATAAAGATAACAACAATAATCATAATTATAATAACCCAAAATATCTGCACCACTTGACTGCCATCAGCACTGACAAAATCCCTGTCAGTCAATTGCAAAAGGCAGCTTTACTTGGAACAGCTTACATCCTGCAATGATACCTTTAACACCATCAAACAATATCTGCCTATACTAGCTCTTTGGGAAGAACTGGTTAGGTCAGGGGTCGGCAACCTAAAATGGTGAAAGAGCCACTTGGACCCGTTTTCCTAAAAAACAAACAAACTGAGAGCCGCAAAATGTGTGCATGCGCACATGCATACACACACACATACCGGAGCTTGATTAAAGAGTAGAGCCTAAGGCGACACATGCACCGGCCCTGCCCGTGTCCAGCTCTGACTGGCTTCTCCTCCCCTCGGAAAAGACGAGTGGGGGGAGGGGCTTGCCTTGGGCACGGCAAGGCTGCTGGAGGCTGAGGCCCCCAAAGGTGCGGACCAGGCTATCTTCCTGGAAGGAAGTAAAATAATAAAGGCAGGATATAAACAATAAATAAATTAAACCTGTTATTATACCTTACTACAGAGAACATCCTGGAATCTCTGCTTTGCTTGTTCCTTGAACTGGTCTAATATGAACAGCTTCCACTTAGGTTAAACCCCTTTGAAAATGACTTCCAATCTTAAAGGCACCATTTGAAGATCTGCTCTAGCTACAATTTTGTTGGCTTCAGAATAGCAATTATGTGTTTATTTCTTTCAGGAACCAATCAAGACTTTTCTTAAAAGCCATGGGGAAATGATGACAAGTTGTGCCAGAGAACCTTCCAGAAGGATCCATCGTTCTTTTACATGGGAACTTGGAAGAAGAATAAGGAGCCAACTAAAATAGACAAAATCTGTGCTGTAGAAATAATAAACTATTAGGAGTAATTTGCTATCTCTTAATAAATAACCTCTTTTAATACATACTGTCTGAATTCGTTGGATAAAATTCCTGTTACCCTCACAACAACGTAAGAACTCAGTGCAATATAGAAAAACAAAATAAAGCAAACAGGATTTCTGACTGCCAAAGTTTGCTATAACCTAATGACTCACAAGTCTTTTTCTCATACTACTGAGCTCCTTAAAGCTAAATGGCCAGATTTAGTAGTCTGGGTATTGCAATCCAATTTATTCTACTATATACTGATATGGAGAAACCAGTTTAGGCAAGATGCCTAAAGTAGTATATGAGCCATTTAGTTAGAGATGTTTTCCCATGTGCTATGAAAAGATTTTCAATCTCAGGTTCAAGCAGTTACTGGAATCCACGTGTCCTGATTTCGAAAGATCCAAATCCACCTATTGCCCAATCAGCAGAAGTTCATAGCATTAATAGTGGGTTCTTTTCAAAGATTTTCCCATACAACTACTTCCTGAAACCACCTCCATTACCTTCCTTTACCCCAAACTCCCAATGTTCCTCTTGAAAGGTATTTGGGGAAGATCTCTCTCCACTCCTTATGCTCTCAATCTGGATTCCATTGATAAAACTGTCAAATATAATAAAAGACGCAGTTGATAGAATGGCCCAAGGAGGAGGCTGAACATACTGCTACAGGAGGACAGAAAAGTCTCACATATCAAATGTTTAAAAAGATAGAAATGACCACATGAATGATTTGCTGGAAGAATGGATGAGCATTCTTCCTTTTAACAAAATGATAGAATGGCATAAAAAGTTAAGGAGGAGAATAAACAACTGGATAAAGTAACTGCCAGGAGAAGAAACATGAATATATCATGAGTGAGAAAAGGAAGAAATGGATGATGAAGTACAAAACCAGATTATCACAATTTATTCACAACTGATATTGCCATCTCTATTTTGATTAGAATAATGATTGATACATCTCCCAATCCTTCTATAGTAGTGGCAGGAGACTTTACTATCTACATAGGGAATTCCCTAAACTAAATTGCATATGACTTTTTAAATTAAAAAATAGTCTATATCCCTCACAATAAAAGCTTTCTTTTGAAGAAGAGTTACATTACTTAGATTGTACCCTCACGAAGGTTTATGCCTTATACCAGGGGGTCCCCAATCTGTAGGCGGCAACCCACTACTAGTGCATGGCCTATTTGCAACTGAGTTGCATGAATGGCTGGCTGATGCAACCCCATTGATGCAAGTGTCGCAGGTGCTCGGGGCCTTGCTTGCATGAGTGTCATGGGCACTTTTGGCCTCACTTGTGTGAGTGTCACAGGCACTCGGGCTTCACTCGTGTGAGTAATGGATGCTTCTGCGCGCACACCTGCCCACGCCTGCCCCTCCCACAAAACCATCCCTTCTTCCCCCCCCTCCCCCCTCCACGCTGCCAACCTGGGAAGATTGGGGAACTCTGACTTATACTAAAATTTGTTAATCTGCAAGGATTCCTCCTGATTTTTGCCTGCTATAGATTAACATAACATGAGAAGCACAAGTGAAAGAGAGGCAAATACGGATCAAGGAAATAATCAGTAAAGGTCACAGAGGTTTCCACAGATAGACCTATGGTCAAAAACCCCAGATGGTAGCCCTAATGGTGTAACACACATAACGATCAGAGCTTTGATCATATTTATGTGTCTACCATCTTCACTTTTTAAAAATAATTCCCTGCAAGCAGGAAGGTGTGGGAAAAGACAGGGTAAGGAAGGTTCCTTGATTTAACTACTGTTGTTGTATCAACTGCAAAATAACAACAACATGGCGGTATGCTACAGTATGACCAGCTGAAGACACCACAGCCCAGAAGCTCAGGATGAAATGGATGCACAGGGCAGCAATCAGCCACTGGATGGAAGGAGACATGCCAGTCAGAACTCAGGTTGTCACTAGATTGGAATGAACGTCTGCAGACCATCTGCAGGTAGTCCTTGACTTACAGCCATTTGTTTAGTGACCATCTGAAGTTACAACAGCATTGAAAAATGTGACTTAGACTGGTCCTCACACTTGAAACTGTTGCAACATCCCCATGGTCACATAGTCAAAATGTGGGCACTTGGCAACCAGCATGTATTTATGATGGTTGAAGCATCTCAGGGTCATGTGATCACTATATGCCTTCTTGTAAGATCCTAACACTCCCAAGAAAGCAGAACTCCTGAAACTGGCATCGTTTCAAAAGGAACTTTTATTGAGAGGTAGTGAAAGCAGAAAAGCAAGGCAAGATCTGAATATTTCCTGAGCAAACCATTACCTTAAAACACCAGTCTTCAAACCGCTGCCAAGTGCCCATCTGCCCAGTCCATTTCCAGCCAATCCTCAGGTGTGAAGTTGTTATGGGAATTGGAGGGTGAAAGAGCGATAAAGTGCTGTTCCCAGGCTTTGCATCTTCTTCCCAGTGAAGTAGAGATAAGGCAGATGGCCCCAGGCACATTTCTCCTTCCTTTCACATCCAAAGAGATACATCAAAGGTTGAAAGAACAAAGCAGAGGAAACACATCCCAGAGCCCACAACTTCCCCCTTCCCAACTGAATGGCAGCATCCCAGCAGTGGTGGGATTCAATTACCTGAACAACCAGTTCTATTATGTGATGCAGGCCTGGGCATCATGCACTTTTGGTGGGCCGTTCTAGGCCTCGGAGGCCTGGAGGAGGCCTCCGAGACCTAGAACGGACCTCCGGAAGTGGTATCCATGCACCTCTGGTGGGCCATTCTAGGCTTGGGAGGCCACCGAGGTCTCGACTGGACTTCCAGAAGCCAGCCGGTTCTTTGAATTTAGGTAAATTTAGCTACTGGTTCTCCTGAACCGGTGCGAACCGGCTGAATCCCACCACTGCATCCCAGGAATGTTTCACGGGGCCTGACACTTCTGACAAGCAGTTAATGGGAAAGGCTGAATTCATTTAACAATTGTATGATTCGTTTAACAAATGCAGTGATTAGCTTAACAACCATGACCAAAAGGGTCATAAAATTGGACATGACTCATTTAACAATTGGTCAGCAATGGAAATTTTGATGCCAGTTGTGCTCGTAAGTTGAGGACTACCTATATTGTGAAGGTAGTTCTGGTTTGAAAACAACACTTTTATGTTTTAGCTAGAAGATATGGACATGGGGTATATTTGCAGTAGGCTGGGCATAAGCGGAGGATGATATGATTCATCATTCAAGAAGCACTTTCTGCTCTTCCTTTTATACTAGTGAGTCTGTAATCAGAAAGTGCACATCTGCCCAATGCCTCTTCATTTCCTTGTATCCTTCCAAACCATTCTTCCTTCCACCCTGTGGATCCACTTCTTCAACCACTGCTTTTTGCTTTTTAAACTCTCTCTCTTTTCCGGAATCCTGCCAGTTTTGTTCAACCAAGACTTCCTTGGTCTTCCTCTCAAAGCATTCTCTGCTCTTTCATATATTTGCTTTGCAATTTGATCCTCATTCATATGACCACGCCATGACATGTTTCAAGTGTTAAAACTTTGCTATGCGGTGCAAGAATAAACCCCGTTGCATCAATCACATTTCTAATTTATGTTTTTATGTAACAAAAAGGTTTTTTTATGTAATTAAACACAACTTAGAATTCCATAGAATCCAAAATCCACATTAGTGAATGATCAGAGAATGTTTACAGAAGGAATTGAAGGTTAGTAAATAGACTTGAACTTTTGGACAGAGCAGACTTTGATTAGGGCAGGTTGATTGTGAAAGTAGGACAAGATTCCATTCTTTATAGAAAAAAATGCAGAATTAGAACTACTGTATGTTGTAAGAAAATCAGAGTCAGGTCTTTGAATTTGCTAGTGTCTAAAACTCTCATAGACACCATCACCTTTAGGGTGATTAAGATATACAGGTAATCACTTCCGGTGGGGACATCAGGGCATAGCGGAGGTAAGGAGACAATCTCTGTCACCTAACCCCGATTTTTTCACTTTTGGATCCCTTTTGGGGGCGCGGAGAAGTCTGGAGGACTACGCGTAAGAAAGGGGAATGCCCAAGGAATAACGAGGCGAAAGGCAATCGCCCGTTAGGACGAAGGAAATTCCCTAATCCCAACGTGAAAACTTCTGCCATCGGCTGATGGTGGAACTGAGGCCCTGACAAACCCACAAACTGAGGCGGAAGCAAAGAATCTTAACGGGCTGTGCTAGTAGCTGTAATAGCCTATAACATTTCTAATTCGAGAAGAATAAGACAAAAGTTAAAATGGAATTAAGTATTTATTAAAACGGGCGCTGAAAGGAAGCTCAAACGGAGGGTAAAGTAAGCGGCAAACCGGCGGGAAGAGCCGTGAGTTCAAACAGCCAAAATTAAAACTTTAAAACTTTAAGTAAAAAAGGAAGATTCAAAGATATACAGGTAATCCTTGACTTACAACCATTTGTTCAGTGACTATTCAGAATTATTGTCAACTTCTGAAATGAACGTGGCTGAAGCCATCTTTGTCATTCTTAGTTGTCACACAGGTTGGGAGGAGGGGGGGAAGAAACCAAAAGTATTGTTAGACTAAACATAGAGTGATGCTGGGGGAACCAAGATCATTCTCACAGGAGCTGGAAGGTGGAGAGAAGAAGTGTTATGGAGCCCGCCAATTGCCCTCATTGGGTAGCGTGATCAATAGCATAGTAGGGGGAGGGAAGTGTTACATTTAATTAGATTGAATCCCCTAAGAGGAATTTTAGAGTTGGTTTCACTTTTCACCATGCTGATATTATGTATCCAATAAAGATGTTCTTTGAGGAAACTTCAAGCCTCAGAATCTGATTTGTTTGGGTCCATTAGTCAGAACCCCCGACAGTTACAACAGCACTGGAAAAAGTGACTTATGACCATTTTTCCACTTACGACCGTTGTAGCATCTCTATGGTCATGTGATCAAAATTCAGACGCTTGGCAACTGGTTCATATTCATGAGGGCTGCTGTGTCCAGGGATCATGGGATCACCTTTGGTGACCTTCTGACAAGCAAAGGGAATAGGGGAGCTGTGTTCACCTAACAAACGTGTTGTTAACTTAATAACTGAAGTGATTCACTTAACAACTGTGACAGGAAAGGTTGTAGAAGGGGGCATGTCCAGCTAGACATAACAGCATGACCCAGCGTGAAAAACAAGGTTTTTGTAACCAGAGGTGATAAGAAATTGGCGGGCTGGAGAACGGGAGAGCGAGCCAGGGCTTCAAGCTAATTGGGGAATGTGATTTATGATGGTTAATTGGAGGAGGGAATTGTGCTTTGATACTATGTGCTCAGGGAAGGGGAATTTAGTTTTTGGCTTCAATTATGCCAGTGCTGATGCTATGCTACTCAAAATAATAATAATAATAATAATAATAATAATAATAATAATAATAATAATAATAATAATAATAATAAAAGTTGGAAGGGACCTTGGAGGTCATCTAGTCTAACTCCCTGCTCAGGAAGGAAACCCTACACCATTTCGAACAAATGGCTGTCCAGTCTCTTCTTAAAAACTTCCAGTGTTGGAGCATTCACCGCTTCTGGAGGCAGGTTGTTCCACTGGTTAATTGTTCTAACTGTCAGGAAGTTTCTCCTTAGTTCCAGGTTGCTTCTCTCCTTGATTACTTTCCATCTGTTGCTTCTTGTTCTGCCTTCAGGTGCTTTGGAAAATAGCTTGACTATCATGTCACCCCTGGTCCTTCTCTTCATTAAACTAGACATACCCAATTCCATCAACCTTCCCTTATATGTTTTAGCCTCCAGTACCCTAATCATCTTTGTTACTCTTCTCTGTACTCTTTCTAGAGTCTCACCATCTTTTCTACATCGTGGTGACCAAAACTGGATGCAGTATTCCAAATGTGGCCTTAGCAAGGCATTGTAAAGTGGTATTAATACTACTTGGTATTAGATTCTTTAAGGTAAACAATGCCTCAAAGTTCTTTGAAGAGTTTCATCTGTCAGAACCATGACATCTCACTTAACAACTTTCTCATTTAGTGACAGAAACTTTGGGTTCCACTGTGTTCATAAATCGAGCCCTACCTAGGATCTCCTATTTCAGTGATGGCAAACCTTTTAGAGACTGAGTGCCCACACTGCAACCCAAAATCCACTTATGCATCGTTGGGTGCCAGATGGGTGTGGCCCATTGGCTGGGTGTGGCCAATTGGGTGGGCATGGCTTCAGGAGTAACAGCAGACTGAGTGGGACTAAAAAGTTCAATCAATCAATTCCAACTTTGCAAGATCTTTTTTCTTCCTGCGAGAAGTTGAAATTGACTGATTGAACCTTTTTTTTTTTTTGCATATGGCAGTGGAGGCCTAAAGCAAAATGATTTTATAAAACCCAGATGAATGCCTAGGACTGGGGCGATGGTGCTGGCGCCCACAGAGAGCACTCTGAGTGCCGCCTCTGGCACCCGTGCCATAGGTTCGCCACCACTGTCCTATTTGGATTGTCTTTCGAAGATGATGTAGAAAACATCCACTTCTATTTTTGTGGGGATTGGGTGTCCTAATTTCTTTGTACTGTGCTGCCTTCCAAAGCCTGGCTTGTTAGGGGAGTGGCTTGCTCTCACACACACCCACACACATGCAGCTTGAAGGGGAGGAGAGCACGCAAAAGAGAAGGAAGAGGGAAAAGAGGAAGCAACAGGTGCTGACACACACTCTGGCAAGAGAGCACCAAGGAGCAAAGGCGAGGACAGTCTTAGTTTCCTGGACAGACAGACCATCATCAGCTAATATCCAGTCCCAGCTAGTGCCGATGAGAAAGCAGGTAGGATACGACAAAAATGAGCATGTTCTAATTACTCACAAGTTGGCATTGAAGCTAGGAAGGCAGTTTGGGAAAAGAAGGCAGAGAAAGAAAGGTGGTGTTATTCTATATTTGTGTTTGGCTCACATTTTCATTAGGCAGCAAGGATTTGGGCAGGTGTGAGGCAGCAAGGGCAACCATCTGGCTAATTGCTTCGGGTGAACCAGGTGATCTCCAAATAGTTATGCTGTCAAATGAATCTTGCTACATGTAGCAAAAAAGAACACCTGGTAAGAAGACTACTTACCTGGAACATTTCCTTCTTTGGATAGTGAAGAACAGAAAGACACATAATCTCTTTGAGCTTATGGGTGCAAATTAATGGGCAATATTAGTGCATGAAGAGCCAGCAGAATACAGGTAGCCCTCAGCTTACGACCACAATTTCCATAGCTTAAGCAGACAGTTGCTTACTGAGCTCTGCTCCATTTTATGACCTTTCTGCCACAGTTGTTAGTGAATCACTACAGTTGTTCACTTAGGAACACGGTTGTTAAGTGAATCCAGCTTCCCCATTTGTCAGAAGGTCACACAAGGTGATTCCGTGACCCTGGGACACTGCAACTGTCATTAGTACATGCCAGTGGCCAAGTGGCTGAATTCTGATCATGTGACCATGGAGATGCTGCAATGGTTGTAAGTGTGAATAATTGTCATAAGTCACTTTTCAGTGCTGTTGTAAGTGCAAACGATCATTAAATGAATGGTTGAAAGTCAAGGACTACCTGTATCCCCTTTATATTTATTTCCCCTGGCATCACTGAAATAACTGGATCTTACAGAAAGCTTGCATTATGTTTACACAGCAGGATGGAATAGGACAGGGGTAGGCAACCTTGGCTCTTTTATGACTCGTGGACTTCAACTCCCAGAATTCCTGAGCCAGCATGGCTCAGCTTGGAAACCTCTCCCTTTCCCCTCAGCATGGCTGGCTCAGGAATTCTGGGAGTTGAAGTCCACGAGTCATAAAAGAGCCAAGGTTGCCTACCCCTGGAATAGGAGGAGAGAAAAGAAACCTCTAGCAAGTTCTGCGAAAGAAATTTTCATCTGGCCTTGAACTTGCCCATGATCAGATACAAGGTGGGAAAGACTTGTATAGAGGTAAATGATAACAAGGGATGAAGAAAGGATCCAGGGATCTATAATCACAGCAGGAATCTCCTTTTATTTATGTTGTTTATTAAATTTTTATGCCACCCATCTCCCTTACAAAGTGACCCTGGGCAGCGTAATTTTATTGGGACAGACATTTACCCTTGACAGAAGCAAAGTATGGGTTTTGAAATGCTACCAGAGCAGGATAGATGGAGAAAAGGTGGAACCAGGAATTAATAAGAGGAAGGACCTAGATCATTAAGCAATAAGTCATACTTTATTTGCCAAGAGTTGGACACAATAGAATGGATACCATCATCGCCATCACTTTATTTGTCAGAGTTTATATTTGCCATCGAGACTAATTGACTTGATTGAATGTTGGCAGGTTGAAAATGTCAAGTGGAAAATTGGCCTTTTTGTGTCCTCGATAAGCTAATCTTTACACTGCCATCATCAAAGAACCTTTTGTTTTCTTCATTCCCCAACTCTTCCTGATATTTGAGTGTTTTTGAACTTGAGCCATGATCCTCTCTCTCCCCCCCATTCTCTCACTCTGGTTGCAAGTTCACAATATCTCAGAATTTTATTGATTGATTTATATAGCCCCTCATTTCACTTTATGTGGCTCTAGGCGTCTTACAATCGTATAAATAAAAAGACAAAATACATCATGGAAACCCAAAATAAAAACACATTGCACTTGGGCATCATCTAACCTCCCATTCATACAACCAGAAAATGCCCGGACTCCAGGCTTGAGCATAATGTTTTCAAGGTATCACAAAAGGCCAACAGGGATGGGGTCCATCTAATCTCTGGGGGAAGGTATTCAATAGGGTGGATACCATTGTGGTCCCAGCCCAAGACTGGGTCCTTGACCAGGCAGTTGAAGCCCAATTGAACACACCAAGGTGGAGACTGAAACAACACAACTTTGGTAATGAAATGTCTGCAAGAAAACCACCAAGCTCAGAGAGCACCAAGCATCTCACAACACAACTTCATTCTGGTCAGAAGGAAGACATCGTAATAGCAATAGCCAGGGCTTTTTTTCTCATAGAACGCCCAGAACAAAGTTCCGGCACCTTCTTTGAATGGAACCTTGTAGGGTAGGCAAGGCGGGTTGTATGATGTGTGTGAGTTCCGGCACCTTTTTTTTTTTTTAAAGAAAAAAAGCACTGGCAATAGCACTTAGACTTATTTACCACCTCATGTTTACAGAATCAGCTTATCACCCCCAACAGTCTGGGCCCTCATTTTACGAACCTCGGAAGGATGGAAGGCTGAGTCAATCTTGAGCCAGTCAGGATCGAACTCCTGGCAGTGGGCAGTCAGCCCACAATACTGCGTTCCAACCACTGCATCACCATGGGGAGATATCTTTAAAAACTCATGTAACATCATTGTTTACAGCCAAACCTTTTATACCCCTAAATCACAAAACCCATAAGCCCAGATGTCATCTTCTCGTGTGTTGTCCCCCTTTCCCTTTTATGGCTAAGACTCCTATTGCATTTATTTATTTATTAAATATGTTTGCTGCCCATGTCTCTGTGTACACACATATATATAGCTGCAGGTGTACGTAGGTTAGCCACAAATTTTCATAATATAACTCATTCTGGAAGTTCTTATGGTCTACTTTAGTAATACTTTAGCAATATTTGCAAGTCTGTGGATTTACTTCCTCCTGCATATCCAGTCAACTGTTTTGTGTTTCTGACTCTTTCAGATATAGCTACAATGCTTCATTTCTTCTGGTCACATGTGGGCTTTTTCTTCTTCTTCTCATTGGTTTGCAAATGTGCTTCCAATAATGACACTCCGGTAGTGACCAGCAGTGGCCCCATTAAAGGCAAAACCATCTCAACCAGAGCTGGTTCCGTGACTGCCTATCTGGGAATCCCCTACGCGGAACCTCCAGTCAACAAACTCCGTTTCCAAAAGCCCGTCCCACGTCAGCCATGGAGTGAAGTATTGGAGGCCACCAGTTTTGGCAACTCTTGTCCCCAGACCTATGTTCCTGGCCTTCCTGATAAAGACATATGGATTGCCAACACACCTCTTTCAGAGGACTGTCTCTTTCTTAACATCTGGGCACCCCACTCTCGACCGTCAACACCAGTGCCTGTCCTTGTCTGGATCCAAGGCATGGGCTTTATCACTGGCACAGCCTCACTAGATATCTATAATGGAGCAAACTTGTCTGCGACAGAGAAGGTCATAGTGGCTTCCATGAATTACCGCTTGGGGGCGCTAGGCTTTTTGTCCTTGCCACCCTATGCTCCAGGAAACGTGGGCTTGTGGGACCAACATTTGGCCCTGAAGTGGCTGAAGGAGAATATAGCAGTCTTTGGGGGTGATCCAGCTCAGTTGACTCTGGTCGGGCAAAGTGCAGGAGCAGCTTTGGTGGGTTGCCATCTCCTTTCCCCTCTGAGCCAGCCCCTTTTCGCTCGTGCGGTACTTCAGAGTGGCGTTCCCAATGCCATTTGGCCCTGGAAGACCCCCCAAGAGGCCCGCACAGATGCAATAATGCTCAGCAAAGAAGTGGGGTGCGCCAGAGATAATGACAGTGCTGTGGTCAGCTGCCTACAGGAGATAGGCATTGAAGAGAAGAACTTTACTTCTCTGACCCTGATCAACTCATTGACCACTGATGGTGATTTCCTCCCAGGCGAAGTCCCAAATCTGCTGGACACTGCAATTCTTCAGGGAAAACCAGTTCTTACTGGTGTCACTGATGATGAAGGGTCTGCTTTTGTATTGCTTATGTATTCAAGCACAAAAACAAATGGAGGAATATTAACATGGGAGCAGCTTCTCCAAGGTGTGACAATAACTATGCGAAGAGGGAATAACAAAGAGGTTGCGCACACTGTTGCCCGGAAATTCAGTGAAGATAACCATGGTCAATACCGTTTGGCATTTTCTCAGTATATGCGAGATTATTTCATGGTGTGTCCCTTGGTTGAACTTGCTGAGAAGATCAGAAAAGCTAGGAAGCCTGTGTATGTTTACTCCTTCAGTCACCACCCTTCTGGCTCTGGATGGCCTGAGTGGGTAGGGACGCCCCATGGAGCAGAGATACCTTATGTCTTTGGAACCATGGCGTCAGCAACAAACCGATCCATCACAGAGGCCGAGGAAGCATTGAGCCATCAGATGATGAGATACTGGGCACAGTTTGCCAGAGGCGGGTAAGGAATTGAGCCCTCCAGCCTGTAAAACAGTCCTTGCCTGTCCATTCATGAATGAGATTCTTGATTTTGGGCAGAGGAGCTGATTAACCTGAATGGTATGCTGGGTGGGGTGGGGGAGTTCATCTCTTACCATTTTCCCATTTTCCATGCAATTGCAGGGAAATATTTTCTCAACAGTTGTCTGTTGCTGATATTTTCCATGGAGTGCCATTAATATTTTTCCCACTGTAGTGTTCCAGGCAGCACTCAGCAGCTGAGTCTTGCAACTATTATATTTCCCATAACTATTGTATTGTGAAAAGTTGAAATGGCAGCCATTCATTCCTGTGATTCTGAAATCAGCAGCAACCAGCCAGAAGAACATGGGACTCCAGCAATGGGACACAGCACTCACTGCTTGATCAGGCAATGCACCGGGTGGTACTTTTTGACCATCTCATTTGGGAATCATTATGTTTCTTTCCTTATATACCAGGGGTGTCAAATTCGCCACATCACGTCACGCGACATATCATGACTTTTTCCCCATTGCCGGAGCTGGGGTGGGTGTGGTTTGGCATGATGCATCCGGCCCACAGGCCGCCAGTTTGACACCCCTGCCTTGTACTAATGTTTGGAGGAATGATAACTAAAACTGGGAGTAAAGGCTGTGGTGAACAAGGCAGCTATGGTGCTCATACTTGATGGTTGGCAATAAAAGTACCAACTGTGTGAGCACCATCTTGCAATGAGAAGAAAGAAAGAAAGAAAGAAAGGGAAGAAAAGAAAAGAAAAGAAAAGAAAGAAAATAAAAGAAAAGAAAGAAAAGGAAAGAAAAGAAAAGAAAAGAAAAGAAGGGAGGGAGGGAGGGAGGGAGGAAAGACATATGGATTGTTTATAATTGTTTATAATTCTTATAAACAAGCAAGAGATTATTTGTATTCCTACTATAATTTCTCAATTGCCTTTGTAGGACTCCGACAAGGCCAGAGACAGATGAGGTACAATGGCCCCTCTTTGACACCACAGAGCAGAACTTCTTTCACATCAGCACAGCAGCACCCCAGCTCAAACAGCTGTCACCTGTCCCACTCTGTGATTTCCTGGCTACGCTTCCTGCAAATGCCGTACCATGATGTATAAAAGGTTTGGCACCCGGCGATGCATAAGTGGGTTTTGGATTGAAGTTTGGGCACTCAGTCTCTAAAAGGTTCGCCATCACTGCCCTATACCCTCTACCACACCAGTCAAAAGGTTGTCCAATCTCTTTTTGAAAACCTCCACTAATGGAGCACCCACAAGCCCAGGAGGCAAGCTATTCCACTGATTAATTGTGCTCACTGTCAGAAGATTTCTCCTTACTTCTAGGTTAGATCTCTCTTTGGCAAGTTTTCACACACTACTTCCTGTCCTCTCCCCAGGTGGCCTAGAGAATAACAATAACAACAACAACAATACTACTACTACTACTACTACTACTAATAATAATAATAATAATAATAGTAATAAAGTTGGAGGTCATCTAGTTCAACCACCTGCTCAGGGAGGAAACCCTATACCATTTCGAACAAATGGCTGTCCAGTCGCTTCTTAAAAACTTCCAGTGAATGGTGAAAGAGCTACTTGGACCCATTTTCCTAAAACAAAACAAAACTGAGAGCCGCAAAATGTGCGCATGCGCACACGCATGCACACACACATACCGGAGCTTGATTGAAGAGTGGAGCCTAAGGCGACACATGCACCGGCCCTGCCCACGTCCAGCTCTGCCTGGCTTCTCCTCCCCTCGGAAAAGACTGCTCTCTCCCCTTTGCTGAAGGGGCGAGGGGGGGAGGGGCTTGCCTTGGGCACAGCAGGGCTGCTGGAGGCTGAGGCCCCCAAAGGTGCGGACCAGGCTATCTTCCTGGAAGGAAGTAAAATAATAAAGGCAGGATATAAACAATAAATAAATTAAATCTGTTATTATACCTTACTACAGAGAACATCCTGGAATCTCTGCTTTGCTTGTTCCTTGAACTGGTCTAATATGAACAGCTTCCACTTAGGTTAAACCCCTTTGAAAATGACTTCCAATCTTAAAGGCACCATTTGAAGATCTGCTCTAGCTACAATTTTGTTGGCTTCAGAATAGCAATTATGTGTTTATTTCTTTCAGGAACCAATCAAGACTTTTCTTAAAAGCCATGGGGAAATGATGACAAGTTGTGCCAGAGAACCTTCCAGAAGGATCCATCGTTCTTTTACGTGGGAACTTGGAAGAAGAATAAGGAGCCAACTAAAATAGACAAAATCTGTGCTGTAGAAATAATAAACTATTAGGAGTAATTTGCTATCTCTTAATAAATAACCTCTGAATTCATTGGATAAAATTCCTGTTACTCTCACAACAACATAAGAACTCAGTGCAATATAGAAAAACAAAATAAAGCAAACAGGATTTCTGACTGCCAAAGTTTGCTATAACCTAATGACTCACAAGTCTTTTTCTCATACTACTGAGCTCCTTAAAGCTAAATGGCCAGATTTAGTAGTCTGGGTATTGCAATCCAATTTATTCTACTATATACTGATATGGAGAAACCAGTTTAGGCAAGATGCCTAAAGTAGTATATGAGCCATTTAGTTAGAGATGTTTTCCCATGTGCTATAAAAAGATTTTCAATCTGATGCAACCCCATTGATGCAAGTGTCGCAGGTGCTCGGGGCCTTGCTTGCATGAGTGTCATGGGCACTTTTGGCCTCACTTGTGTGAGTGTCACAGGCACTCGGGCTTCACTCGTGTGAGTAATGGATGCATCTACGTGCACACCTGCCCATGCCTGCCCCTCCCACAAAACCATCCCTTCTTTCCCCCCCTCCCCCCCCAGGCCGCCAACCTGGGAAGATTGGGGAACTCTGACATATTAAATTTGTTAATCTGTAAGGATTCCTCCTGATTTTTGCCTACAAGCGAAAGAGAGGCAAATACGGATCAAGGAAATAATCAGTAAAGGTCACAGAGGTTTCCACAGATAGACCTATGGTCAAAAACCCCAGATGGTAGCCCTAATGGTGTAACACACATAATGAACAGAGCTTTGATCATATTTATGTGTCTACCATCTTCACTTTTTAAAAATAATTCCCTGCAAGCGGGAAGGGTGAGGAAGGTTCCTTGATTTAACTACTGTTGTTGTATCAACTGCAAAATAACAACAACATGGTGGTATGCTACAGTATGACCAGCTGAAGACACCACAGCCCAGAAGCTCAGGATGAAATGGATGCACAGGGCAGCAATCAGCCACTGGATGGAAGGAGACGTGCCAGTCAGAACTCAGGTTGTCACTAGATTGGAATGAACGTCTGCAGACCATCTGCAGGTAGTCCTTGACTTACAGCCATTTGTTTAGTGACCATCTGAAGTTACAACAGCATTGAAAAATGTGACTTAAACTGGTCCTCACACTTGAAACTGTTGCAACATCCCCATGGTCACATAATCAAAATGTGGGCACTTGGCAACCAGCACATATTTATGATGGTCGAAGCATCTCAGGGTCATATGATCACTATATGCCTTCTTGTAAGATCCTAAAACTCCCAAGAAAGCAGAACTCCTGAAACTGGCATCGTTTCAAAAGGAACTTTTATTGAGAGGTAGTGAAAGCAGAAAAGCAAGGCAAGATCTGAATATTTCCTGAGCAAACCATTACCTTAAAACACCAGTCTTCAAACCGCTGCCAAGTGCCCATCTGCCCAGTCCATTTCCAGCCAATCCTCAGGTGTGAAGTTGTTATGGGAATTGGAGGGTGAAAGAGCGATAAAGTGCTGTTCCCAGGCTTTGCATCTTCTTCCCAGTGAAGTAGAGATAAGGCAGATGGCCCCAGGCACATTTCTCCTTCCTTTCACATCCAAAGAGATACATCAAAGGTTGAAACAACAAAGCAGAGGAAACACATCCCAGAGCCCACAACTTCCCCCTTCCCAACTGAATGGCAGCATCCCAGCAGTGGTGGGATTCAATTACCTGAACAACCAGTTCTATTATGTGATGCAGGCCTGGGCATCATGCACTTTTGGTGGGCCGTTCTAGGCCTTGGAGGCCTGGAGGAGGCCTCCGAGACCTAGAACGGACCTCCAGAAGTGGTATCCATGCACCTCTGGTGGGCCATTCTAGGCCTGGGAGGCCACCGAGGTCTCGACTGGACTTCCAGAAGCCAGCTGGTTCTCTGAATTCAGGTAAACTTAGCTACTGGTTCTCCTGAACCGGTGCGAACCGGCTGAATCCCACCACTGCATCCCAGGAATGTTTCACGGGGCCTGACACTTCTGATAAGCAGTTAATGGGAAAGGCTGAATTCATGTAACAATTGTATGATTCATTTAACAAATGCAGTGATTAGCTTAACAACCATGACAAAAAAGGTCATAAAATTGGACATGACTTATTTAACAATTGCTCAGCAATGGAAATTTTGATGCCAGTTGTGCTCGTAAGTTGAGGACTACCTATATTGTGAAGGTAGTTCTGGTTTGAAAACAACACTTTTATGTTTTAGCTAGAAGATATGGACATGGGGTATATTTGCAGTAGGCTGGGCATAAGCGGAGGATGATATGATTCATCATTCAAGAAGCACTTTCTGCTCAACTTCCGGTGGCTCCGCTGGTGTCGCCACAGCCTCCTTCGGAGGCTCTGTTCCTTTGGGGTTTGTTAAGCCGCAAAACAGCGAACATCAGCTGTTTTTTGCGGTGAAAAATCCCCCCTTCGGGCGAAGAAGGGGTGAAGAGCATCGGGCATGGGTTGAGCTCTTCTAAAAACCCCCTGAAAAGGGGAAAGAGTGAGAGCTCCCCAGGCGCTTGAAGACGCTCCTGCCCAGAGACGCTTCTGTCGGCAGACAGAAAAAGACGCCACGACCATCCCTGCTTCAGATAAATATTCAAGAGAGACCTGCATGCAGGCGGAGTGAATACAGGAGTTCTATATTGCAAGTATTTTTTTTATTTTTTACTTCTGACCACATATTTCCACAATCAACATAATGTATCCAAGATGGCGATCACTTTCACTGTAAAGGGAAAGTGCTGGGAAAGTGAAAGTGATTTTTTTATTTTTATTTTTTTTCTTAAGAGCAAAGCTAGAGCGACCGCTCAGATTTAAATTTTAAAACTCTATAAATTACAATTGAATTTTGATTAAGAAGATAAGAAGAGGAAAATATTTTGGCAATGTATTTGTAAAGATTCTTTTTTATTTAAAATAACTTTTTAAAAGTGATTGAATTTAGTATGGCTGCCAGACAAACAAAAATAGCCTCTGCAAAGGTGGCAGTATCTCCTCCAGCTCAGCCCTCTAAACTACAAGCAAGTACTTTTGCTGCTCCCCCAGATTCTTTAACATCTACAGAATCTCAAGCCCCCTTTGTCTACTCAATCTCCTCCAGAAATGTTTACCATGAAAGATTTGCAGGTTGCATTTTCAACAATGACTGAAAAATTGGAGAGAAAGATTGAGGAACAAGTTAAAGGTGTAACTGATGAATTGGAGACAAAGAAACAATTGAGGCTCACAATATTGTGATAAGAGAAGATATTGTGGATGCTATTAAGGGGGTTTGGGATTATACTTTGAGAGTTGAAGAGAAGGTGAAAGGGGTTGAGGGAAAACTTGATGAAATTAAAAGCGACATACAAGATCAAGCAGTCATGGTACAATATAATCATATGATGTTGGCTATTAGAATTATAGGGCTGAAAGAGGTTGCAAATGAGAATCAGGATGACTTGAGAAGAATTTTTGAAGAAGCTTTGGCACAATTTTTAGAAGATGGAGTACAAAATGTCTCTTGGCAGATTGACAGGATCTACAGAGTTAATTCATGGATTGCAAGACAAAGAAATTTACCTAGAGACATTGTGATTTATTTTGTTACAAGGAGATTCAGAAATTACGTTCTTACAACATCTTATAATAAGAAATTAAGTGTTGCTGGCCAGGAGGTTGTGGTTTTGAAGGAGATTCCTCCGAAGATGTTAAGAGCAAGAAAAGATTATGCATTTTTGGTGGCTGAACTTAAAAAATATGGCATACAATTTAGATGGGAGGCTCCAGCTGGACTGTCATTATTTTACCAGGGTAATAGATACCACTTGAATTCTGTTGGGAAAGTGAAAGATTTTTTTGAGAATGTGTTGAAGGCTGGTAAATCCCCATCTCCAACACCAAAAAGGGCAGATTCACCAAAAGAGAGAGATATGGAGTTAAAACAACAAATACAGTCTTCAGAGTCACAACCCCTTGCATCATCAGGAGTTGACAAAGGAGTTTTGATGGAGCTGCCTGCGCAGAGCATTGATATTTTTCAGCCTTTGGAAGTAGAGAAGCCTAAAGATCAAAGGCAAACAAGAGCAACTACTAAACGCATGGAACAACAAGAAAAGGAACAACAAGTACGTACAATCCAAGCTGTATCTACACGTCTGGAAGCCATGGGAGCAAGACCAAAGAAGAAAATGGATGAAAAACTTGATTTGGCCTTGCAAAAGCTTTCTCAAGTTGGTCATGTCAAATAAATATTTGACATGGAATGTCAATGGTTTAAATTCTCCACAGAAAAGGAAGAAGATATTTCACTATTTGACTCAATGTAAAAATGATGTAATCTGCTTACAAGAAACACATATTAGAATTACTGATCAGAAATATTTGATAAATAATAAATTAGGTTCTCATTTTGTGGCAGCGGCTGCTGAGAAGAAGAATGGAATTGTTATCTATGTTAAAAATCATATAAGAGCTAAATTAATAGAATCAGATACTCAAGGTAGAGTTTTAGCAATTGAAATTTTAATAGATGGGAAGAAAGTTCTTTTGATGGGTATATATGCACCAAATCAACAACAAGGAAAATTTTACAAGTTAATACATAAAAAGTTAACACAATTTGACTATAGGTCTTGTATTTTAATGGGAGATTGGAATGGTGTTATAGATATTGGTTTAGATAAGAAGAAGACTTCACCAATTCCTCAAACACATTCTGTGTTGCCTAAATCTTTTTTTGATATTAAGGACGATTTTGATTTGATAGATATATGGAGAGAAAGACATGGTAAAGAGCAAGAATTTACTTTTTTTCCTGATAGACATTAGTCATTTTCTAGAATTGACTTTATATTAACTACAAGTGACTTTATTTTTAGATTAAAGAAGGTGAAAATCCTACCCAAAGTTTTATCAGACCATAATCCGGTTTGGATGGAATTAATGGTAGGTCAGACTCCTAAAAGATCTTGGAGACTTAATGAAAATTTGTTTAAATATGATACAAATGTGAATGAATGTAAAAATGTTATGAAGGAATTTTTTACGCTAAATCTGCATAAGGATACAATAGAAATGGTATGGGATGCTAGCAAAGCGTATATGCGTGGGGTTTTAATTGACATGAATAAAAGGTATAGATGTAAACAGGAGGAAAAAAGGAAGGAGTTAGAGGAGGAAATAAGAAAGAAAGAGCAATTATTAATAAAGAGACCAGATGATAAAAACATTAAAGAGGGGATTAAGATTCTACGGAAATAATTTGATTTGTTGATGGCCGACCAAGTTGCTAGGAATATACAATATGCTAAACATAATACATTTTTTAACTCTAATAAACCTGGCAGATGGTTGGCCTATACATTAAGGAAAAAACAAAAATCCCGCATAATTGACAAAATAGAATATAAAGGGAAGGAGGTGTTTCAACAAGAAATTATTAAAAAAGTTTTTTTAGAATTTTACTCCAAGTTGTATGCTGAAGAGGAGATACAAGGGAATGAGATAGATACTTTTTTGCAAAATGAAAATGTATTGACAATTACCAATGAACAAAGAGATAGGATAAATGCATTGATTACATCAGAAGAAATAATTTCAGTGATTAAACAACTGAAAATGGGAAAATCTCCTGGGACTGATGGGTTAACGGCAATTTATTATAAGCATCTTCAAATGGAAATGTTGGAACCTCTTAGAGAGCTATTTGTTAATATACAAGAGGGTGGTCAGGTTCCACCTTCATGGAAAACAGCCTATGTTTCTTTAATTCCCAAAGAGGGAAGAGATAATGTTCAACCAGAAAAATTTAGACCTATTTCATTGTTGAATACGGATTATAAGATTTTTGCAAAAATTATGGCTAATAGATTAATAACAGTTTTACAACAAATAGTTCATTCAGACCAAACTGGTTTTTTACAAGGGAGACAGATGAAAACTAATGTTAGACAACTCATTAATATAATAGAATACTTGGACAAGCATATCCAGGTGCCTGCAGTTCTCATGTTTTTGGACGCGGAAAAAGCTTTTGATAGACTGAATTGGTTGTTTCTGAAAAAAACTAATTGTTAGGATGGGAATGGGGGATCAGTTTATTAATTCTATATTGGCAGTTTACCAGAAACAAACAGGTCAGATCATTGTGAATGGGCATCTAACATATTCATTTAATATAGAGAAAGGCACTAGACAGGGATGTCCTTTATCTCCTTTGTTGTTTGTTTTAACTTTAGAGGTTTTACTGAATAGGATAAGAGTTGCAGATGACTTAAAAGGTATACACATTAGACAACATGATTATAGATTATGTGCTTTTGCTGATTATTTGCTTGTGACACTGACTCAACCAACGCAGTCAGCTCAGAGTTTGATGGAGATAATTAAAAATTATGGTAGGGTATCAGGTTTTAAATTAAATATATTTAAGACAAAGATGTTAGTTAAAAATTTAGATAGTAATTCAAAACAAGATTTGGAAAGAATAACGGGTTGTGAGATAGTTAAGAATACTTAGGAATTGATATTGAAGCTTCTAATGGGAAGCTATACAAAAATAATTATGAAGTTTTGTGGAATAAGACACAAACAGAATTGGATAAATGGAAAAAATTACAATTATCTATGCTGGGTAGGATAGCGGCAGTTAAAATGAATGTGTTTGCGGAATTTAAATGAATTCCCAGGAGGCATTCGGTTGAAGAAAGAAAACAGCTTTATTTCTAAAAACGGTTTGCAAAGCGTGGTGGATCTCGACCGTTGCAGGACGAGACCACACCTTTTTACAGAAGCACTATAGCAATTATAACCTCCTATCCTCCTCCCATCCTACGTCAGCTAGTCTGGCGTGGTGGGTCACAAACCTATAGACAAGCGGCACAGCAGTTCCCTACGTCCTTGGCTCACTCTAAGGGTTCTTTGTTATACATTGCAACAATGTTAGTTTCACTCTCTACAGCAAAATTCTCTCTACAGCAAAAATTAACATACAGAAAAATTTAACCCTTTCCATTTCTTTCTACCTTCAATCCCCCATTTGTTTTATGGACATTTGTTTAATATTTTTCCTTATTTCCACCAGTCTTTTCTTCTCAGCTGATGATTCATTCATGGGGTGTACAGAATCCATACTTTCCAGTATTTGAATCTGATCTCCAATCTCTTTTAATACCATCATTGACTTTATAGATTGCTGGGTAGATATCACTCCTTCCACCGAATTCTGAATCATACTTTTAATGAGAGGGAGGATACAAGGTAACACCATTAGTCCCAAAAATATAATACCCCCCATAAACAGGGCTTGTTTCCAATTTGTAAATATACCACCCAGAAATCCCCCTTGATCTAGAATACCTGTCCATTCTTGAACTGGCACATGTGCCAGTTTTACCATTCTATTTGTAATTTCTTCTATGACCTTCCCATGGTCATCAATCTGAAGGCAACAGTTTGACAAATTAAATTTTCCACAAACACCCCCTTCCAATGCCAATAAGTAATTTAATGCCAGCCTGTTTTGGTATACTGCATTCCTTAATTGTGTGTGCTGTTGGGCTATTAGTTGTAAAGCTGCTGCATTTTCCCTTGTTAATATTTCAAGCACAGCTTGCAATCTAATTATTCTATTTAGCATATATATTGGGGTTCGATACCCATAGCTCCCATCCTGGGCCCATGTTGCAGGTCCATAAGTTTGTATTATTTTCTCCGGGGTCCAATATTTATCATCCCAAATCCCAAACTCTACTTCAGTAGTTATTTGCATTGCTCTCTTTCTTCTAGATCCGTATATTGGGTGACTCAACCTCTCACCCTCCCTCAAAGGGATCAGGAAAAATGCAGGTTTTATCTCTCCTAACGAGCATGATCCGGTCCATTTAGAGGGAAGTTCAGAGTAGGCTCTCCTTCCACAAATCCAATAAAGGCCAGCTGGGGCTGGCCAAATTTTATTATATTTTGCACTTTGGTTTATAGCTTGTTCCAAACCTATCGGCCACCCAATACCTTTCATCTCATTTGAAGCAGGCCACATTCTTGGGATGTTTGCAGTGCCATTTGGCCACCAAGTCACATTATATCAATCTGTCACATTGATTAATATAGACAGTTCACATTGATTTATCCCAATTATAGGTGAATTATCTTCATATCTTTTAATGCACCACTTACACACAATTCCCCTTCTCAATTCCCAGATACTTCCATTCTGATGAGGTGGTTGGGCAGTAGCATTGTATACCGCCGAAATATTCCACTCGGCTGCTTCCCAAGGCCACTGATCCCCAACATTTGTTCCTCCGCATACAAAACAATTGGTAACATTCAGAGCTTGGGCCACTGTTCCTGCCAATTCAACAAATTAGTTTCTTGCAACTTCAGGAATATCAAAAGGTTTCTGCACTTCCTTCCAAAATTCCTTATAAAAGTTAAACTTTCTTTGGTCCCCATTTTCATACAACTTCTGGGTCTCCAAATAAAATATTCCCCCGGGATCTATTCCTTTCACATAAGTCTGAATTCCAAACGTATTACCCCATCTCTTTATAAACTCCTCTGGTTTGGGAATTGTTATGTTTACTTTATTACACTCATAAAGGGCACAGGTAGAGAGGGTGGGCACCTTTTGAATTGTTAATTCAGCCTTAGTGTCCATTCCTGTCTATCCTGTAGCCCATCCTACACATCCCCACTGGGTACAATAATTATCCCCTTTTCTACAATTTTGTCCAATATAGAAATGTCTTGATGGTATTGACTTTAGGCAAATATATTTTTTATTTACCATATACATTCTATGCCAATCAATATTTTTTCCATAGGAGGTTGGCCATGTTGCCTGCTTACAAATGTCAAAAACAAAGCTCACCCTCTTCCCAGGAAATATTCGGACTTTTGTTATTAGCGCACCACTAGGGGAATCTCCACTTCTCACTATCAACCACTTCTGTTCAGGATCCCCTTTAGGATCAAAACACAGACCAGTGGTAGAGTAATAGGTGTAAGTAACATTCCCCTTCTCACAGGTTTGAACATCTCCCTTCTTTCCATCTTTTCCCTTGCATTTATGACTTGAATAATAAATGAGGGTTTCCTGGATTTTCTTTCCCATCTGTACCCTTTTTATACAGGAATTACAATTTGACTGTTTGTCTTGAGAAGATCTAACCTCCCTGGTCTTTCTAATTTGTATTTCCAACCCTCCCTCTATCATTCCCTTGGGTTGTGGTTTTCTCAAGATTATAGCACAACTCCCAGACCAGTATGGGGAAAGGTTCTCCTGTACGGAGTGATTACATATGAATTGGAGAGGAATACTTATGCTTATTCCACACTGCCCCTTCCAGAGAAGGGCGCTCATCCAGACACATCGTGGATCATTAGCAGTCATCTCCATGCATTGGTTCATCACTTCCTTCTCAAAGGTTTTCCGGTCATTACATGTCCATAGTCCCTCCGGATCTTGTTTAGCCTCAAAGAGATGATCACATTTCTCCTCCGATATTATTTTCAATAGGAACGGTCCCTTCCCCTGAGGTGGGAAATTTCTTATGCATATTGCTTTCTCTGTCTGGGTTACCTTACTCCTCTCTGGTCTCCAATTTTGGTCTACTTTACAATTCCCTTTCCAGAATGGGAGTGGTGCTATACGTTCTTTACCCTCTACACAATCTGACCAAAGAAATAAATGGTAGGAGTTCGCCTGATCCCAGGCCACTTCACCACACATCCCCACTTGGATCCAATTTATTATCTTAACACATGTTGAACATTGGATTACTTGTTCCCATCCCAGTGGTCTCCTGATTAGACAACGCCAAATATTTTTCATTCTCCAAAAGGTTCCCATATAATCATGAACCTCTCCACTTTTATAACAAGGATGATTTTCAGTCTTTGGTTCTCCCCACTCCTCCTCCCGGCTGGTGTATATCCAATCACACCCTGATTTCACTTGTTTAGGCAGGCCAATTTCATTGTGCCATTCCCCCCCCCCTTTACTAGAAAAACACACTGAAGCTTCTGCACCTTGTCTCCCTCCCCATCCCCATGTGAGGAGAAGGATACTCATTTTCGCTGCAAAGTCAATTTTAGAGGTCCAGTCTGTGTACTTGACCATTGTTCGGCAGGTTCACTGGCCTTCTTGGATCGAGTGTAATAAGTCCAGCCCTTTTCTGCGGTGCGTACGGCAGTATCAGTGGTCAGCAATACTTGGTAAGGCCCCTCCCAGTTAGGTTGGAGTTTCTCATTCTTCCAGGTTCTGATCCACATCCAATCTCCGATCTTTGTGGAATGCACTTTAAAGCTCAGTGGCAGAGTTTGGACCAACCATCCACTCTTCCTGGAAAATCAAAAGTCTGGGACAGAGCCTGCAAATATTTTAAAAGTACTTTATCTTTACTGGACAATTCCCCTATCATAATCCCAGAATCCCTTATAGGCATACCATATAACATTTCATAAGATGAAAGTCCAATGTCTTTTCTGGGCTGAGTTCTAATTCTTAGTAAGGCTATCGGTAGGGCTTTCAACCAATTTAACCCTGTTTCTAGAAATAGTTTAGTGAGTGCACCCTTTATTTTCCCATTCATTTTCTCCACCTTTCCACTAGAGGGAGGATGCCAAGCGCTGTGTAGATCCCATGTGATTCCCAGGGCAGTGGCTATTCCATGTGTAATTTTTCCCGTAAAATGTCGTCCCTGATCACTGTCTATCCTTTTGACAATTCCATACCTAGGAACGACATGGTCTAATAAAATTCTGACTACCGTTCGGGCTGTCTCATCCACACATGGAAAAGCCTCCACCCATCCTGTAAGATGGTCCACAATCACTAACAAATATTGGAATCTTCCCACCTGTGGCATTTCAGTGAAATCAACCTGTATATTTTGAAATGGGTATAATGCCAATGGTCTTCCCCCTTGTTGCCTTTTTCTTATATTTGCCTGATTAGTCCTTTGGCATACTATGCATTTTTGGGTAACCTGCTGGGCCGCCGTGTACACTTTCAATCCTGCATATTTCTTCAATAACTCATCTATCAAGGCCTGAGTTCCCCAATGACTTCCTTCATGCAATCTTTCCATCAATTGTCTCATCACTGCATAGTTCAGTATTTGGCGACCATCAGGTAACCACCATCTACCTTCAGCATCTTCTTTTCCCCCTATTTTCAAGAGTCTCTCTTTCTCTTTCTCATTAAACAAAGGCACCTCCTGTACTTCTATTACTTGAGGCACAAGAACATGTAGTTTTTCTATCTCGCCCTCCTGTCCAGCCTTCTGAGTTCCTGATCTGTTAACCTATTTCCTTTCTTCTCAATCTCTTGCCCCTTTTGGTGTGCCCTCACGTGCACCACAGCAACCCTTTTAGGTAATAGGAGAGCATCCAACAGTTGCTCCACCAATTCTAAATGCATTAAATCTCTCCCCGTGCTGGTTATGAATCCTCTTTCCTTCCAAATTTTACCAAAAGTATGGACAACTCCAAATGCATACTTAGAGTCAGTAAAAACAGTCAGTACTTTATCCTGTCCCATTCTCAGGGCTTGTTTCAATGCATATAGTTCAGCAGCCTGTGCTGACCAATGACTGGGTAATCTACCACTTTCCAACAAGGCCCATGATCCCTCCTGAATTATAGCATATCCATTGTGATGTTTTCCTTGGATTACTCTTGAGGACCCATCCATATACCACCTTTCCCCTTTATTCAAAGGTTGATCTTGCAGGTCTGGTCTTATTTTGGTTTCTAAATCTACTATCTTAGCACACCAGTGGTCAGGTTCTGGTAAATGCTCAGTGTTCCCAGCCAAAAATTGTGCAGGGTTCAAAGTGTGATCAGTTGTCAGAACCAAATCTGGATGATCTAGCAAGATCCCCTCATACTTCAACAAGCGACTATCAGTCAGCCATCTCCCCGCCTTCTGTCTTAACAGTGTTTGAATTTGATGAGGGCTACTTACAGCCAATGCCCCTCCCATTGTTATTTTATCACTTTTCTTAACTAGACTAGCCACAGCTGCTATAGCCTGGATACAACCAGGCCAACCCTGTGCTACGGGATCAAGAATTTCAGACAGATAGGCAACCGGCTTCTTTTGCCTAGCCCAATTTTGTGTCAAAATTCCCAGAGCTACTCCTTTATCCACTGTGGCAAACAGATGGAATGGAGTCCTTGGATTAGGTAGACTCAACACTGGTGATCTGATAAGTTTTGTTCTCAATGTTTGAAATACTTGATCTAGGACTTCCGGTGGCTCCGCTGGCGTCGCTAGAGTCTCCTCTGTGAGGCTCCGTTCTCTGGGTATGTAAAGCCGCAAAAAACAGCGAACAACAGCTGTTTTTCTGCGGTGAAAAATCCCCTCTTCGGGCGAAGAAGAGGTGTAGAGCATTGGGGGCAATAAAGGTTGAGCTCCTCTTAAATCCCTGAAGTTTTCAGGGATAAAGAGTGAGAGCTCCCCGTAGCTCCTGAAGACGCTCCTGCTCAGAGACGCTTCTGTCATCAGACAGGAAAAGATGCCGCGACCGCTTCTGCTTTTAAAAATAGAACACAAGAGAGACTGTTTGCAGACTGAGTGAATACAGGAGTTCTTATTGGATTGCAAGTATTTTTTATTGTTTTTCTGGCTATATATTTCTAACTGTTACATTCAACATAATGCATTCAAAATGGCGTATAGCTTTCACTACTTTCACTGCTAAAGGAAAGTGTTTGAAAGTGAAAGTGAATTCTCCATTTTTTCCCCCTCTTTGTTCTCGTAAGCGAAGCTAGAGAGACAGCTGTAAAAATTGGATTAAAGCCAGAGCGACTGTTTTAAAATTTAAAATGGAGTGGAATTTACGTTTTAATGTCAAACCTATTTTGGATCGCATTGATGAATTTAAAGAAGAAACGATTGCAATACTGAAAGAGACTAATGCAGAAATATTAAAAATTAATTAGATCCTTTTTTCCAAATGAAATTGATTTGCAACCGTCTGCTGAACATTTTATACAACAATCCAAACAAGAAGAAGACAGTATTGAGAATAAAGAGAATAATGGGGAATGGATCTTGCTTGATAAACAGTTCATTTACGGAGTGGAGGAAGAAGATTTGTTTCAAGACAGGAGGGGATGGCTATTCCTCTCAGACAAGCAGCAAGAAGAAGATTTAATTGAGAAAAAAGAGAAATTGACCCAGTTTAAGAAGCAATTTATCTATGGTGCTGAGGACCAGGAAAAGCAGAGACAGATATCTGAAATGTTACCTCAACGAAAGTTTATGGTTAAGATAAACAGAGGACTAATGCAAAGGTTAAGATGGTTTATATGGACTCAAATGATATTGCAAGTAAAAAAGAGAGACTTATTACTTGGAAGGGAGGCCTTGTTATGGAGATTTACCTGGCAAAAGAAAAAACCCAGAGTACGATTGAAGAAGTGAAATTTAAAATTGTACATAAGGAATTATGGGTAATTCAAAACTATGGACTGATTCAAGGACTAAGATTATGAGCAAGATGTAAGAGAAGATGTTTAACGGAAGATATAATATTAAGATTATGAGTAAGACGTAAAAGAAGATTAATGGAAGATATGATCAAATTGAAGAAGAAAGTACTTACTTTGAAATGATCTAGGTTTGACATTAGATTGATTGATTGATGGGATAGATAAGCATTATGTGATTTGATAAGGTTAAAGGACTCTAAGTTAGAAATGGATTAAATAGATTGTGTTTGTTATTTAGGTTTATTTGACATATGAGAAAGCCCAGAAGTCGATTGAAGAAGTGAAATTTAAAATTAAGTGTAAGGAATTAAGGCCAATCTAAGACTATGGGCTGAATCTAGGACCAAGTTTATGAGTAAGATGTAAGAGAGGATGTTTAATGGAAGATATACTAAATTGATCAAGAATATATATATTTTTTAATTGAGGGGTTTATTGATATTATTTGTTTATTTTTCTCAAAAAGATGATTTATCTATTTGATGTTTAATGGTTTGAAATGACTGTTTAGAATGTTAAAAGAGACTGATTATTGGAAGATATATACTAAACTTTATTGTTTGGGTGATTCTACATAACCTCTCAATGAACTGAAGTGATGGACTGATTCTTAGATTGATGGTTTAGATATGTAAATGAAAATTAATATTCTTAACAAGATGATTTGTTTGTTTTGTCTAGTGGATTGAAATGATTTAAGGTTTGACATTAGATGGAATGATTGAGGGATTAGATACGTATTAGAATTGACAAGGTTGAATAAATGTTAGGTAGAGATTGTATTTAGTATATAGTTTAAAATTCTTGTTAGGATTATATAATAATTTTGTTTGAAGTAGTGGGTTTTCTTTTGTTCTACCCTGTACTCACTCTGGGAAGTCAGGGGGGGGGGTTAGGGAGGGTTTACAATTTTATATACTATGTTTTCTCAACTGTAATTAGGGTTGATGTAAGAATGTGTAATTATTGTTATTAAGGGGTTGTTCGGGTGGCCTCTGGGCACCACATCTGATGGAAAGAGGAAGGAGGAGTGAAGGTTGATGTAAGTAGAAAGTTGATAAGAAGGGGGAAGAGAAGGGATAGTTGGGTGGAGTAGAAGGAGGGAGATAGAGAAGAAGGGAGGAGAGTAGGTAGTTAGTTGGTAAGTGAGGGGGGAAGGTTAGGGTTAGGGGGATGTGGTGGTGGGGGTACCGAGCAGTAATGTTAATTGTTTGATAAATATGGTTTATGATTATTTTCAGTTGAGTTATTATTATTAGATGTATTGAAATAAGTACTTATGTTATGTTTATGGATGATTTTGGAAATATGTATTCATGTTCTGATTATGTATATTGTTTATTTTAATATTATGATTTGATTTGAGTATTTCTTTTTTGTTAAAAATTAAAAAACTAATGAAAAAAATTAAAAAAAAGAAAGAAATACTTGATCTAGTTCCTTATTCCAATTTACCTTATAGGGCTTGTTTTGAACCAACTGTTCGTACAGGGGTTTTGTCCATTTAGCGTAGTCCTCTATCCATAGACGACAATAGCCTACCAGCCCCAAAAACTTTCTTAATTCTTTCTGAGTTTTTGGTCTTGGCTGCTGGACAATTCCCTGTATTCGTTCTTCACTAATTTTTCTAGATCCTTTACTAATCAAATGTCCTAAATATTTCACTTCTCGCTCCACAAACTGCAGTTTCCCTTTACTAACTCTGAGTCCCTGCTCAGACAGGAAGTTTAACAACCTTATCGTTCCTTGTTCTGTCTCTACCTTCTTTTCTCCAGAATCAACAAATCATCTACATACTGAATTAAATTTACTCCCCTGCCCCTGCCGGGTGGTCTCTCTCCCATACCTTTATAGCTGCACTCCTTATCAAATTTCTTTCTTCTGGGCTAAATAAAATACTCATGATATTCATCATCTCGTCCCAGGTATAGATGTTTGCCCCTAGTAACAGGTCAAGTTGTTCACTTGCTCCCAGGGGGTCATCTATAAAATTCTTCATTTCCCGTTTAACGTTTCGGACTTCCGAAGCCCTTAACGGGTCTTGCACATAGGTTATCCGAGGAGCATTAAGATCATCTACCCCATTCGGGACCTCACATAAAGGAAAAGAGGTCACCTTCTCCTTAGGGTTCCTATTCCTCACTGCAGACCCAATTTCAACCTCCTGTTTTTGAATCTCTGCCGGTGGAGAAAACAGGAAAATTGGTCTCCTTGGTATCTGGCAGTGTATAGCCAAATTAGGGATTCCATTTTCCTCTCTTTCTCTTTCTTCTGGACTTAACAGTCCATCTCCCACTGGACTAATATAACCTTGCTCACCACTACGAGGGGGCAACAAAGAATGGGTACTTATATCGCTAGGTGGAGTTAATGGAGCCTCCGGATAAATTCCGTGGGGTATTTCCTCCCTCGGAGCTGATGGGCGATTTACATCATCCATTGATTTCAATGTATAAGGTGGTGGTATTTTCTTCAAAAAATCTTCTTCCTCGCTTTCCTCCTTGTAAATTTCTTTTAATGGCAACATCTGCAATCCGGCATCCCATAGATCCAGAACCCAGATGATGGCATAGTCCAGTTCATTGTTTAGACTTTTACACTTTTTCCTTTTTACATAATTATAAAGGTTATGACACTGGAAATAATCATTTGACCCATCACGGGGCCATTCTACATTATCATCCTCCCACCAAACAAAACAACATAGGTTAACCATATCCTCCTTATTTAATCCTAACCTCAAAATGATCCCGTTATATGGTGGAGATCCCCATCCTGCCAGTAATTTACCCAGCGGTCCATAAGGATCAATCTTGAGTTTAGGATTTTTCTTAATTATTTTAACACATTTTCCCTTTTCTGTGGATCCAAAATTCCCTCCCATATTTACCTATGAGAGCACCCGGGTAGGTGAGACTATTTGACTAGGAATGCTCTTGGAGTTTCTATCCCCTCAATTCCCCAGTCGTCTCTTGTTAGAAACTGTTTCCCCGTCTGGAGTGAGACCCTTATTCTTATACCACCCTCCGTCTCCTGGTTTTATGTAAACCACTTTCACTTCGTCCTGCAGATCTGCAAAGAGACCCCTCAAAAGGACGTCACTCTTCCCCTGTCAAATCTCCAAACACACTTTCCCTACCCCGACTGCCCTAGTGTATTCTGGTGTTTAACCATTATACTCACCAGGGTCTACGCGTAGAGTTTCCCAGTCAACATCAACATCAAAGTCTGCCCAACATCAAAGTCTGCCCTCAGGCTGTTCCTGGTGACAACCTAATTGCCTCCAATTATCAGCTATTTTACGGGTCTTCGAGAGCCCCTTAATGGCTCTATAAACTCCTTCCACTCAAATGGAGCAGGGTGCACCTAAAGGAGTAAACAGAGCCCCTGAAAGGGATCAAATCCCGGCCCGAGCCCCCAATTTGTTTGCAGAATTTAAATGAATTCCCAGGAGGCGTTTGGTTGAAGAAAGAAAACAGCTTTATTTCTAAAAATGGTTTGCAAAGCGTAGTGGATCTCGACTGTTGCAGGACGAGATCACACCTTTTTACAGAAGCACTATAGCAATTATAACCTCCTATCCTTCTCCCATCCTATGTCAGCTAGTCTGGCGTGATGGGTCACAAACCTATAGACAAGCGACACAGCAGTTCCCTACGTCCTTGGCTCACTCTAAGGGTTCTTTGTTATACATTGCAACAATGTTAGTTTCACTCTCTACAGCAAAATTCTCTCTACAGCAAAATTTAACATACAGAAAAATTTAACCCTTTCCATTTCTTTCTACCTTCAAATGTATTGCCAAAATTTCTATTTTTTTTTTTCAAATGTTACCTATACTTTAAAAAGATGCGAATTTGGAGGGGTGGCAGAAGGGTATTAACAGATTTATTTGGAATGGCAAGAAACCGAGGGTCAAATTAAAAATTATTCAGGATATAAGGGAAAGAGGTGGTTTGAAAATGCCCAATTTTAAGTTGTATTACCATGCTGCTGTTTTAGTAGCGATAAGTGACTGGGTTAATTTAACTAATGATAGAATATTGAATATTGAAGAGTATGGTTTATTATATGGTTGGCATGCATATTTAGTTTATGATAAAAAGGTGGATAGGAGTTTCAAGGAGCACCTATTGAGAAATGCTCTGTTGCGTGTCTGGAAAAAGTATCAGTATATATTAAATGAAAAGATTCCTGTTTGGACGGTTCCCAGACACGCAATAGAGAATATAAATAGAGCACAAGTGCAAGATGTGGTGCCCTATGAGAAATTCCTAATTAAAGAAGGGAATTCGTTATTATTAAAGTCCTATAACATGTTAAGAGACGAAGGAATAGTCCATACTTGGTTTCCATATTTACAATTGCAGACCAGATGGAAAAAAGACCTGAAGTTGGGTTTATCTCAAATAGATGAAAATTTAATTAAACAAGTTAGAGACCAAAGGTCTATGCATATTAAAAGATTGTATAATGTATTGATAGAAATTGATTCTGAAACTGAACTAGTTAAGGACTGTATGATAAAGTGGGGACAAAATTTTGGACAACCAATCATGATGGAAACTTGGGAGAGGATCTGGGTGAAAAATGTAAGATTTACACAAGCGCAATATTTAAGAGAAAATTTTTATAAAATGTTTTAGAGATGGCATTTGGATCCGAAAAAATTATCATATATGTACCCTAATTTACAATCTAAGTGTTGGAGATGTGAATGTATGGACGCTACTTATTTTCATGTATGGTGGACTTGTAGAAAAATCAAGGCCTTTTGGATAAAAATATGGTGGATACTTCAAAATATTTTGAAAAAACGTATTGAATTTTCACCACAGTTGTTTTTGTTAGGCATTACAAAAGACTGCACCACCATAGAGACGAACTTAATTTTGAACTTGATTACAGCAGCAAGACTGTTGGTGGGACAATATTGGAAGAAGTCAGAATTACCATCTATCGAAGAATGGACTTTGAAAGTAATAAACTTGGCAGAAATGGCTAAAATATCTGCATATTTGAAGGATCACTCAAATGAAAAATATATGTTGGATTGGATAAAATGGATAGAGTATATACAAGGGGAATATCAATCTAAGAAATTGCACTTAGCATATAGTTAATTTTTTCATATGTTGGATTGAAAAATATAGTTAAATTTTTATTAGGATTTACATAATAATTTGGTTTAGTTTGGTGGGTTTTCTTGTGTTTTACCCTGTATTCACTTTGGGAAGTCGGGGTGGGTGGGTGGGTTGGGGGGTGTTATAATGTACTCAACTGTAATATTGGTATTACACATAGAATGATATATTTTTTGATAAAGGAGGGGTTGCTCGGGCAGTACCTCTGAACCACATCTGGAGGGGGTGGAGAGTGAGGAGTGAGGGATTGGAGGGAAGTAGGGAGGTTGTAGGAGGAGGGTGGAGAGAAAGGAGGGAGAGAGGGTGGGGGGATAGAAGTAGGAGGCAGGGAGGATGGAAGAGGGGGATGTGGTGGAAGGGATGCTGCCGAGCAATACCTATATTTATTTTAATTATCCCATGTAAGCTTTTATGCTTTGTTTTGTGTTTGAAAAAGTTGCTAACGATTGCACTCAGTTGAGTTGTATTTAACTTGATTTTTTGCTTATATTTATAATTATAAAACTAATAAAATATTTAAAAAAAAGAAGCACTTTCTGCTCTTCCTTTTATACTAGTGAGTCTGTAATCAGAAAGTGCACATCTGCCCAATGCCTCTTCATTTCCTTGTATCCTTCCAAACCATTCTTCCTTCCACCCTGTGGATCCACTTCTTCAACCACTGCTTTTTGCTTTTTAAACTCTCTCTTTTCCGGAATCCTGCCAGTTTTGTTCAACCAAGACTTACTTGGTCTTCCTCTCAAAGCATTCTCTGCTCTTTTATATATTTGTTTTGCAATTTGATCCTCATTCATATGACCACGCCATGACATGTTTCAAGTGTTAAAACTTTGCTATGCAATGCAAGAATAAACCCCGTTGCATCAATCACATTTCTAATTTATGTTTTTATGTAACAAAAAGGTTTTTTTATGTAATTAAACACAACTTAGAATTCCATAGAATCCAAAATCCACATTAGTGAATGATCAGAGAATGTTTACAGAAGGAATTGAAGGTTAGTAAATAGAACTTTTGGACAGAGCAGACTTTGATTAGGGCAGGTTGATTGTGAAAGTAGGACAAGATTCCATTCTTTATAGAAAAAAATGCAGAATTAGAACTACTGTATGTTGTAAGAAAATCAGAGTCAGGTCTTTGAATTGGCTAGTGTCTAAAACTCTCATAGACACCATCACCTTTAGGGTGATTAAGATATACAGGTAATCCTTGACTTACAACCATTTGTTCAGTGACTATTCAGAATTATTGTCAGCTTCTGAAATGAACATCTTTGTCATTCTCAGTTGTCACACAGGTTGGGAGGAGTGGGGGGGAAGAAACCAAACGTATTGTTAGACTAAACATAGAGTGATCCTGGGGGAACCAAGATCATTCTCACAGGAGCTGGAAGGTGGAGAGAAGAAGTGTTATGGAGCCCGTCAATTGCCCTCATTGGGTAGCGTGATCAATAGCATAGTAGGGGGAGGGAAGTGTTACATTTAATTAGATTGAATCCCCTAAGAGGAATTTTAGAGTTCGTTTCACTTTTCACCATGCTGATATTATGTATCCAATAAAGATGTTCTTTGAGGAAACTTCAAGCCTCAGAATCTGATTTGTTTGGGTCCATTAGTCAGAACCCCGACAGTTACAACAGCACTGGAAAAAGTGACTTATGACCATTTTTCCACTTACGACCGTTGTAGCATCTCTATGGTCACATGATCAAAATTCGGATGCTTGGCAACTGGTTCATATTCATGAGGGCTGCTGTGTCCAGGGATCATGGGATCACCTTTGGTGACCTTCTGACAAGCAAAGGCAATAGGGGAGCTGTGTTCACCTAACAAACGTGTTGTTAACTTAATAACTGAAGTGATTCACTTAACAACTGTGACAGGAAAGGTTGTAGAAGGGGGCATGTCCAGCTAGATATAACAGCACGACCCAGTGTGAAAAACAAGGTTTTTGTAACCAGAGCTAATAAGAAATTGGCGGGCTGGAGAACGGGAGAGTGAGCCAGGGCTTCAAGCTAATTGGGGAATGTGATTTATGACAGTTAATTGGAGGAGGGAATTGTGCTTTGATACTATGTGCTCAGGGGAGGGGAATTTAGTTTTTGGCTTCGATTATGCCAGTGCCGATGCTATGCTACTCAAAATAATAATAATAATAATAATAATAATAATAATAATAATAATAATAAGAATAAGAATATAAGAATAAGAATAAGAATAAGAATAAGAATAAGAATAAGAATAAGAATAAGAATAAGAATAAGAATAAGAATAAGAATAAGAATAAGAATAAGAATAAGAATAAGAATAAGAATGATAGCTCATTCTTCCTTTGGGAAGCAGAGGCAGCTGCTTTTTATTTAAGCAGAGCATTTTCAAAAAAGGAAACAAAACAGAAAATAAAAAGGGAGAAAGGAACTTGGCAGGAACCTTGGGAAGAATACCTGCTGAGCCCTGGTAAGTTTGTGGGGTTTCTTGTTTCAATTATTAATTCACCTTTTTTTTAGCAGCCATAAAAAGGGTTTCTCCTTCCCCTTTCTTTGAAGTTTGCCCTCAGCACAGGCTTTGAGGGGGTGGAGCTTTCTGCTGCAGCCCCCCTGCTGACTAATCCCTGGCAGCTGGGAGGAAATAGCTCATTCTTCTTTTGGGAAGCAGAGAGGCAGCTGCTTTTTATTTATGCAGAGCATTTTCAAAAAAGGAAATAAAACAGAAAATAAAAAGGGAGAAAGGAACTTGGCAGGAACCTAGGGATGAATACCTGCTGAGCCCTGGTAAGTTTGTGGGGTTTCTTGTTTAAATTACTAATTTAGGATATAATCCTAAAACAAGTAGGAAAAAATCCAAAAAGTAAACTAAGACCAAAACAAAAATTTGAACAACCTAAAAAGCTGTGGTTTATTTATTTTTTAAAAAATCAATATAAGTGAGTAAGGGAATAAAATTATTAACCTTATCAAAACCATCAAAAAGCATCGATATCTAGAAGAGGAAGTTAAATATATTTTTTTAAAAAGTAATTTGTATAATAATAACAGTAAACATATAATAATAAGAAATGGAGATAGATAGCCGGCAGACGGAGGGGAGCTTCCCAGTGTTTTGCATTGAGTGTCACATGTACGACTATCTGTCTGCTGGACAGAAGTCTTGGGTGTGTGATCGGTGCAATGAGCTCCTGGCTCTCAGGGAACAGGTTCTTTCCCTTGAAGCCAAGGTAGCAGACCTGGAGAAGCAGAGAGAGATAGCGAGGCAGGAGAAGATCTTCAGGGATGCAGCAGGAGCGTCCCACTCCATGCTGAGCAGCTCTCCAGCTGCTTTGGAGAATGGAGATCTTGGGCAGGGAGGACATCAATCTGTGGAAGAGGGACAGGCTCCCTTAGTTGGGACCCCTTACTTGGAGGATGTGCCCATATCCTCTTGCACCGAGGATACTTCTCTGCGGGTGGTGGGAGGGGGGCTTCTTGTAGTGGGAGATTTGGTTGTTAGAAATATAGAGAGACGGGTTTGTGATGGAAGTGTTGACCGCATGGTAAACTGCCTGCCGGGTGCAAAGGTTGCAGACATCACGAGGCATCTAGACAGGCTGATAGACAGTGCTGGGGTGGAGCCAACTGTCGTGGTACATGTCGGTACCAATGACATTGGAAAAGCTAAGCGGAAGGTCCTGGAAGCCAAATTTAGGTTGCTAGGTAGAAGATTAAAGTCCAGGACCCCCAAGGTTGCATTCTCAGAAATGCTACCTGTTCCACACGCAGGGCCAGCTAGACAGGCAGAGCTCAGGAACTTCAATGCGTGGATGAGGCAGTGGTGTCGAGAGGAAGGGTTTAGATTCATTAGGAACTGGGAAACATTTTGGGACAAGCCACACCTGTACAGAAGGGACAGGTTACACTTGAACCATAATGGAACCAGACTGCTGGCGATTAATATTAAAAAGGTTTCAGAACAGCTTTTAAACTGATTCATAGGGGCAAGTAGACAGGAGCTGGGCAGCTTCCGGTTCGAGAAGGCGCACTGCCAAATATGGAGGGTGGAAGTTATGCACACATCGATGAGTCAACAGGAAAACTAAATTGTAATAGTCAAGCAGAAGGACATGGTGGACCATCTACAAATTCTACAATCAAATTCTACAGTCAAAACCTACCCTCAAAGTTGAAAGTGCACCAGAAAATTACATATAAATGTTTGTACACGAATGCTAGAAGCATTTGAGCAAAAATAGGGGAATTGGAATGCTTGGTGAAGGAAAATAATATTGATATTATTGGCATAACAGAAACCTGGTGGACAGATGAAAACCAATGGGACACAAGGATTCCAGGTTACAAATTGTATAGGATGGACAGGAGAGGGAGAAATGGTGGTGGCGTGGCCTTTTACATAAATGAGGAGTTAGAATCTCATGAACTCGAAATTCAAGAAAATTCAAACTCACCCACAGAAACATTGTGGATAAAAATCCCAGGACAGGAAACTAATCTGACGTTAGGGATCTGCTATCGCCCTCCCAACCAAACTCCAGAGGCAGATTGCTATTTGGAAAATGAATTTAAGGAGGCCTCAAAAAGAAATAGGGTAGTCATAATGGGGGACTTCAACTATCCCCAAATAGATTGGGTAAATTTTTGTTCTACACATGAAAGAGAAACAAGGTTCCTCAACATGTTAGCTGGTTAATCCCTTGAGCAGATGGTCATGGAACCAACCAGGGGAAAGGGGATCCTGGACTTGGTTCTAACTAACACACAGGATTTGGTTCATGATGTCCTTGTAACCGAGCCCATAGGAACCAGCGATCACAACACAATAACCTTCAATTTAACCATGGATAGCAAACTGTCAGTGAAAACTAACACAGAGACCTTAAACTTTCACAGAGGAAATTTTGACAAAATGAGGAAAATAGTAAAGAAGAAACTAAAAGGAACAGTAAAAAAAGTCAAATCCCTCCAAAATGCTTGGAAACTGTTTAAAAATACGTTACAACAGGCTCAAATAAAATGCATTCCTAAAAGAAGAAAGAGGACTGGAAAGTCCAAGAGGATACCAGTATGGCTTACGAATGAGGTAAAGGAGGTTATTGGAAAGAAGAAAAACTCATTTAAGAAATGGAAGGCTCTTCCTACCGAGGAGAACAGGAGGGATCACAAACTCTGGCAGACCAAATGCAAGGTGATAGTCATGAAAGCCAAGAGAGACTTTGAGGAGCATATAGCAAAGAATATTAAAAATAATAACAAAACCTTTTTTAAGTACATCAGAAGCAGGAACCCAACCAGAAAAACAGTTGGGCCACTCGATGACAATGGTCAGAAGGGGATAATCAGAGAAGACAAGGAGATTGTTGAGAGGCTAAATGACTTCTTTGCCTCCGTTTTCACTGAGGAGGATAGAGAGCATTTGCCTGCCACTGAATTAGTTTTCCCAGGGATGGAAACAGAAGAATTAAACCTGATAGAGATAAACAAGGAAGATGTTCTTGCATGCCTTTCTAAACTAAACATCAACAAATCGCCAGGTCCAGATGGCATCCACCCTAGAGTTCTCAAGGAACTCAAGTGTGAAATTGCTGAACTTCTAGCTAAAATATATAATCTTTCTCTAAGATCAGGCACTGTACTGGAGGATTGGAGGGAAGCAAATATAACCCCGATCTTCAAGAAAGGATCCAGAGGTGATCCAGGAAACTATAGACCAGTCAGTCTAACCTCAGTTCCAGGCAAACTGATGGAAACCATTATTAAAGATAAAATTACAGGGCACATAGAAAAACAGGCATTGCTGAAAGAAAATCAACATGGTTTCTGCAAAGGCAAATCATGTCTTACTAAGTTGTAAGAATTCTTTGAGGGTGTAAATAAATACATAGATAAAGGGGCCCCAGTTGACATTGTATATCTTGACTTTCAAAAGGCTTTTGAGAAGGTTCCTCACCAAAGGCTCATAAAAAAGCTCTTCAGCCACGGAATTAGAGGACAGGTCTTGTCCTGGATTGGTAACTGGCTAAATTGTAGGAAGCAAAGGGTGGCAATAAATGGACAAGTCTCTGGATGGAAAGAAGTGAGAAGTGGTGTACCCCAAGGTTCAGTTTTGGGACCATTACTTTTTAATTTATTCATCAATGATCTGGATGTAGAAGTAAACAGTGAGGTAGCAAAGTTTGCTGATAACACTAAATTGTTCCAGGTAGTGAAAAGTGAAACTGATTGTTGGGAGCTCCAGAAGGATCTCTCGAAATTGTGTGAGTGGGCAACAAAGTGGCAAATGCATTTTAACCTAAACAAGTGCAAAGTTATGCACATTGGGGCAAAGAACCCCAATTATACTTACCAACTGATGGGGACCAAACTTTCTGAGACAACCCAAGAAAGGGATCTTGGGGTTTTGGTGGACAGCTCAATGAAGATGTCAACCCAATGCGCAGCAGCAGTAAAAAAAGCAAATTCCATGCTTGGCATGATTAGGAAGGGAATCGAAAATAAGTCAGCAAGTGTTGTATTGCCTCTGTACAAATCGATGGTGAGACCACACTTGGAGTACTGTGTACAGTTCTGGTCACCGCACCTCAAGAAGGATATAATGGAACTGGAAAAGGTGCAAAAAAGGGCAACAAGAATGATCAAGGAAATGGAGCACCTCCCTTATGAAACCAGATTGCAACGCCTTGGTCTCTTCAGCCTTGAAAGACGGCGTTTAAGGGATGACTTGATCGAAGTGTATAAAATCATGCATGGGATAGAAAAGGTGGATAGAGAAAAATTCTTTTCTCTATCACACAATACTAGGACAAGGGGGCACTCCCTAAAGCTCATAGGTAAGAAAGTGAGGACAAATAAAGGGAAATAGGTCGAGAGGAAGCAACAGGTGCTGACACACACTCTGGCAAGAGAGCACCAAGGAGCAAAGGCGAGGACAGTCTTAGTTTCCTGGACAGACAGACCATCATCAGCTAATATCCAGTCCCAGCTAGTGCCGATGAGAAAGCAGGTAGGATACGACAAAAATGAGCATGTTCTAATTACTCACAAGTTGGCATTGAAGCTAGGAAGGCAGTTTGGGAAAAGAAGGCAGAGAAAGAAAGGTGGTGTTATTCTTCTATATTTGTGTTTGGCTCACCTTTTCATTAGGCAGCAAGGATTTGGGCAGGTGTGAGGCAGCAAGGGCAACCATCTGGCTAATTGCTTTGGGTGAACCAGGTGATCTCTAAATGGTTATGCTGTCAAATGAATCTTGCTACATGTAGCAAAAAAGAACACCTGGTAAGAAGACTCCTTACCTGGAACATTTCTTTCTTTGGATAGTGAAGAACAGAAAGACACATAATCTCTTTGAGCTTATGGGTGCAAATTAATGGGCAATATTAGTGCATGAAGAGCCAGCAGAATACAGGTAGCCCTCAGCTTATGACCACAATTTCCCTGGCTTAAGCAGACAGTTGCTTACTGAGCTCTCCTCCATTTTATGACCTTTCTGCCACAGTTGTTAGTGAATCACTACAGTTGTTCACTTAGGAACACGGTTGTTAAGTGAATCCAGCTTCCCCATTTGTCAGAAGGTCACACAAGGTGATTCCGTGACCCTGGGACACTGCAACTGTCATTAGTACATGCCAGTGGCCAAGTGGCTGAATTCTGATCATGTGACCATGGAGATGCTGCAATGGTTGTAAGTGTGAATAATCGTCATAAGTCACTTTTCAGTGCTGTTGTAAGTGCAAACGATCACTAAATGAATGGTTGAAAGTCAAGGACTACCTGTATCTCCTTTATATTTATTTCCCCTGGCATCACTGAAATAACTGGATCTTCCAGAAAGCTTGCATTATGTTTACACAGCAGGATGGAATAGGACAGGGGTAGGCAACCGTGGCTCTTTTATGACTCGTGGACTTCCACTCCCAGAATCCCTGAGCCAGCATGGCTCAGCTTGGAAACCTCTCCCATTTTCCTCAGCGTGGCTGGCTCAGGAATTCTGGGAGTTGAAGTCCATCAGTCATAAAAGAGCCAAGGTTGCCTACCCCTGGAATAGGAGGAGAGAAAAGAAACCTCTAGCAAGTTCTGCGAAAGAAATTTTCATCTGGCCTTGAACTTGCCCATGATCAGATACAAGGTGGGAAAGACTTGTATGGAGGTAAATGATAACAAGGGACGAAGAAAGGACCCAGGGATCTATAACCACAGCAGGAATCTCCTTTTATTTATGTTGTTTATTAAATTTTTATGCCACCCATCTCCCTTACAAAGTGACCCTGGGCAGCGTAATTTTATTGGGACAGACATTTACCCTTGACAGAAGCAAAGTATGGGTTTTGAAATGCTACCAGAGCAGGATAGATTGAGAAAAGGTGGAACCAGGAATTAATAAGAGGAAGGACCTAGATCATTAAGCAATAAGTCATACTTTATTTGCCAAGAGTTGGACACAATAGAATGGATACCATCATCGCCATCACTTTATTTGTCAGAGTTTATATTTGCCACCGAGACTAATTGACTTGATTGAATGTTGGCAGGTTGAAAATATCAAGTGGAAAATTGGCCTTTTTGTGTCCTCGATAAGCTAATCTTTACACTGCCATCATCAAAGAACCTTTTGTTTTCTTCATTCCCCAACTCTTCCTGATATTTGAGGTTTTTTTAACTTGAGCCATGATCCTCTCTCTCCCCCCATTCTCTCACTCTGTTTGCAAGTTCACAATATCTCAGAATTTTATTGATTGATTTATATAGCCCCTCATTTCACTTTATGTGACTCTAGGCGTCTTACAATCGTATAAATAAAAAGACAAAATACATCATGGAAAACCCAAAATAAAAACACATTGCACTTGGGTATCATCTAATCTCCCATTCATACAACCAGAAAATGCCCGGACTCCAGGCTTGAGCATAATGTTTTCAAGGTATCACAAAAGGCGAACAGGGATGGGGTCCATCTAATCTCTGGGGGAAGGTATTCAATAGGGTGGATACCATTGTGGTCCCAGCCCGGGTCCTTGACCAGGCAGTTGAAGCCCAATTGAACACACCAAGGTGGAGACTGAAACAACACAACTTTGGTAATGAAATGTCTGCAAGAAAACCACCAAGCTCAGAGAGCACCAAGCATCTCACAACACAACTTCATTCTGGTCAGAAGGAAGACATCGTAATAGCAATAGCCAGGGCTTTTTTTCTCATAGAACGCCCAGAACAAAGTTCCGGCACTTTTTTTGAATGGAACCTTGTAGGGTAGGCAAGGCGGGTTGTATGACGTGTGTGAGTTCCGGTACCTTTTTTTTTTTTTAAGAAAAAAAGCACTGGCAATAGCACTTAGACTTATTTACCACCTTATGTTTACAGAATCAGCTTATCACCCCCAACAGTCTGGGCCCTCATTTTACGAACCTCGGAAGGATGGAAGGCTGAGTCAATCTTGAGCCAGTCAGGATCGAACTCCTGGCAGTGGGCAGTCAGCCCACAATACTGCGTTCTAACCACTGCATCACCATGGGGAGATATCTTTAAAAACTCATGTACTTTACTTTACTTTACTTTATTTTGACTTATATGCTGCTCTTTTCCTCAGACTCAGGGTGGCTCACAGCAAATAATACAAGTACAAAATATAAATTAGTTAAAATAATAATATACAATATAAAAAACAATAAAACTATACCCACTCATACAACATACAGTCCCAATCAAAGGCCCAGGGGCAGAACGCAGCTCACAAGCCCCAAGCCTGTCTGCATAGATGTGTTTTTAAAAGTTTTCAGAAAGCTAGGAGGGAAGGAGCAGTACGAACCTCTGAGGGAAGCTGGTTCCAGAGGGCTGGGGCAGCAACAGAGAAGGCCCTAGCCCTAGGTCCCGCCAAATGGCATTGTCCAACAGACGGGACCCGTAGGAGGCCAACCCTATGTGCCCTAACCGGTCGCTGGGATTCATGAGGCAGAAGACGGTCCCGCAAGTATCCTGGCCCATTGCCATATAGGGCTTTATAGGTCATAACCAACACTTTGAATTGTGTTCGGAGACCAATTGGCAGCCAGTGCAGCTCACGGAGGGCTGGAGTGACATGAGCATGTCTTGGGAGACCCAAGACAGCTCGCGCGGCCGCATTCTGAACCACCTGCAGTCTCCGGACATTCTTCAAAGGTTGCCCCATGTAGAGAGCATTACAGTAGTCGAGTCTCGAGGTGACAAGGGCATGGGTGACTGTGAGGAGTGATTCCCGGTCCAACTGACGCACCAGGCGAACCTGGGCAAATGCCCCCCTCGCCACAGCAGAAAGATGGTATTCTAAACTTAGTTGTGGATCGAGGAGGACAGCCAAGTTGCGAACCCTCTCCGACGGGGACAAGACTTCCCCGCCCAGGGTAATGGATGGACAGATGGAATTGTCCTTGGGAGGCAGAACCCACAGCCACTCTGTCTTGTCGGGATTGAGTCTGAGCCTGTTAGCACCCATCCAGACCCCAACAGCCTCCAGGCACCGGTTCATCATTTCCACTGCTTCGCTGTAATGACGCGGGGTAGAGATATAGAGCTGAGTGTCATCAGCATACTGATGACAACTCACCCCGTGTTGACGGATGATCTCACCCAATGGCTTCATGTATATGTTGAAAAGCAGAGGTGAGAGAACAGACCCCTGAGGGACTCCACACGGAAGAGACCTCAGAGCCGATCTCTGACCTCCTGCAAACACCGACTGCGACCGGCCAGAGGGGTAGGAGGTGAACCACCGCAGAACGGTGCCCCGCACTCCAAGCCCCTCCAACCGGCGCAGAAGGATACCATGGTCGATGGTATCGAAAGCCACTGAGAGGTCAAGAAGCACCAGGATAGTGGAATAACCTCTATCCCGGGCCCGCCAGAGATCATCGGTCAGCACGACCAAAGCAGTTTCCGTGCTGTAGCCGGACCTGAACCCAGACTGCTGAGGGCCCAGATAATCAGCTTCATTCAAGGACTGTTGGAGTTGGAGTGCCACCACCTTCTCAACAACCTTCCCTAAAACGGGAAGGTTGGAGACTGGATGATAGTTATTTAAAACTGCCGGGTCCAGGGAAGGCTTCTTGAGGAGGGGGCGCACAAGTGCCTCCTTTAAGGGAGCCGGAAAGGACCCCCCCTCAGTGAAGCATTAACAACAGCCTGGACCCAGCTCCATGTCACCGCCCTGCTAGCCGAAACCAGCCAGGAGGGACACGGGTCCAGTAAACAGGTGGCAGAACTCACAGCTCCAATGGCCTTGTCCACGTCATCAGGAGTTACCAGATCAAACTCCTCCCATTCAACAGGACTAAGACGGGCCTCTGTCATCTCGACTGACTCATTGTCGGCCGACACTGTATTCCAATTGGAGTCCAAGTCAGCCCGGATCTGAGCAACCTTGTCTGCGAAAAAGCTGTTAAATTCTTCGGCATTGCCCTGCAAAGGTTCCTCTCTCCTCCCCGTACCAAGGAGAGAGCGAGTCACCCTGAACAGGGCAGCCGGACGAGATTCCGCAGACGCAATCAATGCGGAAAGATGCTGATATCTTGCCGTAGTGATTGCTTCCAAATAGGTCTTAATATAAGCTCCCAATTTGGTTCGATCAGATTCGGATCTGCTTTCCCTCCATTGCTTCTCTAAACGTCTCTTCTGGCGCTTCATCCCCCTGAGTTCCTCGGTGAACCAAGGAGATCTCCTGGGTCTGCTACCACAGAGAGGTCGCAATGGCGCAATCCGGTCTAGAGCCCCCGTAGCGGCCATATTCCAGGCCGTCACTAAGGACCCCGCCGAACTGTGTACGAGCGAATCCGGCAATTCCCCAAGCGCCCTTTGAAAACCAATAGGATCCATCAGGCGTCTGGGGCGGAACCATTTAATCAGTTCTGGCTCCCTGCGAGAGAGGATTGGTGTCGTAAACTCAAGCCGCAGCAGAAAATGATCTGTCCATGACATCGGCAAAACTTCTAATTCCCTTAATATCAGATCATTCCTCAACTGTTCCGAGAGAAAAACCAAGTCAGGTGTGTGTCCCTTCTCATGGGTTGGGCCCTCAATTACTTGTGTCAGGTCCCTGGTTGCCATGGAAGCCATGAACTCCCGCGCCAACCCAGAGGACTCACCGAGTGACGGCACATTAAAGTCCCCCAAGACAATAAGTCTGGGGAACTCAACCGCCAACCCGGCTACCTCCTCGAGTAGCGTGGGCAGGGCTGTAGAAACGCAGCTGGGAGGCAGGTACGTAAGCAACAGACCCACCTGTACACCTAGGTCCAACCTCATAAGCAGGGACTCACAACCTGATATCTCAGTAGAAGCGAGTCTGCGCAGCCCGAGTGACTCCTTAGCTATAATCGCCACTCCTCCCCCCCTTCCCTGGGGTCGCGGCTGATGCCATACCTGAAACCCAGCTGGGCACATCTCAGAGAGGGGAACTCCTCCCTCTGGTGTCAGCCAGGTCTCAGTCACGCATGCCAGGTCGGCCTCCCCATCCAGAATTAAATCCCGGATGAGGAGAGCTTTATTTACCACCGACCTGGCATTAAGCAGCAGCAGCCTGAGTCCAGGGTCCGGATTTTGCTCATTACCAGTACTCTGGGGGAGGTTCCAGGGGCCGGAACAAGAGATCGCTTTCAAGCAGTGAGGCCTTGTTCCCCGAGAGCGGCCTACCCCAGGCCTCCCATCATATCTGCCTCTTCCCCATAGGACCGGTATAGCCTGGCCCTCTGGTCCCTCAGAGCAAGGCTCCTCCACCTCACTAGCTTCCACAATTGCAGACAGGCCAGCCCTTCCATTTATTTATTTATTTGACTTCTATGCCGCCCTATTCCGGAGAACTCAGGGCGGCTCACAACATAATAGAAATCACAATAAAATACATGAATATAAAAACCCTTAAGTTAAAAAAGACAAACCAATCATTCCACAAACATACACACAGATATACACTGGCTAGGGGCAAGATGTTAACTGCCCCAGGCCTGCTGGCAAAGGTATGTTTTAAGCAGTTTATGAAAGGCGGAGAGGGTGGGGGCGACACGGATCTCCGGGGGAAGTTGGTTCCAGAGGGCCGGGGCCGCAACAGAGAAGGCTCTTCCCCTAGGCCCCGCCAGGCGACACTGTCTGGCTGACGGGACCTGGAGAAGGCCAACTCTGTGGGCCCTAACCGGCCGCTGGGATTCATGAGGCAGCAGACGGTCCCGTAAGTAACCTGGTCCGATGCCATGTAGGGCTTTATAGGTCATAACCAACACTTTGAATTGGGTTCGGAGACCAATTGGCAGCCAATGCAGCTCGCGGAGTGATGCCGAAATGTGGGCATTTCTGGGCAAGCCCAACACTGCTCGCGCGGCTGCATTCTGCATTACCTGAAGTCTCCGAACGTTTTTCAAAGGTAGCCCCATGTAGAGAGCATTGCAGTAGCCGAGCCTTGAGGTGATAAGGGCATGAGTGACTGTGAGAAGAGTCTCCCGGTCCAAATAGGGCCGGTGCACTGGTGCACCAGGCGAACCTGGGCAAATGTCCTCCTCGCCACAGACGAAAAATGATGTTCCAAATTTAGCTGTGGATCGAGGAGGACGCCCAAGTTGCGGACCTTCTCCGAGGGGGTCAAAAGCTCCCCCCCAGGCTAATGGACGGATAGATTGAGTTATCTTTGGGAGGCAGAACCCATAGCCACTCCATCTTGTCGGGGTTGAGCTTGAGCCTGTTGGCACCCATCCAAATCCTAACAGCCTCCAGACATCGGCACATCACTTCCGCTGCTTCACTGAAATGACACGGGGTGGAGATGTAAAGCTGGGTATCATCAGCATACTGATGATATCTCACCCCGTGTTGTCGGATGATCTCACCCAGCGGTTTCATGTAGATATTAAACAGCAGAGGGGAGAGGACCGATCCCTGAGGGACCCCACAAGGGAGGAACCTAGGGGTCGATCTCTGACCCCCGCCAACACCGACTGTGACCGACCAGTGAGGTAGGAGGTGAACCACTGCAAAACAGTGCCCCCAACTCCCAACCCCTCCAGTCGGTGCAGAAGGATACCATGGTCAATGGTATCGAAAGCCGCTGAGAGGTCAAGTAGCCCCAGGATAGTGGAAAATCCCCTATCCCGGGCCCGCCAGAGATCATCCGTCAGCGCGACTAAAGCAGTTTCCGTGGAGTAGCCGAGCCTGAATCCTGACTGTTGAGGGCCCAGATTATCGGCCTCATCCAAGGACCGTTGGAGCTGGAGTGACACTACCTTCTCAACAACCTTCCCTATAAAGGGAAGATTGGAGACAGGATGGTAGTTGTTTAATACAGCTGGGTCCAGGGAAGGCTTCTTGAGGAGGGGGCGCACAACTGCCTCCTTGCAGGGAGCCGGAAAGGACCCCTCCCTCAAAGAGGCATTAACAATCTCCTGAACCCAACCCCGCGTCACCTCCCTGCTGGCCGAAACCAGCCAGGAGGGGCACGGGTCCAATAAACAGGTGGCGGAGCTCACAGCTCCAATGGCCTTGTTGACTTCATCAGGTGCTACCGGGTCAAACTCCTCCCACACAACAGGATCAAGATGAGTCCCTGTCATCTCGACTGAATCATTATCAGCCGACACTGCATTTCATTATACAACCACCCATCCATTCAACCCGATTCACTCCACAATCAGTCAATCCCCCCCACATCATTCATAACATCCAACAAAAATAAGTTAAAACAGTATTAAACAGCTTGAATTATTTAAAAATTTAAACAAATAGTAATTAAAACAATTTAAAAACATAGTAATAAAAAAAATAAAAACAGGCATGCCAGATGTTAATCCTGCCGCAATAACTATAGCTGTGCCTGTATTAGTCCCTCCTAAGATAAAACCTGTAGTAGAGTCCAAAACAGAACCCACAGGAGGAATAATTATACTAACAGTAATTATGGAACCCAACGTCCCAAAGATAAGGCCTTCAAAAAAGTCCAACATAATGGCGGCAGCAACAAAGGTCTCACCCACAGGTCTTAAAAATTTAGCAGGAGGCACCCAGCTGACGGAGCAGGCCCGCTAGCCACGATAACCGCTTCCATAATTGCATCATTGTTTACAGTCAATGTAACATCATTGTTTACAGTCAAACCTTTTATACCCCTAAATCACAAAACCCATAAGCCCAGATGTCACCTTCTCGTGTGTTGTCCCGCTTTCCCTTTTATGGCTAAGACTCCTATTGCATTTATTTATTTATTAAATATGTTTGCTGCCCATGTCTCTGTGTACACACATATATATAGCTGCAGGTGTACGTAGGTTAGCCACAAATTTTCATAATATAACTCATTCTGGAAGTTCTTATTAGTAATACTTATTTAGTAATACTTTAGCAATATTTGCAAGTCTGTGGATTTACTTCCTCCTGCATATCTTGTCTTAAAGTACACCAAGCAAGCCAGACTCTGACCTTGTTTAAGCTTTTGAGCTCAATATTCTGCTTCGCCAGATTATTTTACAGATACAACTCTGTTCCTTTAGCATGTATTCAGCAAAGCTTCTTGATTAATAATATACATCCATGGCTGTGAATTGTTCTTAATTTACCTTTAGCACCAATGCAGAAAAGGCTCTCTTTCGATCTCTGCCAGCTGGCTCTCCCTAGTTAACAGTAACCAGATCAGGCCTTTCCTGCTAGATCAGATAGGCCGGAGAAACCATTTGGGAGAGATGGTCTCATAAGTAAGTCAGTCTTAAGTAACCTCCTCACAACCAGTGCTCTGAATTGCCCCCAGAAGCACACAAGAAGCCAATGCAGCTTGCAAACCAGTGGCATCACATGTTTTAAGTAACTGGCACCAGTAATTGCATGCACCAGTTGAAGCTTCCAAATACTTTTTCCAGAACAGTCCCATGTTAAAGCATGTTGCAGTGGTCCAATCTGGAAATCAAAAGAGCATGAGTGATTGTGAGCAGGTCCAGGAATGGGTACATTTGACACACAGCCCCAAGTTACGCAAAGGTCCTTCTAGCAATGGCTATTGTCTGCTCTTCTCTGTCCAGGGTGACCTCCAGATTGTGCACTGGGTCAAAGCCACCCCATCCAGAAACAAAGATAGAAGGTCTCTGGAACCAAGAAACTCCAGAGCACCTCCAGAGCTTGGGTTGAGCTGAATTGAATCAAAACCAAATTAAGCTTTCCAAACTATATATTAAAATGAATTTATGTATTCATATATTCAAACTTGGTTGCATTATATAGGAGGAGTTATATCCAGTCAACTGTTTTGTGTTTCTGACTCTTTCAGATATAGCTACAATGCTTCGTTTCTTCTGGTCACATCTGGGCTTTTTCTTCTTCTTCTCATTGGTTTGCAAATGTGCTTCCAATAATAACACTCTGGTAGTGACCAGCAGTGGCCCCATTAAAGGCAAAACCATCTCAGCCAGAGCTGGTTCCGTGACTGCCTATCTGGGAATCCCCTACGCGGAACCTCCAGTCAACAAACTCCGTTTCCAAAAGCCCGTCCCACGTCAGCCATGGAGTGAAGTATTGGAGGCCACCAGTTTTGGCAACTCTTGTCCCCAGACCTATGTTCCTGGCCTTCCTGTTAAAGACATATGGATTGCCAACACACCTCTTTCAGAGGACTGTCTCTTTCTTAACATCTGGGCACCCCACCCTCGACCGTCAACACCAGTGCCTGTCCTTGTCTGGATCCAAGGCATAGGCTTTATCATTGGCACAGCCTCACTAGATATCTATAATGGAGCAAACTTGTCTGCGACAGAGAAGGTCATAGTGGCTTCCATGAATTACCGCTTGGGGGCGCTAGGCTTTTTGTTCTTGCCACCCTATGCTCCAGGAAACGTGGGCTTGTGGGACCAACATTTGGCCCTGAAGTGGCTGAAGGAGAATATAGCAGTCTTTGGGGGTGATCCAGCTCAGTTGACTCTGGTCGGGCAAAGTGCAGGAGCAGCTATGGTGGGTTACCATCTCCTTTCCCCTCTGAGCCAGCCCCTTTTCGCTCGTGCGGTACTACAGAGTGGCGTTTTCAATGCCATTTGGCCCTGGAAGACCCCCCAAAAGGCCCGCACAGTTGCAATAATGCTCAGCAAAGAAGTGGGGTGCGCCAGAGATAATGACAGTGCTGTGGTGAGCTGCCTACAGGAGATAGGCATTGAAGAGAAGAACTTTACTTCTCTGACCCTGATCAACTCATTGACCACTGATGGTGATTTCCTCCCAGGCAAAGTCCCAAATCTGCTGGACACTGCAATTCTTCAGGGAAAACCAGTTCTTACTGGTGTCACTGATGATGAAGGGTCTGCTTTTGTATTGCTTAAGTATTCAAGCACAAAAACAAATGGAGGAATATTAACATGGGAGCAGCTTCTCCAAGCTGTGACAATAGCTATGCGAAGAGGGAATAACAAAGAGGTTGCGCACACTGTTGCCCGGAAATTCAGTGAAGCTAACCATGGTCAATACCGTTTGGCATTTTCTCAGTATATGCGAGATTATTTCATGGTGTGTCCCTTGGTTGAATTTGCTGAGAAGATCAGAAAAGCTAGGAAGCCTGTGTATGTTTACTCCTTCAGTCACCACCCTTCTGGCTCTGGATGGCCTGAGTGGGTAGGGACGCCCCATGGAGCAGAGATACCTTATGTCTTTGGAACCATGGCGTCAGCAACAAACCGATCCATCACAGAGGCCGAGGAAGCATTGAGCCATCAGATGATGAGATACTGGGCACAGTTTGCCAGAGGCGGGTAAGGAATTGAGCCCTCCAGCCTATAAAACAGTCCTTGCCTGTCCATTCATGAATGAGATTCTTGATTTTGGGCAGAGGAGCTGATTAACCTGAATGGTATGGGGGGTGGGGTGGGGGAGTTCATCTCTTACCATTTTCCCATTTTCCATGCAATTGCAGAGAGTAATTCAGGTTTGGGGGCCTCATTCAGTAACATAAGGTTAGGGCAGGGGTAGGCAACCTTGGCTCTTTTATGACTTGTGGACTTCAACTCCCAGAATTCCTGAGCCAGCCTGGCTCAGCTTGGAAACCTCTCCCTTTCCCCTCAGCATGGCTGGCTCAGGAATTCTGGGAGTTGAAGTCCACGAGTCATAAAAGAGCCAAGGTTACCTACCCCTGGGTTAGGGAAATGTTTTCTCAACAGTTGTCTGTTGCTGATATTTTCCATGGAGTGCCATTAATATTTTTCCCACTGTAGTGTTCCAGGCAGCACTCAGCAGCTGAGTCTTGCAACTATTATATTTCCCATAACTATTGTATTGTGAAAAGTTGAAATGGCAGCCATTTATTCCTGTGATTCTGAAATCAGCAGTAACCAGCCAGAAGAACATGGGACTCCAGCAATGGGACACAGCACTCACTGCTTGATCAGGCAATGCACCGGGTGGTACTTTTTGACCATCTCATTTGGGAATCATTATGGCCTGTCATGGGCAAACCTTATATACCAGGGGTGTCAAATTCGCCACATCACGTCACGCGACATATCATGACTTTTTCCCCATTGCCGGAGCTGGGGTGGGTGTGGTTTGGCATGATGCATCCGGCCCACAGGCCACCAGTTTGACACCCCTGCCTTGTACTAATGTTTGAAGGAATGATAAGTAAAACTGGGAGTAAAGGCTGTGGTGAACAAGGCAGCTATGGTGCTCATACTTGATGGTTGGCAATAAAAGTACCAACTGTGTGAGCACCATCTTGCAATGAGAAGAAAGAAAGAAAGAAAGAAAGGGAAGAAAAGAAAAGAAAAGAAAAGAAAGAAAAGAAAAGAAAAGAAAAGAAAGAAAAGAAAAGAAAAGAAAAGAAGGGACGGAGGGAGGGAGGGAGGGAGGAAAGGAAGGCGTTTGACTTTTGAATCTAGTTATTTGATATCAATGGACTCCGATGCCTATAATTCTTATAAACAAGCAAGAGATTATTTGTATTCCTACTATAATTTCTCAATTGCCTTTGTAGGACTCCGACAAGGCCAGAGACAGATGAGGTACAATGGCCCCTCTTTGACACCACAGAGCAGAACTTCTTTCACATCAGCACAGCAGCACCCCAGCTCAAACAGCTGTCACCTGTCCCACTCTGTGATTTCCTGGCTACGCTTCCTGCAAATGCCGTACCATCATGTGAGTTGAGCTCTTTGGGGAAGTAAATCCTCTCACTAGAGGAGCATGGCAATGAGAAGGAGGAGGAGCTTCCGGTTTGTGAGGATGCTGTAGGAAAAATGGCTAGAATATTATGGGTGAAGGAAACTGCCTAGTAACCAATATGGTGTAGCACTGTAGCGGATGAGTGCTGCTTTGAGACTGGGGAAGACCATGTTCAAGTCCGACATACTTGCTGAGCTCTCAGTTCCACCTATTTCACAAGATTTTGAAGATGAAATGACGGGAGATGCACTGTAGCTCCCAAAGGAGAGGTGAGGTAGAAGGATACAGGTGGCCCTCGACTTACGACCACAACTGGGCCAGAATTTCTGTTTCTAAGCAAGATGGTTGTTAATTGAATTGTGCTCGATTTTATGACCTTTTTTTGCCACAGTTGTTAAGAGAAATCCTGCAGTTATTCAGTGAATCGTGTGGTTTTTAAGGGAATCCAGCTTCCCCCATTGACTTTGCTTGTCGGAGGCCTTGCAGATTGCGGATGGCGATCACGTGACCCTGGATGCTGCAACTGTTGTAAATACTATGGGGCCAGTGACCAAGTCCCAGATTTTGTTCACGGAGTCGTGGGGATGCTGTGATGGTAATAAGTGTGAGAACCTGCTGTACACCACTTTTTTCAGTGCTGTTATAACTTTGAATAGTCTCTAAAATAGGGGTGGAAAACGTCATAAAGGGGCCATCGTTCCCCACCTTTGCTCTAACTCAGCGGTTCTCAACCTGTGGGTCGCGACCCCATTTGGGGTCGAACGACCATTTCACGGGGGTTGCCAAACACGGTAGTCCGCCATTTCCCCCCCCATTTTCCCCCCCATTTTCCCCCCATTTTTCCCCCCATTTTTTTCCCCATTTCCCCTTGGCTGTCACGCGCGCGCCACGCATGCGTGATTCAGCCCGTTGCGCCATGCATGCACGGTTTGGGTCGTCACGCACGCCACGCATGCACGATTCAGCCTGCGCCGCACACCGTGCATGTGCGATTCGGTCCGTCGTGCCGCGCATGCACGGTTTGGGCCGTCGTGCGTGCGCTGTGCATGCGCGGTTAGGCCCATTGCACCGTGCATGCACGGTTCAGGCCATCGCGTGCGCACCACACATGTGCGATTCGATCCGTCGCGCCGCGCATGCACGGTTCGGGCCGTCACACGTGCCGTGCATGCGCGGTTAGGCACGTCGCGCCGCGCATGCACGGTTTGGGCCGTCGCGCGCGCCACGTATATGCGGTTTGGCCCATCGCACACGTGCCGTGCATGCGCAATTCGGGCCGTCGTGCCACGCATACGCGACGCAGGTCAGGGTTGCGCCGCACATGGGGTCTCGGCCTGAAAAAGGTTGAGAAACGCTGCTCTAAAGGAATGATTTTAAGTTGAGGACTACCTGTGATTATTGATTACTAGGAATAGCTATGACTAATGATTACTAGGAAGTAAAATAGCAGCTTATCCTACTTTCTCTCCTCCTGCTTCATGAATCTAGATTGCCACCAAATCTGGCGCATGGATGGCTACTTACCTCATCCATATTTTTTTACTTTTTATCTCATGTAAGAGATGAAAATACTTCTGTATGAGTCAAATAGCACCTGGGAGCAGCTGGCAATAATGTAAAGATTAGCCAGTCCTGTTGGCAAGTTTCTAGGGATGTTTTTCAATTAAAAACAAGCAATTTGGTCAGTGAAAGAAGCTAGTCTATTATATGAAGTATTATTTGGGCCTGTGACTTTTTAAGTTAGTTTCTTACCCTTATCCCTTGCTTTTTTTTTCCATTGGCAGAGAAATTTCCAGAAGACCTCGGTCATGAATTCGGATGTTGAACCAGGAATAAGGAATATGACATGTGAAACCAAGAATACAAATTAAATCAAGACATGAGCATTATTTAGCTGTTATATGAGAAGAACTGAAATCCTGTGAAGGGGGTGGGGAATGATTGGCTGAACTTTAGTTCAACAAAAATCACTGGGTGAACCCAGTTTGCAACAGTGGCATATGTATCTCAGCCTATGGCAACTCCACTTCTTGCTCTGTCCCTTTAAGTGGTATAATAGAATTGGAATAGACCAGGGGTCTTCAAACAGCATGCCTGGCTGAGGAATTCTAGGAGTTGAAATCCACAAGTCATAAAAGGGCCAAGTTTGAAGACCCCTGGAATAGACTAAGTATATTTAGCTATGGGTGCAACTACATTTATCTGATTTTTAGAGGTATAATCATTGGGCTTTGGGCATTTTAAGGAATAACCCATATATCATTTCTTCATATGGAAGGAAATCCTAGTAGTTAGTCTGGGTTCCAATTTCCTGGAAAAAACCCTATGCTATATATAGATACAGTCTCTTTAGAAAGCGGCCAATTAAAAATGGAAGGTGGTATGGGGAGTGTGAATACATCTATAAGTATGGCTGGATTGTGTATTTGGGTCAGCTTCACATCTAATATAGACACTTAATAGCTCTAAAACTGTGGGCCACTAGTATGAATGGCATTGCACCCATCTTCTGCTAGAGGTCAAGTGGGCAATCCCATTTTTTCCATTACATCTTAATACTTTCCATATCATCATTGCCATCTTCTTCTTCTTCTTCTTCTTCTTCTTCATCATCATCATCATCATCATCATCATCATCATCATCAAGGCCATCAATAATAATCTTTTTTCAATCATATTTGTTTTTTCTCCCTTTCTTAGAATAGATTTTCTTTTTAGGCTCTTTCCACACTTGATTCTTTTAATCATTATCATTAAATAAAGTGCATACTAAAATTAAAAGGAAACTCTGTAGCATTATTTTTCTGTGAAATCTTTTAAAAGCTATATGGAAATCAGAAGGTTTATTAGTAGCCTGCTAATTACAATATAATGGCAACAAAGACACATTACTTTATATATCATAATTTCTCTCTCAATGGTTAATAAGTGGGTTATTCTGTGAACAACCTGGACAATTTTGTCTATTGTTTTTTCACTGATTCTGTGATGGTTACAAATTGAATTAACTATCAGATCTTAACTATTCATGTATCTTTGCAAAAAAGGAACTTTCGGTAGATTTGTACTGTAAATAAATTAAAGATCCTTGATCAGTGCCTGATCTTAGAGAAAGATTATATATTTTAGCTAGAAGTTCAGCAATTTCACACTTGAGTTCCTTGAGAATTCTAGGGTGGATGCCATCTGGACCCGGCGATTTGTTAATGTTTAGTTTAGAAAGGCATGCAAGAACATCTTCCTTGTTTATCTCTATCAGGTTTAGTTCTTCCATTTCCCTCCCTGGGAAAACTAATTCAGTGGCAGGCAAATGTTCTCTATCCTCCTTGGTGAAAACGGAGGCAAAGAAGTCATTTAGCCTCTCAGCAATCTCCTTGTCTTCTCTGATTATCCCCTTCTGACCATTGTCATCAAGTGGCCCAACTGATTTTCTGGTTGGGTTCCTGCTTCTGATGTACTTAAAAAAGGTTTTGTTATTATTTTTAATATTCTTGGCTATATGCTCCTCAAAGTCTCTCTTGGCTTTCATGACTATCGCCTTGCATTTGGTCTGCCAGAGTTTGTGATTCCTCCTGTTCTCCTCGGTAGGAAGAGCCTTCCATTTCTTAAATGAGTTTTTCTTCTTTCCAATAACCTCCTTTACCTCATTCATAAGCCATACTGGTATCCTCTTGGACTTTCCAATCCTCTTTCTTCTTTTAGGAATGCATTTTATTTGAGCCTGCTGTAACGTATTTTTAAACAGTTTCCAAGCATTTTGGAGGGATTTGACTTTTTTTACTGTTCTTTTTAGTTTCTTCTTTACTATTTTCCTCATTTTGTCAAAATTCCCTCTGTGAAAGTTTAAGGTCTCTGTGTTAGTTTTCACTGACAATTTGCTATCCATGGTTAAATTGAAGGTTATTGTGTTGTGATCGCTGGTTCCTATGGGCTCGGTTATAAGGACATCATGAACCAAATCCTGTGCGTTAGTTAGAACCAAGTCCAGGATCCCCTTTCCCCTGGTTGGTTCCATGACCATCTGCTCAAGGGAATAATCGGCTAACATGTTGAGGAACCTTGTCTCTCTTTCATGTGTAGAACAAGAATTTACCCAATCTATTTGGGGATAGTTGAAGTCCCCCATTATGACTACCCTATTTCTTTTTGAGGCCTCCTTAAATTCATTTTCCAAATAGCAATCTGCCTCTGGAGTTTGGTTGGGAGGGCGATAGCAGATCCCTAACGTCAGATTAGTTTCCTGTCCTGGGATTTTTATCCACAATGTTTCTGTGGGTGAGTTTGAATTTTCTTGAATTTTGAGTTCATGAGATTCTAACTCCTCATTTATGTACAAGGCCACTCCACCACCATTTCTCCCTCTCCTGTCCATCCTATACAATTTGTAACCTGGAATCCTTGTGTCCCATTGGTTATCATCTGTCCACCAGGTTTCTGTTATGCCAATAATATCAATATTATTTTCCTTCACCAAGCATTCCAATTCCCCTATTTTTGCTCGAATGCTTCTAGCATTCGTGTACAGACATTTATATGTAATTTTCTGGTGCACTTTCAACTTTGACTGTGGATTTTGATTGTAGAATTTGTAGATGGTCTACCATGTCCTTCTGCTTGACTATTACAATTTAGTTTTCCTGTTGACTCACCAATGTGTGCATAACTTCCACCCTCCATATTAGGCAGTGTGCCTTCTCCAACTGGAAGCTGCCCAGCTCCTGTCAACGTGCCCCTACGAATCAGTTTAAAAGCTGCTCTGAAACCTTTTTAATATTAATCGCCAACAGTCTGGTTCCATTATGGTTCAAATGTAACCCGTCCCTTCTGTACAGGTGTGGCTTGTCCCAAAATGTTTCCCAGTTCCTAATGAATCTAAACCCTTCCTCCCGGCACCACTGCCTCATCCACGCATTGAAGCTCCTGAGCTCCGCCTGTCTAGCTGGCCCTGGGCGTGGAACAGGTAGCATTTCTGAGAATGCAACCTTGGCGGTCCTGGACTTTAATCTTCTACCTAGCAACCTAAATTTGGCTTCCAGGACCTTCTGCTTAGCTTTCCCAATGTCATTGGTACCGACATGTACCACAACAGTTGGCTCCACCCCAGCACTGTCTATCAGCCTGTCTAGATGCCTCGTGATGTCCACAACCTTTGCACCCGGCAGGCAGTTTACCATGCGGTCAACGCTTCCATCACAAACCCATCTCTCTATATTTCTAACAATCGAATCACCCACTACAAGAAGCCCCCCTCCCACCACCCGCGGAGAAGTATCCTCGGTGCAAGAGGATGTGGGCACATCCTTCAGGGAAGGGGTCTCAACTAAGGGAGCCTGTCCCTCTTCCACAGATTGATGTCCTCCCTGCCCAAGATCTCCATTCTCCAAAGCAGCTGGAGAGCTGCTCAGCATGGAGTGGGATGCTCCTGCTGCATCCCTGAAGATCTTCTCCTGCCTCGCTATCTCTCTCTGCTTCTCCAGGTCTGCTACCTTGGCTTCAAGGGAAAGAACCTGTTCCCTGAGAGCCAGGAGCTCATTGCACCGATCACACACCCAGGACTTCTGTCCAGCAGACAGATAGTCATACATGTGACACTCAATGCAAAACACTGGGAAGCTCCCCTCCGTCTGCCGGCTATCTATATCCATTTCTTGTTATTATATGTTATTATTAAAACAAAAAAACACAGCTTTTTTGGGTTGTTCAAATTTTTGTTTTGGTCTCAGTTTACTTTTGGATTTTTTCTTACTTGTTTTAGGATTTTATCGCGCGCCGTCAGGGGCACGATGACTGCTAAAAAAAGGTGAATTTGTAATTAAACAAGAAACCCCACAAACTTACCAGGGCTCAGCAGGTATTCTTCCCAAGGTTCCTGCCAAGTTCCCTTCTCCCTTTTTATTTCCTGTTTTAATTCCTTATTTGAAAAAGCTCTGCTTAAGTAAAAGCAGCTGCCTCTCTGCTTTGCAAGGAAGAGTGAGCTGTTTGCTCCCAGCTACCAGGGATTAGCCAGCAGGGGGGCTGCAGCAGAAAGCTCCACCCCCTCCAAACCTGTGCTGAGGGTAAACTTAGAAGAAAGGGGAAAGAGAAACCCCTTTTATGGCTGCTAAAAAAAGAAAAAAAAGGTGAATTTGTAATTAAACAAGAAACCCCACAAACTTACCAGGGCTCAGCAGGTATTCTTCCCAAGGTTCCTGCCAATTTCCCTTCTCCCTTTTTATTTCCTGTTTTAATTCCTTATTTGAAAAAGCTCTGCTTAAGTAAAAGCAGCTGCCTCTCTGCTTCGCAAGGAAGAGTATATATAGGTGCTTAGTGACTGGATATGACTTCATTGACATTATTCATGTTTTGCAACTTTAGTTTCATTTATTTTCTTTCTTTCTTTCTTTCTTTCTTTCTTTCTTTCTTTCTTTCTTTCTTTCTTTCTTTCTTTCTTTCTTTCTTTCTTTCTTTCTTTCCCACCTTTATTATTTTTATAAATAACTCAAGGCAACAAACACACATAATCCTCCTTCCTCCCCTATTTTTCCTATAGCAATAACCCTATGAGTTGGGTTGTGCTGAGAGAGAGAGTGATTGGCCCCAAAATTTCCCAGTAGCCTTTCATGCTTATGACAGGATAGAATTCTGTCTCCTGCTTTCTATTGTGGTGCCCTAGCCATTAGTCCAGGGGTAGGCAACCTTAGCTCTTTTATGACTGGTGGACTTCAACTCCCAGAATTCCTGAGCCAGCCATGCTGAGGGGAAAGGGAGAGGTCTCCAAGCTGAGCCATGGTGGCTCAGGAATTCTGGGAGTTGAAGTGCCCGAGTCATAAAAGAGCCAAGGTTGCCTACCCCTGCATTAGACCAAACTGGCTCTTTAGCCATTTTTATTGGACTTTTCCCCTTAAATTCAATTTATACTGCTTTGGAGTGAGACAAATGTGAAGGCAAAGTGACAGATAAAGGACTAGGCGTAGATTTGAATCATGTGGGAAAAAACGGCAAGTCAGCTAAACAACCAAAGATAGAACACTTTGCACAAAAGGATCTGTAAACGAAATAAACTATTATTTCCAACAAATGTGGTGCCCTAGAATTAGAACTTCAAACAGACTTGGAAAAAGAACAGTAGTCAGATCTCTCCTTATCAGCCAAGGAGAAACTAAATGAGAGTTGAAATTCTTTTATGGATTCTCATTGTGTGTCACCATTGCAACTAATTAATCCTTCGACTAGTCTGAGGTGAATTGAAAATAAATGTAAAGGTAAAATCCATGGGAAAACTCAACAGACTTTGTGGCAAAAGAAAGTCTGCTCACAACACAAACTGTTAGCTTGATATTTGAGCAGTTATCAGTCATAATGTTATGGTTCTGACAGATGAAACTCTTCAAAAGAACTTTGAGGCATTGTTTACCTTAAAGAATCTTTTATTGAGTAGCATAATATCAGCACTACATAATCAAAGCCAAAAACTGAATTCCCCTCCCCTGGGCACAATTCCCTCCTCCAATTAACAGTCATAAATCACATTCCCCAATTAGCTTGAAGCAGTGGGCTTCCTCTCCAGTTCTCCAGCCGCCAAATCTCTATCAGCTCAGGGCTCAATAACCTTGATTCTCACACTATGTTTAGTGTTGTTATGTCTAGCTAGACTCTCATTCACATTCTCCTGTCCCATCATCATCTAACTCTAAAAGCGAAAGAGAAAAAGATGGCTACATTTCCATCTATTGTCAATGCAAAACATCCGATGTTAGCAGCGTTGATACATAAAACACAAGGTGATGAAGGGTGATGTAGAGGCTTATGCAGTATTCAAAAGCATGAAATGAGATTTTTTTTTACTCTTACCAAGGATTAAATAAACAATTAAAGAAAACAATTGACAAAATGCCCCAGCACTCAAATGTTTGTGTCACTGTCCTACACCAAACAATCACCTTACGTCAGCTCCAGTTGCCTCCAAGACTGCCATGGGCTGTCCCCAGATTTGAAAAATCAGAGCTGAGGGAGTCAGCTAGCCAGTTTGGCGGCTTCAAATTTATTTTGCTCAGCAAGACAGTTGTTTAAGTGAGTTTTGCTCCATTTTACGACCTTTCTCACCACAGCTGTGAAGTGAATCACTGCAATTTGCTAAGTTAGTAACAGGGTTGTTTAAGTGAATCTGGATTCCCTATTGACTTTGCTTGTCAAAAGGGTCACAAAAAGTGATCCCATGACTCGGGGACACTGCAACTGTCACAAATACATGCCAGCTGCAAAGCAGGCAAATCCTGATCAAGTGTCCAGGGGGACGCTGCAACAGTCACGAGTATGAAAAATTGTCCCAAGTCACTTTTTTTCCATTGGTGTTATAATTTTAAACGGTCACTAAATGACTAGTAGTGGAGGACTACTCCACTACAAGTGGAGGACTACTTGTAGAAATTTCTTCTGAGAAATTTCAGCTCAGCCCTGCTCGAGGCTGAGTGGTGGGATTCAGCTGATTCACACCACTTCAGCAGAACCGGTTGCTAATTTTTTGTCGCCCAGGCCCAAAATGGACTTCTGGAAACGGCATCCACACAGAGAACCAGTTGTTCTCATATTTGAATCCCACCACTGCGTTCAGCCCTGGCCATTACTTTTGTTCCTTTCTTTTCTCCCTCCCTTTGAGAAAATTCTGAATGAATGTGTGAGAACTGAAAAGGGAAAGGAGGCCAGGGTACTCACGGGATGGGAGGTTTGGGAGGTTTATTAGGAGCCATTTCAGGTAAGAGGCAGGCAGTAAACAGTACCAAAGGGCAGAAGGAGGAACAACAACGGGGAGCAAACGCCTCTCGGTTCTTCTCAGAGTTGTATGAAAAAAACAAGGCAGGCCCTGCAGGGACAGAGCTGCGCAGGTAAGACCTCAGAGAATGGCATCTACCTTCTTCTGGAAGGTGGAGATTGAATTGCTTATAGGCTGCTGCCCTAGGATGCAGCACAAAGGAGGGTGAGGGTTACCCCAAGAATGGCACTGTTGCCCTAGGAAGAGATGGCATGAGATGAACTTGCTGCAGTCTTATTTTCAGCTTTGTGTGCCCAATGGAAGTTTTAGAGTATCTTGGAGAAAGCAAAGGAAAATGTTTGGAGGGTGGGATGGAACAGGTGAGGAGACAGTGCTTCATGTGGGCTTATTCATGCATAGTCATCATAATTGGACTGTGTTGGCATCACTCTTGTGCTCCATATGAGGTTCGTTATGTGCCTCAGACCTTCTGGGACCTTCTGGAAAGAGATGGAAGAGATTTCACTGGTTGGATCACAGGCAGGGAAGGTGGATTATCTGGGAATTCGCTGACCAGTTACACGATTACCTTCGTTACCCAGTTTTTTCTCCTCAGCCCAAAAATGTCCTGGTTGCCTTACAAGCTTATTTCAGTCTATCAATGAAAGCCAGGTCAAGCCAATTAAGCTTCTTCACAAGTCAAGATGCAATTGCATCTTATCCTCCTGTCTTCATAATGTTTGCCCCATATTTTTGTCAGTAATTAAGGAAGAAAAGATGGTTGATGGATACCATCCGGAAGATTCCTATGTTCATAATTCAGAGCTTCTCTCCAGATGTCACAGTCATGAGGAAAAGGGACAGAGGCCAATTCTACTATGATGCTTTTAGAATAGGGATGTCCAATCTTAGCAACTTTAAGACTTGTGGTCTTCAGCTCCCAGAATTCCCCAGCCAGCCATGCTGGCTGGCTGGGAAATTCTGGGAATTGAAGACCACAAGTCTTAAAATTACAGGGGTTGGACACCCTTGCTTTAGAATAGAATACAGCTGGAAGGGACCTTGGAGGTCTTCTAGTCCAACCCCCTGCTCAAGCAGGAGGACCTAGATCATCTCAGGCAAGTGACTGCCTAGTCTCTTCTTAAAAATCTCCAGTGATGAAGCGCCCACGATTTCTGAAGGCAAAGCTGTTCCACTGGTTAATTGTCCTCACTGTCAGGAAATTTCCAGGTTGCTTCCCTCTTTGGTCAGTTTCTTGTCTTGCCCTCTGGTGCTTTGGTGAATAATGTGACCACCTCTTCCTTGTGGCAGCCCCTCAAATACTGGAATACTACTATAATGTGTCCCCTATTTCTTCTTTTCTTTAGACTAGCCAAGCCCAAGTCCCACAACTTCATATGTTTTAGTCTCCAGGCCTTTGATCATCTTCTTTGAATTTTTTTCCAAACTCTCAACATCTTTTTTGTGATATGGTGACCAAAATTGGCTTTAGAGTCACCTTTAGAATCACCTTTGTTGACAGTAAGACCTTCTAATTCTTGTGGCAGTTGAAGGAATCTATAATAACTTTACATCTTGCCACGGTCTTGTTGACTACTGTTTTTATTTTGACACTATCGGCTGCACTATTTTTACACTCAATATTGATTTGGTATCATGGTTTCCTTGTTGTTTCATAGCTTATGCTTATAAGTATAACTCTACCCTTTCCAAAAAATTATGACACTCCAATTACGAGAAGTAAGAGAAACAGGAATTGATTGTGCAAGTGCTTTGGCACTGCTCTTTAGAAACAAATATTCATGATGGGACAATCAGGCATTAGGAAATATTATTAGTAGTAAATATCTAATCTGCCAACTGCTCCACTTAAGCCATAGTTTTTCTTCTTGAAGATTCCATTACTGGTATTCGTAACCAACAATGTTACTAATCATCTCTAGCACATTTTTATTTGCTTTTCCATCAATCTTGTCTCTCTGGCTGGCACTCTTACCTGAAATGCTGTTTTTATTTCAATAAGCAGAATTCAAGCGGTCAATCCCTTGGTATGTAAATAGTAGAAGGCTGTCTTCTCCTCTATTGTTGTTTGTGTAGCTCTGGCTTTAACACAGTGGCTGTGTTAATTTAAGGAGCTGGCTCTTAATGGGATTGCCTAGAACAGGGGTCTTCAAACTTGGCAACTTTAAGCAGAGGAATTCTGGGAGTTGCCACGTTTGAAGACCCTTGGCCTAGACCAGGGGTAGGCAACCTTGGCTCAGCTTGGAAACCTCTCCCTTTCCCCTCAGCATGGCTGGCTCAGGAATTCTGGGAGTTGAAGTCCACGAGTCATAAAAGAGCCAAGGTTGCCTACCCCTGGCCTAGAAGGATCTGTTTCAACTCCTATTCAATTCCCTTTACAACAGTGGTTTCAGGTTGAGACCCCACTTGCCCCGCCCATGCGCGCCGCGACCCTGACGGGCCGAAAAAAATAAATTAAAAAAAACAAAAAAAACAAAAAAACAAAATGGCGGATCGCAATGGGCGGATCCGCGCATGCGCGGATCAGCCCGTTGCGCGCACCGCGCATGCGCGGATCCGCCCATCACAGTCCACCATTTTGTTTTTTTTTGTTTTTATTTTTTTAAATTTATTTTATTTTATTTTTTTTGGCCCGTTGCGCGCGCGTGCGCGCGCCCCCCCGGGTCAGACTCACGGTGCGCATGCACGGATCCGTCCGTCACGGTCCGCCATTTTGGTTTTTTTAAATTTTTTTTATTTTTATTTTGTTGTTTTTTTATTTTTTTTTCGGCGCGACGGGCGGATCTGCGCACGTGCAGCGTGCGCGCCGAAAAAAAAAAATTAAAAAAATTTAAAAAAATAAATAATAATAAAAATTTAAAAAACAAAATGGCGGACCGCGGTGTCCGGCGACCCCCGCAAAATGGTCGTTCGACCTCAAATGGGGTCGCGACCCATAGGTTGAGAACCGCTGCTTTACATAGATCTGCTGCCAAGTCTCCGACTACAGGTAGTCCTTGACTTTCAACCCTTTGTCGAGTGACAATTCAAAGTTACAACAGCAGATTTTTTTTCACACTTACGACCGTTGCACCATCCCCATGTTCATGCGATCAAAATTTGGTCGCTTAGCAAACGGCTCATAGTTTCGATGGTTGCAGTGTGTCCCAGGGTCATGTGATCACTCTTTGTGACCTTCTGACAAGCAAAGTCAATGGGGGAAGCCAGACTCACTTAACAACCACGTTCCATACTTAACAACCATGAGATGCTGTTTGAATATTAGTAACTCAGTTTGTTAGTTGGGCTGTTGGTTTGATCTTGGCAATTTGGCTGCAAACGTTTTGTCTCCATTTGGGGGGGGACATCTTCAGGGCGCTTTGAATTGTTCAAAGCGCCCTGAATTGACAATTCAAAGCGCCCTGAAGATGTTTGTTTATTTATTTATTTATTTATTTATTTATTTATTTATTTGTTTGTTTGTTTGTTTGTTTATTTATTTATTTATTTATTTATTTATTTATTCGGATTTGTATGCCGCTCCTCTCCGAAGACTCGGAGCGGCTTACAACATATATATATAAACAATTGAACAAATCCGAACAACATTAAAAATACAAACCCCATACATACTCATCAATCACACCACAATCAACAATCATCCCCAGGCCTGCCGGCAGAGGTAGGTTTTTAAATTCTTTCAGAAGGCCAGGAGGGTCGGAGAAACGCGGACTTCAGGAGGTAGTTGGTTCCAGAGGGTGGGCGCTGCAACAGAGAAAGCCCTCCCCCTAGGGCCCGCCAGACGACATTGTTTCGTTGACGGGACCTGGAGGAGGCCGACCCTGTGTGCTCTCACCGGTCGTAGAGAAGTTCCCCTTCTCCTGCCCGAATGGAGACAAAATGTTTGCAGCCAAATCACCAAGCTCGGAGATGAAGTCGACAGCCCCTTAACAACTGTAGTGATGCATTTAACAACTGAAAGCGATTCACTTTCTTGCCACAATTGTAAAATGGGGCAAAACTCACTTAACAACTGTCTCACTTAGCAACAGAAATTTTGGGCTCAATTGTGGTCATACGTCAAGGGCTACCTATAGCCTGCAGGGAGGGGGTCATCAGGGATGATTTTCCTTCTTCCTCCTAGGGCAGGTGTAGGCAACCTTGGCTCTGTTATGACTCGTGGACTTCAACTCCCAGAATTCCTGAGCCAGCCATGCTGAGGGGAAAGGGAGAGGTTTCCAAGCTGGGCCATGATGGCTCAGGAATTCTGGGAGTTGAAGTCCACGAGTCGTAACAGAGCCAAGGTTGCCTACCCCTGTCCTAGGGTATCAGATAAGAAAGATATTAAATATCTATGAAAATTTTACTTTGCCGCTTGCATTAGAAAAATATTAACTGAACAGCTATACAAACAGCATCACATAGGTACAACAATAAGTCTACACTCATTTTTACTGATCTCAGTGGGTTTACAGAACTCAGCTCTGTGTCCAGTAGAGGCTCACCTTGAGGTGGTAATCTCCTTAAAGGTGCAGCAGACTTTAAAAATATAGGGTATAATTAACTCTTCTCTGTTGGTACAAAGCTTATAGCAAGCAACCCTGTCTATAAAACAGCTCAATGGAACAGTTCTTTTTCAGTCCTTGTGCACTTGTGCAATCCTTTCTCCTGGGTTGGGCCTCCTCTTGTCTGGCCCTTGTTAATTCCATCTGCTCATCCTTCTCTATATTACCACCCAGATGTTCCAGCAAGCAATTTCTTCACTGATGAAACTTACCACTCTCACTCCATCCTAATTGGCCAAACTAAGACTGGTCCTCCTGAATTTGTTGCACCCTAGAAACTACCCATCTGCCTTTTTTAGCTGCAGGGAATCCTTCAGCATTCTCCTTTTTACCTCTTGCTTGCTAGTCTATTTTTTTTCTACCTTAACTTAATGTTTTGTATTCTTAATATGCCTCTCATAAAGCTAACCATTTCCTTGTCTTGCTTCTCATACTCCTGCTCATTGTTCTTTAACATCTTAAGTTAATATCTGCTCCTTTCTTTTGTCACCCATATACATTCATACTTATCCACAGCCACAGTTTTATGTCATTCCTGACCATATGATGAACAGTGGCAGGAACTGGGAATATTTAGTCTAAAGAGAAGGACTAGAAGAGACATGGTAACAATGGTAATAGCACTTAGACTTATATACCACTTCCCAGTGCTTTACAGCTCTCTCTAAGCAGTTTACAGAGTCAGCATATTTGTCCCCAACAATCTGGGTCCTCATTTTATCCACCTCAAAAGGATGGAAGGCTGAGTCAACCTTGAGCCAGTCAGGATCGAACTCCTGGGAGTCAGCAGAGTTAGCCTGTAATACAGGTATTCTAACCACTGTGCCACCACGGCTCTAATATTTGATGAACTCTCTAAGAGAGGAAGGAGTCAACCTATTCTCCAAAGCACTTGAGAGCAGGACAAGAAGTAATGGAGATTCAACCTAGAATTAAAGAGAAATTTCCTGACTATTAGAACGATCCATCAGTAGAACGTCTTGCCTTCACAAGTGCTCCAACACTGGAGGTTTTTAAGAAAAGATTGGAGACCTATCTGGCATGGTATAGGATCTCTTGCTTGAGCAGTGGGTTGGACTAGAAGACCTCCAAGGTCACTTCCAACTCTGTTCGCCAAACTCTGTATTCTAACTCATGTACATTTTATTTGGTTTGATTTTCCTACTTGAGACAGGCTTCTTACTTTGTAGAAGCCTCCAGTTTTTATTTCCTTACCAATTCCCTGCTATCTACAAAGCATCTTTATCTCTTCCTTAATCTCTGTTTCCATATTTTCTTCGTCTCTCCACGTATTTTCTTTGTTTCTCTTTCTTCTAAGATTGGTACAACAAGAAACTGGCACTCAACCCCTTTTCTTTTCTTTTTTTCAAGTGCTTGCCAGCTTATACCACACCTTAATTCATTCATTTATTGTTCTGCTGTAACCAAATGGATGTTTTTGTACCTCCTTTTTTTTCCTTTTAGGCTGACCATAGGAATCTCTGAGGAGTAAGACAGTCTCCAAGGGAGAACAGATGTGAATTTGTGTTGGAAAGAAAGACTGTCTACTTCAAAGGAGGAGAACAGGGGTGCATTAAGGGGGAAAAAAGAGAAGGTATGGCCCCAGAAAAGAAGACAAAATCTTGTTTTACCTCATACACCTCCACCACCATTACTTTGTTTAGTGTTTTGGAAATTAATCATGTATTTAGAGGAATCTTCCTTCACACTGGAAGTATTGAACGGGGCCATACATCTTTCTGTGAGTTGTTAATGCTGATTGTTAGGCTTTACTACTGTGTATCTTAAAAGGTAGGATTTTTTTTTTACTCCAAATGAGCAAAACATGATGATGCAAAATCCTAAAGGCCACAGCTTTGTTGAACAGCTACAGCTTTATTTGCTAAAGAAGTTCAAGGTTGGTTAAATCAGTTGTACCTTTCAGCTGTCATGGAGCAATAGATATTGAAAAATTAACTTTTTAAAATGTATAATTGTTATTTCCTTTTCTCCTTTGTTTGGCAATCTTTACTGAAAAACCAAAACTGGATAATTCTTCTTTGCAAAGTGCCCTAAACTAATGCCACAGCCAGAGGTCTAGATCTAGCGTATGATGCATATTTACTGAATACCATACAATTGGGGATTCTCAGGTGTGTACAATCATTTATTATGTCAACTATTGATCAGCTGCGAATATTTGTTAGTGTTTTAAACCTTGTTATGTTTAGAAACACGAGGGAGATGAATTGTCTAGAAACACGAAATATAAACAAGCAAACAAATGTGTCCAGGTTTGGCTGATCCACACTGTGGACAGGACTTTTTGAGTTAAACTTGATTTCTGATTACTTCATTCGCAGTCGTCAACTGCTTAAGACACATCTTTGCCGACAGGCCTGGGGCAGTTAACATCTTGCCCCTAGCCAGTGTATGTTTGTGTGTATGTTTGTTGGATGACTGGCTTTTTAATTTAGGGGTTCTTTTTATATATGTATTTTTATGTAGATTTCTATTTATGCTGTGAGCCGCCCTGAGTTTCCGGAATAGGGCGGCATAGAAATCCTAATAATAATAATAATAATAATAATAATAATAATAATAATAATAATAATAATAATAATAATAATAATAATAATAATAATAATAATAATAATGTCTGCGTAGTTTTCTCAACAAAATATGGAAGGCATCCCCATTTCCTTCTTTGGAGATAGCTTTCCCATTTCCCAGTCTAGCCCATAGCCTTACCATTCCTGGAAGAATTCCCATCCAAGTCCTAACCAGCCCAAACCCTATTTGTCTTCTTACTAGTGACTAAAACTGATGGGCAAGATTTTACAGTGGGTGGTTTTGTTTTCATTTCGGTCTCTTTCTCTCTTGCAACAGAACAGAGACAAGGTGTAACTCCTGATCCTGGGTCCTATTTGTTCCGATTGCTGCCATGTCTATTCTCCTCCCTGCATTCCTGGGTCTCTGCTTCTGCCAACTGATTTCCAGTGACCTCTCTGAAAATGACACTGTGGTGATCACCAGCTCTGGATCCATTAAAGGCATGAGAGTCCTAACTAAGTCTGGTGCCGTAAATGCCTATCTAGGAATTCCATATGCTGAGCCTCCAGTAGGGAAACTGCGCTTCCAGAAACCTATCCCACATCAACCGTGGAGCCATGTCTTGGAGACTACCCACTTTGGGAAACCTTGTCACCAATGGACCTCTTTTAGCTATCCTTATTCAAGAATGTGGGTTGCCAGTAAGCCCCATTCTGAAGACTGTCTTTTCCTCAATATTTGGGTGCCTCACCCCCAGCCCTCCGTGTCAGTCCCTATCCTTGTTTGGATCCACGGTGGAGGATTTACTGTTGGTTCAGGGTCTTCGGTCTTATACAACGGGTCAACATTGGCTGCTACCGAAAATGTCATTGTGGCATCTATGAACTATCGGGTGGGGATCTGGGGCTTTCTCTTCTTCCCACCGGAAGCCCCAGGGAACATGGGTTTATGGGACCAATATCTGGCTCTAAAGTGGTTGAAGGAAAATGCAGCAGTCTTTGGCGGAGATGCAAATAAGTTGACTCTCGTTGGCCACAGTGCGGGAGCAGCCTCCGTGGGATTCCAGCTCCTCTCTCCTGTAAGCCAATCCCTTTTTGACCGAGCGGTGCTCCAGAGTGGAGCTCCCAATGCACCCTGGGCTTCAATACTGCCTGAAAAGGCCCAGAAATATGCCCGTTATTTAATTGGTCTGTTGAACTGCAGAAAAGGAAACCACAGTGCCACGATGAGCTGTCTCCAAAATAAGGACGTCGGTGTGTTTTTGAATTTCAGTTCTTTTTTCTTACCCACCTACGATGGGGATTTCCTTTCTGAAGATCCAAAGAGACTTCTAGAGAAGGGGACAATTCCAGCAAAGCCACTACTTATAGGTGTTACAAGGGATGATGGCACAGTCTTTATACCTCGAGTTTTCAACAATGTAGACGATGACAAAAACAATACCTGGGAGCAGGTCAAATCAGGTATAGACATTATATTACGAACACATTTTGAAGAAGACATTATCAAGGCTGTAGCGCTTAAGTACAATGAAGATAAACAAGGGCCGAATCTGAATCGACAGATCTTGGCTCATTTTAGTAGAGATCACTATTTTGTGTGCCCACTAATTGAAATTGCTGCAAGGATGGTAGCAATGAAGGGCTCTGTGTATGTTTACTCCTTCAATCATCAAATTTCGACTTCCGTCTGGCAAGAATGGATGGGTGCAGCTCATGGAGTTGAGGTCCCTTTTCTCTTTGGAACCCTCTCATCACTCCCAGGACTCAATCAATCAGATGCAGAAGCTGACAGGGTACTAAGCCAACGGGTGATGCATTACTGGACCCAGTTTGCCAGAAGTGGGTAAGACACTCTTGTGAGATGCGATTAAGCACAGTACTAGGGCATTTCTTCCGTAAATCTGGGGCTCTGATATTTGTATTAGATAGGCAGTATGGAGGAACTGGATATGTCTAGTTTAATGAAAAGAAGGATTGGGGTGACATGATAACAATCTTTGGTCACCACGATGTAAAAAAGAAGTTGAGACTCCAGAAACAGTACAGAGAAGGGCAACAAAGAGGATTAGGGGACTGAAGGCCAAAGGAAAGGCTGCTGGAACTGGGTATGTCTAGTTTAATGAAGAGAAGGACGAGGTGGGACATGACAGCAGTGTTCCAATATCTCAGGGGCTGCCACAAAGAAGAGGGAGTCAAGCTATTTTCCAAGGCGCCTGAAGGCAGGACAAGAAGCAACGGATGGAAACTAACCAAGGAGAGAAGCAACCTAGAACTAAGGAGAAAATTCCTGACAGTTAGAACAATTAACCAGTGGAACAACCTGCCTCCAGAAGTTGTGAATGCTCCAACACTGGAAGTTTTTAAGAAGAGACTGAACAGCCATTTGTCTGAAATGGTATAGGGTTTCCTGCCTGAGCAGGGGGTTGGACTAGATGACCTCCAAGGTCCCTTCCAACTTATTATTATTATTATTATTATTATTATTATTATTATTATTATTATTATTATTATTATTATTATTATTATTATTATTATTATCTAAGGGGCTGCCGCAAAGAAGAGGGGGTCAACATACTCTCCAAAGCACCTGGGGGCAGGACAAGAAGCAATGGATGGAAACTGATCAAGGGGAGAACCATCCTAGAACTATTATTATTATTTCAAATTTCTATACCGCCCCTCTCCTGGAGGACTCGGGGCGGTGTACAGCCTAAAAATTTAAAAAACATATAAATATACAAAATTAAAATAATTAAAAATGAATTAAACAATTTTGGCCGTAAAATGCCCATTTAAACCCCAACACTTAACACTTAAAAATTACTCAGTCCCCCTAAAACATTTTAACCCTGCTGGAACCGGAGCTTCTATGCCAAGGTTAGGGAGAAATTTCTTGAGAGTGAGAACAATTGATTAGTGGAATAGCTTGCTTTCAGAAGTTGTGGGTGCTCCAACACTGGAGGTTTTTTAAAAAGTGATTTGACAACCATTTGTCTGAAATAAGGTTTCCTGTTTGAGTACAGGTTTGGACTAGCAGACCTCCAAGGTCCCGTCCAATTCTGTTATTTGGATGCTGAAATGACAGACAGTTTAACCAAAGTCAATTTTGGCTCACATTTACTTCTATTCCTGAAGGAATGAATAGTAAAAATGTTTCTCCAGGCACTGTGATCTGCCTTGTGGCTGACTTCCACTACAGAAAATAATTGATTTAGAAATAAACAAAACTAATATCACTTGAAAATGCTCGTCAGGAGGAATGTGAAGTTGACATGTCAATCATTCTATCCTTAATCTTGCAGTTCAAATTGACTGTTGCCTGTAATCTGATCATTTTATTTCCTTGACAGGAATCCCTCCAAATTCACATCTGGTGAAGTTCAATGGCCACGTTACAATGCTACTGAACAAAACATCTACCAGATCAGCACCGAGGCACCTCAAATCATGCAGTTTTTGCCACGTGAGCAGTGCAGCTTTTTGGCAACCCACATTTATAACACAACAGGAATTGGTGAGTTAACTACTCCAGCTCGAATCACTTCACACTATTCATTTTTTCTTCCTATCAAATTATTGAAAGAAAAATCTTCATCAGGGTCCAGTCCAAGCTGAGAATAAACAAAATGGAGACTGCTTTAGAAAGAAGGTTGCTGTTTATTGAAGAGGAGAACCAGACAGAAAGACAGCTCTGAGGAAAAAAACTGACCACATGGAGCAGAGTGGTGGGATTTTATATCTTCTGGGTCTCTCTCTCTCTCTTTTTAAAACAAATTTTATTAAATGTAGATTTTAAAAACAAAAATGGACATGATTCAACTTCCCTGGCTTCAACAGTGCTATTAGTATTACCTTATGTTACAGAAAGAAAGACAGAAACTTAAAATACATTCTATAACAGGACAGGGTATAACAGACTGTGCGTATAACATTGTAAATTTTTTGATAAACCATTTTTCAATTGTCAACGCTGTATTTACATATCATTCAGTTGTGTTCTAATATAAGTACTAATAAAAATCCTTATAATATCAACTAGTCCAGCGGTTCTCAACCTGTGGGTCGTGACCCCATTTGGGGTCGAACGACCATTTCACGGGGGTCGCCAAACAATGCAGTCCGCCATTTTCCCCCTTTTCCTTAGCTGTGCTACTCCCTCTTATTCTATTGGCTTTTGAAAGCCAATAGAATAGAGTCTCTTGAATACAGTCTAATTCTATTGGCTTTCAAAAGCCAATAGGAATTGTCCAGGCTGTCTCCGCCCTGCTGAGCCCGCCAAAAGTCCCAGTCTGCAAACGGTGGTGTAAGTTGTCTGCAGCGAAGGCGAGCTGTCTGGAAGTTTCCACCCCTCCCTGCTGAGCAACTACTAAATGTAAGTAAAAGAGGGCCAGGGGTGGGAGGTGGGAGGCCGGCAGGGGCAGGGAGGGTTGCTGGCGCGCGTGGGGCCCAGTGGGCGCCTTACCTCCCTTGGGCTGGGCCAGCTGGTGGCCCAGCCGGTGGTTGGCCTGCACCGTCGCTGCTGCTTGCCATGGCCGGCCAGGAGCGCCTGGGCCTGCCTGCCGCTGCCCCGAATGGGCGGTGGCCAAGGTAAGGCTAGCAGGGCAGCAGCGGGTGCTGGGAGGGCAGCTTGCACCCATGGGGCCAACTCTCAGCTGGCTGTCGGGAGCCGGGCTGCGTGTAGCAGCCCCGCTGGTTCCCACCGATGTCTGGACTCCGACCCAACTCCCAGCTGACTGTCGGGAGTTGGGCTGTGCTCCTGGGGGCCATGCGGACGTCGTCCGGTTGCTGGCTGCATCCTCCCCGTCTCCCAGCTCATGGCAAGCGCCCCCGACACCGCCCCGGGCCGACTCAGCCGCATGGGCAGCCAGTCCGAGGCGAGCCAGATCTGGGCCGCTGCCTCCACGCCACGCCGGAGATTTCCCCCGCACTGCCCGGCCCACTCCCTTACCATTGGAGGCCGCCTTGGCCTTCTGGTGCCCGACGTGGCCCTGGGGCTGGCGGGCAGGAGCGGCTCCTTCCCGGCTTGCCGGGCTCTGGGCCTCGGAAGCGGCCAGGTGGCGGGGAAGAGGGCGATGCCTGCATGTGCGTCAGAGGCCAGCCGGACAGGCCGGGAGGGGAGAAGCGGTTCCTTCCGAGTGGGAGCTGGCGCTCCGGCCACGCCCCTCTCGTGTGTGACGAGTTGGGGAAGGGTTTGGCAGTGAAGGGCTGCGCAGCGTGGAAAGGGGCTCCCACAATCCTGCCGCTGCGATGGCGCTCGGGAGGCTGGAGGGGCGGGCAGGTCCCGGGGGGGCGGCTGGGAGAGGGCAAGAGGTGCCGGGATGAGGATGGGGGGGCTCCAGACTACCATCCCCAGTAGCCGTAAAAAGCACTGTGGAAGAGTGGGGAATGCTGGGAGTTGCAGTTCATCACCATTTGGGAAAACATCCATCCATCCATCCATCCATCCATCCGTCTCCTTCCCTTCCCCTTCAATCTCTCCTTCCTTCCTTCCTTCTGAGCTGAGCTGGGACGCCGAGCCGATCCCCACGCCTTCTGGTTGCCCAGCCGTGCTCTGCCCCCAGCAGCCCTAAAAAGCACTGTGGGAGAGTGGGGAATGCTGGGAGTTGCAGTTCATCACCATCTGGAAAAAAAATCCTTCCTTCCTTCCTTCCTTCCTTCCTTCCTTCCTTCCTTCCTTCCTTCCTTCCTTCCTTCCTTCTCCAAAGTGGGAGGTGAAGGGGGCAGGTGGGTGGGAGGGGGTCAACCAGAAGGGAACTGAGTCTGATAAGGGCGAAAGTTGAGTGAGGTTTTTTCCCCTCACCCCTCTCTCTGCCTCCCTTTGTGCAGCGGCGTCTCTGGCTGCCTCCTTCCCAGTTGCCGAGAAAGGGGAAAAAAAGCCGTGAACGAGTTCCCCTTTCTGCCTTGTTGCTGAAAGCTTTTTTTTTAAACGACCGCTCATTCAGAACTCCTTGGGGCTTGTTTGCACGAGCTTGTGGCAAATCAGTAAATAAAGGGGTGGGGGAGCCAAACCGTCCAAGGTGTGGATGCTGCTTTCATGACTTGCCACCACCCCCCTCTCTTCCCACCCTGCTCGGGCAATGCAGTGCTGCTGCTGCTGCTGGCTGAACTGAGCTGGGACGCCAATCCGATCCCCACGCCTTCAGATTGCCCGGCAGTGCTCCGCCCCCAGCAGCCCTAAAAAGCACTGTGGGAGAGTGGGGAATGCTGGGAGTTGCAGTTTATCACCATCTGGAAAAAAATCCTTCCTTCCTTCCTTCCTTCCTTCCATCCATCCATCTCCTTCCTTCCTTCCTTCCTTCCTTCCTTCCTTCCTTCCTTCCTTCCTTTCCCCTTCAATCTTCCTTCTCCATCTCCTTGCTTTCCCCTTCAATCTCTTTCTCCTTCCTTCCTTCCTTCCATCTCCATCTCCATCCCTTCCCTTTCAATCTCTTTCTCCTTCCTTCCTTCCTTTTCCCTTCAATCTCCTTCCTTCCCCATCTCCTTCCTTTCTCCTTCAATCTTCCTTCCTTCCTTCCATCTCCATCACGTCCACTTCAATCTCTTTCTCCTTCCTTCCTTCCTTTCCCCTTCAATCTCCTTCCTTCTCCATCTCCTTCCTTTCCCCTTCAATCTTCCTTCCTTCCTTCCCCTTCCTTCCCTCCCAACATTTTTGAGCAAGGAAGAGTAAGCTTCTCCAGTGAACACTGCTATATTGTTTTTGTAATTCATCACTATGCTTTAAAATTATGTTCAATTTGTAAGAATGAAAATACACCCTGCATATCAGATATTTACATTGCGATTCCAAACAGTAGCAAAATTACAGTTATGAAGTAGCAACGAAAATAATTTTATGGTTGGGGGTCACCACAACATGTGGAACTGATTACGGGGTCGCGGCATTAGAAAGGTTGAGAACCACTGAACTAGTCCATTGATAATCATCTCAGCGATCCTCCTTATCTCTAACCAATTGTACCAATTTTTCCAAATTTCATAATACTCTGTTTCAGTTTTATTTTTAATCTCTAGGGTTAACCTGTCCAATTCAGCGCAGGATAAAATTTTATTTATTATTTTTTCCTCAGTGGGGGTTTTCTTTCCTTTCCATTTTTGGGTGTATGCCAATCTTGCTGCGGTTAAAATATGCAGTAGTAAATAAAAAGATGCTTTGCTGAGTTTATCATTAATTATCCCTAATAAGATGATTTCTGGTTTTAAATCAATTTTTTGTAATAATATTTCTTCCAGCCAATTTTTAATCCGATTCCAAAAATGTTGCGCCTTAGAACATTCCCACCACATGTGATAGTAAGTCCCTGGAAGCCTTCTACACTTCCAGCATGTCGGTGAGGTTTTTTTTATCTATTTTTGCTAACCTAGTAGGGGGAAGGTGCCATCTATAAAACATCTTGTATAAATTTTCTTTGTAGGAGGTGGCTAGTGTTAACCTCTTGTTTCTGTCCCATAATGATTGCCAATTATCTAGGTCAATACTATAACCAACATTTCTACTCCAGATTAACATTATTTCTTTTACCTGTTCGTCTAACACAGCGGTTCTCAACCTTTTTCAGGCCGAGACCCCACCTGCGCCGCCCATGCGCAGCGCGACTCTGACCTGCGCCGCGCATGCGCGGCGCAACGGCCCGCATCGTGCATGCGTGGTGCGACGGGCCGAACCGCACATGCGTGGTGCGACGGGCCAAATTGTACATGCGTGGTGCGACGGGCCGAACCGCACATGCGTGGTGCGACGGGCCAAACCGTACATGCATGGCGCGTGCGCGACGGCCCAAACCGCGCATGCGCGGCACGATGGGTCGAATTGCGCATGTGCAGCGCGCATGACGGGCCTAACTGCGCATGCGTGGCGCGTGCGCGACGGCCCGAAACGCGCATGCGCGGTGCGGCGGGCCGATTCGCGCATGCGCGGCGCGTGCGCGACAGCAAAAAAAACAGAAAAAAACAAAATGGCGGACCGTGATGGCCCGATCCGCGCATGCACGGCGCGCGCGACGGCCCAAACCGCGCATGTGTGCCGCGCGCGCGATGGAAAAAAAACAAAAAAACAAAAAAAGGAAAAAAAGAAAATGGCGGACCGCAATGGCCCAATCCGCGCATGTGTGGTGTGCGCGCGACGGCCAGAACCGTGCATGCGCGGCGTGCATGCGATGAAAAAAAACAAAAAAAACAAAAAAAACAAAAATGGCAGACCGTGACAGGCCGATCCGCGCATGCGCGGCACGCGCGCGACGAAAAAACAAACAAACAAAAAACAAAAAAAACAAAATGGCGGACCGCGGTGTCCGGCGACCCCCGCGAAACGGTCGTTCAACCCCAAATGGGGTCGCGACCCATAGGTTGAGAACCGCTGGTCTAAGCTCTCAAATCAAATTACTATTTATTCCTTTTGTTTTAGAAACTTTTTGAAGCAATTGATTCACTTCTTAAGTTATGAATATCACTCTTCCCTCATTTAATGCTAATTGGTCGTCAGTTCTTATTCAAGATGTCCGCTCTCTCTGCTCAGTCCACACTGTCGTCTGGGTCTCTTGAGGTTGTTTCCTGTTCCTGTTTGAGGCTTTGTATTTCCTGTGTCGTGTACTTTGATCTGAGTCTGAGTGTGCCCTTTTGGTATTGGTGGGTTAATCCTATTATATCCTGTCTTAGAGTTTGGGTGGGGTATGTAGATTTTAAGGGTCTTTGTCTTCCTAATTTCTTCAGTTTCTAGCTGGAAGGCTCCAACCTTTCTGAAAGGATTATTGAATTTGCATTTCTAAAAGCTGGCCTCTGCCTAGGGGCTGGGACTGATTTCTGGGGGCTGGTTTCTGTCTTTTTTTTTTTAAAGATCTTCTCCATTATTCCTTTGGGGAAATATATTCTGCTTTTTTAATATTTCCCAGAATATTTCTTTCTCTGAATTCTTCCCTCAGAATGTAGTTGCCAACGATACATTTGATCTCAGTTGGCCCCCAGAACTGATTATTCTGGTGTAGAGGATGTTTTGGCATGTATCACTAGTCTTATGGCACTGAATGGCATTAATCCAAATATTTTGGATTATGTCTTGATTAAACTTTGATTTAAATTTTGAGTGGCTTGAAAATGGACAAAGCAGTTGTATCACTTTAAGGATTTTATTTTATTTTAGTTTTTTTTATCCTGTATTATTTTTACAAATAACTCAAGGCAGCAAACATATCTAATACTCTTTCCCCCTATTTTCCCCACAACAACAGCCCTGTGAAGTGAGCTGAGCTGAGAGAGAGTGACTGGCCCAAAGCCAGACAGCTGACTTTCGTGGCTAAGGTGGGACTAGTATTCCCACAGTCTCCCGGTTTCATTCCTAACCTTATGCCACTGAATGGTATATATCTGAATATTTTGGATTATGATTTGATTAAACTTTGAATAGTTTGAAAATGGACAAGGCAGCGATGTTATTTTAAGTAGGGTGATATTATGCTGATGTTTCTGCAAAATATTTGTAGCAGGAAACTCCACTGAACTCTGGTGTTTTTGTATCGTTACTACTGGATATATATTGTGGAATCATTGACAGTTACACATTAGTGGCTCTAGTAGTTCCTTTTCTTTTTCTCTTTTCTAAATGCAGCATAAAGAGATTTTATGCAACATCAGACCAAATCGAAGACAACAACTGACCAGAATTTAATGGAAGGAATTCTCAGGCAACTTTACTGTGAAGTGTGTGTGTACTGCAAAATATAATAAAGGAGATATACGGAGAACTGAACGTGGATGTGAATGGAGAAGATTTGCTTAAAAATCATTCTCAAATAAAAGAGCGATGGAAACTTCAGTGGCATGGTTTTGTGCAGTATACAAATAGTCCTTGACTTAAGACCACAATTGAGCCCAAAATCTCTGTTGTTAAGAAAATTGTAATGTGAATTATGCTCCATTTTATAACTTTTCTTGCCACAGTTGTTAAGTGAATCATACAGTTCAGTGTTGACGAACCTTTTAGAGACCGAGTGCCCCAAAACCACCCCACCACCCCCGTCCCTGCTCCGTCCTGCCCGCTGGGCCACCCACCACCTCCACGGCCCGCCACAGATCACCCAGGCAGCCCAGCAGTGCCATGGCAGCCACATCCTCCGCCCGTGCCCCGCAGCATCATCTGCGCGCGATGGGGCACAAGGGCGGAGTCCTGTCCCTGCTGCCCTGTCCTTGGCTGCGCTGGTTCCCGTGGGCCACACCCATGGGCAACTCTCCTCCAGGGGGGCTGCTGGTGAGGAGGGGACCATGGGAGGAGGCGGGGCTGGGGCAACGCTGTGTATGCCCACAGAGAGGGCTCCGAGTGCCGCCTCTGGCACGCGTGCCATAGGTTCGGTGCCCCTGATACAGTTTGTCAGTTGTCCCAGCTTGGTTAGTTAGAAAAGAAAGACTCTCGAATCCATTGTAAATGAAAGTACACTTTACTAAAGCCAAGTGGTTATAGAGAAGGAAAAGCCGGATCTGAAGTTTTGTGCCCAAAGCATCCGATTAACTTTTTCCTTCTCCCCACTTTCCCCCTGGTTATCTCAAAGTGTTCAATTACATTCAAACAAATTGTTTTGGTAACCGTCCCTGGCTTGGTGGGCTACAGGGTTTTACATTCCAGTCCATGACCTTGGAATGGACAGCGGCTCCCACTGGATGGCACAAAGAGTAGTTTCAATTCCCCTCATACCAACCTTTACCTTCCCACAGATCCCTCCCCCCATTGCTGATGGCTGACTGGCATCTGGCAAAGCACCACTGATGCAGCGGAACGCCAGTCCTGACACAGTTGTTAAGTTAGGAACACGTTTGTTAAGTGAATCGGGCTTTCCCATTGACCTTGCTTGTCAGAAAGTCACAAAAGATGATCATCTTATGACCCGGGGCGGGACACATAAGCAACACCTGCGAATGCAAGGACTTGAATCCCTTTTATTAAACCAACCTTCCCCCAAATCCCCAAAGTTCACTTTAAGCCCAAGAGCAAGACTCTAACATGCGCGCACACCTCAAACAGTTCCTTGAAGCTAACAATCCAAGAGAGAGAAGGACAGTTCTGGTAGCAAAAACACTTCAGGAAACTTGATCGTGCGCGTCTCCATTGCACAGAGAGTTCGCTGGGACCACGGCCCAAACCAGAGCCGAGCTGGGTCACTGTGAACTCACACACGGCAAGGCTAGGCAAGGCAGAACCAAGGCAAAGCAAAACGGAGCAAGGCAGAACAAGGCAAAGCAAGGCAGCGTCGGTAACAGCATGGCCTCTTGAATCGTGGCAAGTATTGCTGGCAAATACAACACTTGTTCCTGACAAAAGCCCCTCCCCACTTAAATCCTATTCTCCAGGTGAGCCTTGTGAAGAGAGGTGGAGCTCCCTGCTCCAGAGCAGTGGGGTCGCCCGGCACTGACTCCACTTCCTCTCCATTCTCTAAGCTGAGGGATCGAGTGGGGGAGGCAGTTGCTCATCTCCCGAGCTCTGTCGCTCCTCTGCTGTGTTGTCTGCTCTTTCCATCTCCCCCCCCTTTGCTCGGTCATCCTGCGCCCTCTCTTCCTCTCTGGTGACCCTTCTGAGGTCCAAGGAACCCGGGATTGCCTCATCCTGCTCCTCCTCCGGTCATTCCTCCTGATCCAGAGAGGCTGTGCCATCTCCTCCTCCTCCTCCTCCTCCTCAGAACAAAGCCATGATAGATCACATGACCCCAGAACACAGCAACTATGATAACTGTAAACCAGTGACCAAGGATACAAATTTTGATCATGTAACTATGAGGATGCTGCTATAGTCATAAGTATGAAAAACGATCGTAAGTCACTTTTTTCAGTGCAGTTGTAACTTGGAATGGTCACTAAATGAATGGATGTAAATTAAGGACTACCTGTAGTCTTAACTTCACTGAT